>OZ038499.1:57394539-57447039 GCA_964036315.1 Acanthosepion esculentum
TGAAGTCCTTGTTCTCTGTCCTGAAATTTCTGATCTTTACATCTACCGTGACCAGGTTCCACTGCTTAAGCCAGTATACCAGGAGCTCTGACGGCTGCTTAGATAGGTACAAACTATGAATAAAGTCGTTCAGGTTTTCCTGGGTGATCCAGTGGGTCTCTTTGACATTTGATCTTGAATAAAGAAAGACATTGTCTTCAGAAGAAACCAACTTGGCAGAATTTTCATCTGAAGGCAATTTTTAATATAATGAAAGAATAAGATTTTTATGTGCTGGCGGTGTAGGGACAAGATCATCATCTGAGTGAGAAACAAGTCTCATAGCTGAAGAAAGTTTGGAATATTTTTTTAAAAAGTGAAACCAGTTGTATTTTTTAGACAAAATAACAATCATCTGCATGGCTTCGTTGCTCTCTCTCTCTCTCCTGAGCATCGGGATATAAAAGTTGTCATGAAACTATGCAATTAGTCTATTGTAATAATGTTTACAACAGATGTTTATTACCCAGGATTTGTCCTGATTTCCAATTTTACAATCAGAATAATAACAGTAAGTAGTTCTCAGGAGATGAGTAATTGTTCGGTGCTGTGCAGCTCATAAGGCAAAGTCCTTGTTTTGTGTCCTGAAATTAGTGATTCTTACGTCTACCATGACAGAGGATCAACTGCTTAAGCCGGGAATACCAGGGACTCTGATTTCTGCTTATATATGTACCAACCATGAACAAAGTTATTCAGGTTTTCCAATGAGTCTCATTGCGACTTGCTCTTGAATAAACAGGGACATTGTCTTCAGAAGAGACGAACTGGCAGAATTTTAATTTGAAGACAGTTTCTCATATGGTGAAGGAATAACATTTTTATATGTCTAGGGACAAGGAGATCATCTGAGTAAGGAACAGGTCTCATAGCTGAAGCGAGTTCGGAATATTTTTTTTTTTTGGTGGAGTGGTGGTAGAAGAAGCATTGAAACCAGTTGTATTTGTTCGACAAAAATAACAATCATCTGCATGACTTCGTTGCTCTCTACAGGCCATTGGTACAGCAAAATTAAAAGTTGCTTTCTTGAATTAAACCATGCAGTTAGTCCATTTGTAACAGGTTTTAGAACAGATGTGTGGGGCCCAGGGTTTGTCTTGATCTCCAATTTTACAGTCAAAATAATGAAAGTAAGCAGTCCTCAGGAGAGGAGTAATTGTTCGGTGTTGTGCAACTGCCGTGAATTCCCCACGCACATAACAGAATGAATTTGCCTTGTTGATGCATCTTCGGTGTTACGAAGTGGCTGAAACTATTGTAGAGACATTCATTAGCTCACAAAAATATGAAAAACAACATAAACATTGATCGTATATAAACTTTGTCAATTCTGTTTGTTGGGTAGTTGTGTCATTTATTTACATTTAACCATGGCCACTGTACATCTTTTAAGTTCGGTGGTACAGATCCCAACGCCCCAATGGCAACTGGGACAATAGTGGCCTGAACGACCCACATCTGACAACCTTAATCCGGAGGTCAGTGTACGTTTAAGCTTTCCAATTTCTTTGGGCTTCATATTATGGTCACCTTAACAGCCACATGGATAAGGAGGCATTTTTTGTTTATTGTTTGTTCTTGTTTTTTCCAATGACGGTGATGTTTGGTTTGGATTGGGGGCCTCAAGGATGCGGTCTGGTTGGATGTTGAGATCCTATAAGATCTTGTCTTGGTCATATTCGATCACGTTCTATGGCTTGTGGTGATACCATTTCTGTTCGATTTCAAGTTCATATTTCCTACATGGGCACCAATGCTGATTGAAGGCTACTTTATTATTATTATTATTATTATTATTATTATTATTATTATTATTATTACAATTTGTGTATGTTATGTTTGATAATTCTATATTTGAAACGCCAGAGAGATTTTTTATAACTTTGAAATGCCATAATTAACACACCGTTAACATTTTCTGAATTTGAAAAATAACGACTCTTTGATATTGGTTTACTTTCGCATATTCGTACTGTACCTGCCAAAATAAATAAATAAATAAATAATAATAATAATAATAATAATAATAATAATAATAATAATAGCTTATAGTACTCTCATTATAATTATTAGTGTATGTTATATTTCCTGCTTTATATCTTGTAGACGCGGGTCCAAACTGTGGTCCTTAGGCCCTTTCGGAGAATTGTCACTTAATTGATAGCACTTATCTTAATATATGGGATGTTCCTAGTAGGGCGGTCTTCTGGGCAACTTGTATGTTGATGTTACCTGGGCCACCGTTAGTAAAATTGTCCATTCCTTTTCTCACGAGGCCCGGTGCTCTGATTACTATTGGTACAGTCTCAGTCTTCACTCCCCACATCCTGTTAATCTCGATCTCCAGGTCCTTGTATTTGCAAAATTTCTCGATAATTTTCATGGAGGTATTCATTATTATTATTATTATCATTATTATTATTATTATTATTATTATTATTATTATTATTATTCACAGCATATCATATTGCTTTCTGGTGATACAGTAAAAGGCACATATTAAACATCAGTATAATCACCGTCATTTTCGATCACCTGCTACCAACGACTGAGTAGGTCAGGGATACCCTTGTCGCAAAATTCAGCCGGCTTACGATCGAAGAAGTCACCAGCAGCAGCAGTTTTCAGTACATCATCAGTTGCAAGCGTTTTGCCATTCAAAAAGTTCTGCGGTGCCCAGAATAGGTGATAGACTTTGGGGTCCAGGTCAGGCGAATACGGTGAGTGAGAGAGAACTTCCCAATCCGGCTTCAGAAATTTTCGTATGGTTTTGCAGCGTGTGGTCGGACATTATCAAGAAGAAACATGACATCAGTCAATTCTGGAATGTTTTTGTGCAATTGCGTCAGCTGGTAAATAAGTTTATTTTTAGAGGAAGGGTATCTCAGCTCCAACTTCCGGAGGGTGACCTTCGGGGTCAGATGTAAGACATAATAAGGAAGTCGATTTTGATTGGCTGAGCTAGCGTGGAAATGATAGAGAAAGGTTTTTCTGTGAGTTGTTTCTTACCCGTCAAGAGATGTAGGTTTTTTCTCTTTCATGTCCGAAACGGCTCCCCATTGTGGGGCAGGGGGTGGGCGACCCCCACTTGATAGATAATTTATAAGTCGACATGATTAATAAAAATAGTTAAAATTCTCTGTATTGAAGTCTTTCATTGCCGAACCGAAATGATTGGCGATCACCGACCAAGAGATAAAAGCCGAGCTGAGATTATTCACTGCTGTCAATATACAACACAGCCACACATCAATGTCAATAATCAATCAAAATATATTGCATTTACTTATATATAAATAAGTACATAAATCAACAAATAAATAAACGTATATATAAAAAGTTAAGGAGGGAACTTTGTTTCCAACCCAATACAAGTATCTTGAAGTGGAAATACCAAAACTGTTGCATGTGAAGACCTCAATAATTCCAGTTGTGGGTTGGATTGGAAAAGTTTCTGATAGACTCATTGAAAAGATCTCTGGTAGCCAGTGCTTTAAAGAAATACAAAAAATTGTTCTCATAAATACAGCTCACACCTTATGAAGGGCTTCACCTATATAAAATGTGTGTGTTCTTAGGTTATTTTATTTTTTTTTACAAAATATAAGGAAAATATTATGATGTCATTCCTGAGTTTAGGTCTCTGGTTGGGACCCGGATGGAAATGAGTATACAACAGAAATCAAAGGATTTTTTTTTATTTTCTTTTTAGTTTTATTTCTTGAAAAATATATTTTGATATTTGATAATTCTATATTTGAAACGCCAGGAAGATTTTTATAGGTTTGAAATTTAATTTGAAAAATGGCGACTCTTTGAAGTTGGCTTACTTTCGCATATTCATATTGTACCTGCCAAAATGAAAAAGATAATAATAATAATAATAATACCCGGTTACGGAGGTAGGACCTGTAACAATTTTATGGGACTACACAATACACGCAGAGAGAACAATCAAAACTAACCGCCCAGTCATTGTTATTAGAGACCGCAAACAAAACAAAAAAATTGCCTCCTTATTGATATGACAGTACCTGCAGACTGCAGTGTATCTTTGAAGATCTTCAAAAAGCTATCAAAATACAAGGACCTTGAAATCGAAATCTCAAAAATGTGGCACATGGGGACATGAACAGTCCCTTTTGTAGTTGGAGCCCTCGGATTGGTTGAAAAAAATTCCAGTAGACTCATTGAAGGGATTCCTGGAAGACCATGGCTTAAAGAAATACAAAAAAAAAATATCTCACGAGTACAGCCCACACTTTACGAAAAAGCTTTATCTATGTAAAATATGTGTGGGTGTGTGGGTGTGTGGGTGTGTGGGAGGGGGTGTTTTAATTGGTCAGTGGAAAATGTTATGATGCCATTTCTGAGTTTAGCGCTCTGAGCAGGAAACGGATAGAAATGAGTACACACCAGAAATCGAAGGAAATAAAATAATAATAGCTTATATTACTCTTAATATTATTATTATTATTATTATTATTATTATTATTATAAGTTTTATGCCCGTCAAACCCGTGATGAAGTTAGATAAAATTGTTTAGAAGAAATTTACACTAGCGTTCTTACCCTCATAAATTCAAATCAGTTATAGAACCAAGTTTTTGAAAAAGAAGATGTCGGAAGAGCCACGAATGTTTCGTATATTTTTTAAAATAATTGATATAAAAAAATTAGAAGGTTAGCCAAACACATGGATGACATCTGTTGCCATGGTGACTAGACCTATTGTTTTGCAGTCAAGGCACTCATCTTCTTCGCTGACAGGCTTATAAATTGGTCTTTTGGCATTTTTTTTTTTTTGTCGTCTGCCTACAGTTTATGAATAGCGAGAAAACGTGGCTGTCTTAATGCTGTTTGTGCAAAATTCATAGCGTATTCGACTGAGAATGTTGTAAGAAAAAAATTAAGAAAATTTGTCAAAAAAAACAACTATGAAAGTGCTTCATCTCAAAATTCAAACAATTTAAGACTAATGTGTCATTTCTTTCTTTGCAGTTGTCATGATCATCAATTGGCTGACAAAGAGAGTATCCATGGCCACATTTGCGATAAACTAGCTATTCTTAGACAACCAGCAAAATTCTTACCGTCAGAAGAACTCCGGCAGAAATGGAAGAAACAAATGCGAGATTTAAACGTTAGTAGTATCCATCACGTTTTTTCTTCTCATGTTATCTATATAATAAAAGCCAATGTCAGTGTGTCACACTTTTCAATTAAAGGGACACAACTCTCTAACTTTCAATAGCTCTGTTACAGAAATTTGGGATTCCCAAGTTTCCATTACTACCATTTTCGGCGATTTTTTTACATGATTTTTTGCGACGAATCTTTTTGTATGATAACAATTTTTATACCTCGGAAATAAAATTGGGAATAATCGAAATTAATTGCGAAATCCAGCGAAGATCACACATCAAATAAAAATAATTATTTGTACGGAAAGTAGGGACCTACGTACTTCAAATTGTCTTTAAATTAAGAGGTGACAGAAGAATTATCGTTGGACTTTTAAAAGGTAAGCTTAAATATTAATGCAATACTTAAAAATGCAGTGATCAGTTTTGAGTTCTTCTGTAGTTTATTGTTGCCTATCGCATCTACTCCTCTTGACCTATTGTGATGAAGGCCCAATCAAGAGCCCTCCACAGGAGCTAGCTTAAATACCACCTGATAGGCTATAATTTTATTTAACATTTGATTGTAACCAAACTACTACTACTAATAATAATAATCTTATTTTATAAAAGTCGTTGTGATTTTTTAGTTTACTGGTTTTCTGTCACGCTAAATGAAACAGAGAATAGAGTAGCGACCACATTAGCACAGAATGTCCCCCACTGTGTTTGCGTGTTCGTTGAAGGGAAGCAACTGCTGTTGGTAATATCAATTCCAATGCTGCACATAATAAAGATACTTCCGCGATGACATTGTGTTGTGGCCAGAAATAAAGACACAAAGAGAAGAATTGAGTTAACAAATATATTAACAGAAAAACAGTAATACAATCATATACAAACGAGCAAGAATTTTAAGTCCGACTGTCAGAGATGACTGCTGGAAACTCTACTTTTCTAAAACAATACCTGTTTTTATTTATAACTTGGGAGAGTCCATCTGTGTATAGGTAATTTACCATAACACATTGCCATATTGCTTTAATATAGGTAACCATGTTAGGCCCCTCTTTAAGTGCTACTGGTACTATTATTTGCCGCTTGTCGAATCATCTGTAAATAAACCAGCTTCCCCATCAGTTGTTATTTTATTTATTTATTTATTTATTTGCTGAGGCGGGTGGCTAGACTTCAAGCAAGATTAAAAACAAGACCTGTCAAAGAGCGGATGAAGCTTTTTGTAGAGTCAACGGCCATCTCGACCAACGAGGTAAACTGGGCTCCATAGCTATGTATGCAGACGTTGCGGTGATAACGGTATCGCTTGGCGGACGAATTTCTGGACTGAACTCAACAGACAGGGTAGAAGGGTCTCCTGATCGAATCAATCAGGCCAGAGGAAATCGATTGTAGTTTTACCTGGGTTAAAAACCGGAGAGGTATTCATTCATGCATTGGGCAATTAGACCTGACGGATCCCATCCCTCTACAGGTAAAACCATTTAACATCTTTGTGTCTTCACGTGACAATTCGTGTTATTGTGATGTTTTCTTTTTCATGAAATATTTAGAATATTTGTTCCTAGATTTGGCATTTTATTGGCGATGAGTTGTTGTAAAAATATTTCATAAATAAAAATAATAAAAAAAAAACGACGCGATAACACGAACTGTAACGTGAAGATGCGTCGTTTCAATATTTGAAAATGCGGAAACTGAAATAGCACACACACATACACACACAAAAACTTTTGATAATCGTTTCTGAAAGCGGAAAGCACGCAGACATTGGACAATTCATATTTAAATGTGTACCGGAAACCAGGAAAATAGTCGGACATATACAAAAAGTCAATTTTAAAAATCCTCAAAAAAGAAATTTTCGTTGATCACTAACCAAACATGCCTGATTAAACCGTTCTGACTGTGTGTGTGTGTGTGTGTGTGTGTGTGTGTGTGTGTGTGTGTGTGTGTGTGTGTGTGTGTGTGTGTGTGTGTGTGTGTGTGAAAAGTGTGCGTATATAAATATATATGTGTAATATATTATATATATTATTATTTATAGATTATGTGCGCGGTACTTATTAGAAAGCGCTCAATATCAGAGATAGAGCTAACATAATACAACCAAATATATATATATATATATATATATATATATATATATATATATATATATATATATATATATATATATATATCGGGTGTAACAGAAAAATTGTTCAAATCGTATAACAGAAAAATTGTCTAATTGTTAGATTAAGTTTGAACTGTTGTATCTTAGAAATGATTAAAGATATCTTACTGGAATTCTCCGAGTTTTTTTATAACATTGTTGGACTTTAGCTCTAAGTTGAAATGATCCCTCTTGCTGTTGTGACCTCCTGATCCAGTTTTTCTCTCTACTGTTCCCTCTTTTTTAAACTTATTCACCATTCTCTTGATGGTTTTTGAATGTACTTTGAAGATGGAAGCCAGAGTATGAATGTTGGTACCATTACTGAAGGTCTGAATTATCTTTTTCCTCTCACCATTGCTCAGTTGCGAAGACATAGCTGAATAATGGTGTCAAGATGGATAAACGTCTTATCTGAAAATCTGGAAGAAAGAAACTCAATTAGTTTAATGAATTTTTAGATATTAAACATTTTATGGGATGGAACTTATTCCATGCTGTTACACGATTTGGACAATTTTACTGTAACATCCGGTATATATAAATATATATATATATATATATATATATATATATATATATATATATATATATATATATATATATATATCGAACGCTTTAATCAGGCATTTTGGGGGCCACGCTATTACCGGAAGACAGAAATCACCCCTAAAACCCTATCTCAGCATAGTCATGCCAGTTCATTCTACATATATATCATGTTATCAAAGGCAGAACAAAGACTAAAATAGGAGATAAAACAATTATTAATGCTTCCTAACAAGGTTTTTATTGATTCATCCAATACAAATCCTAAAAGCAACAAATATATCCTTACTATATGGTATGCAGATATATGTATAAGAATTAAGCAAGATCATATTAGAAAAACACTCTGTTACTGTCGGCTGCAGCAGCGTTAACCTCATAGCCACTCATCAAATTAATATTATACATTCTACAAATATATACCTTTTTAAGTCCAACCTCTTTAATCCGGCAGCCTTGGGACCAGGCTATTGCCGGAAATCACTTCTAAATACCCTATGTAAGCTCATTCCACACACACACGTGTGTGTGTGCGTGCGTGCGTGCGTGTGTGTGTGCAAATATATAGAAAATAGGAAAGAACACGTTAGGTAAATAATCCGGAGATCTGTAGTATTTTTGTTTTTATTTTTAAAAAAACAAAACAGTGCTCCATACAGAAGTAGAGCTTAAATTACAATTATTTAAAAAAAAATATGATTCCTTTGCTACATAAGAGTTCGCATGTTTCAAAAACAAGAGCCAAAAACCTCAATATAATTATTAAAATTAAATTGAATTAAAGTATCAAGCCCAGTTTCATGCTCAAGCGACAAATTAGGAATAACCAATCTTGAAATTTCTGCATCTTTATAAGCATGTTCATTCTTAAAATTAATTACTATGGAAACGGCTGGTGTGACCATTTTGATAAGGGGCGTAAGAGTAAACAATTTGTATCCACATATCAGTCACCTTCGGAAAGAGATCAAGCCCAGGCAGTGCCGAGGTGCCCATTTCAAAGCGAATAATTGTATTCATATACGCACATCGTCTGGTACGTCACAGCGACAGATAGCTGTTGGCACCATCATACGTCATTAAGTCTCCTACATAAACGCATCACACTGAACTACAATTTGTTTTTTTTACGACTTCATAAAGGGTTTTCCTATCTTATGATTGTGCTAAGCTTTTAAACATTTTATTAGACTATGAAATTTAATTTTTTTATGCTAATTATTTAAGGCGAAAATTTGTTGAAGTCGGCAAAAAACCGTTAACTCATGTCTATGGTTTAATAAATTCTCATTATTTAGAAACTTAATAATGTGTAGTTTTTCATGTAAGCATAATGGGCATGGGTCATCCCAGGTTTTACAAGTTATTGTTCTATTTATTATTTTCTATTTTACTTTTGGTGTTTTATTTATTTCTTTTAAATGCCAAAAATATTTGGATAGGGATGTCTGATTTCTATTTCTAATATTGAAGGAGCTTTTGTATTGTCTCCACCTAATTTTAAATTCTTTTTTCGTGGAACCAATGCATATCCTTTCAGTGTGATGGCTCTCAATGAATGAGATAGTGCATTGCTATACCACAGATTTTGTGAGGCATTTATTTTCCAACGGGCAGTCTTCAGGGTTTCAACAATCACATAATATTTCATTATTTTTGTCTAATTTTAGTTTAGGATTTTTATTAATACTGTTTTGGCATGCGTGTTTTTCCAGGATTTTATTATTATGTATTTTTATGATTATTTCTAGATTTTCAGTGCAACTGTAACTTAATTTTAAGGTGTTTTTTTTTTATTAAAGATCGTGCTAAGTCTTCTATTAGTAGAAAAGTGTTTTTCAATTAAAGCTAGGAACTTATGTCCTAGCTTAATACTAACCATTTGGTTGAACGGATGGATATAACAAATGATTTTTCTTTTCCTGTTTTTCTTCTGGTTAGTACTATTGTTTCTATAATTTATGTTATCGTTTTTGTATCCGCTAATTTTTAGAGCTGTGTTATAAAAATTACTGTGTTGTTGGAATATTTCCTTATTAGCGGAGTTCATGCTGATTCTTTTCTCTATTGATGTGGGTATATGCTTAATTATAAATGGATTTGATCTGGGTATATGATTAATTATAGATGGATTTAAAATTAGATGGAGACAACACAAAAGCTCCTTCAATAATATTAGAATTAGAAATCAGACATCCCTATCCAAATATTTTTGGCATTTAAAAGAAATGAATAAAACACCAAAAGTAAAATAGAAAATAATAAATAGAACAAGAACTTGTAAAACCTGGGATGGACACCTCGGCTTGATCTCTTTCCGAAGGTGACTGATATGTGGATACGAATTGTTAACTCTTACGCCCCTTATCAAAATGGTCGCCCCAGCCGTTTCCATAGTAATTAATTTTACGAATGATCATGCTTATAAAGATGCGTAAATTTCAAAATTGGTTATTCCTAAATTTTCGCTTGAGGATAAAACTGGGCTTGATACCTTAATTCAATTTAAATTTAATAATTGTATTGAGGTTTTTGACTCTTGTTTTTGAAACATGAGAGCTCTTATGTAGCGAAAGAATCACATTTTTAAAAAATAATTAATATATATATATATATATATATATATATATATATATATATATATATATGTCGCTGTGTTATCAAGGGTAGAACAAAGATTAAAACAATAACTTACTACTTCTAACTCTGCAAATTCATCCACAAATCTTTGCTGCACATTCCGTGTCGGCACTACGCTTTTCAACACTTAGACTATGAAGCGAAATGCTATGCCTTCACTTGAACTTGTGTAACCATCCTTGCGAATAATTACTGTCATACGTTAGTTTTAGTTTCTTATGAATAACTCTGGTCTTCTCCATAAGCATCTCTCCGCAAATGCTTACACATACGCCACATCGGAGTTTAAACTACTTCATAAGCACACCGTCTAATTCGGATCTCCTGGCCCCTTCTAATGTTTTTTGACACATCAAGCTTTTCTGGCTTTCGCTTTCAGCAACAAAAAACCCCCTTAAAAACTACTCATTTTTTTTCTTCAAGTTATAAACAGTTGATTATCTATTCCTTCTCTACTTTCTCCACCTTTTCAAGCATAGATAAAGATTTATACATCCGCTTCTTACCTCTGGCAGCATCATCTGCACTTTCTGCTCTCTTGGGTGGCAACCTGAATGGGTAAATACGGGGGCTGCAAAAGTAGATATACCCAATGTTAATATGTTATTATTGATATGTTTGCATAATCAATAAAATGTTTTGTGTGCACGTTTTGTTTTTCATTATTATATGCCTACTTTTGCATACCCCCTGTATGCAGGTATATATATATATATATATATATATATATATATATATATAAAGAAATAAGCAGGACTATATCACCAAAACACTCTGCAGTTGTCGGCTGCTTCAGTGTGACGCGGATCTCGTAGCCGCTCAATGAAGGCTGATTAAAAAGTACCGGACCATTGGTGTTGCAGAACCACGGAGTGCCGGATTAAAGAGGTTGGACTGTGTATACAGGGTGAGTCAAAAGCCGCACACCATAGGGATGATTTATTAAAAGTATAATTACACATGAAAATTTTCTTTACTAGTTATTTAATTGTTATACATGCTGTTCAAAATGTCCGCCTCCTTTTTCAAAAGACATTTCAATTCTGTACCTGCCTGATTCATAAACATGTTGAAGAGTTTTCTCTGTCATTTTACGGCATTCATATTTAATTCTTTCTTTAAGTTCCTCAAGATTTCTTGGACACTTATGATAAACAACTGATTTCAAATTGTCCCCACAGAAAAAAATCCAAGGGTCTGATGACCACGGTGACCACTTAACAGGACATCAAATCAAATGAAACATTTCAAACAAGATTAACTCTTATGTTGCGCGATTTTTGTCTCACCCCGTATATGCGTATTCCTGAGCTTAATGTGTAAATATACAATATTTGTGGTTATGATTTCCGGTTTCCAGTTGCAGATAATTGATACAGCTGCCACCAGAGCTCGCCACCTGTTGTTCCAGGGTCTCCACGAGAAAGCTGTCCCAGCTGCGCTTGTCGCTGTCAGATTCTGCTTGCAACAGCATGGTCCCTCAAGTATAGAACTTGTGCCGGCTTATTTGTGTCTTGGAGAAGCCTGTATTGGTAATTAATGTTTATCTATTTACTTTCTTTTTCCTTTTCTGGAAGAGTTGGTTCAAGTTCTGTGGCCCAGCGCCGTGGCTCTCCTTAGCGAAAGTTTTCTCGTCGATATTTTTTTGTTATCATGTCTTACAATTGCTCATAATTCAATAGTCAGTATTAACAAAACCGCTTAATGAATGACATATTTTTTTTAAAATCCTGTGTAAATAAAAGTAAGAACTGCAATATAGCGGTTAAACTATTTTTCGAATTTTACGGCATTCATACCCACATATTCATAACTTAATTAATTTTTTGTCTTAGAAATTCAACCCTTGTAGATGATCTCAAATTAGATTGAAAGTACTTAGGAAAATAAAAACTACGGAGTTTTTCTTGATCAATTTCCTACGACCACTAAGAAATTAATCCGTGAACTTGGATTAAAATTAAAATAAATAGACATAATACATCTAAACTATTGAACCAATCATGCTTGGATGAAGATATGCTGTGTGTACACACACACACACATATATATATATATATATATATATATATAGTTACCTATATATATATATATACATATATATATATATATATATATATATATATATATATATATATATATATATATATATATATATATATATATATATATAGTTACCTATATATATATATATAGGTAACTATACTCGTGTCGAAAAACCTCCGAATTCTTGATTTAACAATAGCCAAATCAATCACGAAAGGAAAAAAAGGTTTTTAAAAAGAAAGAGCCAGGAACATGAAAGTCTGTCGAAAATAATCGCACAGATACAGGTTCAAGGCCCAAAGAAAAAAACCCCGATACGAGTAAACAACTAACTAAAGAGCTCGGTACAAACGTAGAGCAAACCTAGTGAAACCTAATAAGCCAGACAAACCTACCAAGGTTTCACTTAGGCAGATAGTCAGGGCCAGCTGACCCTGACGATCTGCCTAAGTGAAACCTTGGTAGGTTTGTCTGGCTCATTAGGTTTGACTATATATATATATATATATATATATATATATATATATATATATATATATATCCGCACACAGGGTGTACCCCAAAAATTGACATCATTTAAAATGTTTAACGGCTCTCCGATTAATATTTCCGAGCCATTATCCATTACACCACCCGCACATCCAAGCTTAGAGCTCTTGGTTTTCCTAAGCGGTCAACCATCTAGGTGCTGACCAGTCTCGAGGTTCCTTAACTTCTCACAAGAACCGGTGTTTCACCGTAATATAGCCGTAATCATTGTGATGGCTGTAGAATTAGTTGTGTTGAAAAAGTAATTAAATTAATATGACAGAAATATTAATCAATAGCGTTTGACCTTAACCTCATTTAATAACAATCCAAGACAGCTATTTGATTACTGATGACTGTGGAATGATAGTCTGAGCAGTATTAATAAAAAACAAAGAAGGATAAGTTGAAAAAAATACTTTAATGATGAATAATAATGTTTGTCAATAATTTATTAAATAAGATTCACGATAATACCAGAACGTTTACTAATGTTTAAATTGTCGGTCTGGGTAGTGGCAACGAAAAGTAACTAAAATTAATATGACAGAAATAAATTAGCAAACATGGATAAACGTGCTCGCTATAAGACGTAGTGTCAAAAGGACAGTTGTTCCCATGATACCGTTTTAACTATCTTCGTTTTAAAAAGCGATAATTACAATTGTAATAAAACCTAAACATAGGAAAGTGAATTTATACATTTTCTTTATTCTTGAGAATTGACAATAAGAATAATAAACATCATTTATTTCTTAGGTTGTTTATTTACGCTATTTATTTATTATATTGTTTTGGGATGGTTGGCTAAACATCGAGTAATTCAAATTGCCAATCGATTCAAACTTATAATAAAATGGTAAATAATAAGGATTCCTTTATCGTTGGTTCCCATATTTTAATAATTTAGTAAATGTTTATAAATTTATGAATAAAAAAATTGTTTTCACAATTTATTTCTTTATAAATTTGTAAATGATAAATATTGCATTGCATTTAGTTTTTTTAATTGTATTAGTTTTTAGAATGTTGTAAATATAAAATTATTCTTGTAATTAAAGAATCTAATCGATAAATAGTGTTTAGCTTAATATTTTTGTTGTAAATTTTCAAGAACAAAAAAGAATGTATAAATTCACTTTCACCATATGTTTAGGTTTTATTACGATTCTAAACATCGGTTTTTAAAATAATAAACATTACCGAGAAGTGAAGGCAGCGAAAAAAGCGTGTCATGAGAAAAAAACGTGTCCTTTTATGTCTCCTTGCAGCCGCGTTTATCCATGTTTGCCAAAAAAAAAAAAAAATTAATAAATTACAAGTGGATTTTACGATCGGGAGATAAAAACATTTGGTAATTAATTTTTTTTAATTATGAAGGAATTTTAAAAGGTAAATGTTTATTCTAACACCCGAGCGTCATTCGCTGCTGAACTATTTTCATTCAGAAAATAGTACGCGTTTCCGTTCCGTAAAGTGATTTTTTTCCTTTGTACTTAATTTAAGAAAGTTAACTTTCAAATATATGTAAACATAGACAAAAAAGAATAAGAAAAAAAAAAACACCTAACCCTAATTTGAAAGTTTATTTTCTTCTTTAAAAAAAATAAAAGAATAACAAAAAAAAACCTAACCCTAATTTGAAAGTTTACTTTATTCTTTGAAAAAAAAAAAATAATTAAAAAAAACACCTAACCCTAATTTGAAAGTTAACTTTCTTCTTAAATTAAGTAAAAAAAAAAATCGCTTTACGGAAATCCGTACTAATTTATACAAGGACTTTCTTAAAGGAAGTAAATAGGCTCTAATTGTATACCTCCACCGACAAAATTCAGCAGTGAATTAAGTATCAATAAGTCGGTAATGGCTGACGAAAGACCAGGAAAGAGTCCGATTTTTTCGGGTCGTTCACATCCAAAAAGGTAGGTTTCTTCAAAATCTAATTGTTGATTTGAGTTCAGCATATACATTTGCACGGAAATAAGACTATTTTGGAAAAATTTAAAGGGATATTAGCGCTCGGGTGTTAAAATAAACATTTACCTTTTAAAAAATATTTCAAAACTGATAATACTTCATTTTACTTACCATAAGATAATTGTCTTATTATTCAAATGTTGTAGGCTTGAGAAAACTTGGAAAAGCAGAGGAATATCTGTCACAGGCAAACTGGATTGCAATCACTGACCCCAACTGCCCGAGTTCCATCATGTACAATTTACACCGCAATTTAGGATTACTGTACGCAGCTAAGGGAGATTACTCAGAAGCTCTAAGACATTTTGCCGACGATGTGAGTGTTTTGTTTTGTTGTTGTTTTTGTACATTTATCCTTATAAAACAGTCTTTTAGTATCGGTTGCACTACAAATTTGTTGTTCGGAAAGAAAGAAAGAAAAAAAAAAGAAAACGGCCCCCTTTCCCCGATTTGACTGTCCACCATCACGCCGCATTAGAAACGAATCTGTTTATCTGTCCACAACGATATAAAATGTAGCACAATGTTAAAGCGTATATCGGTGCAAAAATAGTCCAGTTTCATCGGCATTACAGCGGGCAGGGCAGGGCAGTGCCGACGCGTACTACCCTCGAACCAACCGACCTTCAAGCCTGATTGCGGGCCCCAGGTAATGTTTTGTTAATCTCGATATCTTATCAACGTTTGCCTTTTTTCTACCTATATTTATATATGTTACAATTTAAACTAAGCGCAACTGACTTGAAGGATGAAAAATTCACAATGGCTTAAATTCTTAAAAAGAGAATTAGTCACTTGAAATCGCTATCTGCCATCATCATTATCATCGTGAGAGATGTTTCGACTTGAAGGCTTCTCATCTTCAGCAAATTTGTGAATAACTCTTATCAGTTCTCTCCAAACCTCCCTGTCCTATGCTAACTCACGGAAGTGTTTCAGGTCTTCCAAGCTCTTCAAAGTTTTGTACGGGGAATGATGGAATCTTATTGATAGCTCTTTTAACGTTGTTGTTCAATGAGTATATTATGGTTGTTTGTTCAATGTCTCTGGATGTTATTCTTCCATCTGGTATTGATGACAAAACCATTTTCATATTTACTGTTCCCAAAGCTATTGTCTTTTGCTGTCTAACTCTGGTATTAATAACAAATAGTTCTTTGATTTTGGTTTCTTGGAGAAGACAATAAAAGAACAAGAATTAAGAAGACAGAAGATAGCTATGTTACGGCGTTGGGAAAGTGACTGAATCCGAGATGCCAAGTCAGGATCAATAACAATGCAGATTCTTCTTTGGACTTTATCTAAATATATATCAAGAGCACCAGGCGAGATGTGGCAGCAATATTCAAAGCAAGGACGAATGTAAGACAGATTAGAGCGAGTCAAAACAAAGTTTTAAATTGGAAGTTGCCATTTTCTTTAACGGTTGACAACCAGAGCAGCCATTAACAGCGCAACATGATGACGTCATATTAATCTTTAGTCTTGGCACGTGACCGACTACGCTGCACAGAGTCACTTTCGCGCGCACTACTTTTCTCCATACTACGTCATTCGACAAGACATCATACCATGGATCATGATTTCTACCCCTGAGTGATATGTGAAGCTACGTTGGCTCATGCAAAATGTGAATGCTAGCCTTCAATCTATGCAAAACATTTACTGAGATCCAAAGAGACTTCCGGTTCCTTTTAGCCACCGGCTCCTTTAGAACTCCTGCCCCTGAGTACAATATACCCACTGCATATTTCTTTTCATACTGTTGTTCACCAAATATATGTCCAAAGAAACACTCAAGATAGAGTCTTACTCAATGAGCTTTTTGTTGGAGCGTACGAGGAAGTAGTAAGAGGTGCGTATTGTGAGGATATGTAGGATAGATAACGGCTGATCCTACACATGAAGAGATTAAAATTGTAGCGATCGAGGAGACATCCCTTTCTGTGGAAGTCACTGTCTGAGTGGAACTGCTTCTTTACCAATGGAATACGAAGGGAGTGATGATGAGCCGACTCTGTGTGTGTGGCATGATGGGTCCTAGCTGTGAAAATCTGAACTGATGGAACTAAGGAATGTAACTCATTTGAACATCTGCCATGGAAATAGCAATAGAGCAGCAAGAGGCTCGTAACGATTCGTCTCAGAAACTCTTTTGTTACGTAATTATTGTTTCATTTGATTTTCTCTTTATACTTACACCAACGTGCCAAAAGTCACGAGATAGCAATATATAAAGGTAATGGTTGGTGGCACCAGAGAACATTGGCATCATCGAAATGCTCATATCCATACCAATATGAGTTGTGCTCTGACATCTGGTAATTCAGGGTGAACACCAGCTAGGTGTTCATAACAAGGCAGATGAATTATCTGCGTTCGAACGGAACGTGGTGCGACATGGATAATAGTCAATTTCTGAAATTGTCAGATATGGCGGGAATTTCTAATGGAAGGCATGACAACTGGGCGTAGACAGTGTAATGTACAGGATGGCCCGAAAGTTTTGTCACCCCTGCATAATATAATTTTCTATTTCAGCTGGATGACACGAGCTCCAACAGTTTGGTAGAGAGGCTGTTTGCAAGTGTATGGACGTCAATTAAAGTGAATAAACTGAATCCAGTATATGTGTTTGTATTACTTGTTTTTCTACTGTTTACATTACATTTTCGTATGAGTGACAAGACTTTCGGACCACCCTGTACTTCACAGGGGCTAGAATCGTTTCTAAACGATACAAGGCGGTTTTCCTATGACTTTTGGCGCGTTATTGAATATGATGCTGACTCTTCTGTAATTCCTAGATTATACGAAAGCGTTTAAAATTATTTCGCAGTTTAAAAATGCTAATTTGTTTTCTTCTGAATCATTTCAGATTTACCATGCGTCTGAGGAATTTGGTACAAACTCATTGAAGACATCTGGCGGCCATTATCACATGGCGAACGTCTTCTTTCGTCAAAGCAAAATGGATATAGCCAGGTCAATCTATCGACAAGTGAGGACTCTTTCTATAATTTTCTCTTTTTTACTTATCAATTTTATATGCTACTCTAACACTCTTGACCCACTGGGTTGCCCAGTAAAGAGAGGTTATAAAAGCTGTAAAATAACCTAAATTCTTTTTCTATATTCCACATTTTTTTAGCACGTGAGCGATATGGTTCTCTACAGCAGCCTGTCTTTTGTCGCTCTCATCAATATTTGTCTTTTTTGGGGATGTCTTTTAATCCCTGTTCTATGATTCATTTACTTAGGTAGGTTAGTTACTGCTTTCCTCTGAGCCCCCTGCCTTCAGTATATCCTGTAAGTGACATATTCTCCAAGCCCTCTTTCCTCATTAAGTGCTCTAGAGATTTCAAATGTCTTTGAAAATAATGTTTATTCTGAGTTCATTTCTTTAAATATTTGACCTCACAACCAAACAATTAAATTAAATTGAAATTAATTCATTAATTTCAAAAATTAATTACTATCAAATAATTAATAATTATTTCAATTAATTATTAAATTAATTAATTTTAAAAAGAGTTTCTCTCTGGATTTCTGAGATGAGGAGTTATCATTATTTCCTCTATTTACATTCGGACTATTATCCTCGTCTTTATTGTTATGACAACGTTTCGAGCGTTTTTCCCTCCGTCCTTCATCAAGTGTATTACGATCCGGGTAGCCTACAGAGAGTACCGAACTGAACCCTTTATATAGTTTACGGGGGTAGACTGTGCCCGTTCCACTACCCATGTTCTGTTCACAACCCCGAGAAGTGTTATGTTCAGCTATTATCTATTCACCGTGATAGTGACTGTTTTCATTGACTTTTACAGGTAACTAAAATTTGGCATAAATATCTGTCGGAAATTGCAACCAACAAGATGAAGCAAGCTTCTCAGCCGCAAGCGATAACCATCACCGTCTCGAAAGATGAACGGGCTCCAGGTCTCAGTGAGTAAATTTTTTTTTCTCTTGCTTGCATCATCGTCGTTCGAAATACCACTAATTCTGTTTAATCCGACAGACAACAAACATCTTCATTTTCTTTATATCCGTGAAGTTAATACTGGGTTCATTGATAGTTTAAGATCTTTCAACGTCATACCATCTCTCGCTCGGCCGACCCGACCTGACCATACTGCCGTC
Source organism: Acanthosepion esculentum (assembly GCA_964036315.1). Lineage (NCBI taxonomy): Eukaryota > Metazoa > Mollusca > Cephalopoda > Sepiida > Sepiidae > Acanthosepion > Acanthosepion esculentum. Next base: position 57,413,761 of record OZ038499.1, read on the forward strand.
GATGACGAGAGAGCGTGCATCTCAGCAGCAAATTACCTTCAGGGTATTGCATTACTTCGATTAAGAATAGCTACGCAATAATGGCACCAATTATTGGTAACTAATCAGATAACCAGATAACAGGAAAAGATCCTTTCCATTCATCGCGTTTACATGATAAGACATCATTATCATCATCATCATCATCAGTGTTGTTTCGACTCAAAGGAATACTACAATGTAGCGTGATCTCTCATCTTCAGCATCACTGCTTGTTACCGAACATGCTCCTCTGCTCAGGCCCATTGTTGAGACTTCAACAGCCAACCCGTGCTTTATACTGCAATTATATTGAATGGACCTTAGTTCAGGTGTGTGTCTCCCTAAGGACGTACACTGTTTGGAATTGTTAATGCAATATTCACTATTATTAAATATTCAAAATATGTTTCTGCTTGAAATAATCAACAAAGGGTTGACAAACCATAAAAAATAAATCAATCAATATATTAATTATTTATTTAATGAATTAATTTACAAACTAGACAGAGATATTAACAGAATGAGGTTGACAAATAGATAGATATTAACAGAATGAGATAGATAGATAGATAGATAGGGCTCCAATATGTATATACCTTTATCTCTTGTTTTAAGCCTCTATTGTAGCTGAGTTAAATGCTTATTTCCTATCGATGTTACTTCTCAGTGTTCGAATCCCGTTTCAAAGTCAGAATTTCTAACGCTGTTTTTCAAGGCAAGTATACCTTCACTACTTGATTAACTTAACACAGCTTTCTTGCTAATATCCCTTCTTTTTGCCTCATGACAGATGAAGATAATCATCAGAGCTGTTTCGACTAGAAGGCACACTGCAAAGCAATGTAATTTCTCATCTTCAGTATGACTACTCGTTACCGAACTTCTCCCCACCACCTGCTCAGGCCCATTTGTGTTTCACCAACACCAACACAGCCAACCTGGGGTCTATACTGCAACTATGATGAGCGGACTCTAGCTACAGTTTAACTATGTGCTCCACCAGTCTTTTGAACTCAGAGTTTGCCAGCTATGGTTATTTAATCCATAACTGGGGGGGAAAAGAGATGGATTCATACAATTCCAAAGAATACTTGTGCGAAAGTGATTGTAACGATCTCGACTGGAATTCGAACGCTGCTCACTGACTTCCCGTTCGGAGCTTCTAGCCATTACATCACCTGCGAATCCTTAAATGATACGGCATCAACCTTCTAATTTTCGGCCCTCCTGTTAACAGGAAATACACTTCATAGAACACCGCCGTTGTATTGTGTAATTTATCCATGCTTATTAGCATTTAGGATGTGTAAGTGGCGTAATGGTTAAACACTTGGAATGGGAGTTTGTCGGACTGAGTTCGAATTCCACTCGGGATCGTTTTATTAATTTTTTACACAAATGCAACTGGGAAAGGTACGGTTCCCTTTATTCTCCCATCTATTGAATCAGTCAAATAGTAGGACAGGCTTGTCATTTAGCTGACTGATATTACTTTTAGAATCCCGATTTCAAATATTCGGAGACGGACCCGTCCGTCCAATCGGATTGTTAGAAAGCAGCCGAAAACGTGCTACTCTGACTAAATCTGGAGAATATGGTGGGCGTGACACAACTTCCTAATTGAGCTCTTTGATTACATGTTTGGTCATGTTAGTGGCGTGGTGCATGACGAACATTGTCATATTGAATAATCACACTGTATCGCCAGTCAGGGTTTTTTTTTGCAGCTGAATTGCTTCTCTGCGTGTTCATTTGTTCAAGATGCACTTTAGCATTGACCTTTTGTATTGCTTTGTTTTTAAAACATTTCATTTCTGTACACAGCACAAAGGTCTCGGGCAGCTTCGGCAGCTATGCTGCCTTGATTAAAAGCAACGAAAAGAAGATGCCGAACATGCTCATACTTGTTTACTTGACATTTCATCCCAAATGTTTGTCGAATCTAAAATAAAATTTCAATAATGTCAGACAGCAGTTTGTCAGGAGGACCAGATTTACTAAGAAGCAAAAAAAAAAATGCTACGAAAGATTACACTGGTCAACAACAAAAAAAATCTGAAATAGTGTCAAGACACCAAACATTTTTTTTAGCTAATTTGAGGGCGCTGGATTTGAAAATGACCTTACTTTTTCTTGGTTAGCTACCATTTTTGCTGTACAGAAATGCCACATTTTTGGAAAAAAGCATTTCTTCATTTGTTTTCTGTATACAGTGTAAACCGGATATAAGAGAAAACACGGATATAAGAGAAACCCGGATATAAGAGAGATTGTCTATGGTCCCAAATTAGAGCCTGTGTTAATGTATATATAATAGACCAAACCCGGATATAAGAGAAACCCGTATATAAGAGACTTATTATCCGGTCCCGACAACTCTCTTATATCCGGGTTACACTGTATATGATATTGAACGATAGCAATATTTCCCAAATAAAATCGTAAAAACCTCTTAATTCTTATTTAAACCAATATATATTGGTCTGCTTATTGAGAAATACTATTTTTGCAATAACAATCAGACCCTAAGTCTTTAAAAATAACACGATTGAATATACCAAGACCAACAAGTATTTTCATCAAATCACTTAATAAACTAACAGCAGGAATAAAACTTTCGTGAACATAAGAACTATGGTAAAATAATTCTCTTTCTCTTCTGTCATCTTCAATGTTATTTGATATTCCAGCAGTATCATGTACAATGGAACAGGGGCATTCAATTGAGATGTCTTTAGTTGGAGTTTCTTTCCAACAGTGAAAACAAAATGCTCTCAGTGTACTTGGTTTCCTTCCGTAGTGAAGGGATAAAAGTGATGGGATAAATTTATGAATATCAAACAGAAGATTTTAGGGTTTCACTTTTTTATGTCACCTTAATTATCAGTTTTACTAAATTGTATTACTAATAAAGTTTATCCGTTAATTTGAATTTTAGAGATAAATTGGAAAAATTCGGTATTTCTTTTTTTAAATTATTAACTCAAAAACACTTTTTCATATAAAAAATAGTTTATTTCAGGTAGCTGTCATAAATTGCTCGGCCTACCTAAAAATTGATCGGTTTCTACGACCTTTATTAACCAATTTTTGCAATCCACCAAGATCGTAAATTGATCTTTTTTTTCCAAAAATGAGCAATTTTAGTACAGCTAACCACGAAAAACTGAGGTAATTTTTGGAATCAAGACTATCAAATTAGCCAAAAAATGTGTTTCTTGGCACCATAAATTGTGTTGACTAGTGTTATTCTTCGGGATCAGTCGCAGAACATCAGAAAGAAAACGTATGAATATATGTAACTACCTAATAATTAAACCCAAGTGATGAAACTGTACCTCTGTACATACAATGCATCGGAAACAAAGGCATTAGGGTATGGAGATTGACGCAAAATGCTGGTCTTTACATTCAAAATGAATGATCACTTAACGAAGGAAGGCTTGTTTTCTTGAATACAAATTCAAACTTGTATTCTTGTTGGTGGTGAGACAGAATTAGTAGTTTACGGTATGTTGGAACACAGAGAGAGAGAGAGAGAGATAAAAGTGAGAGAGACCCTTTCTTCTTTGTCACAGGCAGCATTAGTTCTTTGATGGTTAGAGTGGAGTGGACCATCCTGTCCCGCTGTTTGGCGAAAGACTAAAAAAACTGACCTCGATACCCTCTTTTACCTGAGGTAGGTAAGTGGTCGGGAGTGTGGTGAGTGCGTGAAGGATTGTCCTACGCTTTGGTACTGGGTCTTTGATATTTTTTTTCGCTTATACAAATATCAGGTTTCAGCAACGATGTTAGCTAATTGACCTGACCGTAAGAATGCCGTTTCATGAGATTTAAGAAATATTTTTATTTTATTTTATTCATTAGACTTTACTTAGAAAGGAAACCATTGAACAAAACAATAAATAAATCAAAAACTGTTCGAAAATTTCCGATGACCTCGTAACGATCTAGTCTAGCAGGCCGACGCCCGGGAGTTCGATAATTATTTTTCAAAACTGAGCAAAGTTATGCTTTGAATCTGTAAATAAAAGATAATTCTATATTTCCCAATTTGCTAGTGGTCAGTGTTCGAACACAGGTAAAGGCTAGGATTTGGAATGCGGATTTCTAAGGATGGCATGCAGGTTCTGCTCTTTATAAGGCCAAATATTTTATTTGATTTCCTTTCTGTTGTAGACGAATGGGATGAAGCAGAAGCCGTTCAGGTTCTGTGTACCATTTACGACATTTGGGAATCAAGCCATAAAAAATGCTCCAAAGATTTGGCAGAAACAAGTCATGCTCTTGCAATGCTTTATTATATTCTTGGACAATACGATAAGGTAAGTCTTTGAACACTGTAAAATAACACATGATATTGTAGCAATTATTTCGGTGTTTTTGTGACGTACGGTGGCCGTTAATGATTAAGTATAACTGAAGACTTCAATGTTGAAATAAAACAGTATTTAATTACAACCGCAAATAAATACTTGAGCTCCTTGATAAGATCCAAAGAAGAAATATTACTGGTCATGATCTGGCGACTCATCTCCAGCCACTTTTCCACCGCCATAAAGTTTCCTATCTATAGATACTTTCATGGTAATTGTTCCGATGAGCTCTTCGCTATGGTACCTAGAATTTTTTTCAATTTAAGCGCAGCACTAAACTGACGTCGAGATCTCATCAATTTACAATTGAGCTGGCTATATGTAACCGTAAGTTCTATGCTAACAGTTTCTTTTCTCGCACTTCTCGCTTGTGAAATTCCCTCAATGCTTTCTAGTCACCTTTAGTCTGCGAAAATTTAAATGCAATGTCAATCGCTATCTACTGTCCTCCTGATTACTATCTTCTCTTTCTGTTCATCATTAATGTTTCTGCTCCTAATTCTTCCACACCCTGTAAACCTTTTGTGACGTACGGTGGCCGTTAAAGATTAAGTACAACTCAAGACTTCAATGTTAAGATAAAGCAGTATTTAATTACAACCGCAAATAAATACTTAACAAGAAGAAGTAAGAGTCAACCAAAGATAATTAACCATTTAAGTGTATACCTTGTTAGTAGTGCGGCTTGGTTTTATGTCCGGTTAAATTCTAAATCAAAACCCAAATCATCGACTCACAATAATTCACTCTAATTCGACTGAATAGTTCCACTCAATAGTCACTCAATAATCACTACAGTCAGTAGCCTGACACCACTATTTATACATCTGGCAGAAAACGTATATTCATAACTCCAGAGTGTCACGCTCGAACTAAGGTGTCGGTAATTACTCATTTTCTTCCTATACGACAGCGTTATATTTGCTTCTGAATATATCTCGTGTTATATCTGCTACTCATCTGGTAAATGCATCTGGTGGGATAGAAAGAGATGGAATTATATTAGCAATAGCAAACAATAAATAATAACTATTACCATTTAGGAAGAATTTGTACACAGTATCAACAATTTGCCTTCGACTAGACTGCTATGAAAACTAAACAGATGAGTGTGAGAGTGTTCATGTCTAGGTCAGGAGTTATGAGTTGACTAACCCATATATGAGATGAAAGGAAGCCGACTGTTATTTGTGTTGCGATGATTTACTGTCAGGGTCGCCTAACGTAGACAACTGATGACTTGATTTGTAAACTTGTTTTTCTATCAGTTGAGAGGAACACTAATTGGTTGATATATATATATATATATATATATATATAATATGATTAAAATATCCTATATTTATCTGTCGCCGCTGAGTGTTTACCTCAATGTTCAATCTTATATATATATATATATATATGTGTGTGTGTGTGTGTGTGTGTGTGTGTGTGTGTACAGGTATGCAGAAAAAATAGGAAAGAACACGTTAGGTAAAGAATCCGGAGTTCTTTAGTATTTTTGTTTTAATTTTTTTTTAAACAGTGCTCCATACAGAAGTAGAGCTTTTATTAAAATATTTTTTTTTAAAATATGATTCCTTCGCTACATAAGAGTTCTCATGTTTCAAAAACGAGAGCCGAAACCCTCAATATAATTATTGAAATTAAGTTGAATTATCGAGTGTCTAATCCCATTTCATCTTCACGTGAAAATTTAGGAATAAGCTGTCTTGTGGTTTGCGCGTGTTTATAAGTATGGCCTTTTGTAACATTAAAAGTTATTAAACCATAGGCAGAAGTTAATGGTTTTTTGCCGACATCAACAATTTTTCGCATTAAATAATTAACATAAAAAATAGATAAACAAATAAATTCCATAGTTTAATAAAAGTCTTAAAAGCTTAGCCCAATCATTAAATAGAAAAACCCTTTGTGAAGTCGTCAAAAAAACAAAACAAATTGTTGTCCAGTACAACACGTTTATATAAGAAATAGCCATTAATAGATAGATAATAATAAAACAGAATCCTCTCGACAGTTAACGACCTGCCGGCGCGCCATAAAATATATTTCGCTTTAAACTAACTAGACGGTGACCGCCACCATCAGATTTGAAATAGAGACCCCACCATAACCCGACATAAACTTTCCGTATGTGACTCGTCTGTAGATAAGAATTAACTCTTCGACCACCTAACCAATATGGCCGCCCCCAGCCGTTTCCATAGTAATTAATGTTATAAGAGGCCATACTTATAAACACGCGCAAACCACAAGACAATTTATTCCTAAATTTTCGCTTGAAGATGAAACGGGACTCGATACTCGATAATTCAACTTAATTTCAATAATTATATTGAGGGTTTCGACTCTCGTTTTTGAAACATGAGAACTCTTATGTAGCGAAGGAATCATATTTTTTTTTAAATATTATAATATATATATATATATATATATATATATATATATATATATATATATTCACTCACAAGGCTTGAGTCAACCCGTGGTATGGTTTTCAGGCACTTTCCAAGGGTGCCGCACGCTGAGATCGCTTTCTCCAGACCGATTACATCAAGAAATCACCTTCCTGACAAATCGACCATGGTGAGATTCGAACTCGGGTCTCATGGTCAGAAAAATCAGTGAAATTATATAGACGGAACCCTTCGGGGCCGTCGATGGCTGTGTTAGCGCAAAATCACAAGTCATTGTGAGCGAGGGTTTGAGCAAGCTGGTCTTGTTGAAATTGTTGATCACGTTAGATGACACGCTTCCCTCCCAGAAACTTTAACTAAGGTCTGCTCAGTATAGTTGCAGTACAAACCACAGGTGGGCTCTGTGGGTGTTGAACCAACACAAATGCGCCTGAGCAAGTGTATGCAATAGAGATTGGCTAGCCGCCCCAGTAAACGGGTATCATCGAATACGAGTGGCCAGCCATCATTTTAGTTGAGCACTGTTGAGTGATAAAGCTAATTCTATAAACTGACTGAGACCAAATAGGTTGGGTTTCGATCCTGGCTTGAGGCATTCGATGTCTAGTCGCTCTAAAGAGCTGTGATACAGCAAAACAGTACTGTTTGCGAATGACATATATATATAATAAATACAGGACTCGGCTACACATACCTCACCCATTCATACTTGCTGAAAAAGGAAGATCAACCAACATGTGCAACATACCAAGTCGCACTCACGATGAAACTCCTTTTAACTGAATGTACTCACTTAAACAATATGAGGAAACTATTTGAAAATACTGAAACCGTCTACCTTAAAGAAATAGGTTTATACCAAAATGTATAACACCTACAATAGACCATCTACAACCTATATATCTATAAAACATACCTTTGCCCTTAAAGTATAAAATTATGTACAAAATATTAATAGATGAAGGCATAAAATATTTAGATTTCGGCAGTAAATAACCCATAGAGATGTTGATATACCGCTAAACAAAAATAACCAAACCAAACCAAACCAAAAGGAATACAAGTATGAAATTATATGATTCTCTTCTCGCACTTAACGGCATATATACGTCCACTTGATTGGGCATCCCGACGTCGTGTAATGGTTATGATTGAAGAGTGAGTTCGATCCTCACTGGGTGCCTCATGCATTTGGTCTTGTGCCACATCTAAGCTAGGCTTAGAAAATTTTCAGGGCACCTCGGGGCGGTGTATTGGTTAGCAAGCTTGTCTCGCTTGAACAATTATGACTGAGTAGTGAGTTCGATCCTCACTGGGAGCCCCCTATTTTCGGCTTTGCACCACATCTAATCTACGCTTGGAAAATCACTATACGCTCAATCGGTTTGAATTCATAGATTTCACTATCCGAGACTGACTTCTATCTCAAATGCCCGAACTGAACCATTTATTTCGCTCACTGGGGTAGACTGTTCCAGTTTAATGGATGTCACTTATCAGTTATCTCCTCTTAATTTCCCTCACTAAGTTCTCCACTGCCTTAACCGAGTATTGAACTCACACTCTTTGGGTTCTGTCACTGGATCTAACTAACGCCTTTATCCACTGTGCCATATGTCATTGAAAAGGGTTCAGTTCGACATTCCAACCACCTGAAGAAGGCCGGAGCGTACAACGGCCGAAACGTTGTAATAAATATGGCGACTAAGATGAGGACAATAGTCCGAATAATGTAAATAATGTACATAATACCTCATCTCAGAAATATAGACTGCCCATAAGCTCATATTTAAACATCTCGTAATTAAATTTTTATCGTATGAAGATCTTTTAAAGTATATTATTTCTTCTCTTCGCAGGCCCGAGAATACGGAAATAAGGCGTATGCGACGTGCGAAAATACAGAATATGCAAAAGAAATTTCCGAATTTCTGGATTGCTTAAAAAGATCACAAACTTAAATATGGATGAAGAGTTGAGAAAAATCGACTGACACTGCAAGATACGGGGTGCAGAATTAATTTAAACTCAGAACTAATTTAAACTTTCTTAAATTTTGATCAATAGCGGCTTCTTTTGAACGAGAGTTTTTACAATAAAACAGCTAAGCAATCTATATATTGTTCTTGCTACAAAGAACATTGCATTTTATTGGATCAGATTTAAATGAATAAAAGTAAATAAAAAAGTACTACTTTATTCATTTGCAACAAAAAAGAATGAAAGTTGCAGAAAAATGAATTCTGAATTATCTTAATATACTAAGGATTTTTAATGCTAAATTAAAAAAAATTAACACCAAGTCATTGTATTTTGTCTAGGAATTCACCGAAATTGATAACTTTGATTTTAAATCGAGTTGAAATTAGTTCTGAGTTGATATTAGTTCCGAGTTGAAATTAGTTCCGAGCTGAAATTAGTTCCGAGTTGAAATTAGTTCTGTCACTCCAAAATACAACAGACGCTGAACTCGTAGTGCATATTATGGTCGTTTGTCCAATGTTTGTAGATGTTATTCTTCCATTTGGTATTGACAAAACCATGCCCATAATATTTACTGCCTATTGTGCTGTCAAATTCCGATATTAATATCAAGACCTTCTTTAATCTTAGTTTCTTGGAGACCACATGCACCGATGTTATGACTATTAACATCCCAAACCAAGAATTCCTGCTTTTCTTTTTTTCACAAGTCCTCTGACATTAAATGTCCTGATGGGAAAATTCTTTTTATGCAATTGGAGGCATTTTTTTTATCATTTCACCCCAAGAAAGGCAATAAAGTCACTAAGACACAGGAGGATACTTGGCGTGGAAGAATATAAGAAAAGATGCCTCTCGCTACTCGATCGCTATTTCCATGGCAAATGTTTAGATGAGCTCCATTCATTAGTTCCACCAGTTCAGACCTTTACAGCTCGAACACGCCAAACTCCGTCCACGGAGTTGAACCACCGTCATTTCCTTCGGATCCCAAATGTAAGGAGAAAGTTTCACTAGGACAATTTTTTTTCAAGCACTGTTAATTTATGGAACAAACCCCCGTGTGGATATCTCCCTGAATTCTGAACTCTTAACCTCTTCTCGTGAATAGCCAATCGCTTTTTATCACCCTTGTCTCATTCTTCACTTCCTACAAACTCATCTTTCAATCATATTACACATCATTTATTATAACCATTTTAACAGTAACTCTCTATATTGAGTGGCTCTCAAGCCTTGTATCGAATTATGTTTATTTAAAAAAAAGGTTTGATGGTTGTCATTGTGGTTATTTGTATTTGTTTTGGTAATTTTCGTTGAATCATTGCGAAGTTAAAGGTTCTCAGATTTTAAGAACCGTAATTTTGAATATTGTTATGATTGCCGGAACATATCAGTTGAAATATCTGAAATACATTACGAAAAAAGAAGGCCCAGAGAATTTAACACTCACGGGACATATTGGAGGTAAAAGAGCGGGGGAAGTACAGTGAGTTACCTATTTTGCGATTTTGTGTTACTGAATGGCAGAACAGGGACAAACAGGTTTGGTCAGAGGTCAAAAGTAACTTAGAGGAACAAAGGGCAGGAAGCTGCGGGCAGCCATGATTGCTCGCATCCCGAAAGAAGAAAAAGAAAATTTGAATATATTTCTATATTATAAAGATTTTAAAAAAATAATTCAGACTACTTTGTTTGAACCATAAAAGATTTGCTTCAGTTATAAAAGTATAGTTGGATTTAGATTAAATTGCTCGGCTTCTTCTCTGGAATGATAATATCTGCCATTAATTGGCACTTCTTCGCAATAACTACGTCTTTTTATCCTCCAATTAAAAAAAAATTGATCTTCAAATTAAACAAATTCAACTTCAAATGAAAAACGCTCAACTTCAAATTAAAAACACTTGATTTCACATTAAATTTTAATTAGTGCGACAGATTCAAACTATTTTACAAACAAACGAAAAGACAAAGAATATAATCGGAGTGTTATTTAGAAATTATCCAGTTCACACTTTGTCTTCCATTTGGAGATATTGTTGTGCCAAGGATGGAGCTAAATGTTTCTGTATATGAATACACGTTTTCATCTACAGTCGTGGGATAATTGTAGATATCGTTTCATTGATTTCTTCTTCGAGGCAGCATAATCTGTACTGTGTCTGAGTAAATCCAACTGGTGGTAAATTCAAATATTTCGGCCATCCGGGAGTTTCATAGCAGCCTGTCGGAGTTAGCCCCTCCTCAGTTCTTTAATCCTTCAACAGGGGTCATTCTCCCCTGGCAATAAATACTGGCTGACCCTTCTCTCTCTCTCTCTCTCTCTCTCTCTCTCTCTCTCTCTCTCTCTCTCTCTCTCTTTTCAACCAACTCCAATATGTGACCTATCACAGATACAGCGTTTCCCAAATTCTGGGAACACGCTAAGAACAATACACGTACGTACGAACACTCACAACACACACAAATAATTTCTCCATAAAAAAACATGTCTTTGTGTAACATGTTATTATTTGTTTACCCATGTATATCGGTCTTGTTTGTTTTCTTTGTCTTCTTTGGACTTAATTAAAGTCCAACATTCTCATGTAGCTGGACCGGCCAGCAGGAAATTTTAACCTTCTGATATCTCTTCACATCTTCACCCGCACGGTCAGCTACAAGCCTTTTAGAAATTCAATTTTTTTAATTTAAAGCTGAACTTTTTGGTTTGAAGTTGATCTTTTTAAATTTGAATATGAGCTTTCTTTAATTTGTAGTTTTTTTTTTAATTTGAATATGAGCTTTCTTTAATTTGAAGTTGAGCATTTTAATTTGAGGGTAAAAATGTCATTGTAACCTTTTTGGTTTGAGTCGGCTGGTCTATTGTCATTATGGTGTTGGTCTCAGGGGCAGGGGGCTTTCTTTTCCAGCTTCAGACGAACTTGTAAATATCTACTTGTATTTCTCTTGTTTCAAATAAACCCTTATACTTTGTAAGTTGCCGTTCTAGTTATTATTTTCAATAACCACCCCTGAAAACATTACAAAAGTGATTGTCGTTGTTATTCTGAGAAACACTATTCAGTGAATAAATACATAGAAAGAAGTGCCCGAAACCATTAGAATTATTTCATTCATCTTTTATCACAAGATCGGAAAGAAAACGTTCGTTGTTTTGAATTTATTCCTTCAAATCATGACATATATTAAAATAATTGTACTTTCTTTCATACTTTGTAAACAAACGAGGCAAAAATTTTCAAATCTTCTGTTGGCATTCGATGAGTTGAACTCCAAGATAAACTAGCATCAATAGCACGACGGTCTTCTGCATTGACAATGTCGAGAATTTTATCAAGGTTTTCCGTTTTTTGTTTGTTTGTTTTGCTTCTTTTTTTTTCTTTTTTTTATGCCTGACTGCAAGGATGTGATATAAGAAATCTCGGATTAATAAAGAAGCCATTACAAAAAAAAAGAATCTGACATTTAGTCATTTAGTAAGATTTTGAAAAGTGTGTCAGACCGAAAACTTTTAACAACTCCACATTAAAAGCAACAAAAACGATAATGATCTTAGTCTAAAAATTATCAAAATAGCGCCATTATCGAAATGGCGCTATTATCGAAATAGCGGCCATATTTTCTTATTTTAGTTAAGTACCTTCTCGGGGTTATTTTTTTTTTATATTGGCCACTGTCTAATTTATGAATTTTTTCACTTATTCTTTTCAATGTGTATTTTTGACACAGCTCCTTGAATTTAGGTCACGACAAGCTAAAATATTTTAGTAAGAGTATTGAGAGATAGAGGTGCCCGTGAATCATAAAAGGTCCCATTTGCGATGGTTCCCCACCCACTCACAGTCTCTTTATCTCTCTCTATCTCTCTCTCTCTCTCTCATACACACACACACACACACACACACACACACACACACACACACACACACACACACACACACACACTCCTACTCATTCACTCTGTGTGTGTACGCTGGGAGAAAAAAAACTCATTACTTTACACTTTTTAGCTGACTTGGTACCAGCTGTTTATACAGAAAACATGTGCGCTGGGTTCAGGGGGGCTAAGGCAAGTGGCAGTCATTCGGGTAGCCCCAAACCTTTACGAATGGATTTTAGAACAAAGAACTTAAATAAGGTATGTAAAACTAAAAAGTACCCCATTCTGGGTTGGTGAAGTTCATTATTATTTCATCAATTACACCAACCTGGAGCTTCCCAGCTTTGATAGAGTTAAAAATCCTTTACACAGTCTTATGGAGCAAGACTTATTTTCTACTAGGCAACCTCTTTCCCCACAGTCTCAACATCACAAGCATATCACTACTCTATCACTTTTTCCAAGGCAACTCTTCAGATGATCTCCGCTCTTTAGTCCCCCACCCAGTTCAAATCTTTACAGCTAGGATACACCATGCTACATCCACAGAGACAAATCTTTATTTCCTTCGCATTCTAGTTATAAATAAAAGCAATAAAAAATGTTATAAAGCAGCTTTTTTTCTTCAAGAGCTGTGACTTTGTGGAACAGACTCCCACATGTATGCTTCCCTGAACACTACAAACTAAATCTCTTCAAATCAATGACCAGTCGGTATCTATCCTCCCTATCCATATAATCTTCACGTCTTACCTCCTTCTCCGACACACACCTCAGTTGGCAATCCTCTACCTTGAGTGTTTCTTGAGCCATGCATCAGATGAAACATAGTAACAAAAGTACTTTGTTGTCTAGATTCAGATTTGGCGAACAGTTGGGCGATATTATTTTTCACACAATATAAATAAAAAAAAATAAAAAACACCAGAGAGAGAGAGTGAGAGAGAGAGAGAGAGAGAGAGAGAGAGAGAGAGAGAGAATAGACAGTTCACTTGTGAACGTGGCGCTGCTTGTACGGAAAGACATTGTCAGTCGGAAAGAGATAGTTAGTTTCAACTTCTCATACTTGAGTAGGAAAGTATATCTTCTAATGCATTTTTGGGTATAATTAACTTTTTAATGATTTTATAGGGTTTGATTTACAATGCAAGTTTAATGCTAAACAGGACCCTTACTTCCTCGACATTTATTTTTTTAATATTTTTACTATGTGCTTTTCTATTAATCCTCTCAGAGACCCCTTTCTGCCTGCCGTCAGCATGGCTGATGCTAGCCTCCAGAAGTGTGATTCATTGGGCTTTCTCGGACTAACGTTTTCCGTGCTAGACAATTTTTCTCGACAGAATCTATCTTACGTACTTATAAGTTTACCATTCGTCCTTTTTTTTTTTTTTAATAGTGCTGCCACATCTGGTTTGGTGTTCCTGTTATATATTTAGAGATCCTTGATCAAATCTAAAGAAGAATCTGCAATGTTATTGATCCTGATCCCACTTCAGTCACTTCCCCACCATCATAATGTAGCTTCCCTTTTCTATAAATACTTGAAAAGTGAAAATAACTCTCTCCAGTGGTTTGTAACACATTACAACAGTTGCGGGAGGCTCGAGAATTTTTGTTACTAGCCCGGGTGTATGCGCTCGGACTCTCCACATTAAACCGACCTTGTGTCACAACCTGACCTCGTGGTGGGGAGTAAATACAAATACTTTCGTGGTAATTGTTCTGATGAACTTTCAACTACGTTACCTAGACTTTATATATTTAAACGCAGTACTAGATTGGCAGCAAGGTCCCATCATTTTACAGATGAAATGGCATGATATAACAGTAAGTTCTTTGCTAAGAGTTTCTTTTCTTTCACTTCTCGCCTGTGGAACTCTCTAACGGCTTCTTGCTTTCCAGCTAACTTTGATCTTCAAAAATTTAAATGCAATGCCAACCATTATTTTCTGTCTTCTTAATTTCTGTTCTTTCATTTTTTTCTCTACTTAATAATGTTTTTTTCTTTTTTATTATTATTATTATTATTATTATTATTATTATTATTATTATTATTATTATTATTTCACACTCATTGACCCCCTTATGTCTTAGTAGCTTTATTACCTTGATTGGGGTTAAATGATTAATAAAAATCTAGTTGATTTTTATTTGTCAATAATGTTCATAATTTTATAGTACAGAAGCATACAATTATAGCTAAAAATATAGAGAAATCCGTATATTTCGCTGCAACTATTCTAGTCAGTTCGTGTCAAGCCCTAACAAACCCCTAATTGCAAACCCAAACCCTAACTCTAACATCCAACCTTTCATCATTAAATTGGATTTTTAAGCATTTTTTACAATGATCTCGCCAACCCTCTGTACAAGGCCCGAGAGCCACTCGAGAGAAAGTAAGAGGTGCAGTTTATGGGGATATGTAGGGGGAGATAACGGTTGGACTTAGACATGAACGGGTTGAAATTGTAGTGATCCGGTAAGCATCATCCCGGGAGTTAGTTCCACAAAATATCGGTTCATGAGAAGAAGCAGCTCGGGTAGAATTTCTACCTCACAAATGGAATACAAGGGGAATGGGGATAAAATTGACTCGTTGTACAGATGAAATAAGTCCGGTGAGAATACGCATCCTTCGTGTACACAACATAAGACACGTACGTGATACTGTATTGATGACAATCGGGGGTCGGCAATCTACGGCACGCGTGCCACACGTGAAACGCCAAACAATTTCCAATGCTACGCAGCCGCAAATGACATCACAAAGTCCGAACCAATAACTACTACAACGCAAAGAAGATATTTAGCTGTTTCAATTTTAATATATACTAAAGTATATATACTATATATTACTACATAAAATATATTGTAGAACAGGTATATTGACCTTGACTTGTATAAAGATACGTATGCTGTTGGCGCACTAAATGTTTTTAAAACTCTAAATGGGCACATAGTTAGCAAAAGGTTGCCGACCCCTGATATAGGAGATGGCTTGTGTGTGTGCGTGGGAGGGGGGGGCTAGGCAGGGAAATAGCAAAACACCAGGTGATACACGTAAAAAAATCTACCTGGATTAATTGCCAGAAAGCAAAGCCGTAACTGTTCACTTTGTCATGGAATCGAGAGGCCAAACCAGAAACTGCTGTGCGGTCCCGTACTCTCTTCCATTGCGAGCAGTTCCATGCCTTATTGTAAAAAACAATATTTTTTAAATTGCACGCGTGTACATTACAACAATAATTTAACACATCGTCAGGTTCACACACCTGCCCCGTCTTTTGAACAGGAATTGATGTCACACTGAATGATTTTAAAACCCTAAGTCGGCACATAGTTAGCAAAAGGTTGCTGACCCTAGCTATACAAGTATGGGCGGTTTTTCGATTCATGACAGTAGGTTGCCGTTTCTTTCCGCGGTAGACTGGATGCCAACCACGGTTATAGGTTATCTATCCAGCTACTCGACCTATATGAGATGAATTTATACCTTTCCCAATGGTATTTGCGCGTAAGTGAAAGGACCGACCCCACTGGAATTCGAACTCGGCTCGACGATTTTTCAAACCAATATCCATTGCGCCACAACTCATATCCACACCGATCGAGTATTACGCTTAAATTGATAAAGTCTAGATACCACAGAGGAAAGTAATATTTATTTTGAATAATAAAAAATGTGGCACAAGGCCAAAAGGAGGGTTAGGGGAGTTTGGTCTTCAATCTGTTTTATCTTAAACTTAGCTAGCCACGATTACTGACCCAAAAATAGCACAGTATTCCTTGCACCAAAACAACACATTCTTACTTACCCTTCTTACTACAGCTACCATAATACCATAGAGGACAGTCCATCGGGACAATAACCATGAAAATATTTATAGAAAAGGGCACAGGGAAGCCACGTTACGGCAATTGAAAAGTGACTGAAGCTACAATGCCAGGTTAGGACCAATAACATTGCAGATTCCTCCATGTATTTTATCTAGAATCTCTAGATGCACAGTAGAAAAAACCGGATCAGATGCGGCAACAATATTCAAAGTAAGGAAGAATGTTAGACACATAAATGTTTAAAAATAGATTCTGGCGAGAAAAATGCGTTTCTGTTTACAGCCGAAAGTTTCCTTATAAGGAAACGGCTAATATTACTGTTGTCATTACCATTTGTCACTTCAAAAAGATTCTATTATACGGATGGAAGTTCTTTATATGCAAAATATTTTTAGAGATGCCGACTTTTTCTTTCCCAATGGTGTTTACGGGTAAGTGAACGGACCGAAGCCGACTGCAATTCGAACTCGGCTCGGGGACTTCTCACATCCACACCGATCTGGTATTGCGCTTAAATTCATAAAATCTAGATACCATAGAGAAAATTAATATTTATTTTGAATAATAAAAAGTGTGGCACAAGGCCAAAAAGAGGGATAGGAGAAGGTTGGTCTTCAGTTTGTCTTAACTTAAATTTAGGACAGTTCGTCAGAATAATAACCATGAAAATATTTATAGAAAAGGCACTGATGAAAAGTGACTGAAACCAAAATGCCAGGTTAGGACCAATAATATTGCAGATTCCTCTATGTATTTTATCTAGAATCTCTAGATACACAGTAGAAACACCGGATCAGATGCGGCAACAATATTCAAAGTAAGGAAGAATGTTAGACACATAAATGTTTAAAATAGATTCTGGCGAGAAAAATGCGTTTCTGTTTACAGCCGAAAGTTTCCTTATAAGGAAACGGCTAATATTACTGTTGTCATTACCTTTAGTCACTTCAAAAGATTCTATTATACGGTTGTGTAAGATATTTTTAGAGATGCCAAGAACATCAGCTTGTCGACTTTTTCTATATTCGTTTTTTCGTCTCGTTTTATTTGGGAATAATCGAAATTAATTGCGAAATCCAGCGAAAGTCACCCATAAAATAAAAGTAATTGTTTGTATGGAAAAGTAAGGACCTACGTACATCAAATTGTCTTTAAATTAAGTAGAGATAGAAGAATTATCGTTGAACTTTTAAAATGTGAGCTTATATATTAATGCAATACTTAAATGCAGCGATCAATTTGAGTTCTTTTGTAGTTTATTGTTGCCTGTCGTATCTACTCCTCCCTACCTATTGCGATGAAGGCCCAATCAAGAGCCCTCCGCAGGAGCTAGCTTAAATGCCGCCCCATACGACAGCTTTTAAGCTAATATGGAAATAGGCGTGCATCTAATATGTTCGTGCCTATTTATGCTGTCAAATACAGTGACGGTAGCGTGAGTGAAAGCTTAGGCGGATTTGTTGAAATCCTCGTCGTGGTATCCCGGGCTAAGAAGAGATGATTTGAGAAGTACCAACGCAAATTGAAAAGTGATTTTTTTTTATGTAAATTTAAAGTCAAACATTTTTATTGCCGTGAGACATTTTCGATTCAGTCATATTCTTAAGTTTTATTTTTATTTTATTTTAATTTATTTTATATTTTCAGTTCTTTGTATAGAAGATGGTAAATGGGGGTCAAGAAAAAGAAAAACGACCAAATAGAAAACAGAGTGTTTCTAGAAAAGGAAAAGTAATTGTTCAGAGATTCTCTCTCTTACTTTTTTTTTCTTGCATTCAAATTAAGAGCGGGTGGATAAAAGTGAAGCGGTTAAGAAGAAAGAAAGAAAGAAAGAAAGAAAGAAAGAAAGAAAGAAAGAAAGAAAGAAAGAAAGAAAGAAAGAAAGAAAGAAAGAAAGAAAGAAAGAAAGAAAGAAAGAAAGAAAGAAAGAAAGAAAGAAAGAAAGAAAGAAAGAAAGAAAGAAAGAAAGAAAGAAAGAAAGAAAGAAAGAAAGAAAGAAAGAAAGAAAGAAAGAAAGAAAGAAAGAAAGAAAGAAAGAAAGAAAGAAAGAAAGAAAGAAAGAAAGAAAGAAAGAAAGAAAGAAAGAAAGAAAGAAAGAAAGAAAGAAAGAAAGAAAGAAAGAAAGAAAGAAAGAAAGAAAGAAAGAAAGAAAGAAAGAAAGAAAGAAAGAAAGAAAGAAAGAAAGAAAGAAAGAAAGAAAGAAAGAAAGAAAGAAAGAAAGAAAGAAAGAAAGAAAGAAAGAAAGAAAGAAAGAAAGAAAGAAAGAAAGAAAGAAAGAAAGAAAGAAAGAAAGAAAGAAAGAAAGAAAGAAAGAAAGAAAGAAAGAAAGAAAGAAAGAAAGAAAGAAAGAAAGAAAGAAAGAAAGAAAGAAAGAAAGAAAGAAAGAAAGAAGCGGGAATAGGGATAAGAAAGAAAGAAAGAAAGAAAGAAAGAAAGAAAGAAAGAAAGAAAGAAAGAAAGAAAGAAAGAGTTGAAAAATTAGAAAAGAAAGAAAGAGGAATGGAAATGGAAAGAAACAAACAAAACGTTAAAGAAAATGGCGAGTAAGCATAAACTGTGCGCCATCTGCGAGTAATAATAATAATAATAATAATAATTAAAACTGCAGACATAAAAAAGACCATTGATTTATTTCATCATCTTATGAAAACAGTAAACGGGTTCGGGTTTGACAAGAGAAGCCAAGTGTCTGCGCCCAATCGGCATGTGGTTTCCAAAACAAACAAAAACAAAATGCAATCCTAGCTTTTAATAAAAGAACGGACAATTTTAGCTTGAGTGGAATGAGCCTATCTGCTTGTCTCTTCAAGACTCTTTATCTAGATTAAGTGCAGGGTTTGGTGATGGCGACATGGAGAAGCTGACTTGAAAGTCACGCAAATCTCAAGAAGAAAAAAAACGTAACAGTGCTAAAAATATTATAATTAAAACGTCTGTCTGAATTTTGAAGATAAGGAATTATCATTATACATTGATTCGTTTAAACTGCTGCCTACATAATCATCTGCGGGGTGGGGCTGCTGTATTCTTCGGCCTTCTCCAGTTTGCTTTTGAAAAGTCGCTATTTTTCTATCCCCACTTAATCCTGCAAAAAGAGCAGAAGCAGTGTCAAACGAGACAGGCACCAGAAGGCTGCAGAGTACAACGGGCGAAACGTTAAGTGTATCAAAACAACCAAGGCGAAGACAGCAGTTCGATTGAATCAGTGCATAATTAAGCAATACATAGGATTTCTTACAAAAACTGAAGATGACGTTGAAAGGAAGACAAAGTTACTATTTACATATATAGAGGCCTGTTTCGATTAAACGAGAATCCCCGAATAAAATTCATTAAATATTTCAAATCTCAAATAAATTCAAAATTTACTTATTTAATTTACAAAGAATAAAAATGGGAATGATAAACCATTCCCACTTTATCATACCCTCTCAAAATAATCTGAGAGAAGCATTTTTATCTTCCATCAGCATGACTGATGCTAACCTCCAGGGGAGTTATTTATTGCGCCTTCTCGGACTAACATTTTCCGCTGACATGTAGTGGAAAGATGATATCGAATCAATTGCTAGGTCTGCCGTGGCGAAAGTTGCTTCCTTGTTTTGTGCTAGACATTTTTTTCTCCCCAGAATCTATCTTATATATTTATAAGTTTACCAATCATCCTTGCTTTGAATATTGCTGCCACATCTGTTCTGGTGCTTCTGCTATATATTTAGAGATTCTTGATAAAATCCAAAGAAGAATCCACAACGTTTTTTTGCCAGAATCTATTTTACATATTTGTAAGTTTACCATTTGTCCTTGTTTTGAATACCGCTGCCACATCTGATCTGGTGCTCCTGCTATATATTTTAAAATTCTTGATAAAATCCAAAGAAGAATCTGCAATGTTATTAGTCCAGACATAGTATCTCGGCTTCAGTCAATTTCCCACAGCCCTAATGCAGCTTCCCTGAGCCTTTTCTATAATTACTTTCATGGTAATTATTCTAATGATTTCTTCTCTATGGTACTTACACTTTATGAATTTAAGCGTAGTACTAGATTGGTGGCAAGAGCTCTTCATTTTATAGTTGAAATAGTTAGATGTAAGTTCTATGTTAACAATTTCTTCTATCGCACTTCTTGCTTGTGGAACGCTCTTCCAGTTTCAAGCGACTGTCTTCTTAATTGTTGTTCTTTTATTGTGCGCTCTCCTTAATAGTGTTTTCCCCTCATATTCTCTAACACTCGGTAACCCTTTGCATCTTAGTGGCTTTATTGCCTTGATCGGGGTGAAATGATAAAAAAAGCAAAATGAGAACAAGATAAAATAAAGTAAGCTTGTAACGGCATTAGGTTAGATTAGTTCATTACAGAAGTCATCAGTTTGTGGCGGCGATGACTCGTTTATTGAACTACGACATTTTCTTGTGTTGAATATATATATATATACACACACACACACACACACACACACACACACACACACAAACACAAAGAAACAAACAAATATATATATATATAGGATAGGTTGTTCTGGAGGTATTATTATGGTCGTATGAGGGTTTATTTTAGAACAGAAGATATTGTATCGTGTTGTATGCGACACGTAGTTCGCCTGGGAACTAAGGGTCTTCAAATTGGGAAACAAATCCCGTGAGTAAAGAGAAAGAAGAAAGACAGAGTTTTCTCCCTTTCTTTTTATACTGCCTTATGCAACGCTCACTGAGTGGCTAGCACTTTAAAATTTAATTAACTTATAATTTAAAAGGTTATAATTTTACACAGCATTTAAAACAGATAGCAAATTATTAACCATCAAAGTTTCAGACTTTAAATATTAGTTATTAAATCATTAGAAAGTTTCAAGTGCCATGCTTTACAATACAACAGAGCTGGTGCGTACTACCCCTGATCGGAGGTGGGGGCAAGCCTGATTGGGGCGCCCGGGAAGTGCTTTGTGACCCTCGCTATCTTATTAACATTTGTTTTGTATACCTATATTTATATACAATATAAATTAAACTTAACACAATTGACTGTTAAAGGATAAAAGATTGTCGTGGATTTTGACGTCATTCTGGGTTCTTTTTGTTTTTTGTCCAAATCCCTGAATTTGTTTTGCTCATGCTAAGTCTCGAAAAAAAAATATATAAAATTCACTATTTTGTATCTATATTGACTGTTAAAATTCTTCAACATTTTAGCAAGAAAAATCTGAAGTTGATGTTAAAAATTGCCGCCAAACATTGTTGATCTATTTAAGATGGAATCATCTATTACGACATGTCTCTAATTTGTATCTAGATACATTGTATTTATTTTCAATTTTTCTAGTTGACTTGTTCACCTATATTGCATATGGTCCATTATTGTACATAATTAGGTTACAATAAGATTTGTATTTTATACGAATACTGCCTGATGAAAATTGAGATGTAGTATAGTAGGGGGTATCATTGATTCGGAGGGGGCTGTATCAGAGATTCGGGTGGGGTCACGAGGCCTTTGCTCGGGCCCAGAAAAAGAATATTTAGGTGGAGGCCCGTTTATAATATCAATGAATCCCCTAACAATATTCAGTAGAGAATTTCAGCAATCTCAAAATAAATGAATTCAACAATCATTTATTTTATTTACATGTAAGAATGGAAATGGTTTACCAGGTTAATACACCTGTAAGAAATTCCGTCACCCAGGTGTTTTTTATATTAAAAATTCAAATGTCCGAATTCCAAACAATAATAAAATAAAAAGAAAGAAAGCATGGTCTCATGCCTGTTAAATAAATCATTTTTATTTACAAATCTATGTACATGAATTCAAAAGAGTCAAAAAGGCGTAAAAATTGTCTTTAATAAAGTATTTGGATAGTTGGTTCACAGAAAAAGTTACGCTTTAGAACAAAACTTTTAAATAGTTGGTCCATAGAAGAAAAAAAGAAGCTAGGTTGAGAAAAGACTTTTATCGTTACTGATAAAAAAAAAACTCACTGGTCGTCTTTGTTATTGTTGTTGGAGATTATTCGTTTGAAGTCACCGACTTGTCGTCAGCGAAGATTCAATGACCGTCCAAGTTTTTGTTGTTGTAGCTGATTTGTTTGAATGTTTCTTTCAGAAGGAGTGGGAGTCGCATCTCTGCCTTTTGAAAGTTGAAATCTGTTTTTGTTTTTTTATAAGAAAACTTTTGCAAAAATATGCTCGAGAAAAATAGGGCTTTTGTTTTCTCTGATGGTGAAGTTACTTCCTAACCAACAGACACTGTGTTGTGTGGAATCATTTTGACATATTTGTAATATTGTCATTGGGTAGACAATAAAAGTTTGGATGTGTTTTAATATGGTATACATGCGTGTATGTAATTGTATTGGTTTATTTCCTACGCACCCTCACAAAAAATAATACAATCAAAACGAAAACAAGATGTTAAAATGAAGTAAACTTGTAACGGCATTAGGTTACCAGTTCATTGCGAAAGGCACCAGTCTGTAGCAGCGTTGATCCGTTTGTTGAACGGGAACATTTTCATGTGTTGTGTATATATATATATATATATATATATATATATATATATATATAGATAGATAGATAGATAGATAGATAGATAATATTAGTGGTCAACAATATATATATATATATATATATATATATATATATAAAAATTTCCAAGAGGAGAGAATCCAAATAGAGCTCAATGTCCAGGACAGAGTAAGAATATAATATAAAAGGCTCAAACACTAATATTAGTGTTTGAGCCTTTTATATATATATATATATATATATATATATATATATATATATATATATATATATATATATATATATATATATATATATATGATAGGTTGTTGTGGAGATATTATTATAGTTGCATGAGGGTTTTTCTTATTTTTGCGAAACGAAGATAGTGTGGCAGTAGTACCTTGTTGTATGCGACACGTGGTTCGCTGGGGTCTAAGAATCCCGCCTCCCCCACAAACATACGCCTCCGGAGAGTACAATGGGACACATCACTACGGCATCCTGAAGCTTAAAAGAGAGAAACAGGAGATAAAAACTGTTCTTTTTTCTTTCATATTGCTTTCTACAACGCCACCTATCAGGCGTTAAGCGAACATAGAGGGACTACTTCTATAACGTAACCGCTGATTGAGTTAGTTTGTCGGCTGCTTCCTGCTACTTTTTTTATTATATAAAAGTGCTTTACGTAAGCCGTGCGAATTGCAATGCCTAGATTAGTCTAGCATAAGATTACAGTGGGATTCCAACTCGTTGCACATCCACTCACGTATAGATATTTACTAAGCTTAGGCTTGTCTGGCACAAATGTTATAAGACGAAGCAGCGTATGAAAGAATACTACTGAGATTGTCTTCTCGTTGTGGACTCTGATCATTGGTAGGTCAAATTAAGTTTTACAGGCGGAAGATAAAGGAATCATCACATCGAAGACAAAGAAAGAGAGAATGGTAGAACTCGAACATAGATGGATATATAGTGTTGTGACCAAGTAATTGGTTAAGAAATAACAAAACAAGAGGTTGCAGATAAATAGGGTATTGAACAGTAAATACAACAGAAGTGTGTTACACGACTTGGCTGGGTCTGTCGGTTGACCAGCGCTCAGTCTATATCAATGTTGATATTTATTAACCACCTCCCACGAAGGTAAATGTGGCACAAGGCTGAGTTTAACGTTGATCATCCGAGCCTGTAGACTCGGTCAAAAAATCCCCGTAGAACACGCATAAACGGGTTTGGGTCTGACTACTTCCCCGGACGAGACTCTGCCGTTCCGCACAGCCTCGTCCGGGTTCCTCTCTGTCCAAAGCAGGCAGTTTGACAGGAGCTGCGAACAGTCACAGCCTTGGTAGAACAGTCTATATCACTGTTAATATTTAACAGCCCCCTCCACGAGGGACATATGTGACACAAGACCGAATTTAACGTGGGTCATCGGAGCCCGTAGGCTCGGCCAAAAAATCTCCGTTGAACCCGCATAAACGGGTTCCGGTCTGTCTAACTCCCCGGACGAGATTCTGCCCTTCGGCACTGTCTCGCCCAGGTCTCTCTCTGCCCAAAGCAGAGAGTTCGACAGGGGCTACGAACAGTCACAACCTCGGTGGAACAGTCTATATCACCGTTACCCCTAGGCTTACTTTCCTACTACTTTATAGTAGTAAGTGTAGTACTTCTTGTAGTAAGTGGAAGAGTCCACAAGAGCCTCATTAGAGGAAAGACACCACAACATATATATATATATATATATATATATATATATATATATATATATATAATGGTTGTCGATGTGGTGTAAATTGTCAGCTCTAGTATCGTATCCGAGTTTTAAAGATAACAGATCTTTTTCGGTCGGCACAAAGAATAAAGGACATATATTTCTGCATAGAATGTTTTTGCTTTGTTATTCCATCGGGGATATAAAACTGGCTGACTTATCAGTTTCTTAATCATCATCATTATTTGACTTGGTATCCTCTCCGACTCTCAGATGTTTCAGTCGGGTGATGATGATCTAATCTCGGGTCTAAACTACAGCTTAAAGACAACACATGAGCTGTTCCAAGCAGTGCTGCCACATGTGCACTCCCAAAGATGTCAGGTATTCCCAAGGCGTCCTGAAAGGCAGGAAAATTCCTGGAAATTGTCCTGAGTGCGCCAATCATAAAAGGGACAACTTGAGATGCTGCTTCGTATACTTCTCTGTTGTTTTTCCCTGTCCGGTTTTGGTACTTCTGTATTTTCGTCTATTCCACCATTACGATGTTCTTATCCCAATGTACCGCAACGTCTATCAAGATCCGTTTATGACTGCGCTTCCGCACAAGGGTGTGATCAGGGCGATTGCTCTCCAAGCGCTTGTCAGTCGTGATGAGATACGAAATATGTAACTCTTGTAGCATTGGCTGCTCGGTCCATTACCATTAGAAAAGAGAAGAACAGATATTACACTTTGACCCTAGCCCGATGGCTAATGAGATAAGAAATGTGTAACTCTAGTAGCATTGGCTGTTGAATGTTGAACGTTTCCACATATGGAAACGACTAATACTACTGTCGGGGTTAGCTCCTCCTTAATTTCCTAATTGTCACTAGGGGTCGCTCTCCCTACACTATAAATACTGGGCGACTTCTTGCCTCGTTCTCTTTTTCACTTTGCATTTCAGCGAACACATTTACAAAATGTAATCTCTCGTAGAGATCCGCGTTTTCGCCCACTTGTGGGAAAACGCCATGAAACACACATACATGAATGTACGGACTTTCACCAATAAACTCTTTACGTTCACACACAGACACAAATGTTAATGTCTTTGTCCATTGTAAAATTTTTTGTTTAATACATATATTTGTTGACATATATATATATATCGGTCTTGTTTGTTTTCTTTACATCTTCGGTTGGATTCAACTTGAGTTCGCCATGTTCTTGTAGTTGGACCTTCTGCTAGCAGGAATAAACAGTACGTGTTTCTAATTCAACAACACATAAACACACACGGTCCTCAATACTACGGTTAACATTAGAGATGAGGAGAACAGATAGTTCACTTGTTGTTTACTCGTTAGTAGGAATAGCGAGTCATTATAGGCGCAAAATTACAAATAAGACTCAACCACTACGTAAAATATTAAAGAAAAACATTTATTAAAATTTCGAAAAAGTTTGCACAAAAATTTCCTTTTTTGCGCCTATTAAAACAAGATATCAATGTTTGATAAAATAAGGATTACCGTCGAAAAATGGAAAAATAGAGTTTGGGAAAAGATAAGGATTTTGAAAATAACAAAGAGAAAACAATTTAAGAAGGCAGTAAGAACTAAGGTGCAATCACCTTTTAGTGAAAACGAAAACGCCTACTTTTACTTGCCTCACGAGCGTCTCTGGGACATAATGTTAGAAAAGTCCCTTCTAACATTCACAGTTCGTGCTGAGGAAAATCACTTAGAATTTTTTTCGTTCTTTGTTGTCCAACCTCAGGAGAATTTTCACTTGAACTTCAAACTTCTTTACTCTCTCTGCAGCTAGCTGTTAACTTTGTACCTTCTTGATGCTCTCTTCTTGAAGTCAACAGCCTTCTGCTCCTTCATCTTTTTGTTCTCCTGCTGTCAAAATAGCTTCTCCCCATCTATTGACCTGAGCTCTATTTCATTCTGTAAAAAAGATTCACAAGGCCCGCATTAAGGTCATTACAAGGACTTTAGACAACGTCTGTCATTGGTCAGTATATACGAAAAAATAATTTTCCATAAACTTGAAATGGATCCTTTACAAATTTTGGCGGGTTTTAATCGCTGAGCCGTAAAAGATATGGAATTATAACAATTTTTAACACAAACCGTCTGACCTTCATAAAAATACACGTCTCTCAAAACAACGTGCATTAAAAAAACAACAACATAGACAATTAAACATTCAGTCAGTTATGTATCGAAAGATACATGATCGCCTAAGCGTGTATCACGCATGGCACATTACTTACATTATTTACATTATTCGGACTGTTATCCTCGTCTTCATTGCCATATTCTCAACGTTCCGGCCGTTGTCCGGCCTTCTTCAGGTGATTGGAATTTCGAACCAAACCCTTTATTTCGTCTATAGACTCGTCCACGACAGTCAGTCTACTCTCCGCTGGAAATAAACTCTTCTTACATCCATTGGTCAATCACCGTAAATCCGGCTTGCTGATTGGTCAGTTTCGACCAATCAGATCGCTCCCACGCGCACGATTATTCTTCGCGCCATTCTTCCTGGAGCCTCTTTGACCATATATAAACCGGAGTAACACGTGTCACTTTGAGCATTCCATTCCGAAGCAAAGCAGATAGCAAACCAATTTCGACCGCTCAACACAATTACCAAAATGTAACCTTCAAGGAACTCCCGTCTTTGACTAACGCAGTCAGACGTAAAAGAACTTTCGCTACTAATAAGTAAAGTCAGCAATTCACTTTCAGAGAGATCTCTAGAGATTCGTCAACACCTGACTCAATCTTCAACCTCTCTCTCTCTCTCTCTCTCTCTCTCTCTCTCTCTCTCTCTGAAATCATTGTACGTTTCTAAAAAAGTGTTATCCACACTACCAAAAACAGAAACTACAACTTAAGCAAATATATAAAAAAATACAGTCCAAGGTGGATAACTCTGCCAAAACAAGGACATACAAATTTCAGCAAAAAATCTCGCAACTACATTACTTTAAAATTTATCTCTCGATAAATTTTCATTAGATTTTTATGTGAACACTTTTCCTAAACAAAAGACCATTCATGAACTTTGAGTTCATCAAACACTTAATTCAACTTTTCTTCAAACAATCAAGTATTCAACTGAAACACAACCTTTTCCAAAATTGTATTATAATTTATTTGTACATAAATATTCATTGTTTGTTTCTAATTGAATTCACGACTACCTTTGTTTCTTTGTTCAATATTGCCTTTGAGATTTATTCAATTCGTATTGTCTACGCTTAAATTGTTGTGATTAATATGAAGAACATGCTTTTCACGTTTATTATCACAAAACCCAAAAACCCTTCTGATCAACACACTAATTCAAGCCAATCGCAACACGTCCACAGGGGGTAGAGTGTTCTAGTTCCACGTGTCATGCCTCTTCCAGATGTCTCAATTATTTCCCTTTTAACTCAACTCTCTAATTTGGTTCACCACTGCTGTGGCCTTGTATTGAACTCACAATTCTTTGGGTCTAGTCACTGGATCTAACCAACGTCTTTTAGCTACTAACAGCCCGAATAATGTAAATAATGTAAGTAATCATAATACCTCATCTCTGAGATATAGACACATAACTATTGAACATATTTATTCAAGGCTAACATTTTAAAAATAGTAAAAATAAATATTTTATAAATTAATCTGCGAGGTCTCAACTTTTTTAGGCATTTCTAGTTATTTTGTACTCTTGAATTAACAGACTTTCAAATAGAAATTAATATAGATCTTTTTAAATATTCGAGCATATCCTTGTGTCTAATAAACTCAAATCCACGCTTTTAGTATGAATGGGAGACAACGTATATCAAGTCTAGTCTATTTTTGATATCCCGAAAACTTGTTATCCAAGAAAAAACTTATCTTGCAACCAAAAGAAAACCAAAAAACTAAACGTTCTTTGTAAAAAAAAAACCCCCAAAAAACAAAAACAATTGGTGTATATAAAATACTTGTTTTATTTTAAAAGACTGAAAGAAAATTGAGTTATTTACAGTTAAGACATGAACCAAAGTAAAAAAAGAAAAGAAAAAGAAGTTTTTGCCGGGTCAATAACAGAAGTGAATAGCTAAACTGCATAAGCATGGTGTTTAAGTTACAAAACACTCCTCTTGAGACCATTAAGAAGTTATATAAAATTTTAAAATTATAATCTAAGTACAGGTCAAGTACTGTGGCCTTTGCGTTAAAATTTCATGGAATCATGTAAAAGAATTCACAGCAGTAGCTACTTGGGAACTTCGGCCTGACTTAATTGTCAGCAAGCTTTGTCTTACTAGGTTAATTACGACTGACCAGTGCGTTCGATCCTCACTCGGTGTCCTATAGTTTCGGCCCTGTGCCACATCTAAACTACGCATACAACAAAAACACCATAGCAGCAGTAGTAGCTGCTTAGTGTAACGGGGTTGCTTTATTGACTCTGGGGGGACGTTCAGGTGATGGTGCTGGGGATATTTGTCAAACTAGAGAGCAAATAAAATTAATTTAAGAACTGAACATCACATTTCATTTTTATAAGTTAATTGTTTTTTTGTTTCTTTTTTTAAAATTAATTTTTTATATTTTAAAAAATAACTTTTTCAAGTCTGAACGATTTTTACTCTTTTTTTTGTCTTTTACTGCACTATTCAACTCCTAAACAAAACAAATAGTTTTATTTATTTTACTGATAAATTCAGTTAAAAAAATATTAATTTTCTATTCATGCAACTGAATTAAATAAATATAGATAGCAGCATTGAATAAATAAAAATTAAAAATTGCATTTATTAACAAATGTTGTTTTAAGCCTAGATTTAAAATTTTAAAATGAAGCGTTCACAATTAATTAATTTATTAAAACATTTTCTTTCGCGAAATATAATAAATAAATATTTATTTATTTTAAATATACTGGGAGCATTTTTCTGCGATGGTCAGCAGGTTTTGAACATTTGCGACTGAATTATGGTGAAGAAGGGTGTTTTACTTTAGTGTGGAAAGAAAAATAGACAGTAAAAAAATTTAGTGTCAAAATCGGGAAAAACCCTGTGAGCAAAAATAAATTCTTGTCGGGAGTAAATATATATAGAATTATTTTTTTTTCTTTTTAAAAAAGGAGAAATTGATTTTAAAGAATTTTACTTTTTCGGGTTTCTTTCCAACTTTTCTTTGACGGCGAAAGAATTAAAACGTATTTTATTTTATATT
This sequence comes from Acanthosepion esculentum, assembly GCA_964036315.1. Classification (NCBI taxonomy): domain Eukaryota; kingdom Metazoa; phylum Mollusca; class Cephalopoda; order Sepiida; family Sepiidae; genus Acanthosepion; species Acanthosepion esculentum. The sequence continues at coordinate 57,443,723 of OZ038499.1, forward strand.
TTTATAGTTTCCCCCCCCCCTTAAGAGTTAACCAAAATAAGTAATTCTTCTTTAAACACATCTACTGAACTCTCCACAGAGTGCCACGTGTTGAAGTTTGTCTTGAGAAGTAAGATAAACGGAGGGAGAAAAAGAATCTGAATACATTTTTTAAACTCAATAGTTCGTACCTTTCTGATGCGAAAACATAAAAAAGAGGAAGAAAAAAACAAAAATAAAACGTAAAAAAATAAATTAAAATAAAGAAAACGGGAGCCAACCACAGAAGAGAAGGAAAAAAAAAAAGAGGAAGTAACTTTGAAGAAATCGTCTGAAATCAGTGATATCACAGTCACACGGAATTAAGGGGGGAAAAAATGATGTATAATTTGTCTTTGACATTATTTTCCCTCTTCTGGTGTTATTGGTGTTTTCAGGTCAGTGCCCACGACAAACAGCAATATGTAAATAATATATTTGCGGGAACGGACCAACTCCATTCACATGATAATTTCGAAGATAAGAAGCAGACTTTCTCAAAAAACTTTTATTCGTTTACCGTAGAAGATATTCGAGGTAACACTGTTGATCTAGGTGTATATGCCGGAAAGGTAAGTGTTTGAGCTTAAAGTTATTTTTATTTTTTATTTTTTTGGTTAAAGCTAGGCTTATAATTTCTAAGACCCAAAAACGGAACCGGAACATACTTTTCTTTTTAACTAGTATTCTGCTTTAGTTTTACTTTTGTTTTAAAAGTAGTGTTTTTTTTGTTGTTGTTTTTTTTACTTTCAGTTTTGGCGCAACTACCGTTTTTTTTTTTTTTTTTTTTTTTTTACAAGGCACGCTTAAGAAAAAAACCTAAAACAATTGAATAAAATTTCTTAAAAACAAGAATAGAATTATGCTCGGATAAAGAAAAAAAAATAACCTCAATATAGGAAATTTAATTTGATTCTTTCGTTAAAAAATATGAGAAAAAAAGTTACTTTGTAAGTGGACGATAAATAAAAATCGCTACTGCTTTTCTTCCGATGCGTGCCCGGTCGGTCGGCTAAAAACGTTAGTCGAACCGGTCTTTTCATGACCCAACCCAACAGTACTTTCTTAATTTTATTTTTAACTTAAGACTTAAAAAAAAAAAAAATTTCCATTTATATCCGTGCGCTCACATCGCTACCCAGGGTTGCCAGATTAAGTTTGTTATTGTTTGTTTGTTTTTTTTTTCCTTTCATTTTTGGTTAAAAAGTCAATAATACGTGTCAGTAAAACCAAATAAACATGAGATTTTATTTGTTAATCATAGTGGGATTTTAGGCGTTTTATAATTAAACCATTTTATTATTTCTTCAATTTTAAACATTTGTATAGTGAACTTTTTTAAAAATTTTTTTAGTTGTAAATTAGGAAAATTATTTGACAATAGTCAAACAAAAGTCTGATTTGCTGGATCATCGTTTTTTATTTTGTTTGTGTTTTTTATTTTGTTTTTTGCTTTTTAGAATTTTAATAAAACTTTGACTAAAAACGTTTTTAGATAAATTTATGAAATTTAAATTTTTCAATTCCATTTTTTTTCCCTAACTTATTTAAATCTACTACTAATGATAACTGTTTTAACTTTTTTTTTTTTAGTACATCCGTAAGACATTTTCTTTTCACTTAAGGAACTTGAACTTATGAAAGAAACATCAGAAGAGGGTTGAGCATGTGAGAGACCAGTAAAACTGTTATTAGTTTGGCATAGGTTTGAAAAAAAAAAGTCATTATTGCTTTTTTTTTTTTTTAAAAAAAACGAAACAAAAAAAACAATACATTGATTGATGGGATCCCTTTTCCATTCTGGATTAAGGATATGATCATAAAAAAATATCAATCTCCTATAATTCAGGCGCATCGCTGAGGATTTAAAAAAAAATGTAGCATAGCAGCTTGAAATAGTTATTTTTTTGTTGTTTTCGTTTTTGTTGTTTTTTTTTTGTTTTTTTTCATGCCATGTAAAAAAGGCAGATTTCAAAAATTTGATGTCAAAAATTCTAGCAACCCTGTCGCTACCAAATGTGACATAAGGTCAATTTAAAAAAAAAAAGTGGACTTTTAAAACGGCAATACCGTGGAAAAATTGCCCAAGCCCACTCGGTACTTCCTCTTTTTGGGTTTGGGACGCATCAAGCCCGCTTCCAAAGAGGTACTGCCTGGAGGGAAGCACTCCCCTCCTGACTTGGACTTAAAATTATTTTTAAAACTTCCTTGGTATATGCCAGCGTATCACGTAAGCCGCGTTAAATTTTATTTAAAAAGATCTATTTTGTAATCTTCTTAAAAAATTTCTTTTCGCGACCATTGAAAAGAAAGAAAAAAATAAAATAGCACAATTTTAAAAAAAAAACAAATTCAAAATTAAATTAAGAAAAACTAACAACTTAGCGTATTTATTTACTGCTCTGTTATGGGATTGAACCCTTTGAAAGAAAATTAAACTACCTGGGAAATGTTAAATTTATTAGTATCTCACGATTTTTAACTGCTAAAAACTGATTTACTTCCCTTACATTCTACTTGAATATTTTGAGTTAGCTTCATATTTTAAGCCATCCTTTTGGATTTCATTTAAACAATCATACATCGGGACTAAAATGACGCGGTGTCTCTTCGAATGCAAAACAATTTGTTTTGACTACTTTTCTGCAATTTAAAAAGCTGAATTTTAAATCCAGTTTACATAGAATGACATAACAATAAAATCACACGTCTTATTTGAATTAACCTGCGAATTGTCCCGCCCCTCTACATACAATATAATTTCATCATTCATAGGAGTGTAGATAGAATAATTCTTGACTGGTACCATTTTGGTTTTAACTTCCTTCAGCGCTGTTTCCAAAGTGGGTTTGGTTACATTTCGAATAATAAGTCACTTGATATTTTTGTATACAAATTAGGGTTCACGTTTCACAGTATATGAAGGAAGCTAGTTTGTTAAAAAAGAAAGTGGAATTTAAAAGATAAATGATAAATCAGTGTTTTGTATGGAGAAACCATTTGAAACGTTAAAGTAAACTTAACAATACGCCAATCAACATTACGTAAAATTGACCCACTCATTAAAAAACATAAGGGAAATTGTTGTGGGCCAGTGTATGCACTTCCCAACTTGTTGCTACGTTAGTAACGTCATTGTTTGAAATAGGGAATAACACACTGTTTCCTGAAATACCCACAACAAACATGGCAGACTCAGGATGTGAGTCCATGTAAAGAAATGACGGAACCAATATATATGTACGTACAAATGACAATGCATTGATAACAAATGTATGCAAGTGACAATGTGTGTAACA
>OZ038499.1:57457039-57494539 GCA_964036315.1 Acanthosepion esculentum
GGTTGGCACCTTTCAGTATAATTTCCCTCAGTTGCGACTCTGTCCTTTGACGGAGTCGCCCCTGAATGCACTCTGCCCAGAGATGCAACTGAGTGATAAGTAGACGTGTACCTACTCAAAAAGCGTAAGTTACATGCTAAAAGCTCAATATCTGTATTATATATTATCTACTTCAATGCAATATCACTCTTCAGGTTCAACTAATTTGTATATTGATTTTTAAAAAGTTTTTCATTAATTAATTGTCCTTCTTTACTATTTTTTTATTTAAGGATTGTTTTGATTTTCATATAAAAAAATAGTTCTGTTTAGAAATATTGTCTTATATAGTGCAGAAAAGTGTTTGAAATTTGCATTTTACTTGGTTTTCAACAACTTGGCATCTATTTGTAAAACTTACCTTAATTATAACAAGCCTGCCCCCACACCCAACTAATGAATTTCTTCTGTCTGTTTGAATCCAGATTGGCTGGAAAAATTACAACCTTCAAGGTGAAAAATCGAAAAGACTGATTTTTTACACTTTGTGCAAAAATCAAAGGCAGAATTTAATGTCTGTAAAAAAACAGTATACAGTCAATTTAGAGAGTTGAAATCTAACACGAACGATTATTAGAATTATAAAAAAAAATTATATTATAAATAAAAATTATCATATTATGACGGTCCATGGATTGAGAATGCAAAAACGGCCTTTTTCAGGGCCACGCCCCATTCGAATTGTTAACTCCCCCCATTTGGGGAGGTGCCTCAGTTGCACCCAATTGTTGTTACTAATATTGATTTTTGGGCGGGCTAACTTTAAACTTAAACTGCTCCAATTGAACAGCAAAAGTTCCCAGTAATGAAACGCCCAGTCGAAGACAGGTTATACTGCTAGTGTGTGTGTGTGTGTGTGTGTGTATATATATATATATATATATATATATATATATATACACACACACAGTTATTCTCTCACAATAATTATCAAAATTGTTGCCTTAAGTATACATAAAGGCGACATTGACTCTTTTAGTTTAGTTAGTGAACCAGTTTTTTTTCCACTGAAGATCAAGTGTTAAATTTAATCCCAGTCTTTCTGCTTTCCTTTTCATTAATTTTTCATAAAATAATATCATGTTGCATTTGTCATAATCACATGACATCAAGTTTTCACACATATATAGAATTTTTATATATATTTTGCATGTGTAACTTCAGAAGCATTAGCTACATATGAGATTGGCCTAAAAAGTGAATATTTATTCACCAAAGAGTACAACAGACTGTTTATAAAAAAATGAAGCCATTTCCCAAACAAATGTAGCAGTTGCTAAGTGAGAATATTTCATCCCAGCTAACAATAGAAATTACCCTTCCTAGAAAATACCAAGTCCCTGATTTATTTTTTTTTCCAAGAAAATCTTTCTTCTTTTACCACCAAAATCTGTACGATAAAATAATTAGTGTTCCCTTTACCCACTAGACAAGCAGTAGGATTTTTGGTTCCCAATGACAATAGACGTAAAAATGACTTTTGCAAAACCAAGAAAAACCAGTCTCCAAATCTCATTACCAGTTACGCAATTTAATCCTCAATAAATTCAAGAATACATGATGCAAGCAAATAACCATAATACTAAAAAACATTTATGTACTGTGTCACATATCACAATTTAGCACACCCACCAAACAATACACATCTGTAAATTTATTACCAACATATAATTACATAGAAGGGAATAACATCTCAGTTTCATACCCTGTTATGTTTTCTGTTGCATGTTTTTCCTCACAATTCATAGCAGGCTCTATATGTGGGATACTGGGGGATTAGGAAGAAGAGGGAGATAATCCATTCCCAGGTTTCTTTCTCCCCATTTCTCTTAATCCTGTAGTGGCCTATTGTTAAACAATAGTGTAGCAGACTATTATTTTTAGGGGAAGTGTGTCTTGGCCCCGACTTCTGGAGGTTGACGTTTGGGGTTAGATGTGAGCTATAACAGGAAGCCGATTTTGATTGGCTGAGTTAACACGTGAAAGATAGATAGGAGAAAGGTTTCTGCAAATTGATTCTTACCTGTCAAGTGATATAGATGTGTTCTCCTTTGTGTCTGAAACGGCTCCCCAGTGAGGAGTGGGAGACCCCCTACTGCATAGTTAGATAATGTACATGTCAACATAAGTAAGAAAAATAATCAAGTTAAAATAGTGTTTGAAGTCTTTCATTGCTGAACCAAAACAATTAGTGATCGCTAGCCAAGAAAAGACAAGACGACCACCACCAGGGGGCTGTGCAACACTATATATAGAGTACGTTAAAATAGAAGTAGCATGTGGTCTGAAGATAGCTTAAGGGATGAAATTGACAGGAACTATGCAAGATTGAGACCTTTATCCACACACACATACACACACACGTGTATGTATGTCATCCACATACAAGCCTGTTTCGCTGTATCACAGCTCATCGGTGCAGCTAGACATCTGATTGCTTCAAGCCAGAATCGAAACCTGACCGATTTAGCATCAGTCAGAGTTTCCTCCCCTGAGCTATCAGTGCACAGATTATATATATATATATACACACACACACACACACACACACGCACACACATATATATGAGAGTCTTAAGGTGTGCTATATTTATGGGATAAAGTGTTCAGTATCAGAGATAGTGTGTGTAAATATACAAGTGAACATTGAAGTCAACACTTAGAGGTGACAGGCTGTTTCATGCTAGTGCAATCGTCAGGCCATGTGTGCTATTAATAGCACACGTGGCCCGACGATTGCGCCTAGCATGAAACAGCCTGTCACCTCTAAGTGTTGACTTCAATGTTGACGTGTGTGTGTGTGTGTGTGTGTGTGTGTGTGTGTGTGTGTGTGTGTGTGTGTGTGTATATATATATATATATATATATATATATATATATATATATAATAAATTTTTTAGTAGTAATTGTATTTACTTTAATCCTGAAATGGTTATTAATGTAAAGCTATGTAATTTTTCTTGTTGGCATTGTGAGCCGTTTCACTTCCTTATGGTCCTTTATTGGAACTCTGTAAAAAAAAAAAAAAAACTCTAATAGAAGCATTTCTTTCCAGTGTTTCAACCAGATTTTACAGCTGAAAAGTGTTTTTGCTAGGGTGGAAGTTTAAGCATGCAAACCTCTTTCCTAAACATATCGAGACAAAATGAGGCCACCACTTGAGCTTGTAACAGCAGCAGGGCCAGTGATTTCTACCCCTCGCCACACTTCCCTACCTACATTTACACATGTTGTGAATTAACCTAAGCACAACTGACTATTAAAGGATGAAAAGTTTTTGCACATTCTGATAGCATTCTGGGGTCTTTTATTTAACCAAATCTGTGAATTTGTTTTGCGCCTGTTAAGTCTCAAAAAAAAAAAAATAAAACAACATAAAATTCACTATTTTTTATCCATCATGTTGAATGTGTCAAAATTATTCAACTTCTTTAACAAGAAAAATCTCAAGTAGAATGATATATGGATAGAATATAACCTTATGAAAATTGAGATGTAGTAGTTATCAACATTTGCTTTTTTTTTCTACCTACATTTATATACGTTACAAATTAAAATAAGAAAATTTTTGTGGATTTTGACGTCATTCTGCGGTCCAAGTCTCTGAATTTGTTTTTTCTACCCTGACCCTGAAAGAATCACTTGTAAAACTTCTACAAATATACAGGAAAAAAGTCTATAGGTTTTATTCCAGAATATAAGTACAAGCAAAAGTAAATTGTGTATTTAAAATCAAAGCAATAAATGTCTACAGTTGGATAATCTATCTTGAAATAAGAGAATTAAATAAAATAAAAAATAACAATATATATATAATGAATCTGGAGTCTTTCTATGAGATTAATTTAGCACTGTTCAAGGCTTTTCCTGTTTTAGTGGGGTGAGGTATACTATCCCCCAACCAACATACACACAAGAAATTAAAACCACTTAAGGCTATTATGTTTATTATTGGTAGTTTAGACTTGGTGAGAGCCTCAGCCCCATATTTTAAAAAAAAGAAAAAAAATCCAAATATTTTAGTCTTTATGGATTGTGAAACTGAAGCTTGTTGTTCAGTTATTTTTTGATTTTTAAATCTGATACCAAATCTCTTAGTCATGGGGCGGAGGGGGGAGGCTTGGGAATGTATGGAATCTTTTTTTTTTTCTGTGAGGACTACAATGCATTGATTTTGGAATAAGTTCTATCCATTTATTTACTATTGTTTATTCCTGTCTATTGCTGATATTTCTAAAAGTGCATGAAGATTGTGCTGCACCAATGTTGAAAATGGAGGAGGATCACTTCCCCTGAAAATCAGCATTTAAAAATCTTTTTTAAATTCAAGCTTTTGTCTGGATTCAACTACTGATGCTAGCAAGAAGCATCAGCTATTAAACTTGGCAAGCAAAACTCCTGCAGAAGTTGCATTTAAAATCAAAGCAGTAAATATCTGTCCATATCTCTGAGATGAGGTATTGTGATTTCTTACATTATTCAGACTGTTATCCTCATCTTCATTGCCATATTAACATTTCGGCTGTTGTACATCCTGGCCTTCTTCAGGTGATTGGGATTTTGCATCAAACCCTTTATTTTGTCCACCAGGATAGATTGTTCTAGTTCCTCATCCCATGCCTTTTCCAGATGTTTTGGTTCACCACTGCTGTAGCCTGGTATTGAACTCAAAACTCTTTGGGTCTAGTCACTAGATCTAACCAACGCTTTTATCCTCTGGTGGGCCATGTGTCCTTGAGGTACATGGCCCACTAGAACAATCTACCCCCAGTGGATGAAATAAAGGGTTCAGTTCAAAATTCCAATCACCTGAAGAAGGCCAGCATGTACAATGGCCAAAATGTTGTGAATAGGGCAATGAAGATGAGGATAAGTCTGAATAATATAAGTAAAGCAGTAAATGTTTAGTCAGATAATATATTTGAAATAATATTGAATCTAGATCTAGAATCATTGCTGCTAGGTTAATTTAAAGCCTTTCCATTTGTGTGGGGGCATCCCCCCCGGGGCACCCCCCCACACACACACTCACATATCTAAGAAATTTTAACCACTTAAGGCTATTAAGTTTATTACTGGTAGTTTATGACATGGACTAAATCAAATGAGTGTAGTTATAACTAAATTTGATTTCTTTTACTAATAATGTCGAGCCTGGTAAGTAACTAGATTGCTTGCTGCTTGGGTATACCAAGTGATGTAGCACGGACATGTGGGTGGTGTAGTGGATAACTACTCCAAATGAAAAATCGGAAAGCTGTGTTCGAATTCCAGTTGGGCTTGTTACATTCACTTATTTGTAAATATCCTTTGGTAATCATGGATTGAAAACGAGAACTGTCACATCCGTCCCTAATAATACGCATTAGACCCGCGTGGTAGAATAATGACTCCTTCCTCTATTTCCTTGATCTACAACAGGCAGACTGTTCTCGTTCCACTGCCCCTGCTCTTATTTTTAGTACAGCTCTGTTATTGCTTGATTGGTCAACCTATGGTGTGGCTTTCAGGTACTTTCAAAATGTGCTGCAAGCTGGGATTGCCTCCTTAACCTGACAAAACTTTCTTATCACATTTTGGTTGATGTGCCCTCTGACCTTCTTTAGGTGTATATCGATCTGGGTAACAGGGAATTCTGAACTGAACCCTTTATTTAATCTACAAGAGTGTAGATTGTTCTCAGTCTAGGGATATTGTCTAGTTCTTATTTTTAGTACTGCTCAGTTATTGCTCGCCCGTTTCCACCAGGTACAAGTACACGCTGCCCAGCCCAGGAATTGAACTCATAATCACTGTCACCAAATCCAGGAAGCAAATGCTTTAATCCATTGTCCCAGAGGACAACTTGGAACCTTAAAACTGACCTGATTTGATTGTTTTTGTTTAGTGGCATATCAACACATCTATGGGTTATTTAATGCTGAAATTTAAATATATTTTGTACACAATTTTATTCTATTTTTGGAGATAATAATGGTTTAGTTACTAATTAACCCATAGCTGGGGGGAGAAAAGATGGATTTATACATTTCCCAATAGTATTTGTGCATAAGTGAATATAACGAACCCGACTGGAATTGGAACTCGGCTCTCTAATTAAAAAATTCCAAGTCATTATCTGTTACACAATCCACACATCCAAGCTACTTAAATGTTTACCATTGGATAATTCATCTTAAATAAGATAAAATAAAATAAAATTTGAAAAAATATTGAATCTGAAATCTTTGCTACTAGATTAATTTAGCAGCAATGGTCTAAGCCTTTTCATTTTTTTTTTTTTTTTGTGGTGGGGTGTATACTACCCCCCCCCCCATACACACACACACATCTAAGAAATTTTAACCACTTAAGGCTATCATGCTTATTATTGGTAGTTATTAGACCTGGTGAGAGCCTCAGCCCACACTTAAAAAGAAAGAAAAAAAAACGAATCCAAATATTCTGAGGTCTTTGGATTGTGAAACCTGAAGCTTGTTTTTTTTTTTTTTTTGTTTTTTTGTTTTTTTTTGTTTTTTTTTAAACTTGTGCCTACCAAAACTTGTAGATGTGGGAAAAAAATGTTTGGAATTTTTTTTTCTTGCCTTCCCTTTCTGTGAGGACTACAATGCATTGATTTTGGAATAAGTTCTATCCGTTTATTTACTATTGTTTATTCCTGCCTATCTTTTGATATTTATAAATGTGCATGATGATTGTGTTACACCTACCTTGAAAACAGGGGGGGGGAGGACAGCCTCCCTTGAAAATCAGCATTAAATTATTTTTTCAATTCCAGCTTTTGTCTGGGTTTGACTACTGATGGCAGAAGGAAGTCCTTAGCTATTAGCAAGCAAAACTCGTATAGAAGTTAGTAAAGGAAAACGATATGACATTTTCTGCTCATCCGTCACTGTACAACCTGATGACATCCAAGGCCGGTTGTATGCATATGCACCCAGCTAGCTATGTTCACAGGTTTGTCTACTTGGCCATGATCAAATTCACGAAGAATAACGGCAAATACTTTTTAAGACTCTCTGGTTGGGAAATAGCAAAAATATGATTTCTCACTAAACTGCCTATCATTCCCTTTGGCTTCAATGGTTGGCTGCTATCTTCCTAACTGCTTGCTGGTTCCTTCCTCACTGGCCACTGGTCACTGACCTACTTACTGACTTCCTGCTTCTCTCTGCGTCTATGGATTCTGGCTGGTGTCTGACCTCCCCTATCTGCCCCTTTGTGATCTGGAACAAGAGATCACCCATTCTGCTTTTTAGGTGGTCAGCTTCTTCAAAGGACTACCTTTATGATTATCTAAAATCATAGACAAAATTTTATGTTTGCCAATTCAAAGGTGGGTGGAGACAGAAATTCTGAAAATTCTGACACTTAAGTTAACTCAAAGATGGTCTGGAGATGAATTTCTGAAGAAACTAGCATAATTAAATGAACTTAAAAAGGAAAAGGGATTTATCTACTTAGCTCCTAATGATGTGTGAGAAATTGTATTGTTACAGCAAGAATGAACTAAACAACAAATGCAAAACAGAATTCATAGTTGTTAGCAAAAGGGACAGCCCAACATGCAAATTACAAATTGGTGATACCAAAATCAAACAAGTACAACTATTTAAATATCTGAGAAGAGTTTTAAGAGAGGAAGGAAAGGTAATATTAAGGCACATTGGGATAATGAAAGATGCCTTCCAAAAGCTAAGGAAGGTATTAATCAATAGAAAAATTTTGTTAGAAACAAAGAAAAGAGTACTAAACTGTTATGTAATATCAGTGCTCCTATATGGCAATCTCCATTCAGATGAAGGAAAAACTTGCAGCAACAGAAATGTGGTTCTACAGAAGGATGCTGAGAATACCATAGATTGAACATGTGGTCAATGAAGAACATTTTAGAGAAAATGGAAACAAAAAGGACAGATACTTAACACCCAAAAGAGGCAGTTGAAATTTCTAGGGTATATAATGAGGAAAGATGGTTTTGAAAATTTGATACTCACAGGACAGATTGAAGGCAAGAGGGACAAAGGAAAACAATGCATAACATATTTAGTGAGCTTGAGTAAATGGATAGTGGGACAATATTTAGAGGAGATAACAAAAACAAAATTTATTAAGAGCTACAAAGGACAGAAAATTGTGGAGAGCCATGGTCACCAACATCTTGAATGGACATGGCACATAGAAGCTTATCTTTGTGAAGGTTATTAAAGTGAGGTATACTTCGAATAAAAGGGAGATAACTTTAAGCTACAGTACATTAATTGCAAAGTAAATGGTTTTCCTTTAAAAACCTCTCACTCGCGCGTACACACACACACACCTCTCAACTAATGAGAAGGCAACCCTTAAATAAAAAGAGGAAGGAGACTAAATCCTGCTGAAAAATGCCAGATGTTTGCAGGACCATGGCCTACTTATTTATGACAATAAATCTACTAAAATAATACATGCTCCACACATAGCTTCTTTTTTATTTATATATATATATATATACACACACACACACACACACACACACACACACACACACACACAAGGAACAGTAGAAAATAAAATAATTTGGGCCAATCAAAAAAAGTTAACACAAAGAGACTTTTGATGTTAGCTAAAACCAAGGTTCGCACCAGAGACTCTGAGCCTGGTCAAAAGGATATAGGATCACAGCTCTGACCTAGACAAGGAGAGTGATGGCAAGTGAAACCATGCAACAAGAGATGCGACTGCTAGAGCAACCAGCAATGCATGAAGTAGTTAAAAGTTCTTCTGCTAATGATATTTCACCTCTGCTTAGGACTTAGAAAATCACAGGTTTCTGATTTAGTAGTAGTAGTAGTAGTAGCAAGGTCTGACTTCAAAACTACTGAACTGAAATGGATATTTCTTCAGACTGATACCAATATTTTGCTATACTGAATATCATCACTTTCAATCAAATAAAAATATTTATTTTATACCCAATACCCAGTTCCTTTTTATGTCCTATGTTTATGATAAATAAATTACCACGTACTCTTGCATCCTGTAGACATTGTTTTGATGATGATGTGAATCAAATAAATCATTGTAATTACATCCTTATCTCTACAGGTTTCTCTTGTTGTGAATGTGGCCAGTGAATGTGGCTATACAGACGGACATTACCGGGCATTAGTTCAGCTTCAGCAGACGCTTGGTAGAGTGAAGTTCACTATCTTAGCATTTCCTTGCAATCAGTTCGGACAACAAGAGCCTGGGGTAAAACAATATCTTTAATCTTTTTTCTTGTTGTTAAATATAAATACAATCTACAAATATTTTTCTTTTTATTTACTAGAATTATCCATTAAATTCAATTTTATGATTTTGTGCACACACACACACACATATATATATATATATATATATATATATATATATATTCATTTTATAAAATTTTTACCTTGATCTCTAGACTTTTTGTTTGTAGGAAATGTTTTATATCATATATGCAGGGTGTGACAGCAAAATTGTCCAAATCATGTTACAGCATAATTGTCCATCTCAGAAAATGTTTAATATCTAATAAACCACTAAACTAATTGAGTTTCTTTTTTTCCAGGTTTTCAGATAAGACATTTAGCCATCTTGACACCATTTGTTGTAAGAATCACTGAAAAAAACCATTAAGTTATTGAACTAGAAAGGAAACAGGATAAAATGGTTTTGTGTCAGCCCCACTGTCTTCTCAACTGAGTAATGGAAAAGGAAAAAAAAATCAATCAGGCCTTCATTAATGGTACCAACATTCATAATGTGACTTCCATCTTCAAAGTCCATTCAAGGAACATCAAGAGAACAGTGAATAAGTTTAAAAAAGATGGAATAGTAGAGAGGAAAACTGGAGCAGGAGGTCACAACAGGAAGAGGGATCATCATTTCAACTTAAAGCTAAGTTGAAAAATGATCATGGAATAAAAATATATATGAGCTTCCGAACCTTAGCTATGATTAATTAATGATGAACATGTCATTTTCATTTTTGATCAATTTCATCACAATTCTTCTGTTAAGCTTGGAGAGTAATTATAAATTCTTATTGCTCAAAGTAGAGTCCAATAGTGTTATAAAAACCTCAGAGAATTCCAGTAAGGTATTTCGCATCATTTCTAAGATACAATAGTTCAAAGCTTAGTCTAACAATTGGACAATTTTACTGTTACACCTGATATATATTATATAGGTACCTTGAAAGAAAAGCAATACCTAAAAGTTTAAAATGAAAAATCTTGAATCTTTTATTTTAGTTTGGATTTCCATCTAATATATTAAATTTAATATTTCCAACATGCAAAATGTTTTTAAATTGATTGGAATGAGTTTGTTTTTTGAAATTGTTAAAGATGGCTGATTTTAGCCATATTTACAAATTTATTAAAACAAAAAAAAAACCTTTAAAAATAAACTAAACTTTTCTGAAACTTTATTTGAGAAAGATCAGTGGATTTAAAATTTGTTTAATCTGATTTGAAACAAATATTACTTTTAGTTTAAAATCTTGCAGAAATTCATTTTTAAACAGAAATGGGTGTTTTCATGATTTGTTGATAGCCAGAAATTTAACTAATTTTTTTTCTATGGGGTCATATAAAAAATTAACTGAATATAGCATGAGCACCTTTTTTTTTACATAATTTTTTAACTACCCAATAATTTAAAAAATTTAGGAAAATATTCTATTACAAATTAATACAGAATTTTAAAATTCTTACTTCATGAACTATTCTAATTAAAATTTTAAAAAAATGTTTATAATTCTTGTAAAAATTAATTATTCAGTGAATTTTTTTTCTTTAAGACAATAGTGCCCATAAAAGTACTTAAAATCTTTTTTAATTAAATAATGTCTTAGTTTTATTGTATTTTTATTTTACAATTCAGAGCAGATTTTCTATAACTGGGGGTCATGTTTTACAAAAATGAAATTGATGATTTAAATTCTCCAAGGATTTCTGGTTAGAACTAATATAAGCATTTAGCCACACAAAATAATTTCTCAATTTTATAACAGATATAAAAAAATTTTACCAAGATTTTCTTTAAAAAAAAAAAGAGAAAAAAAAGGAACTTTTCTGAAATAATTTCATTAATTTCTGAATAAATCCTGAAAGTTTCATTAAAATCTGACAATTATTTCATTTTTGCAAGAATTTTGTAATCAATGTGTTTTTCACTGCAAAAAATTCCTCTTATTTATGATCACTTGCTGATGCAAAAACTAAAAAAATTAAGGAAAATTTTGAAGGTTCTCAAAAGGATAAAAAATATAATTTGATAATAAAAAATTCTTTGGTCTTTCCACTTAAAAATAACATATTTTGATGATAAAACTGTTTTTAAGTTTGGTTCATTTTTTCATTGTGTATGCTATTTTTTTTTCGTTGCTGTCTTTTTTTTTCGTTTCTCTCTCTCTCTTTTTTTGTTTCTCTCTCTGTTTTTTCGTTTCTGTTTTTTTCGTTTCTCTCTCTGTTTTTTTTCGTTTCTCTCTGTTTTTTTTCGTTTCTCTCTCTCTTTTTTTTCGTTTCTCTCTCAGCAAGGTTCACCCTTTACAATGCCTATGTGCCACTCAAGGTAGAGAGTTACGTTTAGAGGCAATTTATGTGTATAGGAGTGGAAGATAATGCTTAACCCTAGCCTTGAACAGGTTGTGATTGTAGTGATCAGGGGAAACATCCGAATTAGCAATGATGGAATGTAACTAGTTTGGTCTTTGAAGTATTGAATATAACCAGACAGTTTTTACCCCATTGGGTAGTTTGTGCAAGATTGGAAGAGATCAGTCACCAATCAAGAATTTTTAGAATTGCATCCATAGTCATACCATTGGCAGAGATGTGATCTAAGTATATTCTTAGGCAGATCATTTATGTAGATCAAAAAGTGGGTTAGTCCAAGGAGTGACCTCTGGGAGATGCCTGCGTTGACCTCTAGGGCTCCAGAGGACTGGCCATTGATAACTACCTTCAGGGACCTACTGGTGGAAGGATTTTATGATAGAGAAGACCTTTCCAGTGATTCCATAACTGAAGAACTTGTGTAGTCAGCCTATGGTTCACACCTTGTCAAAGGACTCTGATATCTAGTGCTATGGTCCGCAAGGTGTGTTTGTCATCAAGAACCTCACTGATTCTGTGGGTGAGATAATAGGGTGTTGGCAGTTGATCAGGCTGATCGAAACCCATACTACTCATTGCTGAAGAGTTGGGTTTTTTTCTAGGTGTTCAACAATCTTCTTATTGATTATGGCATCAAAGAGCTTGCTGATGATACTGAGTAGACTGATGGGTCTGTACTGGGAGGGAGAAGATCGCACACCCATGTTCTTTTCTCTGTCCAATTCCCAATGGTTTCTTATTTTTCTTTTCCCCTTTTTTCTTTTCCCTCTGTTTTCTCTCATTTCTCTTCTTTTTTTTTCTCTCATTTCTCTTCTTTTTTTTTCTCTCATTTCTCTTCTTTTTTTTCTCTCGTTTCTCTTCTTTTTTTTCTCTCGTTTCTCTTCTTTTTTTCTCTCGTTTCTCTCTCTCTCTCGTTTCTCTCTCTTTCTCTCTCTCTCTCTTTCTCTCTCTCTCTTTCTCTTTCTCTCTCTCTCTCTCTCTCTCTAATGAATCTTCAGCTTTTAATCCTGTGAAATTTTATTTGCAGGAAAATTGGCAGATTCAAAGTTTTGCCGACAGAATATACAAAGTAAACTTTCCTATGTTTGCTAAGATTGATGTTTTGGGTGCCAATGTTCCAGAATGCTGGAAATTCTTAATTGGTAAGTAATTTTATTTAAATCTTAAAAATATAAGATGCACAAATATCACTGTGTTGATAGGAGACATGGAAAATAAACTACAGGCATTCCTACAGAAGCTAGTAAAAACAAAGCAAGAAGAAAAGACAAAACATCTTTGGAACTTTGGTTCTGCATTGTCAACTCAAATGGATTACTAATCAACTGAAACATTTCCCACTTTTCTGATGTAGATTCTACAATGAAACCAAGGTACAAGCTTTTCCCCTTTCAAGGGGTTTTATCATTAAACACACCTCAATGTATGTCTGGATACTTTTCCATTTCTCGTGGATTTTATTAAACACACCTAAATGTGTGTATATGAACTTTCCCCTTTTGAAATGTATATTTAAAAACATCTCAAGTGTGGATATGTGAGCTCACCCTTCTTTTCAAGGGTCTTATTATATTCACCACACGATGTATATATCATCTAAATATATTATTTGTTGATAAATAAATTTTTATCTTCAGTTTCATTTTAAATTCATTTGTTTAAATGCATTGCTTCACCACTGCATTGTTACATCTGTTTCTATGTATGTTGGACTGTTTTATTCCGGGCAGCACCCGGAATAATTAGTAATCACAATTACTACCTTAAATGAGTTAGCACCAACAATGCATTACCTTCTGCCTCCATAAAGCAATAAGTATCACCCGGCATCACACAAGTTTTATTTTTGGTTAATATTAAATGTCAACATTTTTTTTCTGTGTATTTCACTATTAATAAATTTGTTGTTTTGATAGTATGCAAAACTCTTTCTCTCTTGTAAATATATAATTGTCTATTGGTAATCTCTAAACCTCACATGATTTTTCTACAATTTATTTATTTTATTATAGAAACATCTGGCAAAGAGCCGAATTGGAATTTCTGGAAGTACTTAGTGAATGAAAATGGTGTTGTTCTAAATGCTTGGGGTCCACAGACATCATTAACCGAGATCTACAAGCACATAAGAGAGGCCATTGACAAGCCAAGAGTCAATCAGCATTTACATTCTGATTTGTAAGATGGAAAATAACAGTTAACCATAGTTTAAGACTTTTTTTTTTTTTTTTTTTTCAACCAATGTAAAGTTGGAAAGTGGTGGGGAGGATGAGGGAGGGGTGAAAAAAAAGGACAAACCAATCACAACTCTTTTTAAGGAACTGCTCAGTGACCAACTGCCCTTTTATTGAAACTTGATTAATTTAAGAATTTTTTAACTCACAGGGAATAAATATCAAATTTGATTATAGCTACATATGTTGGAAAATTAATGAAAATCAGGAAGAAATCAACTGAATTGACTCCTAATAAATTGAATTTTTTGGAAGCAACCTCAAATCAACATACCTTCAATATTTTTTTTAATTGTTTTTCCCCACCAGAAACCTTCACAAAATCCAGCCTTGTTTTATACTTGCAAAAATGTTTCTGAAATTTTGCTTTTGAGAATGCTGTTGTCCTATTTTATTTGCCCAAAGGACATTTCTCAACAGGCATCTTTATGATGGGTGGGGGGGGGTTACTAAGAATCTTGAAAAACTCTTAGTAACTCCCCCCCCCACATAATCTCTGAACAATACAAAAAGTTTTTTTTTAAGTATCCTGAAATCAACCACTTAACTTTATCATCTATAGTTGTTAGTGGCATAATAAAAAATACCATTAAAATGTTGGTAGCATAATAATAAAAAAAAACACCATTAAAATGTTGGTAGCATAATAATAAAAAACACCATTAAAATATTTCGGAAATTAATATTTATTTTGATCTATTCAATATTTGTTTTCAATGCAAATAATATATATTGTAACAAAAATGAAAGTTAAAATATTAAAGTTTTTAAAAATGAATAAATACAAAGATTAGTTAAATTTTACTGTAATTTTATAAAAGTCTTAAGTTTATTTTAAAATTTCAGTTCAATCCCCTTCAATGATTTTACAAGGGAATATGCTTCAGACGCTTTTGTATCATACTTGAAGAATTGTACTCGATACATTCATTTTCCATATAAAGAATATTAATATATTCCGTCCATTCACAATCAAAACAAGTTTGAAAAGACTTTATCAAAAGATTTTCACACTTTGCTTCACATTTTGACTAAAATGTTTGTCTTTAACAAATTTTAAAATTCTTCATTGTATTTTCAATTTAGTTTAAGCAGAAAACATAACACATAAATGTTGTTTGTTAATAGTTCATTTAAGATTTTTAACCAGAACTTGATGGAAAAAATATAATTTTCTTGCCTTGTTTATTAAAGCAAAATTAGTTCTCATAATTAGATAATAATTTATTATTTTTTTCACATTTAGAGATTAATAATGTCGACATCTACATGTAAGTCCTTCAACCTTCATTTGGGTTTCCTTTAACAGTTTAAAAAGATGTTCTGTCATCCCCCAGGAGGATATTAATTTAAAGTCCAGATTCTTAGTCAGTGATGTTTGGTGAATTTCCCAGCTGCCTAAATAAAGCATTTTACAAGCTGTTCATGGTTCCTAACAAGCCTCTTGACCTGGTTCCTTACTCCTGAGTTGACCATCAAGCACCAAATATCAATCTGGAAAAGATAGTCAGTTCCCTTGTACCACACCAGTAAGTACTAAATTCCTCCTGCTATACTTTACCTTTACAAAAGCTAGATCAAAACAATTGAAGTACTGCTGCCATATCTGGGCTGGAGCTGCCCAGTCCTCACTTACCTGACTTGATAGTTCAAAAGTATCTAGGTGGCCTTGTGGGTTATGAATTATTTTCCACCCTACAACCCCTTCCCTACAGGTAAATGTTGCATGCTTCTTGCTATTCTATTGCTATTTCCATGGAAAGTCTTCAGACAAGCTACATTCCTTGGTTCCACCAGTCATGACCTTTGCAGCTGGGACCCCCACACATACCATGTACATGAGGATGAACCATCCTCATTCCCTTCATATTCCATTAGTAGGGAGGAAGTTTCACTCAAACAGCTTCTTCAAGAGCTGCTGCTTTTTGGAACTGACTCCCAAGATCATTACAATATTAACCTCTTCAAATCTAGAATTAACCATTATCTTTCTTACATAACCACATAAACTGCACTGCTTCCCTTCTCTTCTTACACTTGTTACTACTGGCTATGATGATAGACTACATCCAGCAACAAGGCCTCTGATCAGGAGGTTTCGAAGAGCGTGGAACCACCTCTTAATTGCTGTTGTTCCCAGGTCCACCCTGACCAGGGTGGTAGCACCTGTGAGGAACCCAGAAAAAACAAAGCACTATGAAAATATAAAAATATATATTTTTACATAAAAAAAAAAAAAATTACCAACAATAGGTATTTATAGTAAAATGACTACCAATATGTTTTTTTTGTTTTTTTTTTAAGCAAAACAACCGTTTTATCTATACTTGAAAGAAAAAAATAAAATTGTGTTAAAAATATTTAGATTTTGGCATTAAATATAGATAGAGGTAGACCTGCCACTAAACAAAATACACCAAATCTTACGCTCAATCTTACAATATAATTCAGTAAGGTCCTATCTTGAGTGGCTCTTGGGCCTTGTATTGAGTGAAAATTAGTATAAAAAAATCTTGCATTGAGAGCATCATAAAATCTGAAGATATCAGGCATTATTCTTAATAACATTAAATTCCATAAAGTAATATTTCACTCCTTTTGTGGCATGAAATATTGAGCAGTATAAAAAAAAGTTACTTCTATATGAATAAATGTGAAATTGGAGCTTAATTCTCCTGCAAATTTTGAGGTTAAAAGAACCCGACTCTATAGTAATTTGAGATTTATTCTGAACAATACAGAATTGTGGCACAAGGCCGAGGGGGGAAATAGAGAGGGGCTGATTTTAATTAGCTGTCCTAGTGAATCTGACTCATGACCCATTCATTCAATACAATTTGCTCATGCACCAAAAGAACACATCCATCACCACTCAGTCCTGTATATACTGCATATTCACAGGGGACCTAAAAAAAAAAACACCCCATGACAAAAATTTGAAAGGCTAATTTACACACTAAAAGCTCAATATCTGAGTTATATATTATCTACCCTCTAGGCGATATCACTCTTCAGGTTTAACTAATTTGCATATTGATTTTAATTAAGTATATTTCATTAATTAACTGTCCTTCATTATTGTTCTTTTATTCAAGGATTGTTTTGATTTTCATATCAAAAATAGTTCTGTTTGGGAATATTGTCTTAGTGCAGAAAAGTTTGAAATTTGCATTTTACTTGGCTTTCAACTAGTTGGCATCTATTTGTAAAACTTTCCTTAACTATAACAAGCCTTCCCCCACACCTGACCAATTCATTTTTTCTGTCTTTACAAATATATTTGAACATCCACAACACCATGAACATTAATCCCATAGAAAACAACTAATTTTTCCTTGAAAAATTACCAGATAACAAGTGGGCAAGGCCTGCTAGTTTATTATAAGCCAGTTTAATAATTTTAAGGGGAAGATATTTCTGTTCTACCCAATCATCCTGTTGACACATTTGTAGTGCATGCTGTATTTAAGTGGCTTAGGAAATTTTTATGTTTTAAAATGTCAGGCATGCAAACATATTGGACAGGTTCATAGTACATCAAGCTAGAGTAATGGTTAATGAGCTGACCATTACTGGTATCATAGACTGAATTCTCATTAGATGCCAGACACAAACAAGACAAATATGTATGCTCTTTTGTAGAAAAACATCATGCTGCCAAAAAAAAACATCTTTTTCTTTCTTTTCTTTTTTTGTCTTTCTTTTGACTTTCTCTTCTCTTTTTTCTCTTTTTCTTTTTTCTTTTTTCTCTTTTTCTTTTTTTTTTCTTTTTTTCTCTTTTTTCTTTTTTTCTCTTTTTTTTTCTTTTTTCTTTTTTTCTCTTTTTCTTTTTTTCTCTTTTTCTTTTTTTCTCTCTCGGTTCTAAGTTAAACTTTGTGAAAATATGAATATCATTGAAGACTAGCCTGTCATGTTTTTTTCATTTTTCTTCATTTTGTTGTTATTTACCAACTTAGCATAAGGCCACATGTCTAGTGAGTTTTGATTATTAGTCAACTAGATTAGCTCATTAACCAATACTCCAAACCAAGCAGCTCATTTCTTTCATTTTGTCACTGTGCAGTTGATTCAATTTCTTTAAGCACATTCCTTATAATTTTCAAATTTTTTTCTTTCTTTCTTTCTTTTTAATTTCTATGCTTAAATTTCAAAGTCATTGCATTTTGCACGTCTGAATATGTTTTAACATTTAGCTTTTTTTTTCCTTTTTTTTTTTTAAGCCATCTTATTTTTTGTAAATCCCATAATAAAACGTATATATTTATCTTTGAAGTTTTTTTGTTTTTTTATCCAACATTATTCCTTATTTCTATAATTGATTTACTGGGTACACACATTTGAGTTGCTATCCCTTTATTTTCTTAAACAGTGAAATTAATAACAACCGGCTTAGATTGAGAAGGTACACTCTTTATTTAACAGGACCAAAGTTAAGCAACATCAAGCCTTGTTATTAGCCAGATGAGTAACCCCTTGGGAATACCAGGTGCTGTAAGCTTGTATGTTCATGTGGTGTAATGGCTCAGAATTGGAAAGCCAAGTTCTAATTCTAGTCAGGTTTATTATATTCACTTACGTAAAAATACTCTTGGGAAAGATATGAATCCACCTCTTCTCCCCCCCCCAGCTATCTGTTAATTAATAGGACTTGTATCAATTAAAGTTATTATCCACAAAAAATTCTGATGTCTGGGTTAACCAGACCTAAATGTTTACAGAGAAAAAAAAAAGTAAATGCTGATGCTGGTTAAAACCCTCAGCTTGAGGCAGTCAAATGCAATATTTAAAAACAAATGTTTCTGTATTTTTTTATAAATGGACCCATCTACTTAAGTAGTGCTAGTGCTGCTCTGCTAATCAAATCTAATTCTGTTGATCAAGAGACACAAAACAATGTTACAATATTTAGTGTGTGCATAATAAATAAATATAAATATATATATATATATATATATAATTATGGTGGACTCTCCCGTCAAGCAACTCGGTTCCTAGGAACCAACAGCCAGACATCAGCACATATGATTTGATTATAGTGGTTTGTGCAGAACCATCCATACTTTTTGAAGGGCTGAATACAGAGACCTGGTGCACTATGTGCCACAAGGTCTCCAAACAAACATCCACAGAGTTGTCTTTCTCCTAGACCAGTTGTCATCCAAAGCTATAAAACCTGGTCTGTCCTGCTGTTTACCCATAGCTGGAGGGAGAAGAGGATGCATACCTTTCCCAAGGTTATTAGCATGTAAGTGAATGTAATGGATCAAATGGAATTCGAACTCAGCTTTCTGAGCCCTCAGTCTGAGCCACTACCCACTACTCCACCGTACCTTATATATATATATATATATATATATATATATATATATATATATATATATATAAATAAATATAAAAATTGTGTATAATGCAAGAAATTTAAAGGCAAAAAATGTGCAGGTTTTATGATACACAAGTACACATTTTCAGAAATTTTTATGTAAAAAAAAAAAAACTAAAAAAAGTAGACAAGTGTTGATAACAATTGTTTGTGCAAGATATTTGGGAATCACTGTAATTGAACATCTCAAAGATAGGAAATTCCCTGAAATTGATTAAACAAATTAATAAAGGGAATATACAAGATCTGTTTTGTGATATTTTATGCTAAAAGGCCTAACATTTATATATAATGCAAGGCAATCCTTATACCAGGCCTGGCAACCAAGCGACTGGGGTCCATGACTGGCAGCAGACATGTGGAAACCTAAATTACTACCAAATAACAAATAATGAGAACATTTTTTTAGCAAGGAACTTGTTAGTAATACAAATGTACAAAGAACAAAAATACCATAAAATTACTAAATTCACCATAAATTAGACACTTTTAAATAATATTGCAAAAATAATGAATTAATTTGATTATGTTAATTGATTACAGAATATATAATTGTATAATACAATCAGAAAACAATTTCAGCATTTTACAAAATCGTATATCAAAGTCTGAAAATACTTTACAAAAAATGTGAATTTCAGAGAAGTAATTTTGATCACCTTTACAAAATTTGTGATTTTTGTTATGTATACAATTTGTTCCACAGAAGTTGAAGAAAATACTTATTTCGCTATAATACAATGATAGATATTACCAGTAAATCAATTTACATTAACAAGAACTCAAAATTAATTAACTGGATATTTTGGGGAGTTAACCAATTAAATATATGTAAAAAGAAGAAAATTGAAAATAAAAAATATCTTTTAAACAATGGTAAACATTTTGCTGCTAAACAGGTTTTGAGTAAACTGCTCTATCAGTTAGTTTTGACAATTTTTTTTTCATACTCAAAACAGACCCTTTTCAATTTTCCATTTTGCTGTCATCTTTTTGCCTTCAGAATAAAACAATTCAGAAGTAATCCAGTTATTCTGAATATTTTTAAAACGGTGGATATAATCCAAAAGTAAGTACAAGCTATTTTTAGTTATCCAAGGCTTATTAAAAACAATGTCAAATTTTGTGAAAAAAAGATTGATGGACCCTGTTATTGTCACACACAATTGCCGTTACTTGACTATCAACAATATATAAAATTTTTGATCCTCCATTTAAACATTTTACCAGGATGCCCGATACTGTGTTTACTGCTAATCCTATAAAAAAATAAAATAAAAATAATTATATAGGCCATCTCCCTTTGTTAGATGGCCCCTGCTGATGAGAAGAGTCTATTAAACTGATGATAATGGGATAACCCAAAATTAGGTGCAAAATAGGATTTTGAGTCCAACTTCAGATGCCAAGAAGATCTGGAATGAAAGAGACCTGTCTTAAGCCCACACAAGAACAGGCATGCTGGGCACAGGCTAATCTGAATAATGTGATAACAATGTGGCTAATACAAGCAGAATATGAATGCCATTCAGATAAGTGTATCATCTATTTCAAACAGATATGTATTTGGATTTTGTCTCCAATGCTTTGACTTTTAACTACTAAAAGAAAGTTTTAGCAATCCTCTTTTCTCTTTCTCATTATGTCTTGTGTTTCTTGTATAAAGTGTTTTTATAATGTTCAATTGTCTCACTTTGTTCATCAAGCCACGACTTGGGGAGGGTCGTTAAATTTCCCACAATCCCTCAAAATTTTCAGTCAAGCCAACTAAGTTTCTTCCATGATATTGTAGAGCAATCTTGGCATACATTTTATCAACTAAAAGAATACACTTTTCTCTGGTTTTCATAGACTTCAATAAAATATCACCAAAATATTAAAGTTTTCTAATTTTGAAATTTCTGATGTTAAAGCTGGTAATGTTTTCACACTGGGTAACTTAAAATCATCCTGAAGTCTGTTATATAATGATCGAGATGTATCAAAGTATTCAAATGTCTTAGTAAGAATATAAGAATCATAATGTTTTGTTTCAGTCGTTTTTAGGGACATAACATCAATATGTTCTTTTAAATTTTTTTCTTATTATCACTTTTTAAGTTACTAAGATCACAAATTGCTTCATTGATTTGTGATCAGTGCTGAAAAATTGATATTCGACTTTTTGAAAGGGAAAAAAATTATTGTATATATACTAACATGATAACATTCAAATCTTAAGTTTTCAAAAATTTTAATTAAAAACATTTGAATACTTCTAGTGAAAAAAAAAATCAACAAATTGGATGAACAACTGATGGTTAGATTCATAACATGTAAGAGCTGAGACAAAATCTTGTTGATCAATATTCTGATATAATTTTTCAAAAGTGGGAATTTTGTATTTTTCTAGAAACTGTGCCAACTCATCATTTTGCACATTTCACACAAAAGCAGATTTCTGGATCATACTTTTCTTGTAATAACCACTGTTTCATAATCAGATGAAAAATGCCTTTCACAAACAGCAGTGTTTGGTTTGTCAGGAGTGTTGCTTTTAACCATCATTCTCGCTCATTCTGATGTTGGGGAAGACAAAATACACAAGCCTTATTTTGTTAATCACAGTTACTGTGACAACCTGTTACATAGTACTTATTAACATTTTAAGAAAGATTTGGGGATACTGAAATTAAAACATTAAACTATTTTGTAAAAATTACATGGTGCTTCTAAAAAGTGTATGAACCTTATATTCTAAGCTCTAGAGAGTTCAGAATTAAGAATTTTAAAGTTTGTATGTAGGAATTTGTCACCTTATATTACTTTACATTGTCTTTAAGGAATATGTGGTTCTAAAGGATTTCCAAATTGTTTCACTGAAAATCTTTCTCTCATCATTCTTAAAGAAAGATTTTTTTCATAGTTTGATATGACTTCATTAATATATAGAAATAAAACAAACAGAAAAGTATAATAGATAAATTATGCAGTAACATATTTTAAGGTGTTACGTCAAGTTAGCAGCTTTCCCTGAAAGTTCGAAAATAAGTTTTGAAGATAAAATTCAGAGAAGAAACACGTAAATGGCTAAACGTCCAGTTTCTTTCTATTCTTTAAACTAAATATTTAATTTTTCACGATATTAGTCACGTCAAATATATGTGAAACATTGAAATTTTAATCGATATCATAGCAGAAATATAAAAGAAAAATTACATGTGGATGGCTGTGACGGGTTGACTGGAAGTTACCGTTTCAAAACTCAGGAGTCAAATAACCAAAATCAGTCATTTACGCATAGGCAGCATTTTAAAAATATTTTAAATATAATGTAAATTATTAAACAAACACTGACGGCGCTTCTCTTGCATTTTTGAAGATTATTTTGTGAGCCAGTACCTGCTTAAAGGAAACTATAAATACAGACCATACACCATGAAAAAAAAATTCAGTTGGAGAATGGATTCCGCGTTGTCAACTCAAACGGATTACTAATCAACTGAAACATTTCCCGCTTTTCTGATGTAGATTCCATAACGAAGTCACGATACAAACTTTCCTTTTTCAAGGGGTTTTATTATAAACATACCTCAATGTATCTGAACTTTTGTAGTGATATCATTATTATTAAAAATAAATAAATAATAATAATGAAAATTACAAATAAAATAACATAAAACGTATAAAATAAATAAAAATAATAAAATAACAAAAACTGTTCCAGTCGGAAATAAAGACATCACGCAAAGAGATGTTAAAGTCAATCTCTTCACCTCGAACCTTGGTATGGGTAACACGTGTCCGACTTCTCTTTTTGATATGGCGTGTAATAACACGGAGTAATTTCTCCCTTTATTACTTGTACCATAAAACAATTGTAACCTGGAGAATACACGCACTATAAATAAATCGTATGAAATTAACATACAATTTCCCATGCTTTCCCTGTTATTTCTGTACGTTTTATTTACTGTCAAGTAAGATTTTATCTCCGTGAACACAAGACTAATCACTGCTACTACCTTAAATGAGTTCGCACCAATCACATATTACCCTCTGCACCCCACAAGGCCCTCAACAAGTCATCTCCCTCAACAGCTGTATTATACTCAAGGATGTAATTTATTCCCTATTTTTAGCTTCAAAAACGCGCGGTCGTATTATACACAATAAAATACGGTAGAAAAACGTCATTGGGAAGAGAGGCTGAATGTCTAATGACTTTCTCAATTCCGTGACACTGTAACCACATTTCACCGTTCTCATATACGTACACAATACAGTTTATCCAAGAACTCTATTAAAAAATGACATTACTCAGTCAATGCATTCAATGAACCTCTTGTATTCTTGTTATATAAAATTAATGTTATTTGTTAATACTACGTTGTCTTTTCCTACTGGATTTTATTCTTTTAATGAAAATCGTAGGACTAAACGTTCGAATTACGAGTAGTCCAACAACATCGAATCGAATCCCGAATCGGCGTTTAGTAAAACCCAGTGTAGAAGGATTCCTACAATATAAATAGAAATGTTTGTAGCTGTCAAACGAAGAAATAAACAAAGTAATTTGTCATTCAGGCGATTACTCTCTTTGATTTTATATTTTTTATGGCAGTCAATGCGGCTTCAAGGTCGTGTCGGTAGTGTAGTGGTTAACGGAGCGGGTGGGGTGTGTGGCACTAAGATATTTACTGTTAAAGAAGTTATTCATCTAAAAGATCACGGAATTGAATTTCGTATACTTCTTATATATATCCCGATGTGCTATACCATCCAGGCATAAAGGAAGCGTCCAGTTAGCAAGGTCGAGATATATATATATATATATATATATATATATATATATATATATATATATATACACACACACACACACAACAGTCCTGAGGTCGGTGAATAAGTCGATGCCGGTTTTCAGTTTAGAGAAATGGGTAAATCAGTTTAAGAACTCGTCTATGATATAGAAGAAATTAACTATTTCTCTTATAGCAGCGTTAGGTTACCAGCAGCGATGTTGTTCAGTCTTTGAGGATATTATTTAGTGATGTGTGTTTATGTGACACTTGATTCACTGGGACCTAAGAAGTCCCTCGGAGAGGAAACGAGACACGTCTTTTCCTTACGGTATCCTGCGTTATACATCCACCACCAAGCTGGCGTTAGAAATAATGCACCAACTTACAAGATGGAGTAATCCCACATCCTTTCCCAATAGCATTTGTGCCAAAGTAAACGCAGCTCTTTACCAAACTTGAACACAGTTCGGGCGATTTTCCTTTTTGCACCAATAATCGACCTGCCTATTTCATTTATTGTACTACGGTTTGTTTATTCAAAATTGTTTGTAAAAAAAGATAACTGATAAAATACAATGAAAAACTTAATAACAACAGGAAAAATACAGAATCGCTTGCAATCATTTTTTTATTCAAGAAAATTAAGTTATCTCCCTTGTTTGTAGTATTTCAATGTCAAGGGAGATAATCTTTTTTATGAATGAATACAAAATGATAAAGAAAAGAGAAGTCAATAAGAAAAATGTTTTACAATATTTTGGAAGAGATTAAATAAATTTTGTCAAGCGAAAATAAAGTTACAACAAATGTTATCAAGTCTAACCTATTCAGGGTGTCGTCCACCCAGAGACCAGCGGTTTTATCGGGGTGCATTCATAGAGAATAGATAAAGGTTTGGTAACGAATGTTGTGAATAAAAAAAAACTGCGTGGTTGCAATTTATTTACCACAGTCTAATAAATTGATTCCTGTCGAAATTGGCGACAGCAGAAATAGTGGCGATGTTTAATCTTGTTTCTCTGGTTTACTTGTTCCAATGTTTTGCTTCGGTCGAAGGGAACTCTCACTCGATGTGTCAAAATCCTGTCATTCGCAAGAAACTGGAAACAGCGAGCTTGAACCAACACCATCAGTTGTTTCTAATTTGTGTCACTCTCAAGGAAGTTTTGTCAGCCATTTTCAAGCTGGTTTGACTCGAAACGCTTTAATATTGGAGCACCATCATGTCTTTCAAGTACTTTTAGATGTTTCACGTTTTAGACATTGAAATGGGCGTCACTCACAAGCTCACTTCCCATTGGCTATCGTTTTATCTTGTGTGTCTCATGGCATAAACGTAGGTCATTGTCAAGCTGACTCTCTGGCAAATGCCTTGACATCTCGTCATAGTCCTTTTGACAAAAATTCTGCAGAGTCTAGCCCTTGTCATAAACGCCTTTGAGATAGATATCATTCTCAAGTTGACTCCTTCTTAGATGTTACGTTCTTTTGTCATTGTCACCAATTGAATTGTCAAATGGACGTTACTTGATGAGATTGCATGCGTTTGCACTGTGCTGAATGTCCTTCAGCAATTTCGACTGTTTCTCACTTTCATGACTGGCCTGTAACTGACTTCTCTTGAAATGATTCGCCCTTTTGTCATTGTCAACATAACTTTCCTGTAGACCCTTCCATCCCTTGTGATTGTTCGCTTGGATTCCCACCAATGGTTTCCGTCTTTTGTCATTTTCATGACTGAGATGCTAGTCACTGTCAAATTGACTGATCTTTGACTGCTTTCGTTTCTTGGCATTGTCCCGCTTGTGACGATGATCAGATCGGGTTCTCTTTTGCGAACTTTGCCGTTTGACATTGTCAGATTGACTTACCTTTTAAAGTTTCGTATTCTTTTCATTGTCGTGGATAAAATGTTGGTCATAGTCAAGTTACGTTTCCTTCAGGTGTTTCGGTCCCTTGTCGTTGACAAGTAGATTTTGACAAACACTGTGCTTCTTGTCATTGTCAAGTTAATTTCTCCTTGGAGGATTTTATTTTTTGTCATTGTCAAGTTAACCTAGCTTGTCATTGAAACGACTGTGATAGAGGTCATTGTCATGTTGATTTTCCTTCAGATGTTTCTATCTCTTGTCATTGTCACGTTGAGTTTACTGAACATTGTACCCCTTGTCACTGTCAAGTTGAATTTGATGTAAGTACTTGGGCTTCTAATCATTGTCATAACTGACATGCCTGTCCTTGTCAAGTTGGACTGCCTTTAGATGTTTCGACCACTTGTCATAGTCAAGTTGAATTGCCTTTAGAAGAATCTAGTTCTTGTCATACACAATTGCCTTTGGAAGAGTCTAATTCTTGTCATACACAAGTTGAATTGCCTTTGGAAGAGTCTAATTCTTGTCATACACAAGTTGAATTGCCTTTGGAAGAGTCTAATTCTTGTCATACACAAGTTGAATTGCCTTTAGAAGAGTCTAATTCTTGTCATACACAAGTTGAATTGCCTTTGGAAGAGTCCAATTCTTGTCATACACAAGTTGAATTGCCTTTGGAAGAGTCCAATTCTTGTCATACACAAGTTAAATTGCCTTTGGAAGAGTCTAATTCTTGTCATACACAAGTTGAATTACCTTTGGAAGAGTCTAATTCTTGTCATACACAAGTTAAATTACCTTTGGAAGAATCTAATTCTTGTCATACACAAGTTGAATTACCTTTGGAAGAATCTAATTCTTGTCATACACAAGTTGAATTGCTTTTAGAAGAGTCTAATTCTTGTCATACACAAGTTGAATTGCTTTTAGAAGAGTCTAATTCTTGTCATACACAAGTTGAATTGCTTTTAGAAGAGTCTAATTCTTGTCATACACAAGTTGAATTGCTTTTAGAAGAGTCTAATTCTTGTCATTGTCATGACTTCGAAATATGTCACTCTCAAATACCACCATCCTTAGGAGTCATCTCTTGTCATTGTCACAATTGTTGTACTGGTCATTGACAACTGATTTCATCTAAAGAAACATCTACTTCTATGCATTGTCAAGACTGCTGGGCAGATCACAAACAAAGTTGTTCCTCAGTCGTGTTTGATGGATGCTGTCACTGACATGATGTCTTTTCGGAGTCTAGACAGTGTCATGATGTGGCGTTAGTTGCCGTTTCGAATGGTTGTCATTGTCATAGCCGACCCGTTGGTCACTGAGAATTCTGCTTATCGACTTGCTGTCAGCTCGGCGACTGTTTCATTGGTCACTCTCATGACAATTCTTTAGTTTTGTTGACAAACTCCAGAGAATTAGGCGCGTGCACGGGAATCTTATTTGCTCCCCGATAAACATGTCCGTGACGGTGACGGTGTTTCTTCAGTAAATGTTTTCTTTGAAAGCTGTTCACGCATCTTTTGTAGCTTCGGCCGTTCGGGGCCGGGGACATGTTTGCTGTCAGACAATTGCATGGGTTCAAGTAAAGAGCCTCGCAAATTGATCGGTAGACCCTGAGCGCTTCTTCGGAGTGCGGATGAGAGACTTTATGTGTCTGCTGACCTCACCTGGCGGAGAATAAAGAAGTAGCATTTGTAGACACATATTCCGAATGGGAAGACACACACCGAACTGCAACTAATGTGCATATACTTATTCACTGACACTCACATACATAGGACTCACATGTACAAAATGCAATCGATTACAGGATGATACTTTTTCACTCAAAGTTGTTCGCTACTATACTTATTCTAATGAGCTCTCCCCTCGGTACCTCGAACGCATAAATATAAGCTCACTACTAGATTGGCTATTAGGTCTCACCGTTTTACTGTTGAATTAGCTAGATGTAACCGTAAGCTCTATTCTAATAGTTTTTTCTCGCACTTTTTGCCTGTGAAACTCTTTCGATTTCTTGCTTCCCTGATATCTACAATGTTCAATAACCAGATATGCAACGTTAATCGCCATCTTTTTTTATCGCTGTTTTTTTTTTAATTACCCTTTCTCCTCACTAAAGTATTCTCATTCTCTTTCACTTCCAGTAACCCCGTGCGTCTTAGTGGCATTATCGCCTTGCTTGGGGTGAAATGATTACAAAAACAAAACAAATAAACTTTTCGGCAAACTTGGACCTTCGTACCCGATAAAAATGGAGTGTCAAAAAGACGGTTTTTCCACTGACACCGCTTTCATTTTAACTCCTCGGCAATGTTCATTATTTTAAAAAGTGTTGGTTAGAATTGTAATAAAAACTAAAAATATGAAAGTGAATTTATACACTTTCTTTGTTCTTGAGAATTGACAACAAAAATAATAGGCACTATTTATTTATTAGATTTAGTGGATTGGTTGGGAAAATATTGGCTAATTACAGATTGATTCCAACTTTATAAAATGGTAAATAATAAGGATTTCCTTATAGTTGGTTCACATATTTTAATAATTTAGTAAATGTTTATAAATAAAAAATTGTTTTCATATTTATTTCTTTATAAATTGGCAAATGATAAATATTGCATTGCATTTAGTTGTAAATGTATTAGTTTTTAGAATGTTGTAAATATAAAACTATTCTTATAAACAGACAATCTAATAAATCGTATTTAATATTTTTGTTATAAGTTCTCAAAAACAAAAATATATAAATTCACTTTCATCATATATTTCTGTTTTATTACAATTCTCATCATTACTTTTTAAAAAAATAAACATTGCCGAGGAGTATGTAGTTAAAGAATAGCGGTGTCACAGAAAAGAACCGTCCTAATGACACTCTGTTTTTGTTGTTTTTTTGCGGGCACGGTTGTCTATCTTTGTCAAATCTTCTGTCCTCAGACAAGGTAAGCTGGTTAGGTTCCTGGAAATCGGTCTTTCAGATAGTACCTCCCATTACGGGTAAGATCAGGAAACACATTTTGATACTTGCGTTATTTTGCTGCTGGATCTGGACTATTACTCCTCATGCTAAGAAAGGAAAAAACCTTTCGTAGGAAAACTGGAAAATATCATAAGGTGCGCATGCGTACTCACATGCTTAATCAAATAGGCGCAGATATGATTTATTTTTAAGTAGTTTTCTTTTTCATCAATCTTTATTATTACCACTTTTTAAATCACAATAACTATATATTTTACAGCCGTTAGAATAAACAGCATGAACTGGAAATTAAGAAAAAAACTCCTCTGACAAGACAAATTCTCATCATTATGCTGGGGGCTAGTTTTATATTACCTTGGATTGCCTTATCTTCATTTTTATTATCTAACGAGTTTTGGGAGTCACTTTCAAGATGGTACGATTTAAAATGCATTAATTATTCGGCTGACATCATTCACACGTCATCCACAGGTTTAATATTCATTTGATTTCATTCTCTTTTGCTATTATTTTAACTTTTCTCTCTCTCTCTCTCTCTCTCTCTCTCTCTCTCTCTCTTTCTCTCTCTCTCTCTCTCTCTCTGTTTATTTGACTCTTTTCTTTCTCACTGTTCCTCTCTCTATGTGTTTCTATCAGTTTCTTTCTGTTTTTCTCCTTGTTTTCTTTCTCTCTTCCTCCTTATTTTATTCTCTCTTCCTCTTTCTCTTTTTCCCAGTTTCTCCCTTTCTCTCCCCCTCTCTCTCTCTCTCTCTCTCATTTATTCTCTTTTACTATTATCTTAACTTCCTCTCTCCCTGTTTATTACTCTTTTCTTTCTTACTGTTCTTCTCTCTACATGTTTCTATCTATTTCTCTCACTTTTTCTCCTTGTTTTTCGTTCTCTCTGTTTCTCTCATTCTCCTTATTTCATTTTCTCTTTCTCGTTCTATTTTTTTTTTCTTTCGTCCAGGCAGTTGCAAAATTTCATGCATTTTCAGCTTTTCACCTAGAGGCCGTAGCCCAACATATCATTTCATTTCGGAATCAGGCCGACACCGTGAACAAATTATAAACATTCCAGGTCGGATCCGGATCCGCAATCCTGAAATTTTGGATTACCAAGTTTCCATTCATGCGATTGTTTTCGGTGATTTTTTACGTGATTTTTTGTGACGATTTATTTTGTACGATAACAATTTTTACAACTTCGGAATAATCGAAATTAATTGCGAAATCCAGTGAAAGTCACCCATGAAATAAAAATAATAGTAAGGACCTACACACATCAAATTGTCTTTAAATTAAGTGGCAGCAGAAGAATTATCGTTGAACTTTTAAAAGGTAAGCTTAAATATTAATGCAATACTTAAATGCAGCGATCAATTTTGAGTTCTTCTGTAGTTTATTGTTGCCTATCGCATCTACTTCTCCCTAGGACGGCTTTTAAGCTAGTATAAACATATTCCTTGGTTCCACCAGGATCCGCCCTGCCCCCTACTATGTAGCAAACCACTTTCATTCCCTCCGTATTCCATTGTTGAGAAGTAAGTTCCACTCGAACAGCTTCTTCCCACGAACCACTGCTCTGTGGAACCGACTCCCAAGAGGATGTTTCTTTGATCGCTACAATCTTAACCTGTTCAAATCTAGAGCCAACTGTTCGCTTCCCCTCCTATCGGCATAAACTACACCTTAACGTAACCGTCTGTCTCGAGTGGTCCCCGTGCTCGTACAGGGTAAACATACTGTAAAATAAAAATTTTAAAGAATGTTAAAATATGTTCCACTAGTGAAACAATGGAGACGAAAATGTTAAGAGAATATCAAATGAGGCAAAATTAGGACGAATATTGCCGTTTCTAACAATCAGGCGGCAAGGCGGAAGATGGAGGCCAAGTTGCGTGGTAAAGAAGGCAAAGCACAAAGTGAACGCGAGGAGAATTTTTCACACTTCACGAAACCAATTTATCCAATCTTTACATTTTGGGTAATTTACACTTTAAGTCCGGCACACCAATTGTAATTAAAATTTCCTGAGAATTCCCATTTCAGTGTAAATGTACATGCTTATTTCGAAAATAACAGTAACGGTTAACGGAATTATACCGTTTTGAAGATATCGACAATAAAAGTTCAGACTTATTCGCATCGGGGCCATCCGCCATTACTGGGGTTGTTTACATACATTTGCCTTGGAAGCTTACTTAGTTAACGGCCTTTTTAATCATCTTCCTCGTCTCAATTACTACGCAAAACCAAAAGAAGTCTTTAGACACTTTTGAAAGAGAAGCTTTTATTGAATTCTTTTTTTTTAAATTTGTTTATTTAGAAAAGCAATGACAAGGTTTGTTTTTTTATAGTGAAGCTGTAATAATAATGAATTCTTGTTTAGATAATAAAACAAATTTTAAAAAGTAGCCTTTCCGCAATTGCCATTGCTATGTTGTAAATAATCATGCTTAAATAATATTGCTTAAAATTGTTTAAATTATTATTAAGTCCTTTGGCAGGGTTGGGTTTAGAATTTATTATTAATTCCTTTCTAGCATTTCTTTTTATTTTGTAAATAATCATGCTCTTTTTAAATTTTGCGCAAAGTTAGCACATTTTGTGCGCAATAATCAAGACAAGTGAAGCTTCCGCGCATGATTACTCGAGGCAAATGTATGTAAACAACGTCAGTAATGGCTGCCATACTGTAGCCGCGACGCGAATGAATCAGAACTTTTATTGTCGATAACTCCAAAACGATAGATTTCCGCAAACTTTTACTGTTATTTTCGAAATAAGCATGGAAATTTTAATTACAATTGATGTGCGAGGCTTAAACTGTAAATTACTCTAGATTTTTTTAAATTTAAATATTGTCATAATATAATATAATAATAAACGGCTAATAAATCAAACACTTTCCCCAAAAGAATAGTGGTGATAATAGCAATGTCAAGGTAGTTCATAGATAATCTCCGCATGGGAAAAATGGTCAGCTCCTTATACGCCTGCACATACCATGCTCTGTCATTACAATGGTTTATAGCCACATCACTTTGAAATACTGATTCCTACACGATCACCAAACGTAAGCAACGTCAAGCCTGGTCAGTACCTAGATGGGTGACCACTTGGGAGTACCAGGTGATGTAAGCTTGGATGTACGAATGGTGTAATGGATAACACTTAATGGATAATACTTACAATTGTTAATCAGAGAGACGAGTTCGAATTCCAATCGGGTTCGTTGTATTCAATTACACGCAAATAACATTGGGAAAGGTATGAATTCACTTCTTCTAGCCATGGGGTCAATTAGTAAGCCATTATTATCTAAAAATACATTTACAATCTAAAAATATTTCCTGGCTTTAAATAACCTGGAAAAGGTTGATAAGCGTTAGAAAACGAATCTCTCTCTCTCTCTCTCTCTCTCTACAAGAGACAGATCAAACCAGAAATGGAGTGTTGCCATATCTGGGTTGAAGCTACTCAACCGTCTCTTTCAAGCCTTGAACAGAGTTGAAAAGCGCTTACGCGGTCTTGCGGGCGATGAAATATTTTCCAACCTATACCCTCTTTCTCACAGACGAAACGTCGCAAGCCGATCATTACTCTATCGCTATTTCAATGGAAAACGTTATGACGAGCTAGTTCCACCAGTTCAGACCTTTACAGAGAAGACCCCCTATGCCATGTACACAGGAGCTAATCATCCTCCTTCTCTTCGTATTGCATTGGTAAGAAGGAAGTTCCAGTCCGATAGCTTCTTTCCATGTGTTCCTGTTTTGTGGAACAGACTCCCAAGAGTATGCTTCCCCACTCATTACAATCTTAACCTCTCCAAATCTCGTGTCAACTATTACCTTATCCTACATATCCCCATAATCTACACTTCTTACGCCCATAAAACAACTCCATTTGGTAACACTTTACCTTGAGTACGTGGTACTAAATCCTACATACGTGGTACTAAATCCTACGTACGTGAACTAAATCCTCACAGTTGCTCGAGACTCGGTGTTTACAATAAACGGCTTCCTCTCTAGTTTATGACTGATGCGTTTATTGGCGTTTACTTAAACGCTCCAACTTACCGGTCGTATATGAAGATGTCACCTTTTTCCCCTTTCATCCTCTTCCATATATGCAGGGAGAAATCATCGTGAAAGATCGTAAAGTTGCCGCTCTTTTGTAGCAATTTCCACGACCGTCGAGCTTGGTTTGACACAGAATTGACGACCTTGAATTCCACCGTTTCGTTATTCTTGTGCAGAACGCTTTGAATCTTTTCAAGTCTTTTCAGAAAAGAAAAAAAGAAATTATTTTAAAAAAGAAAAAGAAATGAAAAAGGGATATAAAAATGAAAAGTACAAGAAACACTAAAAGCTTCTTCTATGTGTCGTGTCCATTCATGACACTTTGGATTTTATCTTTTTGTTATCGCTTCTAAACCTTGTTCCGCCATCCATTTACTCAAGCTCACTAGGTAGGTTATGCGTTGTTTTCCTCTGTCCATCTTGCCTTCAATCTGTCCTGTGAGGACAAAATTTTCTGAGCCACCTTTCCTCATTATGTGCCCTAAAAATTTCAACTGTCTCTTTCTGATGTTAAGTATAAGTGTCCTTTTTGTTTCTATTTTCTCTAAAACGTCGGTGTTGTTCACATGTTTAGTGCATAGTATCTTTATCATGCTTCTGTAGAACCACGTTTCTGTTACTTCAAGTCTCTTCTTCATCTGTGTCCATTATCCAACACAGTCACTGCCATATAAGAGGATTGAGATTACGCAACTGTTCAGTACTGTTTTCTTTGTTTCTAACGAAATTTTATTGGTTCTTAATACTTTGCTTAGCTTTTGGAAAGCATCTTTCACTATCCCAATGCGCCTTCGGATTTCGGTGTCACGCTTTTCGTCTTCTGCTAAAACACTTCCCAAATATTTAAATTGTTGCACTTATTTGATTTTGGTATCTCCAATTTGTAATTTGTATGTTGGCAGTTCCTTTTGTTGACAACCGTTTATACTGTCTTCTTGCAATTGATATTTAGTCTTTTCTTCTTGCTTTCCTTCAAAAACTTCCTTTTTGTGTCTGCTACCAACACCGTGTCATTTGCATTCCTTGTGCTGTGAAGATTGTGGATCTACCGAAAAAATAATCCATACAATTTTCTCATTTCTCTAAGCAGAGTACAAAAAAGCGGAAAAATTTCGTTAGAAAAATGTAAGAAATTCTGCAAATTAAGCGCCTATTGGCTAATTTTGTAACGACCAATCTCATTGGTCGAACTTTGACTTGTTTTTTTTCGCGGGCATTTTACAACAGCCCGCCCCCTTTTGAATCAGTTGCGACAAATCATTAGAAGTGTCCGGACTCATTTTGAACTATTTGACAGGGCTATTAGCGCCCAAGCCTAAATTAATTAGGCATTGAATGTCCACCAGCATCCAAAATGGAAATGCTTCAGAGACAGTTGTGGATAAACTTTGGAAGTGACCGGACTCACTTGGAACTATATGATAGGGCCTTGAGTGCCCTAGCCTAATAATTAGGCATTGGAGTTTCAACTTCAGCAACCAAATGGTAATGCTCCGGCAATGACCAGCTAAGACTGCCTTTCTAACCTTGTTGTGACCGGTTGTGTTATACAGAAGAAAAAGAGACTACCTTTTCATTGAACTACCCTACCCTGTTCCCAGGGGCAAAAAAGGGCAAAATCTTTTTTTGCAAGGATACTATAAAATTCGTTTTGAGTTTTAAAGTGGGCCTTGTCGATTTGTTTGTCTTTCTTGTCCCTGCCAAGGGTTAATCTGTGTGAGAAGAAATTCTCACAAAGAAAGAAAAAAATCACTTGCATTATTTACATTATTCGGACTGGTATCGCCATTATTATTACATTATGGTTTACATTATTCGGACTGTATTTCTCATCTTCACTGCCATATTCACAAAGTTTCGGCCGTTGTACATTCCGGCCTTCTTCAGGTGATTGAAATTTCGATCGAACTCTTTATTTCGTCTACTGGGGTATATTAAGCTTAGCTTAGATATGGCACAAGGCCGAAAGGGTAAAGCACCCAGTGCGGATCGAACTCACTACTCAGTCATAATTTAAATTCCCA
This sequence comes from Acanthosepion esculentum, assembly GCA_964036315.1. NCBI lineage: Eukaryota > Metazoa > Mollusca > Cephalopoda > Sepiida > Sepiidae > Acanthosepion > Acanthosepion esculentum. Next base: position 57,492,061 of record OZ038499.1, read on the forward strand.
GGATCCCTCGTTCTTGTGCATGTGTAGTCGCACCAACGTTACAAATTTAGTCTGATGAAGTCTTAAAGGACAAAATGTGTCAGACAAATTTTTTTTCTCATTGTCATACATTACATACACACACACACACACACACACATATATATATATATACACACACACACACACATATACACACACATATACATACACATATATACACACATATATATATACACACACATATGTATATATACATACATACATATATATATATACACATATATATATACATACATATATATACACATATATGTATATACATACATATATATACACATATATGTATATACATACATATATATACACATATATGTATATACATACATATATATACACATATATGTATATACATACATATATATACACATATATATATATATACACACATATATATATATATACACACATATATATATATATACACACATATATACACACATATATATATATATACACACATATATATATATATATACACACATATATACATATATATATATATACACACATATATACATATATATATATATACACACATATATACATATATATATATACATATATATATACACACACATATATATACATCTATATATACACACATATATACATATATATATACACACATATATACATATATATATACACACATATATACATATATATATACACACATATATACATATATATATATATATATATATATATATATATATATATATATATATATATATATATACATACATATACACATACATACGAGGGTCATAAGGACTTCTAATACAGATAGAAGCTTACTCTTTTTTATTATTTTTTTTTTGTTTTACTTCTTTTTCACATGGATTTAATTTCTTTTGCAGATTAAAAAAAAACTTTGAGAGTTTTGGCGATTAACAAAGATGGCCGACTAAGAAGCATGCTCCAGGTTTGAACAGCGGTCAGTTATCAAGTTTTTGGTTGCTGAAGGGTGCAAACTAGTTGAAATTCATAGGAGAATGTCAACTGTGTATGGTGCCACATGTCTCAGCCTAAAAAATGTCTACAAGTGGGCTAAATTGTTTAAAGAAGGACGGAGCAGTGTTGAGGATGAAGACAGGCCTGGGAGGCCTACAGAAGTGAGGTCTCCTGAGGTGATCGAATCAGTCAATGACCTCATTAGGTCTGACAGAAGGGTGACAGTCGATGACATTGCAAGGACTTTGAGCTTATCTGTTGGGACAAACGCAGGGGTCATCAGTCAAAAGGAGTCATATTGTATTTATTTCTATGCTTGGCCGACTCAGGAGATTTTTGTGGCCTAGCATATGTGCTGATTCCTTACGTTTACGAATTTTCCAATGGTGTTCCCTGTCTATGATCTCAACCTGATCCCACAGGGGACGGTGATCTCCCTTCTCTCTCCATATGTGGTCAGCCACGCCTGATTTTTCTACTTCCCCTCGCGTTACAGCTTTCTGGTGTTCTTGAAGCCTTACCTTGAGGGGGCGGCCTGTTTCTCCTTTATATTCCTTTCCGCAGCTGCACGGGATAGCGTACACACAGTCTTTAGTCCTGTTCTCCTCTATGGGGGGTCTCACTCGAGAGAGAGATCTGCGAGGGGTTGTCACGCTTTTGAAGGTTGTACAATATGGGAACCAATAATAAGGAGTGCCAGAGAAAAGCAATGATAACAAAAATTTGCAATATGAGATCTGGTAAAAACATGCAATAATAACAGCAAAATTACATTTTGAGTACTGGTAAAAAATGGTTGCTGAAAAATTAGGTTTATAATACTCAGAAATTCATACCCAGATGTCCTCAAGGACACATGGCACAGTGGATAAAGGCGTTGGTTAGATCCAGTGACAGACCCAAAGAGTGTGAGTTCAATACCCGGTTCAGGCAGTGGAGAACTTTCAGATAACTGATAAGTGACATCCATCAAACATGGCTCGTGGAACTAGAACAGTCTACGAAATAAGTGATCGAAATAAAGGGTTCGGTTCGAAATTCCAACCACCTGAAGAAGGCCGGAGCGTACAAGGGCCGAAACGATGTGACAAATATGGCGACAAAGATGAGGACAATAGTCCGACTAATATAAATACTGTACATAATACCTCATAATACCTCATCTCAGAAATATAGACATACACATATATATACATGCATATACATACACATATATATAAACATGCATATACATACACATATATATAAACATGCATATACATACATATATATATACATATACACACACATATACATATATATATATACATACATATACATACATACATATACACACATATATATATACATACATATACACACACATATATATATATACATATATACACATACATATATATACATATATACACATACATATATATACATATATACACATACATATATATACATATATACACATACATATATATACATATATACA
>OZ038499.1:57497039-57764539 GCA_964036315.1 Acanthosepion esculentum
GCAAAAAATACTCGCAATATCAAGTCTCTACTATGTCATCGTCTTCCTCTTCTATGTGCCGCGTCACTTCAGGTCTTAGGCGATCATAGCTCTCCACAGCTTTCTATCCCTTGTGGCCATTAGCAGTTATTCTCACTTTGCGAAGGCTCCCGCACTATGTTCAGCAGTCCATTCATACAAGCTCGTAAGGGGGCACCTCGACGTGGTGTAATGGTTAGCAAACTTGTCTCACAACAACAATTACTACTGAGTAGTGAGTTGGATCCTCACTGGGTGCCATATCTAAGATATGCTTAGTGAATCGTCATAAAAGCTTGTAAGCTTCCCAATCCAGTCACACAAGTTTGCTGCCTTCCCAATCTTCTCGCCCTCAATATACCCGGTGAGGGCTTAGTTTTCCAAGCCGTCTTTCCTTATTATGTGTTCAGAGAATTTCAGCTGCCTTTTCCTGGTTCTGAGTATAAGTGTTCTTTCCGCTACCGTATACTTTAAGACTTCTTTATTGCTTACTCGTTCGGTCCATGGAATTCTCAGTATCCTTCTGTAGAACCACATTTCTGCTGCCTCCATTTTCTCCTCATCTCCTCCATTCTCTTCCATATAGAACAGATAACGCATAGCAATCCAGCACTTTTTTCTTTCCTTCTATGTCTTTTTTTTTCTTTTTCTTTTTCTTTTTCTTTTCTTTTTTCATTTTATCAGCACCTTGCTTAACTTTTGGAATGCTTCTTTCGCTAGTCCAATGTGTGTTTAGATCTCGGTGTCATATTTTCCATCCTCTGTTAAAAACACTTCCCAAATATTTTAAATTCTGCACCTGCTTAATATTGACATCGCCAATTTCTAACTTGCATCTTGGATTTTTTCTCTTGCTAAAGATAAGACTTTCTATCTTCTTGTCGTTGATAGTCCCTTTTTCTCGCTTTCTTCTACTATTCTGTCTAGGTGGCCCTGTAGTTTTCTTTTTCCGTGTATTATCTGCATATCTTATACTGTTAAGATTACGCTCACCAATAATAAATCCTGGTATGGTCTCCAGTTCTAATAGGATAGTGACGCAGTTGAATAAATCTGGAGAGAAGTCGAATCCTTGTCTCACACCCCTTTCTGTCGTTTTGTAGATACTCAATTCATTATCTATCTGTATGCAGGCAGTTTGCACCCAGTATAAGGTCTGGATTATTCTAACATCTTTTCTAAATAGATCGAGTTTTCCTACTAGTTCAAATAGATCCTTGTGCTTCACCTTATCAAATGCTTTTGCGTAATCTATAAAAGATAGACTTCAAAAAAGGTACAGCACGATGTATTGCGGGCAAAAATTAACAAATATGAATAAGAATTTGACCCAAACTCTCCTGAAAGAATATCTTTCTGAAATCAAAGATCAGACTGTTAACCTCGTCAATCATTCTGCAAGCCACGAAATTTGGACATTAACAGCAGAATTACAGCGAAGAATCCAAGCATTAAATATGAGATGCTAATAAGTATTCCACGTCGAAGTGCCCATGATTTTCTAACTTAGATATGGCACAAGGCCGAAAGTGTAGAGCACCAAGTGAGGATCGAACTCACTATTCAGTCGTATTTGATCTTGCGAGACAGGCTTGCTAACCAATATACCACGTCGAAGTACCTGTGTGGCAGATATATAGATAGATGTATAAGGCTTTTGGTAGATATATAGGGCTCATGCGGTGTTTTGCTAAAAATTAAAGAAAATACAACACGAGACGAGTTCAATTTACTCACTCCGTCACTATGAATATGACCATTACACAGTTCACAAAATCATTCTTCCTGTTGACTGAGTAACCCCACAGGAGAGTACCTGTTCATACGTGCGGATTAAGTTTGCCAAGTTACATCACGCACATGCTGCTTGTTATTGAGATATTCAAAACGGTTGGATAATTTTCGGACATACCATTTTATTAAAAGTGAATCTGTTAATATAAAATTGGCCAAGGAATTTAGCAGTTATAAAGAGGAAAGTTTAACTCGGCTCATATAGATTCACCGCTCCGCCTCCAACCGAAATCAGAAGCACTTGTAGGAAACTGCGTAAACCCCTTAGCAGTATGGTGATTTTCTAAACGTATCTTAGGTGTGACACAAGGTCGATGACATCCCAGTCACTATTGCCTTGAATGTCAGAGTGACAAGAAGACAAGAATCTCCTACGTAGACCACACCACAAATGACGCAGTGCGATGTTCCATCAAGGCAAGAAGTAGGCCCGTCCCAAGCCCCCATATCCACCGTCAAGAAGAGAAAGTTGAAACCGTATGGATATGTCATAACAGTCGACAACCGTTCTACTGCTATCCTACAAGGTTCCACCTTAGGGGTAAATGTGGCAGAGAGAGAAATGGGCTGAGTGGACTAAATCATTCACAGAGGCTTAGACATTGGCACACAACCGTGACAAGTGGAAGGTTCTAGTCAGGCGCTCAGCGACTTTTCAACCACTCCCGGTCATGGGATTATGATGGTAGTGGTGATGAAGATGATGAGATAAACAGAAGAAAATTTAAGAACTGCTCGAATTGACCAATTCCTGTATCAGAAACGGGCAAGAGGGGAAATAGTATTTGGAACTAAGGTTTAACTTTCCTACTAAGTCGGGGACACTCCTAGATTTCCTCCTTTTTTCCTCTCCTTCTGCCACTCCTTCCTCCTCTTTGTGTGTGTGTGTGTCTCTCTCTCTCTCTTTCTCTGTGTGTGTGTGTTCCTTCTTTCTTCTCTCACTTTCTTCTTCTCCTTAACTCTAGCAATCACAATGCTTGATACTTAGCAATCTAAAAAGAAAACACACACACACACACACACACACACATCACTGAATCTTCCCTTAAATGTTCATTTTGTTACCCACAATGCACTGGTCTTTGCCCATAAAAACTCTTTCCCCTCACTTAGTTTCTTTGCTGACATCAAGGCAATTCTTACAATCACACTGCTTAGCACGCCAAACACAGAAAGAGAAAAATACCACTGAATTCCTCCACAAAAAGTATGGGACGAACTCACTATTCAGTCACTTAATATAAAATTGGCAAAGGATTTTAGCAATTATAACGAGAATAGTTTAGCTCGGCTCATAAAAGTTTACTGCCCCGCCCCCAACCGAAACTTGTAGGAAATACGTAAACCCCTCAAACAGTATGGTGATTTTCTAAGCGTAGATTAGATGTGTCACAAGGCCGAAAGTATTCAGTCGTAATTGATCTAGCGAGACAAATTTGTTAACCATGACACTACACCGAGTCCCCTAATTCTCCCTGGTATGGTTATTTTTTGTTACCCACAATGCATTGGTCTTTGCCAATAAAAAACACTTTCCCCTCATTTACTCAGTTTCTATGTTGTCATCAAGTTAAGTGACACTTCTTTTATTAATTTATTCAAACAACGTAGGTTTATCTTAGTTTAGCAGAAGTCCACAAGCATGAAATCCCAAGTGAGAACCGAAATTCACTATTAATGGTATATCGAACCAGGCTCGTTAACTGTTACCCGATGCCAAGGTGCCTACATCATTGAATTAGAAATAAGCAGATAACACAATTCATAGAGCCTAAACGCACAAAGAAACGATGTCGAAAAGGAAAGGGTGAGGAAGAGTTCATGCCAGCAGTGAAAATCGCGTCAACTCTGATATCAAAGAACTTGAGAACTATCTGGATGAACGGAGTTTCTCTCGGGGAAGCACCATGCCTTGAAAGACAGTTGGGCCTCAAATTCACACCGGCCTCAAGTGGAACTCATACATGCAATCCATTGCTAAAGATACAGTCCAGTAAGTACCTAACGTCTCCTGCTATCTTCTACCTTTACAAGAGCCAGATTAGGCCAAAAATGGCGTACTGTTGTCATGTTTGGATGAGAGCTGCCCAGACCTCACTCTCCAGCCTTGATAGAGTTCATAAACGTTTCCAAGCCCTTGTGGGTGATGAACTATTCTCCACTCTTCAACCTCTCTCCCACAGGCGGAATGTGGCAAGCCTCTAGCTGGTCTGCCGCTATTTCCACGGAAATTGCTTGGACGAATTACATTCCCTGGTCCCGCCCAGGCAAACCTTCACGGCAAGAATACTCCATGTCACGTATATAGTAGCAAACCACCCACATTACCTCTGTATTCCATCGATGAGAAAAAAGTTCCACTCGAGAAGCTTCTTCCCGTGGACCATTGCCCAGTGGAACCGACTCCCAACAGGATGTTTCTCCGATCACTACAGTCTTCTTAACCTGCTGAAGGCCAGGGTTAACCGTTATATTCCACTCCTATACACACAAATGGCCCCCAAACGTAAACCTTTACCTCGAGTGGCCTCCCGGCTTCGTTGTAAAAAGAGCAAAAAAAAATATGCAAGCCAGAGTCATGAAACGTTACCGAGGTCGAAAACTGTAACAGAATTATCATAAAGACAAAATCAGGAAGCAGGAAGTTGAATTTCAAACAGACCCCCAATACAAGCCAGGAGACCAGATTTGATCGTAAAGAAAAGATTTGTCAGAGAACGGAAACTGCTATCCCAGCAAATAACAGAATGAAACTGAAAAGGCGGAAAAAATCTGGAAAAATGTCTTGAGCTTCCAATGAAAAAAAAAAAAAAAATAATAATAATTGCACTTGTCATCACCGGCACACTTAAGAAAAGCCTTGTAAAAAAAATGAAAAAAAAATTGGTAGAAACCCGAGAAAAATTCAAACCCTGCAGCCGTCAACGTTACTAAAATCAACAGTAAGGAATTACTTTCTGTCACTTAATCTCCAGTGAATGTCAGTGCTTTTCAAATACTAGTGTATGATATCGTAAAACTGCGTTATTTTAATTCTACGTTTTTTTTATTCTTTCTAGTTAGGTAGTTGGTGAATAACGCCAATAGTGGTAATATTCAGTTTTTAATTATTTGTTGTTGTTGTTTTGTTTTTGTTTTTTTGGGGGGTGGGGGTTGTTGTTTTTTTGTAATTTATTTATTAAAAAAATGTACCGTAGATTTGTATCATCAAATATCGAAAGCTGAAGGATAAAGTATCTGAAACATCATGTCTTGTTCGTTATTCCAATAAAATAAATTAAATTCAGGGTTGGGGGAATTCTCTTTATGTTTCAAAACTAACAAATTAATTTTAGATTTAAAACAAATAAAAAAAAATTTAAAAAAATGGAAAAATTCAATGCTTATTTATCAAACTTTCTCCCACTGCCAGAAAATGTTTAACTTCTTGATATTGGTAAAACTAAAACAAGTGGTGTGTATGTTCAATAATTCGCCGAAAAAACAGCATAACATGAAAAAGGCTCCAAACTTAATAAAAACAATGTTTTATCCTGAAAATGTTTGTTATTAATAAGAAGAAAGACCAAAAAAGTATTTTTTTAACTATTTTTAAAAAATTTTTATTCCTTTCTAGCACGTTTGAAATTTTGGTTGAAAACCATGTTTTTTTTTTTTTTTTTTTTTTTTTTTTTTACACCGGCCGTCGCGTAATAATTTAATTTAACATTAGTTTTTTTAGCGCTTTTTTTCAGTTGAAAAAAAAACATTAATTTGGAAATTCTTGCAAAAATCAAATAATTGTCGGATTTTAATGAAACTTGCAGAACTTATTTAAAAAATGAATGAAATTATTTTATAAGCGTTTGTTTTTTTTAGAAAGTCTTGGTAAAAATATTTTTTACATCTGTTTACCCCCTTACTTAATTTTATGAAAACTTGAAAACTCATCAAATATGTGTATTTTTGTAATATTTTAATTAAATGCAGAAGACTTTGTAGAATATATAAATCATCGATTTTGCTTTGCAAATCGAGAAGCGTTTCTACCGAAACTTTAGCTCTGAATTGTGAAATAGAAAACCCAATAAAACTAAGGTATTATTTAATTAAAAAAACTTTTAATGGCTTTTATGAATGATTAGAATATATATTAAGGACATTAGTGTCTAAAGGCAAAAATATTTTTTCGATGAAAAATGAATTTTTACAAGAACTGTTTTCTTTTTTTTCAATTTTAAATACAAAATGTGATAAAGTTGTTAAGTATTTGAAAATTAAATTTAAATATGCGTATCTCTGGAAATGCTTTTATTAAAAGATCTGTTTTTATCTTAAATTTGAAAACTTTTGTTTACAAAGTTGTCAAAAATGGCTAACATCGATTTTATGTAAATTTTGCTGACTTAAAAAAAAAGATTTTTATCTAAATTTTCGGACGTGCTAGAAAGGATTTAAAAAAAGAGACATTCAAAAAATAATTTGGTCTTTCCTCTTGATAATAGCATAGCCATAGACGGTAAAGAATTGTTTAATCATGTTTAGGGCCTTTTTTCATCAGGGTATGTTCTTTTTTAGCGAAGTATTGAACATAGTGGGCATTAGGTATAGATTTTAAAAAGAAGGAAGCTTTATCCATATAAAACAGGTTTAAATAAATTTCCCAACCTTTATAGACAAAAACAGATGTTCAGAGGGTGTCATGGTTAGCGGGTGAGAACAAGAAGTAGGAGAGCCGAGTTCGAATTCTAGCCGAGTTCGTTACATTCACTTGATTGCAAATATCTTTGGAAAAGGTATGAATCCTTCCCTTTTCCAGTTTTGGATTAAATAGCAGGGTAGACTGGGCTCTTCAGCCTCGATTGGCAATCCGGCTAAGCTAGAAGTAGAACTCCGAAATAAATTAAAAAAAAAAAACGATTGGGTTGGGTTTGAGGCTAGTAACTGCAACCCGTAAAAATTTACTACTGACACCACGGCAGCAACGCCTTCCGTGTTGAGATCTGTAGTTTACCCGTACTCCTTAGTGGAGGGGCTTGAGAGAAGTATCTTATTGCTTAAATAAATAAATCTTACCTGTCGATCTGTAATATAATGATAAAGTTCTTAATTTTATTTTTATATATCATAAAATAGATTTCATTTTCTCTGTGTGTGTGTGTGTGTGTGTGTGTGTGTGTGTGCGTGCGTGCGTGCGTGCGTGCGTGCGTGTGAATTTCCACTCTGCAAAGATTATTTTATTTCTTTAACTATTTATTTTAGAGATAGAAAAGAATTATCCCCGACAAGACAAGAAAAACAAAACAAAACAGAAACAAATAGACGCAAAAAAAGAGACGCCTACTTTTATTTCTGGGTGAAATTCTAACAAAAATGAAATTTGAGGGCGTCTTCTTTCTCAGATGACCGTTTTTTTATGGGGGAATTAGTATTTTTCTAGGTCTAAATGTCGTATTACTGTACATCTTATTCTGCCAGCAATATTTCCATAAATTAATTCATGCCCACTGACAGACCATTTTTCTCTGATCTTCAGTACATTCTTTATAATAAAAAATGATCTTCGATGAATTAATTCACTTACAATGTATTTCAATAATAAAACCATTTGCAATACATCTATTTGCATTGCCCGAATGTGTCAGTAAGACTTTTTACTACGTCGTGACCACTGATAATCCGTTTTTCTCATATCGTCAGTGTACAGTGTACACTGTAGCGTCCTGATCGAAAATAAATATGCTCAAATTTTAGATTTTGGAGAAATATTTAGCCTCTTAGAGTTGAAAAATGACGAAAGCGAAACAGATGGTGAAATATTGTTAAAGTTGGGTATAAAATAAGGCATAAAACTAAAAGTATATAGGCTTAAAAAAGTAAGTAGGCACTGGGTAACGCTTTTTGCCTATAAATACAATTGGATCCGATAAAGTAAGTAAAAAACAAACAAATAAACAAACTAACATTATTGTCTCAGTTCCTTTCCCTTTATTGTCAAAATGTGACACAATGTATATATTTAAAGTGAATGAAAGGCTTGAATTATTATTTTTTACATCTTACACGACGATCATGATATCCCGAGTTAAACTAAACATCTCGTAGACGAGCTTTGTGATCTAATGAATGTCGGCGAGAGTTCGAATTCCATTCGAACATTCACTAAGGCGAAAACCTTCTTCTTGGGGTAGATATGGATGCATTTTTTCTCTTCCCCATGCTGTGTTGAACAGCAGGACACAATGGGTCCTATAACCTTGGTTGGCAACCATTCTACCGTAGAAAGAAATGGCACTCTTCGGGAAAATCTTCTGCCCAGTCAGTCATGAATTGAAAGAGACATTATCTCCCAAGCGTGTATCACGTTAGATATGACTATTAAGTTGAAAATATATAGTACTTCTTTTCGGAATTTTGAACCCCACAAAAAGTAAATAATTTCGAAAAAACATCAAATCATTGTTATATAATAAAGAAAAATCTGGAAGGAAAAACAAAATCTCATGAAAATACGTTTTTTTGGCCACTGCAAACAAACACATCAGAAAGTCCGCAAATTGTTTTGTTTGCCAAAAAAAAAAAATCTGAAACATCACAAATAAACTAAGAAATTATATACTCCCCTCCTCGAAGTAAAAAAATGCATTTAAATAATTAATCTGAACAAATACAAAAGAACATTTGATGAAATCTATGGACCAAAAAGAAGTCTCGCTCTCTCTTACCTTGACGACCTGCTTGTTTGCTTGTTTTTACGTCTGAACTAGGTTTGGTACGCAAAGTGAATTTAGAGAGCTTTTATATACGACGAACAAGGACGGAAACGCGCGCGTTCGCGTTGTCTTATCACATATCACGTTGGTTGCAGCAGGCCAGCTGTGGGTATAGCCTTACGTAAAACCAACATTTTTAAAGCGTGTCACTAATTTATATAGGTCTTCCTGTGTATGTATGACGATGTACACTTTTTCACGTCTACCAATTCTACCCATTACGAAATAAATAAATAATTGTCACTTGATACATGAAACAAACTTATTCTATAAAACACGGTGGGACATTATATTTATTGGTCACGCATCCTGATCTCCCCTATTTCGAATAATGAGATATTCCGTACATAGGGTAACGTGAGATATTGCACGATACCGAAAAGTGAACATGGCATGTGTTAACAGTATGTACATTGCATTTTAATTTGTTTTGTTTTGTTTTTTTAATTTTTTGATATGTTTACTATTCGTGCTTTAAAAAGAAGAATATATTTATGCATGCCCATAGAGTTAACTGGATAGAAAAAATTGTAGATTTCTCATGCAAAATATTTAACGACTGCAACTGAAGATTTTCTATAATATTTTAAAGGTTTGGATTACATTTGTAATTAGTTTGGAGTATATATGTAATATACATGTGGGAGCTAATCATAAAAGCATATATATATATATATATATATATATATATATATATATATATATATATATATATATATATATATATATATATATATGGTGGACTCTCCCGTCGTATTCGACGTATGAGGGTCAACCAGCTCAGATCCTAGGACACGACATCCCAGACACCAGCACATATGTTTTTACTATAGTGGTAAAGGCTGTTGGCAGAACCAAGCACACTTTTTGAAGGGCCGAATACAGAGACTTGATGCACTAACTGCCACAAGGTCCCAAACAACCCACCGCAAGTTTTGAATTCAGAGTTGTCCTTATCCTAGACCAGTTGCCATCCAAGGCTATAGAACCCAGTTTGTGCTGCTATTTACCCATGACTGGTGGGAGAAGAGAATTCATACTCTTGCGCCAATTCATACCCTTGCGATATTAGTAAGTGAATGCAATGAATTCAATTGTAATTCGAACTCGGCTCACCGATTCCTCACCACTCCAACGTGCCTATATATATATATATATATATATATATATATATATATATATAAAATATATATATATATATAAAAAATATATATATATATATTATATATATATATAAAATATATATATTTTATATATATATATATATAAAATATATATATTTTATATATATATATATATAAAATATATATATTTTATATATAAATATTATATATATATATATATCATATATATATATTATATATATATATATATTATATATATTACATATTATATATATTATATATATGATTATGTATATATATTATATTTCATAATATGCATATATTATATATATATATTTATGATATATCTATCATATGAAAATATTATATATATTATATTTGATAATATGTATATATATATATTATATATATTATAATATATAATAAGTATATATTATATATATAATATAATACATATATAAATGTTATTTATGTTAAAATATATATGTACACGTCATATATAAATTATTATATGTAATATGTATATATAATATATAGCATAATATATATATATAATATGTATATATTATAATAAATCTGTATATATTATATATACATATATATATATATATATATTATAATCTATATATATATATATATACATATGTATGTATGTATATATATATATATATATATATATATATATATATATATATATATATATATATATATATATATATATATAATATTTATTCAAAAATTATAACATAACTCTGTTATAACATCACGGCAAAAACAGTCAGTCTGTTCCAGAACCTCTGGTATCTTATCAAGTGATGGTCTTTATTGCGAAAAAAAGCTTTATTTGGTCTACTTTGTATTAAGCCATTTTTAAAAAATAGTGTTTTTCGATACTGGAATTTTATTCCATCTATAGCAACCCTGTACTCATATATATATATATATATATATATATATATATATATATATATATATATATATGTTATATAATATACTTATATATATATATATATTCTCTCTCCCAGAAACCGTAATCTTTTGCAACTCTGACATGCTGACGTGTTCAGGAATGTTCCCCACATATATTATACATATATTATATATATCAATGACATGATTTATTATTATTATTATTATTATTATTATTATTATTATTATTATTATTATTTCCATTGATTTCTGTTGTATACACATTTTCTTCCAGGTCTCAACCTTAGGTCAAAAATTGTTTCATGAAATTTTTCACTGGTCATTTTTGTAAAGAAACAAATATGATCACACACATTTTACATAGATAAACCTCTTCTTCTTCTTCTTCGTCTTCTTCTTCTTCTTGATGTTGTTGTAGTAGTAGTAGTAGTAGTAGTAGTAGTAAGAGGTATCTTCTTGCCAGCGAATAATTTTAAGTGTCTAATTACCAATTCCCCTTTGGGTGTCTATTATTAAATAATCTTTTGCAGCTCTGACATGCTGACGTGTTCAGGAATGTTACCCACATGATTTTCGATACCATTCTTTATCATATCCAAAGCCGAAATCAAGGGATAATCGTAGTTTTAAGTTTCTATATTTTTGCTACTTGGATTTGCAGGTCCTTATAATTTGACAGTTTTTGAAATTCTGTGCCTTCCCGTAAAAGTTGCAAAATTTTCAGTGTAAATATTGGACAACACAGTGTCATCACAAGTTTTGTATTCGGTGATGCTAATACCGTGAAACCTGAAACAAGGAGGTCAATCTTTTCTGGATAATCAGTTACATAATCTGTTTGCGTGAAAAATAGTCTCTCGCACGCACGCACGCACGCACGCACACACACACACACACACACACACACACACACACACACACACACACACACACACACACACACACACACACAAAAAAATTCCTACATACTGGCTCCAGTGATGCTTGATCCTTCTTAAATCGCCCCCGAACAGCTGTTGGTCTCTGTAGATCCAACCTTCAGAAATGGGGATATACCACCGATGTTGTTCTCAACTGGGAATCACAAACTATGGACCATCTTCTAGTTTTCCCCAATCTTGAAAATATATGCACAATTAACGACTTTGAAATCTTAACACCCCAGGCAGAGGTCTGTGTGCAACATGGAATGGGCGTGGTGTGGTGATTCTATAAGAAGAAAAAGATGAGGAAGCATGTTTGCTTAGTAATTTCTTGTTAGCAAGCATTGATCCTGTGTAGCAAGAATAACACCTTCGCTTTCAGCTTTTCTTCCTGCACTACGTAACCACTGATGGGTACGGTGTTTGTCAACATCACGGATAGAGTATTGAACACGAAGATGTTTACCTTGCTATCGTTTCTGCATTTGGTCCACTATTATTATTATTATTATTATTATTATTATTATTATTATTACCTTTGATTTTTAGTGTATATTCGTTCCTTTCCGGATTCCAACCAGAGATCAGAAATGGCAGCACGACATTTTCCACTGAGCATTTTTTGAGAAGAAACAAACATATTTTACATATATAAAGCCCTTCATTGGGCACCTCGAGACGGTGTAATGGCTAGCAAGATTGTCTCGATAGAACAATTACGAGTGAGTAGTGAGTTCGATCCTCACTGGGTGCCCCTTACTTTCGGCCTTGTGCCACAGCTAAGCTACGGTTAGAAAATAAGGGTACCTCGACGTGGTGTAATGGTTAGCACGCTTGTCTCGCTAAAACTATTACAATTGAGTAGTGAGTTCAATCCTCACTGGGTGCCCCCTACTTTCGGCCTTGTGCCACATCTGAGCTACGCTTGGAAAATCATTATTTTGGGCATCTCGATGCGGTGTAATGGTTAGCAAGCTTCTTTCGCTAGAACAATTGCGACTGGGTAGTGAGTTCGATCCTCACTGGGTGCCCCGTTCTTTCCGTCTTGTACCACATCTGAGCTACGCTTGGAAAATCGCTATAAAGCCCTTCGTTAGTTGTGAGCTGTGACTTGTGAGAACATTTTTTTTTCTTTAAGGTTTGGGCTCCCAGGGATCCTTTCAGTAACTCTCTCGGAACCTTTTCCAATTAAACCGAGTGTTCCATCAACAACTGGAATTATTGATGTCTTCATGTGCCACATTTTTAGATTTCCATTTCAAGATCCTTTTTTTTTTATATCTTCAAAGATACATTACAATCTTCAGGGACTGTCATGTCAATAAGAAAGCATATTCTGTTCTTGTGGTCTTCAATCACGATGTTTGGGCAATTAGCTTTCATTGTTCTGTCTGTATGTATTGTAAAATCCCATCCAATTGTTACAGGTCCTGTCTCTGTAACCGGGTCTGGGTGATGTTCATACCAGTTTCTTGCAGTTTCCCGTAAAAGTTACAAATTTCCCAGAGCAGATATTGGCCGACTATATCATGCCGAGTTTTATATTTTTATTTGGTGATAACACTGCGCCACCTGATACAAGATGGTCAATTGTTTCTGGGCAGAATCTGCATTTGGGGTTAACACAATTTGGAAATTATTATTACAGGTATTGTAAAAGGAATCATAGTAAAAAAAAAAAAAAAAAAAATTTTACCGGCGACGTTCGTCGGTACCAGCTGATCCATTATAGCTAATAATACATCAGTACACTCTTATTATTAACCAGTTATTAACTACAGAAAAAAGGGAAGTAATTGAAAGCTGGTAATGTCAAAATCATTAACCTGGGAAACATTTAAGACCGCAGAGTAATGTACCTGTCATACGAAACAACCGAAGTAAAATAACTAATGAAGTAGGTATTGCCATGAGTGTGTTCAGTAAAGCTGTTTCATACCGTCAGATACGACACTGACGGTGCTGGTCGAGTTTACAGAATGTTAACGTCAAGAATATGTCCAATTCTAGTGATAGTTTGATTTCTACAAAATGTTTCCTCTTTGTTTTCTTTTTGCAATATTCTCTTAATGTAATCATGTCGGATATTTCCACTATTGTAACTTATTGTTCAGCGACACTGCCAGCCTGCTTACGTTAAGTGCGACACTGAGATCAGTAGGTGTACTGGGATGGCCAAGGACACGTTCCAAAAGCTGGGCAGAGTACTGAGAGACAGAAGGTTTTCTTTGTTAACGAAGAAAAGAATACTGAACTGTTACGTGACATCTGTCCTTCTTTACGGCAGCGAATGTTGGACGATTTCCTCAAAGATGAAGAAGAGAATCGAGACGACAGAGATGTGGTTCTACAGAAGTATGCTAAGGATATCATGGACCGAGCGTGTGAACAACGATGAGGTCTTAGAGAGGTTGCAAACAAGGAGGAGGCTTGTTAACGAAGAAAAGAATACTGAACTGTTACGTGACATCTGTCCTTCTTTACGGCAGCGAATGTTGGACGATTTCCTCAAAGATGAAGAAGAGAATCGAGACGACAGAGATGTGGTTCTACAGAAGTATGCTAAGGATATCATGGACCGAGCGTGTGAACAACGATGAGGTCTTAGAGAGGTTGCAAACAAGGAGGAGGCTTGTTAACGAAGAAAAGAATACTGAACTGTTACGTGACATCTGTCCTTCTTTACGGCAGCGAATGTTGGACGATTTCCGCAAAGATGAAGAAGAGAATCGAGACGACAGAGATGTGGTTCTACAGAAGCATGCTAAGGATATCATGGACCGAGCGTGTGAACAACGATGAGGTCTTAGAGAGGTTGCAAACAAGGAGAAGTCTTATACTTGATATCAGGAAGAGGCAGCTGAAGTTTCTGGGACACATAATGAGGAAGGAGGGCTTGAAGAATCTGATACTCATGGGCCTAATAGAGGGAAAGAGAGACAAGGGAAAACCACGCGTGACATACCTGGCGGACTTAAGCATGGAGATGACAAAACGTGGTCTGGGGAAGGAAGCAGAGGGAAGGAACTTGTTGAGAGCTGCAAGGGATAGAGGGAGGCGGAGAGTCATGATCGCCTACGTCCTGAAAGGACATGGCACATAAAAAGAAAGAATGTTTACAGCTTTATCTCAAGTGCTTTTTCTAATTTTCCTTTTGCAATGTCATAATAGTTTGCTTTAAATATGACATGCTTACATACGCTAAGAACATTTATTCTGAATGTGTCATGTTGAAAAGATGTTGCGCCTATTATGTCCGTGTGTCGTTCAAGCCGTTAATTAATAAACTAAGTTTTGTTGAATCGTATATTTCTGTAACGGCTACTTTATTTTTAGAGGTTTTTCATTATAGTGTTTAAGCTTGTTTGTTTTTATCGAGAAAGTACTTTTTATGACTTACTTCATACAGTGGATTAATGGATAGCGGTTCGGATTGAAGACTCGGAGAGCCGAGTTCGAATTCCAGTCTAATCCATTACGTTCACTTACGTGCTAATACCCTTGGGAAGGGTATAGAATCCTCTTCTTCTCCCCTTCCCCCAGCTATGGGTAAATAGCAGGACAGACTGGGGTTCTTTAGCCTTGGATGGCAACTGGTCTACCGCAGAAAGAAATGGCAACCTACTGTAGGAAAAAATCTGCCTCGTCAGTCATGTATCAAAAGATACACAATCCCCTAAGCGTGTATCACGTATGGCACACAGCTGACTTTCTTCATGTTATAGCAATTAAAAGAAAAATTAAAATAGCAACAAAAATATTGAAATGTTAATATATTTGTATTATTTCGAACTACTTTTTTCATATTGGTTGATATAGATGTTATTATAAACACAACGTTTCGACCAAGTACCCTCTGGTCAGCATCACTTTCTCTTTTATTTGGGCCAATTTTGGTTTTACTTCTTTCTTTTTTTTTGTCCTTTTTTTTCTTTTTTTTTTTTTTTTTTGACACCGGCACTTCGCTCATCGAACTAACTTCTTTTTGCATGTGTCATAAAGAGGATTCTTGGCCATTTCGAAATGCAACACCCGACGTTTCACTGCATTTCATGTCCAGGGTCTACGGCGCTTACACGGATAAATTGGACGCAAATGAAGTGCAAAGGCTTTTCCTAGTCTCGTATGCTGGCTAAGACAACTTTCAACATATCACAACGCATGTGCATGCGACTAGAACATTTTGACAACGCTGTATCCAAATATTACGGACCATTTAAAAAAATTCTCAGGCCTACATTTATTTTACAGCAGGGATTATATTCTCTCTCTCTATCTATCTCTCTCTCTCTCTCTCTCTCTCTCTCTCTCTCTCTCTCTCTCTCTCTCTCTCTCTCATACACACACACGCGAAAAACAAGACAAAAAACGTGATAGTCAAATTACAAACATGTATAGTGGAAACTCGGTTTACGAATTTAATTCGTTCCTAATTCCAAGATGATTGCTTATTTAAACTTTTACAACAGTACTTTGTGTATAAGTTTATACACAAAACTAATGAAAATCATTAAATCTAAGAAAAAATAAATAAACTCAATACTAAGCAGATAAAATATAGACGAACACTTCAATTTTACCGTACCTGCATATAGAAGAGTTGATGGCGTAAGGGGAAGGAAAGAGATCTTATTGCTTGGAAAAGGGAAGGAAAGACATGATCGTCTCTTTATTTATATGAATAGCATAGATCATTGATTTTGCCATATGGAACTGAGTAGAAAAAGACAATGTCATCAACAATTGCTTTTCTTTTTCCTTTACCAGTATCACTGCTAGCTTTCTTTGGAGCCATGACTAAGGGCTAATAAAGATTAAAAAATGCACAGTACAATAGAATTGGAAAAGAAAAGCACAACAACACAACACACGAATGTATGCAACAGAGCAGTCGACTCAGAAATGATTCCGTTTAGGTTAACTTGGTTCGCCCCGGTTCGGCAATATTGTTCAAGAACCGAAATTTTGTTCGATAACCGAGGCATTTTTCATCTCGAATTTTCTATTCGAAAACCGATTTGTTCAACATGTGAGACGTTCAAAACTGAGGTTGCTCAGTATTTTATTCCCGAGACTAGATGAATAATTGTCAATATTCTTGTATTATTTCAAACTATTGTTTTCCCCTTAGTTGATTTAGATGTTGTTACTATCTAGATGTTACATTACTATCTTGCATTATCCGACATCCCCTGCGTTCTCTCCCCAGACGTCACACACTTGTGTGCCCTTGGATTGTAGGAGTAAGAAGAGAAAGTTTGCTATGGCTCAGCGCAAACTATTGCAACCTTACCAACCTGCCCAAGGCAAGGCGCCTAGTATATATTATATACTATATAATATAATATATATTCAACGGCACACAAGTCCTATGCTTCCAATTCTGGCCTCAGAGCTCAAGGACACACTTGTCTAAATGAGTCAATGCCTCGGCCATATCAGTTTTATGCAAGGCTGGATCATCATCGATTTTCGATGGACTCATTATTATAGACCCATCGATTTGATCAAGTACCCTGTGGACATCATAATAAGGCACGGTGGGATAATGGTTAGCGGCTCGGATTGAGGAATCGGAGAGCCGTGTTCGTTACATTCACGCACGTGCAAATACACTTGGGAAAGGTTAAAATCCATCTCCCCCGCTGGTAAATAGCTGGACAGACAGACGGACGTCCTAAAGCCTTGAATGGCAGCCATTATATGAAAAGGACAACTCTGAATTCGAAACCCCCACTTATTAGTTAAATAGCATCACCAACCAGCAATTGGCCAAAACGGGGGGTCCTATAGTCAAATAGACATGGTCAATCAGGAAAAAGGTTTCTCCAAGAGGAGTGAAAAGATTCTGCATTTCTTTGGAAGGTACGCAAATAATCTGTATATCAGGAAGGCTTCTCTTTTTTAAAAATTTTTTATTGTTTCAATCTAAGCAAGGCGATAATGCCGCTAGGATGGAAGAGGTTATAGGGTGTGAAATAGAATTTAAATTTTTGAAGATTGTAGGTGGCAATGAAGCAATAAATTGGAGAGGAGTCGCACAGTCGAGAAGTGCGAGAAAATGTGTTAGAAGAGACAGAAGGAATGAAAAGGCCCTGGAACTGGAATTGGAACAGTTATTTGTCTTAGGAACTAATTCTAATGATAAATGTATCACCCTAACTACTAATCATATGTGCCAATTAAGAAATAATCCAGAATACCTTTTTTTGCACGGTAGTTGTATCATACGAGTTGCCCCACCTCAATAATAATCACCATTGTTCAAGCCCCTACAAAAGCCAGGACTTCAAGTACTGATTGTCAAGACACACTCCAGCCCTTTCTTTAGTCGATTAGCACAACACAGTCTTCCACTTTTTATTTCTCTGTTTAACCTTGTGTCAATAATCCACTAGATGACTTGTGTACTATTCTAGTTCTTTCATGGCATTTTCCAGGGCTGTAGAGCTTATCGGACGGCACCCATCTTCTCTGTAAATAACAGCATGCAGTAAGAATAAAACAGGAAAAAAATTTAGAACTCGTTTGGTCTGCTCTTTCCCATGCAGCATATTAACCTGGCCTCGCATCACGTGATTATTACTTTTTTTTAGATTGCTACAGAACGCTTTGATGGGAAAAAAAACTGTCTAATAAAAACCAAATTCGCCGAAAACCTTTTCGCGTCAAAACCTACGGAATGTTACTCAAACGGTATCGAAGAACAGCCTGATAAGTGTCAACAAGTCATTGCAAATAATGGCGAATATTAATTGAAAAAAAATGAAACTCTACTTTATTTTTTGAAGAATAAAGGTAGTAAGCAAAAACTGAAATTATTTATGACCAAACCAGTCAGAATTTCACATGATAATTTACTATGGAGATTGGCTTAACAATTTTCTTTCACCAGTCTCAACTAGCTTGGCCTTGTGTCATACTAAGCTAAAGTTTAATATCAAAACTCGGAGAGAGAGAGAGAGGGGGGGAAGGTGAAAGGGGATGTGTCTATTATGACTGCGCGCATGCGCGTTTTCATCAGCTGATGTTTGTAAAAAGCGCTTCTGATTGGACAAACCGAGGAAATTTCTTGTCTGACCTAAAAACCTTAATTTTCATTTGAAATGTGGAAAATATTCCGTTTATTTTTCAGCGTGATGCATGTATGTTCTCAAAATAAAATATCGTCTGACTAATTATGTCAGAAATAAAAAAAAACAAATTAAAATTTGAGGAAAAACTGGGATTTTTTAGAATCAGAAAATGAAATAAAATAAATGTTTTGTTTGTTTTTATTCAGCTAAACAAAATTCTTCACTGTTTAGAAATTCTATACGATAGTAAATGTAAGTAAACAGATTTTTACATTTCGATTGAGATTAAATAACACGGTCCACGCATTAAATATTTGGGCTCAGCTGACGAGATATCTCGCAAGAAGTATCTTTGTTAGTAAAGTGGCTGACGAGATATCTCGCGAGTTTTTTTGTTTTTTTTTTTTTTGTTTGTTTGTTTTTCCAAAAGCGGTTGGACGTAATATCTCACAAGAGAATTTCTGTTTCCAAAATGGATCTCGCGAGAAGTATCATTTCCCCAAAGCAGGTGACGAGATATCACGCGATTTTCTTTTTTCTAAAAGCGCACAACGAGAAATCTCGCGAGGGGGTCTCCGTTCTCAAAGAGGCTGACGAGATATTTCGTGATATCAAGCGAGAATTTTCTCTGTTCCCAAATCGGTTGACAAGATATCTCGTGAGAAGTAACGTTGTTCATAAAACAACTGACGGGATATCTCGCGAGATATTTCTTTGCTCCCGGAGCGGGTGACGAGATATGTGGCTAGAAATGTCTTTCTGCTTGGGTTTCTTACTCTGACAGTAAATCAGAAGCAATGATTTGTCCTAGAGCGGATGACGAGATATTTCGTAGATATGACATCACACATACAATACACACGGTTCCAAGTAGCTGAACCCCAGCAAGGAAGCCTATGTACTTTTCATTCTTTGTAGGTTAGTGATGAAGTGACGGTATATGGGTGCTGACGGTATATGGGTGCTAACGGTATATGGGTGCACCTCAGAAAAATCTAGATTACCAGATCCTGGTAACTGATCTCTCCCCTGACCTAGCTCAACGGAAGGAAAAATGGCGACTCTCATTTAAAAAAAAAAAAACTAGCGTCGTTCTACCTTCATCGAGCATACCCCGAATTTCCGTTTATAACAATGAACAGGTGTTCTTATAGTGGGTTATTTGTGGGGTTCGATTTGGGTCTTGTTAGAATTAGCCTACTATAAGGGATGTATGTATGAGTAAATAAAACACGATAAATCAGATTTTAAGAACAATCAAGTCCAGAGTATAACAATAATAATTTATATAAACATTAATATGTGGTTTCGTATTGTACAAAAACAGTAATGTTCATAGATGGCACAAGGTTGGTATTTAAGTAAGCTTAAATATAATGTTTTTTTATTACATTTCAATGAATACAAGAATTTTTAAAAGTACTTAAGTGTTTTAGAGAGATGCTAGTTTCATTTGGTAATATGTCCTGTGAATAATAAAAAGAGGTTGATTGTATGAGAGAAATAAAGGGGAGTGAAAATGATGAGAGAGGTGTGAGGAGTGGTAATAGTTGTTGAAGCCGAGATGTCTTTGATGAATCCACTCGTTCGTCTCTCTGTGTCTTTGTGTGTCTCCTTTTGGAATATCTTTTCTTCTTTTGGACAGGGGTCTATTTATATTGTTAGCGAAGTTGAAAGAGCCTCCGATTAAGTTGTTGACTATTTCAGGCGCGCTCATTTCTTATTGGTCAATATGTATCTATTTAGAATTGTACTTAATCAACTTCAACCGGAAGTTATACGTGGAGCCTATTGCGCAAAGCCCGAGATATGTCATTATGTTTTAAGCTATGAAATAGGTAACTTCCTGTTTCTGCTCTTAGTGATACTACATTTCTCCCTTTCCTTGAATACCTACTGGGACTTAAGCCCAATCCAGACCTCAGATCCTGATTCTTGGTCAGATTGAGGTCTGGTAAATTTCCAGGCTGCCTGCCAAATCCATCTTTTAAAAAAATAAATAAAGCATTTTGCAAACTGTGCATGTCTCCTGATATGTTTCTTAACCTGGCTATTTAACTCATGAATTAAAATGTTAACAATGAAAAACGCAATGTTAGTATCATAATAAAAACACTATTAAAATATTTTAGCATAATAAAAAAACACCTTTAAATTGTTAGTAGCATAACAATAATAAAACACCATTAAAATGTTAGTAGCATAATAATAATAAAACACAATTAAAATTTTAGTAGCCTAATAAAAAAAAATACCACTAAAATGTTAGTAGCATAATAAAAACATTAAAACATTAAGGAAATTAATATTTATTTTGATCTATTCAATATTTATTTGTTTTCAATGCAAATAATATGTATTGTAGCAAAAATGAAAGTTAAAATATTAAAGTTTTTAAAAATGAATAAATGCAAAGATTAGTTCAATTTTACTGTAATTTTATAAAAGTATATATATATATTATAAAAGTTTATTTTAAAATTTCAGTTAAATCTCTCAAAGAATATTAATATATTCCGTCCATTCACAATCAAAACAAGTTTGAAAAGACTTTATCAAAAGATTTTCACACATTGCTTCACATTTTGACTAAAATGTTTGTCTTTAACAAATTTTAAAATTCTTCATTGTATTTTCAATTTAGTTTATAAGCAGAAAACATAACACATAAATGTTATTTGTTAATAGTTCATTTAAGATTTTTAACCAGAACTTGATGGAAAAAATATAATTTTCTTGCCTTGTTCATTAAAGCAAAATTAGTTCTCATAATTAGATAATAATTTATTATTTTTTTCACATTTAGAGATTAATAATGTCGACATCTACATTTAAGTCCTTCAACCTTCATTTGGGTTTCATTCAACAGTTTAAAAAGATATTCTATCGTCTCCAGGAGGATATTAATTTCAAGTCCGGATTCTTAGTCAAGTGAATTTCCCGGATACCTAAATAAATAAAGCATTTTACAAGCTGTTCATGGTTCCTAACAAGACTCATGACCTGATTCTTCACTTCACTAAAATTGGCTAATATTAATCTGGAAAAATAGTCGGTTCCTTGCACCACACCAGTAAGTACCCAACTCTTTTTGCTATACTTTACCTTTACAAAACTGTGCCTCTTACTCTTACTGTTCACACACCAACCTCCTTCAGAAAACCTCTACCTTGAATGGCTCCTGGGCCTTGTATAGGATGAACATTAGTAAATAAATAAATAAATAAATAAATAAATAAATAAAAAAGAACGAATATCAAATCTTTAAGACTGAGTAATGACTGGTTAATCGTCTGCTAGGGTGGTTAGATAATCCCTGTTGCAGACGCCTATTCAGGCGCATTGTATTTCAACACCTACAGAGCAAATCTGTAGTTTATACTGCATTTATGCTGAGAATACCTTAGTTGCAATATCTGGGAGAGAGTATCTCGTGTAGTCAGTAGTTAATAAGGCCAGAACGCTCAAACCCTCGGTCATGATGACTTGTGACTTCGTGCTAACACAACTGTCGATGGCTTCCGAATAATTTCGTCTACCCCATTTCACTTACAGTATTTGGATCAACCCGAGGTATATTTCTCAAAATGCTTTATATTATGGTAAGTATATTTTAAATAAAGACACATATTTTTGCATAAATGTCCTTATATTACGAATAAAGGTGTGTATATATATATATATATATATATATATATATATATATATATATATATATATATATATATATATATATACATATATATATATATATATATTGTGAATTTGATATATATATATATTTGTGGATTTGAATTTAAAAAAATATTTCCGAGAAAGAATAATTCTCTATCCTATCAATGTTTATCTCTTTACCCTTTGCACAAAATGGCGTAGTTTCAACTAACCTATATACCATGTAACGAGACACGCACGCCAACATTTTCCCTACACAAACGAGTAAGCATAAACTAAATTTAATACTGAACAAAGTTTCAGTACAGCCTCACAACATCTAATGAATGTCGAAATACAAAAGGAGGTCAATGCCTGGACGCAATACTCATTAGTTTATCTTCAAACGCATTACAGATTGCTTTAATTTTAAAGCTCTTAAAATGATACGTTCGGTGGCCAGCCTCACAGCTAATATCTGTTTTGTTAACATAAAACAATGTGACTTTATGTGGGCTACACAACCAAGGAGGGTAAACCGGACCATAGGTAAACCTATCTACTCCTATTATGGAAAATAAATAAATAAAACAAACAGTAAAAATGTCAGAGTTTAGACAGAGACGTAAGAAGTATAGAGGTGAAGTAGAATTTAGAAGCAGAAAACAAGGGATAAAATACTATTCACGTTTAAAAGACCGGAGAGGAGAGTGAACAGGACGATGGGCGGACGTGTCTACTCCTATTAAATCTGAAAAGAATGTGATTCGAGTTTTTAGGCTAAAATTTTGGTTTTGTATCATCTTGCGGCACGGATTGAGGAATTGGAGAGCCGAGTTCGAATTTCAGTCAAATCCATTACATTCACTTACGTGCTAATGGCCTTGGGAAAGGTATGAATCCTCTTCTTCTCCCCCACCCACCCAACTATGGGTAAATAGCGGGACAGACCGGCTTCTATAGCCTTGGATGGCAACTGGTCTACGCAGAAAGAAATGGCAACCTACTGCGGGAAAAATCTACCTCGTCAGTCATCTATCGAAAGATACATGATCGCCTAATCCTGTATCACGCAATGGCACACAACTGACTGACTGAGCATCTTGTGATGCTGAACAAAAGCATCCCTAGTGCAGCTGGCTTAGGTTCAATTTCTTCATCTCGAAATTTGTTATCACTGATCCATACACTTCGGTATCTGATGTACTTAGATTTTATTAATTCCACACCGGAATTTTAATAATGGGCACAGGGTCAGTGCTGTTGTGGGGGTCTAGGAATTACTTTTTGAGATGTAGAAGTCACCAAAGTAGGGGTTTACTTGTTTACAAGAGGTTATCTTTGGATAATGTCCTTAATCCAAATATACCTCAATTTACGACCTTTAAAAATGCATGCAAAGATAATTAATACAAAGACATATAATGCAAGTACTGATAAAAATTCATATCTCTCAAAATAAAATATACAATAACATTCAAAGAGTTCATAAGTTCCTTTCAGAAAGTTCTCGCGTTGAAAGTCTTTAAGTCCTCAACATATATTTGTTTGTTTGTTTGTTTGTTTGTTTGGGTTTTATGGCATATCAACCACTATGGGTTATTTAATGCCAAATCCAGTTTATATGAATTTTAAATGCAGTATAATTGGTAATATTGTTTTTTCAAAAAAGTATAGCTGGTAATATTGTTTTTTCAAAAAAGTATAGCTGGTAATATTGTTTTTTTATAAAGAAATATGCTGAAAAAAGACCTGGAAGTTCACTATTTGCCCATAGCTGGGACCCCAACAGGTGCCACCACCCCGGGTCAGGGTGGACCTGGGAACATCAGCAATTAAGAGGTGGTTTCCCGATCCTCAAAACCTCCAGATCAGAGGCCTTGCTGTTGGATGCAGTTTAACGTCGTACCCAGGACGATCAACATATATAAAGAGAGAGAAAGAAGGAGGAAATACTTTGTTAATGTGTATATAGGTATGTAAGTATTTCTTGATAACAGTTAATTCTTTCGACTCTCTGTGTGGGATTTTTAGGTGTCCGAAGCTTTAGGGACAGCAGATGAAATTCTTTTTAGCGGCTGGTCCGGTCCGTTTGCCTGCTCGTCACTATCTGCCATAACACTTTTTTTTAGAGACAATAGAATCCATTCCCAAATTCTTCTTGCTTTTGATTGGTTCCAGAAATGACTCATTTGACAATCACTTTTTTCTTCACCTACATGATAACCTTTTGGGCCTCTTTTATTTATTTCTTTATTTTTTCCTTATCTTTTTTGTTTTCATTTCTTTATAGCAAACCAACTTTTAGCTTTCTGTTTTTTATTTTTCAAATAGTGATCTTTTTATTTTTCTATCGCTACATTATCTTTCTTTCTTTCTTTCTTTTTTTTTCTCACCTTATTTGGTTCTTGCTTTCTTTCCATCTTTCTTTTTTTTTTGGTCCTCACATTCTTTCTTTCTTTTCTATCTTTAGGTTCTCACATTTTCTTTCTTTCTTTCTTTCTTTCTTTCTTTCTCTCTTTCTTTCTCACCTTTTGTAGTTCTCACTCTTTCCTTCTTTCTTTACCATCTTCTTCAGTTCTCACATTCTTTCTTTCTTTCTTTCTTTCTTTCTTTATTTATTTATCTTTTTAATTTTCTTTCACTACACTGTCACTGCCCCCATTCCAATTCCACATAATAGTCTACTTAATGATGCTCGCAGGAGATTTCCTATTTGAATTTTCTGATGAATCATAATTCTTAATTTAATGAGGGAATAAGCTCCTTGCGTGTTCCGCAGATATAAAATGCCTGTGGAAATTCCTTTATTACAGCATTTAATATTTGAGCTTAACAGCTTTAACAAAAAGATTTTAAGCATTTCATCCCCAAGCAAGGCGGGAGTGCACGCAAGGGGTTATAGGGAGTGAACGCAAGAGAAAAGAGGGGTGTTTGAGGAAAAGATATAGAGAAGGACGGGAATCGAGATCATCAGAAGATATCGATTGACATTACACTTAAATTTTTGAGGATTATAGTTATCCGGGAAGCAAGTAAGAGGAAGAAAGTTCCACTGTCGGGAAGTGCGAGAGAAGAAGCTGTTGGAGTAGAAGGGACGGTTACATTTAACTGTTTCGACAGTGAAAGGGTGTGACCGAGATGCCAGTCTAGTGGCACGCTTAAATTCATGCAGTTGGGATACCAATGAAAGTAGCTCGTCAGAGCAGTTGCCATGAAAATATGTGCAGAAAAGACAGAGGGAAGCCACAGCATGTCTGTGAGAAAGTGACTGCAGACAAGATGCCAAACCAGGACCTATCACATTGCATATCCGTCTCTGAAGAATGCCGGAGCGTACAACAGCCGAAACGTCGTGAATATGACAATGAGGATGAGGACAACAGCCCGAAGAATGTAAATAATGTAAATAGAGATATATAGAGAGAGAAAAGGGTAGAGAGAGAGAGAGAGAGAGAGAGAGAGAGAGAGAGAGAGAGAGAAAATATATGTTTTAAGGCAAGCAAATGTTTTCTTTTAATTTGAATTTTTTAAAATATTTTTATCTTTTATTTTTACAGTTGGGCGCATCACATTACGAGGAGTTTAATATTTGAACACAATCTTAACAGCATAAGGCATTGCAGATGACACAGTTTTGATAGCAGACACAGAAAGAAATCTACAAAAAACAGTTACAGAAGATAGTGAAGGAAAGCGAGAAGAAAGGACTAGACATCGACTGCAAGAAAACAGAATGCATGGTTGTTAGCAAAAAAGACGAACCCAAAGTACGAATTGCAAATCGGAGATGCCAAAAGCAAACAAGTGCATAAATTTAAATATCTGGAAAGTGTTTTAGCAGAGGACGGAAAGCGTAACACTGGAATCCGAAGGCGTATTGGTATGGCCAAGGAAGCATTCCAAAAGATAAGCATAGTACTAAGAAATAGAAAAACTTCACTAGAGATAATAAAGAGACTACTAAACCGTTACGTGATATCTGCCCTCTTGTATGGCAGTGAGTGCTGGACAATCTTCTCAAAGATGAAGAAGAGAAGGGCAACAGAAATGTGGTTCTACAGAAGGGTTCTGAGAATACCATGGACCGAACATGTGAGCAACGACGAAGTTTTAGAGAAAATGGAAACAAAAAGGAAATTTATATTTAGCATAAGAAAGAAAAAGTTGAGGTTTCTGGGGCACATAATGAGGAAAGAGGGCTTGGAAATTTTGATACTCACGGGGCAGATAGAGAGCAAGTGGGACAGAGAAAAACAGTGCATGACATACTTAGTGAGCTTGAGTAAATCAAAAGCGGAAAGGGGGTTTTAGAGAAATAACAGAAAGGCAAAGTTTATTAAGAGCTACAAAGGAAGTTGTGGAGAGCCATGATCACCTACGTCCTGAGGGGACACGGCACATGCAGAAGAAGGAGGAACATAGAACGACCATCACTGCAAACGTTTATGGCCAGCAACTCGATTGGCTAAACGGAACATTAAATCGAAACGTGTCCTGCTTTGTGGGACTTTATATCGCAACTACCAGATCGTTATTCTACGATCGTTAGTAAGCAGCGATTGATTTCTGTTTTACGGCTTATCAACCCTTTAAAGCCGAGACATATTTTGGATTGTAAGATTTTTTTTTGCCAGTGAATATTGTGATATCATTTTTTTTAATAACAATAAGTTTTCCAGATACTATTTAACCCATAGCTGGGAACCGGAGCTGTATTTATACCTTTCTCAAGAGTATTTGCCCGTAAGTGAATGCTATACATTGTACCAGCCGCATATGTTAGTAAATAGCGAAGACTGGAAATAAAGAATTGCGAGTGAATATTGCATTATAACAATAATTTTTTCAGATACTATTTAACCCATAGCTGGGAACCGGAGCTGTATTTATACCTTTCTCAAGAGTATTTGCCCGTAAGTGAATGCTATACATTCTATCAGCCGCATATGTTAGTAAACAGCGAAGATTGGAAATAAAGAATTGCGAGTGAATATTGCATTATAACAATAATTTTTTCGGATACAAGTCCTACTATTTAAACCATAGCTGGGGACAGGAGCTGGATTGCATTATAACAATAATTTTTCCAGATACTATTTAACCCATAGCTGGGAACCGGAGCTGTGTTTATATCTTTCTCAAGAGTATTTGCCCGTAAGTGAATGCTATACATTACACCAGTCGCATATATTAGTAAACATTGAAGTATTTGCGCGTAAGTGAATGTAAAGAACCCGACTGGAATTCGAACTCGGTTCTGCGATTTCCCCTTCCGAGCCGCTATAGTTTACACCGGCCGCATATGCTAGTAAGTGGTGAAGATCAGAAATGAAGGACAAATTTCTAGCAAGATTCGAACTCGCTTCCTTTTCCATGGGAAGCTCGCTTTTAATAATAATTGACAATGCTCCGTCTCATAGGCAATCTAATAATTCAATGTTATCACGGCGTTAATCCTTCTGTCCATAACAAGATGGCGATGAACAGTTGCTTCTTCTTTTGTGTACCGTGTCCCTTCAGGACATAGGCGATCATGGTCCTTCACATCTTCCTTACCCTTTTAGCTCTTAATAAGTTTTGCCGTTTTGTTATTTCGCCCAGACCCTGTTCCGCCAACTATTTGCTTAAGCCTATTAAGTATGTCACGTGTTGCTTTCCCCTGTCCCCTTTTCCCTCTATCCACCCTGTAAGTATCAGATTTCCCAAGCCCTCCTTTCTCATTACGCACCCCAGAAATTTTAGCTGCCTCTTCCTGATGTTAAGTATGTTTCCTTTCTGTTTCCATTCTCTCCACAACCGCGTCGTTGTTCGGCCCATGGTATCCTCAGCATCCTTCTGTAGAATGGCATTTCTGTTGCTTCGTGCTCAGTTAGTTATGTGCCATGCGTGATAGACGCTTAGGTGGTCATCTATCTTTCGATACATGACTGACGAGGCAGATTTTTTTTCCCGCGATAGGTTGCCATTTCTTTCTGCGGTAGACCAGTTGCCATCCAAGGCTATAGAACCCCAGTCTGTCCTGCTATTTACCCATAGATTGGCGGGGGGGGGGGGATTCATACTTTTCCCAAGGTTATTAGCACGTAAGTGAATATAATGGATTCGACTGGAATTCGAACCCGGCTCTCCGATACCTCAATCCAAGCCGCTATCCATTAGTACTTGTCCTATTGTTTTGTTATCTTAATTGCAAGCGATTAGAATAAATGTAGATTTACATACATCACAATAAGAGATGCGCGGAATTAATTTGCAGCGTTAATTTCAACGACACAGGCTGGAGATTCAGAGGCCTTGGCTGTCGATCAGCGGCAGACTTGACCCTTCCAACATATCTTTCTTCACTTTCTTCCAGTCGCGAATTAATTGATGAGATACTCGGTCGATTGTCTCAATGTTTTTCGGATAGTTTTTTCGAACAAGCATGCAGCGTCTGGGCCCAAAAATTACTTTGTATCCCACAAGTCACATCAAAACAGAAAAGCTGGGATGCGAGATCAATTTTACTAATTTGAGAGTCATTCTGGATCAGCATCGCCTCACCTGTCTACTATCTTCTTCACAACCGAGTAGTGGTGCCTGGCTCAACACAGTGCCCTCCTCATCTACTGGTACCCTTCTAGATGATGAATGCACTCGGGTCGGAGTTGCGATCCGTCTTGGGCTCAAATTATGTGAGCGTCACAGATGCAGATGTAGAGCTTCCATTGATGAGTTTGTTTGCATCCTCTCTCCTGTCATCGTAGTGCCGGCATGGTATAATAAACGGCATCATCAGAAGAGGTCGATATGCAGTTGGGTTCCCCTCCAAAATTGAAAGCGTAGGTCTCGACCGTAGTGATGGAAAGCGGTCGGATCCTCTCTCCTGTCGTCGTAGTGCCGACCGGCCGCTTTCCATGATATGCAGCAATAAACGACATCACCAGAAGAGGTCTGGATGGAGCTGGGTTCTCCTCCAAAATTTAACCCGTAGGCCTCGAACGGGGTGATGGAAAGCGGCCGGATGGGATTACCATTTTTCCCTTTTAAAGTGGGGAAGTCGTTGATTTGGGATGCGACCTATGCCGATACATTTTCGACCGGTAATTTGATCAGGTCCGCGGTTGAGCCTAGGTCTGTCGCACGGGACGCGGGGATAAAAAAAAAAAAATAGTTAAATATTCTTCTCTTGCGGACAGATTTATTTTCACTGCAGTGGCAGTGGAGACTTCTGGGGTTATTGGTCCTCGTTCGATGGCTTTCCTTTGGAGGGTTGTCGGGATTGCGTCTCGATTAACGGACGAGCCTCGCTGAACGGACTGGCTCTTGCAACGTGTCTCACTGGCGATGGAGCGATGGTAATGCTTTCGCCACAGGCAGAGGAAAATTACAATAGCAAGTCAAGATATGTAACCTGTCAGATATGTGAGATGTGTCAGGATATGTGACGTGTGAGAAAAATAACTACAAATTATGTCAATTGTAATATTGTTATTCAACCGGGTCTAACAAAACGGAACAATCACTTTTCCATTCTATTTTTATAAATTTTGGAGACGAGGTGGCTGACGATATAAAATACGAATAAAAACCAAATCCACACAAATGGTGATTCTCTAAGCGTAGCTTATATGTAGCTTAAGGCTGAAATTATGGGGCACCTAGTGAGGATCAAACTCGCTATACAGTCGTAATGGATCTAGCGAAACAATTTGCTAACCATTGCACCACGTCTAAGTGTTCAATATAATGATTCACTAATCGTAGCTTAGATGTGGCATAAGGCCGAAATTAGGGAACACCCAGTGAGAATCGAACTCATTACTCAGTGGTAATTGAACTTAGCATGACAGCTAACTAAACATTACACCTCGTCGGAGTTCTCAATTAATTGTAAAGACGATGAGTGAAAAATTTATTAACGACGCGTTTCGCCGAAAGCATTTGCTCTCTTTGGCTTCCTCGGGTTAGAATGAAATAAAGACAAAACTGTATGCGAGGCAAAATGCCTTGGGGTCTCTGCGTATAAGTGGTGACCATAAACTAAATTAAATTAAATGTGCATAACTAACTTCTGCCTGGGCGATAAAGAACTTATGTGTTTCCCTCCGGCGCCAGAGATCAGTGTTCGATCCAAGGTAAAGGACAAGAATTTCGAATGCTTATTTTCTAAACACAGGCACACCCCACTTGAAAGATTGACATAACACAATCTTCCAATATTTCACTCTATTTAACCTTACAAACGAAGCATTATTTTAATCATTTCACTCCAAGCAAGGCGATAATGCCACTAAGACGCAAGAGTGAAGGAAAATGAGAACACTAGTAAATGTAAATGGTTCAGCCACACGTATCTAGAGCGGCTAACTAATCCCCATTGCAGACTCCTGCTCAGGCACATTTGTATTTGTTCAACACTCACAGAGCCCACCTGTGGTTTATACTGCAACTACGTTGAAGAGACCTTAGTTACAGTTTCTGGTAGAGAGCGCATTGTCTAGCGTGATCAGCAGTCTAACCCTCGTTCACGATGACTTGTGACTTCGTGCTAGCACAACCACCGACAGTTCCCAAGGGTTCCGTCTAACCAATTTCATTATGTTATGTTTTTCAGGCACTTTCCAAAGGTGCAGTGCGCTGAGATCGCCTCCTCCAGTCACCTTCCTGATAAATCGTCCATGGTGAGATTTGAAACCGGACCTCATGGTCCTAACCACTCGGCCACGTACTCATGAGAGAACACTAGCACTGCTACCATATCTAGGCTGGAGCTGCCCAATCCTCACTTGCCTGTCTTGTGGGGATTGGGCGGCTTTGTGGGTAATGAATTATTTTCCACCCTACAACCCCTTTCCCACAAACGAAACGTTGCGAGCCTCTCGCTGCTCGCTATTTCCTTGGCATGTGTTCTGACGAGCTACATCCCTTAGTCCCATCACCCATGACCTTTAAAACTGGGAACCGCCATGCCAGGTGCACCGGTTTTAGCACCTTAAGATTTTAAATATTTGTTAAATATTGTTAACATCTGTCTATATTTTTGAGATTGTAATTATTTACATTATTTAGATTTTTCGGACTGCTGTCCTCATCTTTGTTGTCATATTCACGACATTTCGGCCGTTGTACGCTCTGGCCTTCTAGGATTTGTTTATATTTCTGAGATGAGTTATTGCAATTATTTACATTGTTTGCACTGTTGTCTTCATCTTTATTGCCATATTCAAGACGTTCCGGCTGTTGTTGTACGCTACGGCCTTCTTCAGGTGATTTGAATTTCGAAGCGAACCCTTTATTTCGTCCGCCTGGGTAGACTGTTCTAACTGAGACATCCGGAAGAGGCATGGCACGTGGAACAAGACCAATCTACTTCAATGGACGAAATTCAGTTCGAAACTCCAATCAACTGAAGAAGGCCGGAGCGTACAAAGGCCGAAAATTCGTGAATAAGGCAATAAAGATGAGGATAACAGTCCGAACAATGTAAATAATGTAAATAATTGTTAATTATTGTTTTCAAGTGTTAGAATATTTACTAAGTGGAACTACATTCGAGAAAGATTTTCTCGTTGAAAAACCCACACTTTTTAAACGTCGAATCGGAAATTTGCCTTCCCGTTGGGCTGCAGTCGTTGGAAATGAAGAAGATATTTCTCCTTTTATAAATAATATGTAAATAAATTTATCATATTTGTTTTTATATCCCTTTGGATAACACGTCATTATTTTCCGAACACCCTAATATTTAAATATATTTAACTTACATTCGCTTGTATAGCCTTTCTAGGGAAAAGTCATTACTTTCCAAACACGCTAATTTCATAAAAGAAATAAGATTCAAATAAAAAATTATAATTGCTTTTATATCGTTTCTAGCAAAACGGAATTACTTTCCAAACATCCTAATCTTCTATAATAATAAAGCGCAGTGTGCGTGTGTCCGTCCGTCTGTCTATCCGTTTTTCGATCTCTGCGAATCATAAACAACCTGAATTAACAGGTCGTAACTACTTAAGTTACATCCGATTAAAATTAAATAAAACAAGAACAGAGTGAAAAGTTTTAAAAAAAGAATTCTTTATTTAAGGTTTAACTTTAATTTCGCTTTTTGTCGCAATTGCAATCGATATCGTCTAATGAAACCGTAATTAAAACTTAAGCGGGGTACGGTACGTTGCTTATATCTTTTGTTTTTCTTTTTCTAGCACACATACTGTAAGGTATTCGAAATATTACATAGTTCGGGTTCCCTAATGTCTTTTAAGAGTGACTTTATGCGAAGGGATCATAAGGAATGGTGATTTTAAAAGAAAAGAAAAATTACGCGCAACATAAACGTAAAAAAAAAAAACTACGGAAATCGGTTGCGTATACGAAGAAAGATTATGCCGAATTAAGGTGTCGAATAAAGATAAAATAAATTTTATTATTTCTAAATTCTTAAAAACTTTTACGTACATAAAACGTTGAAGGTAAAAGGTCAAAAGCCCAAAAGTCACACGCTGATGCAAAAAAAAGAGTTTTTAACGAAAAACGTTGAAGTACTAAAAGGATTAAAAAATAAAATTTAATAATCATAAAATTATTTGGTCTTTCCACTTAACAATAACACAGACTTTAACCATATAACTATTTTCATTAAGTTTGGGCACTTTTTAATTATACATGCGTATATTTAACGAATATTTAGAGGTACCTATATATATATATATATATATAGATAGATAGATAGATAGATAGATAATATTAGTGGTCAATATATATATATATATATATATATATATATAAATTTCCAAGAGGATAGAATCCAGGTAGAACTCAATGTCCAGGACAGAGTAATAATATAATAAAAAGCTCAAATGTAATAAATTATAACCATGGAATATTAGTGTTTGAGCTTTTTATTATATATATATATATATATATATATATATATATATATATATATATATATATATATATATATATATATATATCTTTATGTGTGTGTGTGCGCGCGCGCGTGTCATTTACTGACAGACTGTTTCGCTGCATCACAGCTCATCAGTATGATTAGACATCCGATTGCAAGCCAGGGTCGAAACCCAACCGATTTGGTCCGAGATTCTTCCTCTAAGCTATCAGCTCCCGGCAGAGAGGAGGGTAAATTTTTACGTATTTATTTTAGAATAAACACGCCATATATGGGTAATATAATTTGAGGGCTCATGGGTTAATATAATATAGGAGCCGTTGGGCTAATATAATTTAGGGGCCCCTGAGCTAATAGAATTTGGGGGACCTCTGGGCTAATATAATTTAGTGGCCCCTTCATTACGCAAATCCCCCTCACTGTATCTATAAAAACAAAAGATATATTTTTAGATGGAGCTACATAAAAATCTAGTATCGCTTGATAATGGAACGGAAATTTGTATTTTAAGTTTAATTTTTATGATTGAATTTGAATTGAAGTTTCAGTTTTGAAACATGGAAATTTCGGTGCTGCAATGATTATATATTTAAAAAAAAACAATTATAATATTATGCTCTACGCTTGTATCGAGCACTGTTTGTTAAAATTAAAATAAATGCTAAGAACTCTGCATTATAAATCTCATTGTTCTTTCATATTATTTTAATATATATATATATAACATGCATCAAGAGACTGCATCGAATTTAAAAGACCCATTCCAAGTAGAGGGCCTCAAGTACTCTCATTAGTTCAAAGGAACACCGTTAAATCTGAAAATAAACAAGTCTCTTCTGTTCTTATATCTTTATTTTTTAAAGTCTTATCTAGCCCATATGTAAATCCGACACTGATAAAAACCATTGTATAAATAGCCGATAACCTTGTATTAGCAGTGGCCATGTCATTACAATAGTCACGCTATTTGTTGATCGAAGATATTGTTGATACGTAAAAACAGTAAAATCCAAGCACAGCATCAGTGATACAGTATCAATTAATTCAGCATTCAAATATCTCACCGACGTAACGTGGCTCCTGTCTTTTCTACAATTTTTTTCATGTCAACTGTTCTGATGAGCCTTTTTTTCCCCGGTGCCCCGACTACATGAATTTAAGCGTGCTACTATATAGATTGGCAACTAGGTTCCTCTCTTTTACTGTTGAACTAGTTAAATGCAAGCACGACGTCTATTCTAATAGTTTCTTTTCTCGCACTTCCCACCTGCGGAACTCCCTTCCGATTTCTTGCTTCCCTGATAACTACAATCTTCAAAATTTTAAATGCAACGTCAATCGTCGTCTCCTGACTTCTCAAACCTTGTTTCTTTTTTGTCCTTTCCACAATCCTACCCATTTGCAGTCTTTTCATTCTCTTTCACTTCCTGTAATTCCAAGCGTTCTAGTGGCATTGTCGCCTTGCTCGGGGTGAAACCATCGACATAAAATATATATGTTAATAAGGACATAATTCATGGGCAATAAAACACGGCGTAAAATATTTATAAGCAAAACATGCCGTATCTCATAAAAATAGAAACAAACAAACAAATAACTTGTCAAAACCGACATCTGTTTATTTTTTAAGCCAAGTATTTGACATTTGGTCTCTGTTATGCAGTCTAAGCCATTGTCATATTATCGTGAGAAATAATTGTAAACATTTAATGTTTTATTCGTTGAAGGTCAAATGCGCAAAATAATTTACATCATCTTTCGCTATCGGCAGATGGTAAACTAACATGAGATATTTTTCTCTTAATTTTGAATATTTTCATTTGTACCCCCTTACTTCTTTAAATAATAACCCGCATTCATATTTATGATTGTTATTGTAATATTTTGTTAAAGTTGTTCAGCTTAAATGTTTAACGAGGCAAAATGTTCAAACGGAGATGAAACAGAGACGAGAAAGAAAATGAATTGGTATTTGGTAAATGCTTACTAGTTATCTCTCCTTAAAATGTGAAAACAACATGTAAAATGTCCTACGTAGAATTTCTATGGGTTCTGTTGTTTTTACTATTATTTAAAACAATTATTTTGCCCAGCATTTGTTTTATAATCACATAAACAGTGACTAAGGCTAAGCGAAGGATGTCATATTTCCCCTTCATTAAACAAAAAAAGTATCTATTAGCATGTAGGGATATTACTATTATTGTTGTAGCATACCTACGGACGATAATGGGTATGTCCTCATTCATATAAATGCAGTAGTAAATACTGTATGTTGGTCTGCAATTGGAGATTCGTCTCCAACTGTACTGGTCAAACTCTCTACTTCCGGACAGAAAGAATCCCCAGATGAGGCTATGTCGAAAGGCAGAGTCTCGTCTCGGGAAACAGCTACCCGACACCGTTTTATACGGGGTCTACGGGAAATTTTGGCCGAGCCTACGGACTCGGATACACCACATTAAATTTGGCCTTGTGCCACATCTGACTGCATGGGACGGTTGGTAGAAATCCTGTAGTTGGAGATTCGTCTCCGGCTGTGCTGGTCAAACTTTCTGTCTCCGGGAAGAGAGGATCTCCAGACGACGCTATGTCGAGTCGCGTCTCGGGAAACAGCTACCCACGTTTTATACGGGGTCTATGGGGAATTTTTGGCCGAGTCTTCGGATTCGGAATACCCCACATTAAATTCGGCCTTGTGCCACATCTGATAGATATCCTGCAGTTGGAGATTCATTGTGGAATTCACTTGACTCACTTCTAGCAGTTGACTACTTCTACGCGCCGCTGGCGAATCTTATATGTGTTGTTCTTGTCCTAAGTATTATCGTTCATTGCCAAATTTCGGGTGATTATTCTATTCAGTAACCTTCCATAGGTTATAACATTTCAATCTCATCCTTGTCGCCAAAATGTTGTAAGAGTCTACGAAAAATTATCGCAGAGTATTTATAGTGCCAGAGAGCGTCCCCTAGTAGCGGTTTCAGAAAAGTAAGTGGAGTTAACCCCACAGCCTTAAATCTTGAACTCTTTAGCCAACGTTGGGCTGCGAATTGATGTGCATCAGCATGTTTGCTTCAGAGGAGGAACTGGCTACGTGATGGCTTTTGGCTCCGGCTTTCTTCTGTTTCATTTTGGTCTAACGTTTCCGCTTCTTGTTTTAGTTTTCTTGCTGATTCGGAGGCAGTTGTATCTTTTTCTTCTTCACAGGCACGTAACGTTGAAACACTGTACGATCACCGAAGTTAAGGAACGTCGAGCCAGCTCAGTACCTAGATGGGTGACCGCTTGGGAACATCAGTTGCTGTGAGGGGCCTGCTCAAAATATTTTTGTAGCGCCTAATAGAATTAAGCTAAGTAGAGAATATGTTCGTAAGAAAAATGGAAACTTACATCAATTACTAAAGTAAAAAAAAAAGAAGCAAAAACGTCCAATCTTTGTATGTATAGAAAACAGTATCCACTGCTTTGGAACGCCCAAACACACTGTTCTTTCTTTCTTATCTCAGTCGGGCGGGTGAAGGTTAGATATGGCTTTCATATTCTTCTCACATCTTTTCTTACAAAATATATCTGAATACAATGCTATATTTTATGTATTTCACATCTCAACTAGGTAGGTATATTACATTGTTGATATACCTTGAAAAGTGAACGGAGTGATTGCGTTCTCCGACAGTAAGTTAAAGAGCACGTCAGGCTATATGACGGTTTCAGTATGGGATACAGTTTCGATTCCTGTCGGAGAACGCATATTTTCTATGAAATTTCTCGAACATTCAAGCCGGTAAATATAATTAATACTGTTTAAGTAAAACAGCATTTATGCAAATAAGTTGTACCTATAAAAATAACGTATAAACAGAAAATACATAAAAATATTTGTCGGATTTAATCCGTTTCACCTCATACATACACACACACATAAATATATACTTTACAAAACCGGTTTTTGATAAAAAGTAATATCTGCCAAGAAACAGGTTAATAAAAGGTGATCAATACAACTTTCAAAAAACGATAATGTGTGGCAATTTAAGACATAAAATAATTTGAACACCGACATTTCGCTGTCACGGTTTTTAACACCAGGCAGTATAATCCTGATGACACCATAAAGGTAGAAACCCTGGTAGCGGAAAGGTCAGTTTTTAATTATTTTACATCATATATATATATATATATATAAGACAATAGGAAAACTGTGTATTTTTAGCCGACGCGTTTCGTCCAGTGTGGACTTTTTCAAGGCAAAAAACGAAATGAATTTATTGAAACAATATATAAATAACAAAAAACAAAATGTCCTTAGTAAGTAAAAGAAATTAGAAACGCTATTGTTTATTCATATGGCCAACTGAAAAAATTATGTCAATTACTTTTTATGTTTGAAGAGAATATTTTCACAAGTAGAAATATTCTTTATATTGTTCTGTTGACGGATTTAACCGTTTTCTTTTGATTTCTTAATGTATTTGTTGTGTACGTTGGCTTGGAAGAGTAGTGATTCTGTTTGGGAAGGTGATATTGGAGGGAAAACCGGGGCGTAGATTAATGTTTGGATAATATTCAATGGCGGCACTCTTGATGATTTTACTTCTGAGTCAATTATTTTCTTTTTTTATGAGTGTAGCATTTATATAATCAAAATTATGGTTGAACTTATTTGTATGTATGACTAGTGCATTTGTTAAATTGTTTTTTAGGGTTCCAGTGCTATACTAAGGGCTAACCGGAAGTGGTCAAAACGGTGACCAATCTAAAAGGGACAAACAAAGGGAAACAAAACAATACAGTTTCTATACTATATATATATATATATATATATATATATATATATATAATGAAATGGACTAAGTAGGACAATTATTTTAATATATTTTCTGTTTATACGTTGTTTTTATAGGTACAACTGATTTGAATAAGTGCTGTTTTAATTAAACAGTATTAATTACATTTACCGGCCTGAATGTCCGAGAAATTTCCTAGAAAATATGTCCTCCGGCAGGAATCGAACCTGTATCCTACACAAAACCGTCATTTGGCCCGACATGCTATACTATTTCCCACATATCTGCTCGAAGTGTGTCTTAACGTAAACAAATGACAACATAAATATTATGAAAGGGACTAAGTCCGACAATTATTTTAATATATTTTCTGATTATACCTTATTTTTATAGATACAGTTATTTAAGTAAATGCTCTGTTTATAATAAATTTCATTTACCACCCTTATGAAGATCGTTCGAGAAAGATCGTAGGAAATTTGTTTAAAAACAGTAATTTGACATTGCTAACCAGAAGTTTCCTCTGTAGATAAATGGTATAACACGTCAGGCCAAAATGTCAGTTCCGTTTAGGATACAGGTTCGAATCCTGTCGAA
This sequence comes from Acanthosepion esculentum, assembly GCA_964036315.1. Lineage (NCBI taxonomy): Eukaryota > Metazoa > Mollusca > Cephalopoda > Sepiida > Sepiidae > Acanthosepion > Acanthosepion esculentum. The sequence goes on from OZ038499.1 coordinate 57,535,595, forward strand.
GAACACATATTTTTTTACTAAATTTCTCGGACATTTAATGTAATTAATACTGTTTATTATAAACAGAGCATTTACTTAAATAATTGTATCTATAAAAATAACGTATAAACAGAAAATATATTAAAATAATTGTCGGACTTAGTCCATTTCATTATATATATATAAGGGTATTGCAATAATTTAAATATCTTTTGAAGTTTTAATTCAGTTATTAGTTTTTAAAATGTAATATTAACCCTCCTCTATGATGGTAAATGCTGGACGATTTCCTTATAGATGAAGGAGACAACGAAGTTCACAAGTTAATGTCTGGGGTCAACAGAATTATCATAGTAATGAAGCATCTGTTGTTAAATAAAAGGTTTGCCGAATGAAGAATTATGCTAACAGTAATGTATTATCGAGGAGGGCTTCTTCTTCATAAAGGTTGTTTCAGAAAAGCAAACTGTCAAATTTTAGTTTTCATATTCAGTCGTGACATCAATGAATAGCGATTAAAATTGCCGAAGGCCTTGCTCCAGTAAGGTCACAAATCTACCTTTCCAAATTATCGCGGGTTTCAAATACTGTTCTTTTGATTAGTTCAAAAAAATACAGAGGATGAGTTTTCTTCTCAATCCTTTTTACTACCGGAACATTCCATTTTTAATACCTTAAGCCAGACATAGCGTCGTCATAATCAGGCTCGGAAACAAGGCTTATCAAAAAAAGTCTCATCCGAATATCTCATTAGATTTCACGTTTCCTGTTTAAGATTGGGTTTCCGGTTCCTTCTAAATTCTACTTCAACTTTTAATATCACCGCCTAAACTCTGAAAGTTCTATATTATTATTGTGTTTCCAGTTCCTTCTAAAGTATTTCTTTCTGTTTCACCTCCAGTAGCGTCTTGCTTGGGATGGAATGAATGGATTAAAAAAAAAAAAAAAAAAGGTGAAAAAAAGTGACATGTTTGTTCGAGATAGTTTTAAGGGGCCCAGAGATTTTGTTTCACATACCTTTTTAGAAAGGTGTAATCCTGTGGTATTTACTGACGAAGTTTTAGATTCAGACCAGAGAAGGGGACAATATTACACTTGCGACGCAATAACACGAGGCCACCCACCAGTTTGAAGACCGTGATTTATGTTTCACAATTTGGCTGGATTATCATACCACGCCCATTGTCTAGTCCGGATTTGGTACTTTCTGACTTTCATCCATTCGAGCCGATGAAAGTCGGACTCCCCAGAAGGAAACATTTTCCTGACGACAACGATGTTATCGGTGCTGTGAAATAAATGTTTTTTTTTTTCCGTTTTGTAGTTTGTTTTTTTTCACGCGTGTGGCATACAGGCTCAACATTACCGTAAATGCATAGACAATGGTCGTGGCGGGGTGACTATTTTAAAAAACGATGTTTTGTAGCTGAAAGCTTTCTCTGTCCAAAGATATTGTGGCTCCTTTATATGTAGCTTCCGTGGATATAAAAAGGCATTCTTTTCGGATTGTTCCCCCCCTCTCTCTCATTATATATATATATATATATATATATATATATAACACACACACACACACACACACACGAGAGAGAGATTATAGTTGTCCCAACGAGAGAAAAGTGTATATTTTAAAGAGAAAAGAGAAGCAAACGTTTCTGGTTATAATGTGGATCTTTTTTTAATATATATTATACTTTATTTTCCATATTTTTCGCTACACGAGTTTCGGGTCTTGTGAATCTTCATTAGGCGAAGAATGGTTATTTCCACATTGTTTAAAGGAATGAATTTTTCCTTATGTTTAACCATTGTCTTTTGTGTGTAGTAGTAATCCAAATTCTTCTTGAACTGAAGAATTTGGATTACTACCACACACCAAAGAAAAAAGACAATAGGAAAGTATGTATTGTCTTTTTTTGCAGATTAATTCTGAGAATTTTTTACGCGCGCACACACACACATCATATATATATATATATATATATATATATATATATATATATATATATATATACACAAATATAATATGATACAAATATAGTTCTAAGGAATGTTATAGGTAAAAGTGTTCAATATCTTCATAGTCTGAAGATTGCGTTCAACCATGATCCGTGTTCACTATATATGTGTGTGTGTGTGTGTGCGCGCGCATTTATTTATGTATGTATGTATGTATGTGTGTGTGTGCATAAAAATTAAGATATAAATAAAATATATATATGTGAAAGACAATATGAATAAAGACGAAAGGAAAATGTTTCCTTACCAACGCGTTTCGTCCTCTGAGGGTCTTTACTAAGGTAACCTTAAGGATTTTATTTTGCAACTAGTATTTATAAACAAAAGTAAACAAAATAAAACAAAATATCATTAGGTTTTCACACGTTTAAAATTTAAGAAGGCTCAAAAATATTCTTATGGCTAAGTATGAAAGTCAACGTAAACTATGGCGGATGCTAAGTGATATAATTACATCACTTGGCCGACATTTTGAATAAGATTCCATACGTTTTGAACGAAGGTGACTATGCTTTGACTAATGTTGTCATTAATGGCGCTTATGCATACGTTTTGAATAAAGGGGGTAATGCTTTGAATAAAGTTACGTACATTTTGAATAACGATGCTATTTTATTGAATAAAGTTGCATACGTTTTAAATAAATGTGTTTACGTTTTGAATAAAGATGATTATGATTTGTATAAATTCCATTCGTTTTGAATAAAGTCACCTTAAATTCACCTACGTATAATTTTGAGAAACTTCAAAATGAAATCATGTCGGGGTAGTTTAAATATTAGAGCGCAGGGTGGATGTGTGGTTGACGCGTGCTTGAAGAAGAAATAATGCTAGCGAATTTTTTTTTTCGTTTGACCTTCGGAATTAGTGATCTCATACGAGACAGAAATTATGACTGATAAATATTACAATTGTTTTCTCAATCTATCTCGATCAAAGTCAATTGAGGCCACTCCAAACGACAAAAGTTATCTTTTTTTTTTTTTTTAAGTTTTTATCAACGATTTTACCTCTCCAAAGCAAATCTTGTTTTAATCAATCAGAATTTCGGTGAGAAGAACGAAACGCATTTCGTCGAGAACCGAGTTGTGTTAAGACAGTTGATTAATTCTAAGAAAATAGAAAAAAAAATATTCAGACATTTCATTTTTGGAGGGGGGGCACGGAGTGTGTTATAACGGTTGACGGACCGGCGCAAGGGTCTCGTGCCCCCACTCTACTACATCTCAAATTTCATAAGGTAGTATCCATAGAAAATATCAATTTTAATGTAACCTAATTATGTACAATAATTGATCATCTATATAATAAATACCAATGTCAGTGTGTCACACTTTTTCAATTAAAGGGACACAACACTCAATAGCTCATCACCTTTTATATAATAAATTTACTCCTAGCGCCCGTAGCCCAACATATACCATTTTGGAATCAGGCCGACTCCGTGAGCAAATTAAAAACATTTCGAGCCGGATCCGGACCCGCAATCCTGAAATTTTGGATTTTCAAGTTTTCATTACTGCGATTGTTTTTGGCGATTTTTTGCGACGACGAATCTTTTTGTACGATAAGAGTTTTTATAACTTGAAGATAAATTTGGGAATAATCGAAATTAATTGCAAAATCCAGCGAAAGTCACACATGAAATAAAAATGTTTGTACGAAAAGTAAGGACCTGCGTAAATCAAATTGTCATTAAATTAAGTGGTGTCAGAAGAATTATCGTTGAAATTTTAAAAGGTAAGCTTAAATATTAATGCAATACTTAAATGCAGTAATCAATTTTGAGTTCTTCTGTAGTTTATTGTTGCCTATCACATCTACTCCTTCCTACCTATTGTGATGAAGGCCCAATCAAGAGCCCTCTGAAGGAGCTAGCTTAAATATCACCTGATAGCATGCAATATAGGGGAACAATTCAACTACAAAAATTGAAAATAAATACAATGTATCTAAATACAAATTAGAGACATGTCATAACAGATCATTCAATGGAATGATCTATTATGACAAGTCTCTACAAATTAGAGACATGTTATAATGTAAGAGAGAGAGAAAGAGAGAGAGAGAGAGAGAGAGACCCCCCACCAGGTGGGTTTATTAATCAACGGTTCTAAAGGATTGGGATGAAGGTACTAATTAGTTGGGTAGAAGGGATTTCGGAGTAATTCCAGAAATAAGTTTTTCTTTTTACTTAGTTGTTTCTGGGATTGAATTATTAATTAACTAGGTGGATTAATTCCAGAGTAATTAATGGACGGGTTCGTTAAGTAAAGCTTGTGATAAATGGTGAATTGGATTTTGGGTGGTCTGCCGGGCGAAATCCAGCCAGAGCCCTCAGACGAGATAAGTGCTTTTCGCCGGGCTTAAGTGGACGTTGTCTGCGGAAAACCCAGTAGGGAATCCGAATCCGATTTTAGTACCTCTTGAAAACTGGGTTCCCGCGGAGTTTCGGAGAGCAGGCGGAAACACATGGTGTTCAAGGCGATTTGCATATTAAAATTCGTGGGCGGTGCCTAAAAACTGTTTCGCCCCGCCTCTCTATATATAAGCGGCCCGCACGCTTGAGTTGGGCAGATGAGATCGGAGATCAGATCAGATCGGATCGGAGAACGCGTCGGAATGCGAGAGAAGCGGCAGAGAGAGAGAGAACGGGAGAGATAACAGATCAGGGACCGCAGATCAGAGATCGCAGATGAGAGAACGCGAAGGAAAACGCAAAGGAAACGACTTAGTGGGTCTTGCTGATCTGGCCAGTTGGTTGCCTGCGTCAAAAAGTCCGAATCGTACCCAGAGATAGAAATCGAACCCGTGCGAATCCTGATAACTTCGTCAACAAAGCTGAGAAAAGCCGACTGCTATATCGGAGGGGGCGAACGAAGAACCACGACTTATCTCCCTTAGTACAGCCGAATTTCGACCGGCATAGTTGTGTCTTTCTCTCTCTGTGACGTTCCGATCCAAACGAGTGAACCTCGTTAAGACAGTTTGTATTCGTGCAATTTCTTTGATAGTGACATAAAAACAGTAGCCTTAAAGGGCTCTTTGAACAGGAACCGAAAGTGTTGCTTATTTCTTTCTTCTTTGTGCCCTTGCGGTTACGACAAGAACATTTCTGCACGAATAGCGATTTCTTTCAGCGTGGAGCCCAGCCATTTAATTCTTCCTACCTCCGGATCGTCCTGAAGGATCGAAATACTGCTGTTCGGATCAAAAATACACAACGTGGCGGATTGTGGTGGTTCCTTCAGTTCACCGGAGGAGGACTGGGTGGTTTACTTTTCGGCTAGAACCACCGGAGAGACAGGACAGAGCTGTAGCCGGCAGGGCTTCTACGTCAGAATAATAGATCTTTCCATCTTAAATAAATCAATGTTTTGCGGCATTTTTAAACATCAACTTGAGATTTTTCTTGTTAAAAAGTTGAATAATTTTAACACATTCAACATTATGGATAAAAAATACCGAGTTTTATATAGTGTTCTTTTTTTCGAGACTTAGCGTGAGCAAAACGAATTCACAGATTTGGACGCTAAAAAATGATCACAGAATGACGTCAAAACCCGCGAAAATTTTTCATCCTTTAATAATTGTCAGTTTTGCTTAGTTTAATTTGTAACGCACATAAACGTAGGTAGAAAAAAAGCAAATGTTGATAAAATAGCGAGAGTCACAAATCAGGTTCGGTCCTCCGGTTGTATCGGCCCTGCGTGATGGTAACAAGGAGACCGGCAACGGAATTTAATACTACAAACCCTTTAGGAGGCCCGGTGGAGTAATGAATAGCGGCACGGATTGAGGGATCGGAGAGACGAGTTCGAATTCCAGTCGAATCCATTACATTCACTTACGTGCTATACTCTTGGGAATGGCAGGAATCCTCTTCTTTTCCCTCCAGCAATGAGTAAATAGCAGGACAGACCGGGTTCTATAGATGGATGGCAACTGGTCTACCGCAGAAAAAATCTCGTCAGTTATGTATCGAAAGATACATGATCGCCTAAGCGTGTATCACGTACAACACATAACTGACTGACTGACAAGCGATGCCTTTGCTCGCCTGGCGGTATTTATCCGCGCATCCACGTCGCAAACGGGTGATTTTTCGGGAATATAAAAAACAAAAAAATTGCTCAGGCCCCCTCGGCACTTTCCCTATTTGGGCACACCTGAAGAGAGGTATTGTCTGTGGCGATGGCCCCCTGGGGCTTGAGCTAATATTATCAGCAGAGAAGTTCACTAGTTTGCTCATTAACGGACCTAGAGTTGTAGTTACTTTTCTCTTAGATGAGTCCATTTCACTTCTTTGGGGATACCCTCGGGCAAGTCCATTCGAATCTAATTTGGGGTTATCCAACAGAGTGAAAAATTTAATAGGGTTCTTCGAGCGATTGAGTTTTTTTTACGGCTTATCAACCCATTGTGGGTTACTGAAAGCCGAAACATTTTGGGTTGTAATTTTTTTTTTTTTGGCGAATGAATATTGCATTAATCATTTTTGGGGAGCAACAATAATTTTTTTCCAAGTCCTACTATTTAACCCAACAACTAGCGAGGTGGGGATGGATTTCTGCCTTTCCCTAGGATATTTGCGCGTAAGTGAATGTAACGATTCCAACCCCAATTTCACATTCCGAGACACTATCCATTACACTACCCACAATATCGGAGTTCTTGGAAAGAGAGAAGAAATATCTTGGTTTTATCCACTCTTCAATGCCCACATTAGGCATTAATGTTTTGTTTTTTTAAGCGTATCACCCCAAGCAAGGCTGGAGGCCACTATCACGCATGGGGTTATAGAAGGGTTGGAGGAAGAGCAGATAGGAGTGGTAAAGGAGAGGATGTGGAGAAAGAGAAAGACAGTGGGTCGATCAAGGCAAGGGGGTTACAGAAGATTTGGAGCGAGAGCAGATAGGAATGAAAGATGAAAGGATGTGGAGAAGGGAAGTGGATAGATCAAGGACGAGAATAACTCTAAGAAATTAATTCTATATAAACTGCAATACAAACATGTATTCATCAGAAGCGAGCAGTATTTGAAAGAGGGACACGGTACAGCTCTAGTTGTATGTTTTATGTTGCTAATTAGGATGCATAGTATTTTCTTATACACCAAACCGTCGCTGGCTACCACATTTAATTCACTCAAGATCTAAGCAGCAACTAAACTCTGCTTATCAACAGGCTGTCAAATAGTAGACATGTTGGCCTATCACCTGATTTACATTCCTCCCCGATCCTTTAAACAGGATTAAACGTTTATCCCTTGTTTCCTGTTTAAGATTGGGTTTCCGGTTCCTTCTGAAGTCTTTTCATTCTCTTTAACTCCCAGTTGCTCCTTGCGTCTTATTAATTCACTCCAAGCAAGGTGATAATGACTAAGAAAAGTGGAGTGATAATCGCTTTCAACATCCCTACCAGGTTATGAACTTGCCGAGATTTAAAATAGAAAAAAGTGATCTAATTTTAAAGAGAAATCGATTGTAAACACAAAATGCTCCACTCCACTCGCAGCTTTTCACCAACTGGATAATGCATCTCTATTCTCAAACCCTGCCTCCTATATATTTCAATGCTTATTTGAGAAATTCTCTTAATACAACCTGGGTTGATAGGGGCCAGATCAGTTTTCCACCTCAATCAGCCAGAACTGACGTCCTACCAATCAGTCCATCTCTACATCACAACGCACCCCTGGCAATTCTAACTACCTCGATAGTCAGCCTTCACCCAATAACAGGTAGCCTGGCATTTCCTTAATCCTGTGGCTATAAGCCTGCGATTGGAAGACATCCATGTCCGGTTTTTTGTTACTTGCCCCGAAAAGTTTTCATATTTATCTATTATTTTATTTTGGTCAAGTGGGTGGCTGCTTTTGAAGACCCCAAACCAAAGTTTCAGCTATCCACAACCAGTGGACTGAAGTGGTAGATTTTCATTATGAATTGAAAACCCTGGAGTATACAGGCAGTCCCAAGGAGCAGAGACTTCTGTAAGTGGTCAATCTTCTCCAGCCATTTTGGAAGCTCAGTACTTATGATGCCCAGAGCACTGATTACAATGGGGATGAATTCCACTTGTCATTAATGAAAATTTGTTTACTTTCTGTTTTAAACTATCATAGTTTTCCTTTGTCTCCTTCCTTACCAACTATTCTATTGTCTCCAAGGCAAGAATTATCTCAGATGGTGCATGTCTTTTCTTCATCTACTACAACAATGCCTGTTTTTTTCTGTACAATACTTCATGGTCATATTGCATCATATCCTACAGATTTTGAACCAGTGATTTTAAATGACACCTTCTGGAGTGTGTCCATAACACACTTCTGCCATCTCTAATCGATACTTGCAACATAATTTCAACTGTTTCTTTCTGATTCTAAATGTCCTTTTTTATTTCCATTTTCTCTAAAACTGTCATCATTTATATGTTTAGTTCATGGTATTCTCAGCATCTTACTGTAGACCCACATTTCTGTTGCCTCAAGTCTTTGCTTCATGCGTGAAGAGATTGTCCAGCATTGACTGCCCTAGAGGAGGACTGATAGTACATAACAGTTCAGCATTCTTTTCTTTGTTTCAAATGAAATTTTCCTGTTTCTTAATACTTTGCTTAGCTTTCGAAATGTGTTTTTGGCTATCCCACAGCACTTTTGGATTTATAAATAACCAAGAGATTGGAAAAAGGCATGGAATTATGCACAGAATTGAACAAGGCACCAAACAATTATTTAAAATTTCAATACATACACAAAAGAAAGAAAAAAAGAAATAAAAGAGAGGAAAGAGAGAAAGAGAAGAGAAAGAGAGAAAAAAAGAAGAAAAGTAAATAAAAATAATAGATAAAACAAAGTTGCATTTTCTCCAAATTTTCTTTTGTTTATTATAACATAGATTTTTTTTTTCTTTCATGATTTTCTTTTCTCAATTTTTAGCAATAATTTTACATGTCAAGTCACAATTGAGAGAATAAACAAGAAACTGGAAGGGGTTACACAATTGAAAGAGAGAGGGGTGATTTTGCTGGTTAAGAAAGGTTAGAGAAGTTGTATTACAAACAATCCATATGAAAAAAGATTTCTTAGCACCTAGAGATTCCCAGCTGTTTACAAAGAGGGGGAAAGGAGAAAACAAATCCCCACTCACAGTTAATTACAATTAGCTGATTTATAGCCATTGGTAGTTCAGATTTTACAAGTACACAAAGGAACTTACTCAGGTGGGTAGGATATGGAAAAGCTTGCCCAAACTATAAAAGGACAATTCTCAACAAGTCATTTTTTTAATTATTATTCAAAGACTTCCTTACAAGAGAGCAGTACAATCTTTTTCTGAGGCATATTTTGTTAGAGTTGACAAGAGTAAGACATGAATTCTTTTTAAGTGTGTGTGTGTGTATATATATATATATATATATATATATATATATATATAAATTATAAATAGGGAGAGACAAAAAAAAGATATAATTCAAAGATTTAAATTTAAAAAAAAAAAAAAAAATATTGGAGCTCATTTTTTTTTTTTAAGATGAGTCCTTTAATGAACCCCATCCTCTCATGAAAAGAGAAAAATATTTATGCTTAACAAAAAAAAAAAAAAACTAGTACACATTTTATTGCTGAATAGTCCCTTCTATGTTTGAAATCTGAAACTGATTTCCTTAACAAAAAAAAAATTAATATGTATGTGTCATATATATATATATATATATATTACACAACAAAGAAATCCAAAATTACCTCATGAGTATAGTCTATTTCATCTGACGCCAAGTGCATCAGTCATATTCAACCCAGACAGTGGACTCTGGGTTTATTCAGTGTCAGCTGAAATAGACTATACTTATGAGATAATTTTGGATTTCTCTGTTGAGTACTTTATATGCTATGTTATAATAAAACAGTGAGCTCTTTTTGGCGATCAGTTTTTATTATTTTATATTATTACCTCAGATTTATTACCCCTACTATATATATATATATATATACACACACACACAAAGAGTCAAGTCTTATGTGATACTTCTAGATAAATACACTGATATCTGTTCATTCAAGGCAGGATTGCCTATAGCATTAAAAAAAAAAAAAAAAAAAAAAAAAAAAATCAAACGACATAAGTAGATAAATCTAATAAAAACTTTAAAAATTACAGACCAATATCCATAATTACAGATTTTGATCAGGGGATAAAGTAATCAAGCACTACTTATTGTGAGACATTTTAAGATTTTATACATATGAACCCACTTCCCAAAATACGAGTAAACATTAGAATATATTTTAGAATACATCCTGAGAGTTAGAGGGATATATATATATATATATATATATATATATATATATATATATATATGAAGAGAGATTCTTTTCTACATCAACAGAAGTGCAAGGGAAATAAAATTTACTCTTAGGCAGACAGCACAAATGATACTGATCAGAATGTGGTATTTGTGCCAGACCAATTGACCCTTCAGCTACCCCCAAAATTATTTGCATCCCCAGTGAAAATGATGTGAACTACTTTTGGTGTACAAATTCTTTTCCAAGGACATTTTGACTTAAAGATCCCCCCACACACACACACATTCTCTCAAAACACTTCAGCAACAGGCCTGGTTTGCACACACTGCAAAAACTGTTAGAGATAATAAAAATAAAAAATACACACAGATAGACATTGCCTTTTATCTTTGCAGATTATCTCTTAGCCTGACCGACATCCCAAAATTTGACCAAACAGGATCTGATTTGGAATATGTCCTTGGTCAGGTTTACTTTTCAGCACCTTGTGTGTGTGTGTGTGTGGTGTGTGTTAGTAACCCTTCTTTTTTTCTTTTTACATCGCCAGAAGAGCACACCAGTATAAGTAGTGGACTCTCTTGATGATGTAGTAGAAACAGAATTTTTTTAAGTTATACTTGATAAATAAAATATGAAGTAGCAATGTAAAGCCAGATAAGGTCAGGCCATAAAAAACAGATCACTAATACTTAACTAAATCAAGAAAATAGCTTCTTTTTTTCTGAAAAGAAGAATCAGCATTTCCAATTAAATCATATCAGAAGTAGTTACAGAGAAGGAAAGATATTTACAACCTTTGAGAATTGTAGATTTCATAGATAGTACAGTAATTGCTAAGAGACCTTTACTCCTGTTTGAATATCTGCTCCAAAATGTTCCAGATAGCTCACCTTATCAATCTCCACTCATTTGAATAAACTACCAAGTTTTAGCCACAAACACATTGCAAAGAATAATATAGAGAATATAATTCAAATCAAAAAAGATTTTGATCTAAATCAATCACACAAAATTTTCCAATTACATGTGAAAATATCAAAATATTAGTTTAATTTTTCTTTCTTTATATTCCAGAAAATACAATTTATTCTCAATAACTGCAAACTATCTTAGTTTGTGAATAATTCCGGAAAAAAAAAAAAAAAATTGACAAAATTCAAAACTTACAAAAAATTTTTTAATTATATATAAGAATGATTTCATCTATTAAAAAAATTAAAAAATTGTTTTTTTTTTTCTAAATTAAAAATGTCCTTTTCAAACTAACATGTGCCATCAAGTGTTGATGGATGTCTAAAAAGAGACATGAAATTTAGACACTAGTAAAATCTGTAACAATTTGAAATACTTAAAAACGTATTCTACTCATCACAGATGCAACAATTCATTTCAGGCATGAAAAACCAACATGACAGATCTTTTAATTCCTGATGCTAGGACCCCGATTTGAGGCAGAAACAAAAAAAAGAAAAGGACCATTTTTCATTTTATCCTAATTACAAAATGTTATATAAAATTTTTATGGTAGCCTGAAAATATATATATATAAAAAAAAAAAAAAAGGCAATAGCAAACATAAAAACGTAACCTTTATAACATTTTTTTTTTTCAGCATATCAAAAAAGTAGAGTTGCAAGTAGAGCTAAAAATGTACATAATTATCAAAAAATAAATCTCATTAGCAAATAAGTTTCATTTTTGGAGAAGTGTCAGCTCTTAATATGGTAAAAATTGTTACGTCAGGGGGGAATAACTACGATCTTTCAGTTTCTATTCTAATCAAAAGATAATTAAAAATGGGAAGACCTTTTCTCAGATACACCCACAAACAGTCCATATGTGATATAACATCATTTAGATGCCAAAATAATAAGCGTAGAAACAGCAGAGAATGGGCAGAGTGCCAAGTGAAATACAACTGCTCGATCAAGTCTATAAGTTATATTTTGAGTACACCTGCTGATTGATTATAGGTTTCTTTTAGAAATCATATAAATTCATATGTAATTTTCTCATAATTTTACAATCTATTTTCCAGTATTGTTTGAAATATGTTAAAATTTGCATTCTTTACTCAAGAGGCCAAAATTCCAATTAAATATCATTAGGACAGTATATGGTCCCCCGTATTGGCAGATTTAAAAATTGGCTTCTATCATCATTTTGACAATGTCACCTTGCGTTTCTAACGAGCCAATGTAGTTATTAGACTGGAACACATCTCAAAGAACTCTAGTGTTTGGTGGACCTGGATCTGTTGCGGTTCTTCATTCTCTTGGTTTTCTTCTGAAACAAAACATCAGAAAATTAATAGAATAAACCAGAAGGGGGGGGGGAGTAGAAAAGAAAAAAGTAAAGGAAGGCAATATTGAATTTAACAAGCAAAATTATCCCATCTTTAAAACCAGAGTCATTCCTAAAAGAAAATGAAAAAAAGTAAAATAAATCAAGAAAAAAAAAGCAACTGAATAAAATATTATTGAAAAAAAATAAAAAGGAATAAATACAAAAAAATAACGTAAAAATGCCAAAAAGAAATTTTAAAAAAAAGAAAAAAGAAAAAAAGAATACAAATATTTTATTCATGCAAATCAACTCACTCAGTTAAATATAATTTTATTCAATTGATGTATTTAATGAACAAGGATTTTATACTATTTTATTACATATATCTTGTAACAAGATTTCTCAATTATTCAGGTCGTTAGATGTAAATAAATAAATATACTATTTAACAATAAAATGAGAGCATCTACTCAAAATATTACTATCTATTAAAAAATATATATATATATATATATAGATATATATATATATATATATATATATATACACACACACACACACACACACTTGTATGGATATAAGTTTGTGACCCTGGGTTTCTTGCTTTTGCAATCAGACAAACTGGTCACAAACTCATATCCATACAAATAAATATGTTAGCTCTATCACTGATATTGAGTACTTTCCAATAAGTGCTGAGCATATATATATGTATATAAAAAATTTTTATTTTGAAATATATAATCATTGCAACACCAACGTTTAATTTGTATAATTAAATTTAAATTGAAGTTCCAGTTTCAAAACATGGAAATTTCGGTGTTGCAATGATTATATATTTAAAAAAAACAAAAAACAATTATATTATGCTCTACTGTTTTATTGAGCACTGTTTAAAAAAAATAAATCTGAATTATAAATCTCATTGTTCTTGTCTATTATTTTTTTTATATATATATATATATATATATATATATATATATATATATATATATATATATATATATCACTCAGTGATTTTTGTTTATTTATTTATTAATAAATTCAACAGATTTTATTACTTAAACATTATTTTTAGTGGATACCAATATTTATCTTTAACAAGATTTCTCAAATTTTCAGTTCAGTAAATGAAAAAAAAAATATATTGTTTAATAAATAAGTGGAGTGTCTACTCAAATATGGGTATCCATTAAAATTAATGTTTAAGTAATTATTTTTATATATCGCCAAATGTAAAAGAACGAAAAGTATATAAATTCAAATGTTTATAACATTGTCACAGTAACTTGCTAGTCCCAATGTAACAGTTTATAATATATATATAATGGACAAATCTCTCACGTACATTCATAACTGCTCATTATGTAACAAATGTAAACAAATGACAGCACACATTATGAAAAGGACAAAGTCCGATAATTATTTAAGAGAGATTCATGAAAGATTGAAGTTTATAAGCAGTAAATTTGACCTTGCCAACCGAACGATCCTCAGTGGCCGAATCGGTTAAGGCACGTCAGGCTATATGAAGGTTCCGTATAGGATACAGGTTCGAATACTGTCGCAAGACGAATAATTTCTATGAAAATTTCTCGGATATTCAGGCCAGTAAATGTTATTTAATACTGTTTATTATAAATAGAACATTTACTTAAATACCTGTATCTATAAAAAGAATGTTAAACATAAAAATGTCTCTGGTAGGGTGTGAGTCTTTCTTGGAGAAACCACCATTTGATTGACTCAGCATGCTTTATACCTCCTGACCACAGAGAGTGTCACAGCACAACAAGGTTCTATTTACCCTTTTAAATAATGCACGTCTTGTTCAGATCTCAAAAGCTCCTATCTGCTGGAGAGCATATTTTCTTTAAGCGTTATCAAATGTACAGACCATAGATGGTTTCAAATACAGGGTGCTCAACTGAAATGTGTATTCACTAAAAATGATATTTGAAGTAATAACAGACGGGAGATCAATCTCCAAACAGGTTTGATTAAATACAACCAACAAGGTCTGTTTAAATTATTTTTTCTTCTTGTATTTTTGCAATTTTCAAATAAGGTGTTGTTCATTGGGATCAAAACTGTGAATAAACTGTCTGAAGTTAATGTTTGTTCTATTGGACAATTTATCCACAACATGTTATTTGAAAATTGGAGAAATACAATAATAAAAAAAAAAATTTCAACAGAGACTTTGTTGACTGCATTTAATAAAACCTGTTTAGATGAATAATTGCTGACTAAATATATCATATACACCCTTGTGCAAATTAATTGAAACAACTACTTTAGTTTCCTCTCTTTCACCATACAGTCAGTTTTAGACCTACTGGAGTGACAGGGTGTAATCGATTTTTTTTTTTTTTCCTCAGATTAGGTCATTTGCAGTGGTGTGCAACAATATGAATCTATTTTCGGGGTGTGTGATGAAATTTGTTTGGCCTTGAAAAATATTGCATCATCCATGATTGCAACAGATTTTTATTATACCCAAACACTATTGTCTTGACTGTCGATTAGTTTTCCTACGGCCATTGTCTGCGATTGACGTTACTCCAGAGAAGCATACAAAAATTTTAACACTGCACAAACACACTGGCAAGCCTTACCAGTGAGAAAATCAAAGTACTATAGACGAGCCTGAAAACTGATTTAAATTCAGTTGAGAATCTGTGGTCAATATGCAAAGAATGACTTTGTAGAATGGATATACGAAGTACTAACGTGCATTGGGTCATGTTTCATTGGAAAAGATATGAAAAAAAAGTAAATAAGGGAATTAGTCATTTTGTTTCAATTAATTTGCACAAGAGTGTAGATATTATGCTATTGTTCACTTAATACAAGGGAAAGGGTTACTGAATAGGTTGTTTTATGGATGAAAGGATTGTAGATTATGAAGGTATTTAGGATAGATAAAGTTTGAGCTTAGACTTGAAGTGGTTAAGATTGTAATGATCAGGGAAGCATCCTCTTGGAAATCTGTTTCACAAAGCAGTGGCTCTTGAAATGGAACTTCCTTCTTACAAATGGAATATGAAGGGAATGAGACTGATTCAGCCTTGTGTGTATGGCTTGATGGGTCTATTTTCACAGCACTGAAGACATTTCAAGACAAAGTTAATCAAATAATAAAGTATCCAATATATTCTTTCATGCTTACCAACAAGGTAAGCAGTCACTATTTACAGAAATTGCATTGTCAGAATTGCAGCTTTATATTTGCACATATATCAACTATGTGCATACACGAGTGCAGATATTTTTGGTGCAATATGACTGTGCAAAGAAGTCAACACTGACCATCATTAACATTTACTTCAGTTTGCAAAAAAAAAAAAAAAAAGTGGGAGAGAGAGAGAGAAAAAATGGGTGCACTGATCAGATGTTCAAATTAATTATGCTACCTAGATCCTTTTAATTTACAAAAAAAAAAAAAAAATTTACAAAGCCAAAATGGTTAAATATTGTCATTATAAATGACATCATGAAGTCTGAACCAATAACTACTACAACGCAAAGAAGATATTTAGCAGTTTCAATTTTAATATATACTAAAGTATATATACTATATATTCCTATATAAAATATTGTAGAACAGGTATAATGACTTTGACTTGTATAAAAATACATATGCTGTTGGCACACTAAATGATTTTAAAACCCTAAGTTGGCATATAGTTAGCAAAAAGTTACCAACCCCTGGTCTGGAAGAATTATTGAATCACCTATGATACTAGGATTAAATTAATCTAAAAGTAGGTTTTTCCTATTTTTTTTTTTTTTAAATCAAATATCACCTTTTCCTTGGCTAAGATAATACTTAAAGAGAATATATTAAAATAGATACTGGTTAACATCTTAATAAAATTTTACAAATTTTAATTTTAATTTAATTCTATATTTTCTTTAACACATAAGTAATATATCAGGTTGGAAGAAAAGTCCTCAAGGTTTGTAGAACATTAAATTTATTTGGAAACTGAGAATTTTCCTTTTAATCAAATAGAATTTGGATTGTATGTATTCATTATTTTCTTTAGATATACATGCTCAATTTTAAGCCAACTCAATATTGACAAGTGAATCCTGACAAATAAGAGGAGAACTTTTTAAATGGAAAGATAAAAAGATAAATATTCAATCACATTTTCATACAACAAAAGTTGAAATAGGTTCTCCGCATAAAGCTGGCAATCTTGATTATAAACCTGTTCCGGCACAGATACACATCTCTCATTGGGAATGTTCAGAAATCAGAAATTTTGGAATGGTACTACAAGTACATTATATACAGGGGGAGATAAGTCAATTTGACTTTTACCCAGAGGGAAACTGAAGACTTTTTTATCATTTTTTTTTTTTTTTTTTTTTTTAACTTTTTCATAGACTTTAAAATTAAAAAAAAACTCACAAAAGAAAACCCTGTGAGCAGCAGAGGCACATCTGACTATGACTGATTGATTTGTTTTTTTACATCTTAACCCTTTGCAGGTTATTTAAAGCCAGAAAATATTTTTTGATTGTAAGAATTTTTTTAAAAATAAAGATTTATGAATATGTCTTACTAATTAACCCATATCTGGTGGGAGAAAAAGTGAATTCATACCTTTTCTCAAAGGTATTCTACGTAAGTAGATATAATGAAGCTGGCTGGAATTGGAACTCGGCTCACCAATTAACAATTCTGAACGATTATCCACTACACCACCCGCACATCCAAACTTACAGAACCTGGTATTCCCAGGCAGTCACCCATCTAGGTACTGACCAGGCTCACATCTGACTAGTAGGAGCACTGAGACAACATTGTTGTGTGGGATGAGCTAAGGTTGTTTTGAAATAACAACATCCACGCTGCTTGACAAGGCAGAGAGAAGTAAAAATAGACTGAGACATGGGTTAGGTTTGGTACCAAATGCGAACTTTGGTAAGCAAATATCATCGTTAGCAGAGAAAGGATACTTGTTTTTCAGAGCTTTTCGGCTTACAGAATTTCAAATCAAAGATTGTGTAACTGTACCGCTTTAACCATGTAGAAACTGTGACACACAAGGCAAAAGCCTGAACGTTAAAGTTAACCAATGACAAGAGAGTTTTTCCATAAGAAACCCAGAGAGCGAGGTGGGAGGAAGCCCAGGACTGAATAGCTGAACCAAAGAGAGTAACCTGCATGGGCGGAGTGGGAAAAAAAGGTGGCATGCAGCTACAAAAGCAAAAAAGCTATGCTGTTTCTTTATGTTTGCAGGTTCAGCTTAATTAGAAGACAACTTACCAGGACTTTGATGGCTCTCATCACCTGGATCTGAAAATAAAAGCCAACTTCAAAGTAAACATATAAAGATTGAAATATTATTGACCAGCTACTTTAGCCCTTTTTAAGAGAAACATCTGAAAGAATAAAATATTTGCATAATTCAAATGTCGCATTTTTGGCATATTCTGAAAGGAACCCAAATCAATGTAACTTTGGAAAAGAGAAATATAAAAGCATTTTTTTTATAAACGTAAACGAAAAAGAAAGATGGGAAAATGTAAACGAAAAAGAAAGATGGGAAAATGTAAACGAAAAAGAAAGATGGGAAAATGTAAACGAAAAAGAAAGATGGGAAAATGTAAACGAAAAAGAAAGATGGGAAAATGTAAACGAAAAAGAAAGATGGGAAAATGTAAACGAAAAAGAAAGATGGGAAAACGTAAACGAAAAAGAAAGATGGGAAAACGTAAACGAAAAGAAAGAAAGGAAAACGTAAACGAAAATAGAATAAAACTAATAAAATTTAAAAATTAAGAATACAGAATATATATATATATATATATATATATTCTGTAATATCAAATCTGTAAGTGAGAATAATCCAAGTCGGCCTTTTTAATACAAGTATTAAAAAGATAGATCCATGAAGAGAGCTCAGTGTATTTATATACAGAGCAATATGTGAACCAAGATATTAGAACTATTAAAAAGACTAATGATATATGGGCCAGAGCTGACAAATCGAGAAATATTTATAAAATCATCTTCCAACTATCACAATCTTCTGTCAAACAAAATCACCCATACTTACAAACTAGACAAAATTAATAATACAATTTCTATAATTAATAAAGATGCTGCTAATTTTGAAAAAAAAAATATTGATGACAGAATGGGGGAAAATCCACATGAAAAATGCTTATTTACTATTTAAAGATCACAAACCCAATTTTGATAACAACCAATAATTTAGATTAATGAATCCTTCCAAAATTGAACTCAGTTTAATTTCTAAAAATATAATTAAAAGAATAATCAACACAACACAAGAATCTAATAACAATCTGTGGAAATATTTTTCCAACACAATAAAATGGTTCCATAATATTAAAAATAATGATAAGGCCACATTTATTCAATTCAACATAATAGATTTCTACTCCTCCATCGCCAAAGTTCCCTTATTAAAAATTATAAATTTTGTAAAAAACTATGTAGAAATTACGGATGATGAATTTGAGGTTATATTAGCTTCTAGAAAATCATTACTGACTAATAATAATTCCACCTGGATTAAAAGTTACAATGACTCCGCTCAAATTGCAGACTTAG
Organism: Acanthosepion esculentum; assembly: GCA_964036315.1. NCBI lineage: Eukaryota > Metazoa > Mollusca > Cephalopoda > Sepiida > Sepiidae > Acanthosepion > Acanthosepion esculentum. The sequence goes on from OZ038499.1 coordinate 57,554,788, forward strand.
TAGGCATCTATATTCTAAACACCCTTAGTTGGATTACTGACCCTAAACAGGTTGGTCTATATCGAGATGATGGACTTATTTTTATCCGTAATAATAATGGTCAGCTATCTTCTAGTATACAAAAGAAAATTATCAGACCTTTCAAATCCCCTGGGTTTAGAATTGAAATTTCATCCAAATAGTTAATTTCTTAGATATAACTTTCAACCTTTTGAACAACACATTTAAACCATATCGCAAAGATAATGGATCTCCAATCTATATTAATGTTAACTCTAATCATCCCAATCCAATAATTAGACAAATTCCTACCACTGTAAATACTAGAATTAATAGATTATCTTCTAATAAAATTTTCAATGAAAATAAAAGATCTTATAATGATGCCCTAAAAAAAAAAAAAAAATTGCTTTAGACAAAAATTATTTTACCTGGAATCTTTAAAAGATACTAAAATAAATAAACACAGACATAGAAAAAGAAAAGTTATCTGGTTTAACGCTCCTTTCTGCCAACTATCTAATATAAATATTGGCCAATACTTTCTGAAATAGATTGACAAACATTTAACCAAAATAACCCACCAAGTAAAATTTTTAATAGAAAAACCTTAGCTACTCCTGCACAAATAACATGTATAATATTATTAATTCATATAAAATATTAAAATTTTATAATAACCAACCAAATAGAAAACCCTCTTAATTGTAAAACCAAAAACAACTGCCCAGTTGAAGATATATGCAAATCTGAAAATTTCAGCAACCATTTTCCCCTAAAGAAAATGTATGTAATAAAAAAGTATACATCAGAATTTCTGCTGGGATCTGGAAGCAGAGGTTCTACAATCAAAAGCATTCTTTCTCTGACTCTTATCTAAAAAACCAAACAGTTGTTTCTAAATATTTCTGGAATTAAGGATAGAAACTTCACCCCCACAGATAGAATGAAAGATTATAGGTAAATCCCAAATCCTAATTTGTGCCTGGAAGAAAAAATAAGGTAAATTAAATATAAAAATACTAGCCAGCTATTGAACCAAAAAAATGAGATCATATTTAAATGTTGCCATAAAAATAGATTTAAATTATCTTATAAATAGAATTTTATTTTGTATTTATTTTGCAATCATACAATTATTCTGCATTATTTATTGAAAGTTATATGCTTTGATTTATGTGTATGCATATGTGCTTGTGTGTGTATATATATATATATATATATATATATATATATATATATATATATATATATATGTATGTATGTATGTATGTATGTATGTATATGTAAATGGGGTGTGTATGAAAATATATGTATCTGTGGGTATGTTTATGCATGTAGGTGTTTATATGTGTACATATGTGTATGCATTGTATACATGTGTTTACTTGTGTGTTTGCATGGATGTGTATATTTGTATATTTTTTTATAGGTATATAGAACACATACATTATATATATATATATATATATATATATATATATATATTTGTGTGTGTGATGTATTTTAAAATTATGAAGATAAATTAGATGTAATGAATTTAAGGTTTATTTATATATTATATTATTTTTTCACTCATATATATATATATATATATATATATATATATATATATATATATGATGATTGTTATTATATTGACATAGATTAGATGATATAAATTTTGATGTAGTTTCAATGTATTTCACTAGCTGTTACTTGTACTTCCCCCACCTATACCTGCTTATTGTGCTGACGCCTTGCTTCTCCTTTTTCTTTCCCCTACACCTATCTTCAATAATGTAAATCCCCAGGAAAATTTTTCTAGATCAAGTAATTTAGACATATACTTTTTTTTTCTTGTGAAAGAATTTTAAAATAATTTTTAATAAATAGTGTGGATAAATTTAAACCATTTTGCAATTTCGGTCTGATGAGTCAGATATTAAAAATTTATCTGTTGAAATAAATTTATTACTGAATTCTTTGATGTGTTAAGTTTTTCCTTATTGATGCATGAGAGTGAGAGCAAGAGAAAAACAGGTGGGTATAGTTGTAGGTGGGTAGGTAGGAAGAGATAGAGAGGAAAACTATAATTCTTTTATCTGTCAAGAAGAATTTTAGGAAAATCTATGACAAAGTAGAAAACATTTTCATGTGACCGGTTTCATCCTTTAGAACTTCAGTCCAAAGTGATGATTATGTCAATGCAACTACACATGCACACGAAAGTGAGAAAGCTGGGAAATTTAAACTTAATTTAAAAAAAAAAATTTTTTATAAATATGTTTGTGTATATATATATATATAGAATAACCAATTTCATTTAGTTTCTTTTTCTTTATGGTTTTATCATTTTTGTTACAAAATGTCCCACATTGTGATAATAGATTTTCTTTTTAAATTTAAAATTCCCAGTGTTCCCTCTCCTTTGTGCGCATGTCTAGTTTTATCAAGATAAACATCACTTTTGTCCAATGAAGTCCTAAAGGACAAAATGTGCCACATGAAAAATTTTCACACAGTTATAGATTTACCTTAAATATCACATATACCAGGTTGAGACAAAAATTTCTGCAGATTTTCACAGATAATTTCACAGATGTTTTATATCATTAATTTGATACAACCTGTTGTCCAGTCTTTGCTGAATTGTTTATTCTTTATTTTTTTATTTTACAACTGATAATGAGTGGTAAAATATTTGTAATTAGAACCATACTACCTGTGGAAAAAGGACAGTGGCAAAAGAAATTAATGATGTGGAAAAACCAGGAACTGTCAAGAAACATGTGGCACAAAACCGGTTCAGATACTTCAAGGAAGGTGAGACCAGATTAGGAAATAAACCAAGGGAGACCTCCTGTTGTGGAATATGAGGCTTTGCTTGAAATGGTTGAACAACAGCTATGTACAAGCACTAATACATTGTCAGCAGATCTTGGTCCTTCACAAAGCACTATCAATCGATATGTCCATAAGATCGGCCTTGTGAACAGACACTGTCAAGAGGTTCCTGATGAACTAACCAATGACTAGGTTCAATGACATGTGAACATTTGCAAGCAACTGCTGGCAAATCCTCAAACTGCCGGTTTTTGACATCGAATTGTAAGTGGTATGAAAAATGGATCTTTTTTCATAATCCTAATAAGAGAAATCAGTGGCTTTGAACAGAAGGTCATGTAATGTCTTTGGTGCAATTCCAAGCGGGTATTGCACTGTCCTTTTCCCAGATTGTCATGCAGTGAATGCTGATCTTTATGCTCAACAACTACAAATATATTATGCTTTGAAAGGCCATAACCAAAGCATTGGTCAATCAAAGATATGAACTCCGATGACCATGTCCCAGCACACATTGTCAAGTTGATTAAACACAAACTGAAAGGGCTGGAAGTGCTACTTCAACCTGCCTACAGTATCAATCTTACATCATCAAATTACCACCTTTTCAGAGCTGTGGCTCATTTCCTGTGTGAACGGAAGTTCAACAATATGGATGAGGTTGAAAACAGGTGTAGGGAGGTTTCTTTTTTACATCTAAACCAGCCAAATGGTATAAGCATGGAACTGAGCTTCTGGTACAACAATGGAAACAGACAATAAAATATGAGGGGACATATTTTGAGGAATAAACGCTTATTGCATGTAATTTGTTTGAACTATTAATTCAAGCTTGAAATACGAAAAAATTTGACTCAACCAAGTGATATATTACTTTAAAAATTAGGAGATCAGTTAAAAGTAAATGTTTTTTTTTTGTTTTTTTTTTACACGTGTATTGAGCACTTTTTAATACCACTGTTCCTTGGTCCAATTCAACCCTGACCGTCCATTAACCTTATATATTACCCACACATGCTAAAAATAAATATACATTTGTTCCTCACCATTCAGTGCAACTGAGTTTCATGCACATAGCTAATGTTCAGGCAGAAATTGAAAACTGACTCTTACAATATGTCAATATTTATAATCGACTGTTAAGATAGTTGAGCAGTTCATTTACTTATGAGAAAAATAAGGACATATGGCCCAGTGGATAAAGACGCTGATTAGATCCAGTGACTAGACCCAAAGAGTTGTGAGTTCAATACCCAGCCACAGCAGTGGTGGACCAAACTTGGAGAGTTAAAGGGAAATAACTGAGACATCTGGAAGAGGCATGGCATGTGGGAATAGAACAATTTACCCCAGTGGCCGAAATTAAAAGTCTTGGTTTGAAGTTCCAATCAGCTGAAGAAGGCCAGAGCATACAACAGCTGAAACATTGTGAATATGGCAATGAAGATGAGAATAACAGTACGAATAATGTAAGTAATGTGAGAAAATTTTTTTAAAAATAAATAAAAAAATGAACTGATTACGAGAAAAAATGAATTACATTAGAATATAAAATTATCTTCACATACTTATATACATAGATAAAAATTATGTATAAAAATTTTTTTAAAAAGGATTGTGAAAACTGTATGCACACTTTAAACACGGTCAGGGAAACTTGAAAAGTGGCGCTTACTTCTAAAATTACAAATGGAATAATTTATAAGTCCAACAACATTTCAGAAAAACATTTTAGTGATTCTGTTTTCTGCGAAAAGGTTAATGTCTTTAAATAAAAAACATTATGAGAGTATTGGGTAAAAAGAACAGTATATCCGAACAGCAAAATGCACCTATCATCTTTGTACACAAGGGTCGATTGATAAGTAAGATCCTCAAATGCTGTAAGAAAAAAGTCTAACACTAGAGAGAATAATGAAACTGGTATCAGGAAAATGTTTATTTCTCTCCACAAAATTACAGGTTTGTTTCCAACCCCCACCCTGCCCATATACTCCATCCACTTTTTCATAAAGTTTTACTCTTGATTCAATTGCACACAGCAAGAATTCTACTTCAGCACCAGATGAAAAATGTTAACCTTTTAATGTCTCTTTCAATGTCAAGAAATCTCAAAGTTGGATTGTACAAGAACTGCAAATCTTGGATTGTTCCCTGTTTGCACTCTTTGTTGACTGCAATGAAATTCTTTTAAATCTGTTATGCATAGGTTTTATCATTGCCCACTGACTTTACAATTACTCCTTTGTTTAACTTTATCCATTTTCTGCACAAACTAAATATTTCTGGTGGGAGAAGAAAAACAAAGTGTTGGTAATTAAGTACAGAATATTTTGTAAAATTTGTTTTGGTGCATTTGGGCATTGAAGAGTTTGGATACTCAGTAATCAGACATTAATATAAGTGTTACTTACAACAACAAAACAGTACTGTGTGTGTGTGTGTGTGTATATATATATATATATATATATATATATATATATTATATATATATAACACACTATACTACCCATGACCCATTGGGTCACTGACGGTTTAGGTTATAAAACATTGAAGTTGATTTCAACACTCCATAGAAATGAAAGTTAATCTTAATATGATTCAGTTAAATATTCCAATTCATTCATATCTTCATTGATCTGGTTTACAAGTTCATGTTTAAGGTTTTTACCGATTATTTACAGCATTCAATAGGAATAGAACTTCTGGGATAAACTTGAACTTTAAATCAGATTAACTTAAAAATAATTTTTTAATATGTAAAAAAATATTTTTTAATCATATTCACTTGAAAATATTTTTAAATATACCAAAAATATTTTTTAAATATTTAAAATATAGTTTATTCAAAGAAAGCTGAAATATAAATAATTACTCTACAACTGGATGAAACAGCAAAGTGGGATCTCTTTACATCTGTCTAACTTAAAAATATTTTTAATATGCCAAATATTTTCAAATCATATTCACTTGAATATTTTTTTATTTAAAATATTGTTTGTTTAAAGAATTGCTGAAACAAATAATTACTCTACAAACAACTGTGTCTTTAACTTAAATTGTGTGTGTGTAGTACAAAAAGTTGCCCAGGCATAATAATAAAAAGTTACAAAAAATATCAACATCTGGGGACTGACAGATACTAAATATTAGCATTTAATTGCATAAATGTTAAATTTTGATATTTGACCCTTAAAACCTGTGTTAACTCAACATTAAAAGCTATTCAAGGCTGAACAGGAACTGGAAAAAATATTGAATTCAAATGACAGGATATTAATATAAAATATATTAAATTCCAATATCTGGGTGTTATCATTTCAATTAATTTCAATATTTAACCACAAAAATGTTTAATTTCCAACATTAAGAACCATCTGTTAACAGGGAAGCTGCTATATTCGGACATTCAAATATTTTAATTTTTAAATATTGAAATTCATAAAAAAATAAAGTAAATTAAAAAAAAGTAAATTTCAACACCGATTTCAAACAAGCCTTAAAAAGAAATAAAAATAGTGTTGTTTTTTATTGGTATAATTATTATCATTAAATATTCAATAAATTAGTGTACCCATGCCGTCAAAATTGACATCCTGAAGGAATGTATTATGCATTATAGTGTAAGTAATTTTTGTTTAATTCAAGTAATATTTTTTTCTGTGTAACAATTGAGGAGAAGTGTGCAAAGTTATATTTGTTTTGGGAAAGAAAAAGAACTTTAGTTAAATAAAAATTATGAGAGACATGAGTTACAGGCAACATTAGACATTTTGAATATTTGTTTTACGAATTTAACTGTATTTTATTTCCTTTTTAGGGCGAATTAGGAAGAAGTGTAATTTATGTACATATGTGAAAATTTTTTTTTTTCCTTTTCAAAAACAAATATAACTTGAATTTGGGCAGGTGGGTCATCATTTGTGTAAAAGAGTGTGTGTGTGTTTTTAGTATTAACAGGGGACACAAGAGATAGAATTTAGTTCTTACTGTGAACTATGTTGCCATTGTTCGGGGTGGGGGGGGGGCAGTCTCTTTGTAGTTTTCAGCATGGTAGCTTTTTGCATGTGGACATGAATGGGGAGGATCTTGATGTCTGTGCATCTCATGTCAAAATTTTGCATACTGCTCCTCAATTGTTACATACACACACAGAAAAAAAATAATATATATACATATATGTGTGTGTGTGTGTGTGGCATATTATATTTGACGATTATAGCAAGGCTAAGTATTTTAGGTAAGTAAACATGATAATAATTTTACTTGTATGAGGTCTGTCCAGAAATGATGCAACCATTTACTACTAATGAAAAGTAGCCTACCTAAGACAATAGCACATTAATCTCATTTAAATTATTTCCCTTGAGAACTCACACACTCAGCAGTATGCCTTCCATTTTTCAGGTTTAATTTGGGACCATCAGCTGCATTGTTCAATTCACTTTAATCTTGTTCATAGTCTGAAAAAGATCCCTTTCAGTGGTGATTTTAACTTTTGGAAAGGCTAGAAGTTGCAAGGAGACAAACTGGGTGGCAGGGGTGCAAAACGAATCTAGGGTGATGTGATAGTTTGCCAAGAGATGCTACACAAGATATGAAGAATGGCCAATGAAGATATTCAAAATAGCTAGATACTTTCAAAACTACTGGCAAAAAACAAAAAGTCTTGGTGATTCCACAAATTCATGCACTATGACCAATTTTCCTTGATTGTATATTTATGGCAACATCATGTTGAAACATCAGTTACCGTACAATCACCAATGTTAAGCAACATAGAACCTGGTCAGACCTAGATGGGTGACTGCTTGGGAATACCAAATGCTGTAAGCTTGGATGTGCCAGTGCTCTATTGAATAATGATTTGGAATTGTTAATCAGAGAGCCAAGTTCCAAATCCTGTTGGGTTCATTATATTCACTTACATGCAAATACCCTTGCAAAAGTACGAGTCCATCTCTTCTCCCCCAGCTATGGGTTAATCAGTAAAACGTGTATCACTGAAACCATTATTATCTTAAAATAAAAACTAAAAATAAAATTGCATACAAAATATTTACATTTTGTCATTAGAGGTCAATATGCTGCTAAGCAGGATCAACCAACCTTGATTGCAGCCTCTATGCATTCACCATTTTCAGGTGTTGCATCTGTTGAACGGCTCCCAGAAGGAAGGCATTTCAACGTTGGTATTGATATTTTATCCGAGCTTCATTCATCGAATTCCCCTCAAAAGCCACCTTAATCAGTCAAGAAAACTTGACATGTATTTGATGAGCACGCAATGGTATCTCACTGCTGACTACATAAAGCCTACAGGTAACGGTTCATGTGCAGTTGATTCCCCAGTTACATCAATGCTGTTCAAAAATGGCTGGATACTTTCCAGACAGACTTTTTAGCTAAACAATCACTTTCATTATGAAACTTCTGGAACACTGATTTAGAAAGAGAAAAAAAGAAAGATCGGCACACTGGATATTCATGATTGAAAAAAAAATTATTTCAAATGCCCAAAGACTGTTTTTTTTCATTGGCCACGGCTATTGTTTAAACTACCTTCACTCCTTGCATTAGTTTCAATTGTATTAGTTTTTACAATGTTGTAAAGATAGAACTATTCTTGGAAAATAAGCAGTCTAATAAATGATGCATTTGGTGGGAGACATATTCAACAAACAAAAAACAAAAATTGGTTTTTTCACTGCAAATTATTCATTATATCCTATCCAAGGATTTTAGGTAAAATTAGAGCTGATTACACAATATCTCAAGCTTAATTTAGGTTTATAGTTCGTAACCATGGAATGAGATGAGGTAACATAAACCTTAGATTTGTCTGCGGAATATCATTCCATTATTGTTACATAGTGAAATCATTAAAGTTCTTTGTCAAAAGCATTTTATTTTTGGTCGTATATTAATTTAAAATATTCCTTTTTATAGGCCTTATTTTTAAGATGGAATAAGATCTTTCTAAATTTCAGGATTTCACTATTGCCCATCAAAACGCCTGGAAGAAAACGGATCTAAAACCAACAATGGAAAAGAGAGGCAACAAAGCATAAATGAAATAGCTCCAGTTTGTTCAACTTAGGAAACTTAGCATTGCAACCAAAGTATTCTAAAATGCTGCCAATAACAAAGGAGAAAATGAAAAATACCTAACAACAAATCAAATATAGCATCAAAATTTATATTATTTTTATTTATTTGTTATGTAACTAAATACATGATTGTCAACAATGTTTCTGTAAAACTTAATATTTCCGGTCATAAATTAATAAATATTATTATTGTTATTATTTTACTTAAGTGTAAGGCAGTCCTACATTTACAATTCTTTACGAGTAACCATGAAAAGAAATGTTGATCAAAACTGCCTAAAATCTTTAAGCACATATTGGTGCAAAATTATCAAATGTTGAATATGCCCTCCTCTGCCAAATGTGTCAAATAGTATTTAATATTTTTGCTGTAAATTTATATTTACAACATTCTAAAAACTAATACAATTAAAATTAATGCAATGCCATATTTATCATTTACCAATTTTATAAAGTTTGAATCAATTGGAAATTACTTAAAATTATATTAGTTAAAATAATATCAGTATCAACGGAAGAACCATCCCCTTGACACTCCATTTGCCAAAATTTCAAATACAAATAAAATCTTATTTACATTATTTAATGTCCTCAAGTTTTATTTCTACTAATTTAATGTCTTCATTTTTGTTGTCACTATCACACTGTTTCAACCATTGTACCCACCTGCCTTCTTCAGGTGTCTGTTGCTCTACATAGCCCCTTGTATCTTAGTGGCATTATCATCTTGCTTGAGATGAATTGGAAAAGAAAAGAAAAAACACTTCAGGTAATTTTTAACTGAACCCTTAATTTAAACTACAAGAATAATTTATTTTTGTTCCACTGTCGTCCATGTCTAGGGACATCCTGTATTGTTCCTTTTAGTATAGGGTGTTCCAAAAGTCATATTACCATTGATAACATTGTAAATTTTATATTTATTTACCAAATGGAATCATGTTTTTGTATCTGAAAATATATTAAGAAATTTTATTGGTCAAATTATGGAAGATGATGTCATGCAAATTTTCCCTGGTTGCTATTTCACAAGTGTACATTTTCTGCCAATTGTTGCCTGACTTTTGGAATACCCTGTACTTCTCAGTAATGCACACCCTATTTTCAGTCAGTATACTACCCAGTCCAGGGATTGAACTCACAAACCAATGCTTTAATCATCTAGAATATTGTTCTGGTAACAGCACAGGTGAGGACATTAGTCTGACTGTAAATAACAAGGTCTTCTTACCAGAAAATCAGTCAGAAATACAGTTTTCTTTATGTTAGCAGGTCAACTAGAGTAAGCAAAGTGATATTCCACCCGTCTGGAGCATGTGCAGAACCATTGAGGGGTGGAGGAGAAAAAAAAAGTGTTATTTACCTGAGGAGGTAGAGGCAGCCAGACACGTACTGGTACTGGCTAACGTAGATGACGTGGCTGTTGAAGGAGTCATAGAAAGCTGGCTACTTGCACCTGGAATAAAGGGTCCAGGGAGGCAGGTACTTCCTTCTGTAGGTTCAACAGAGTTCAGACTCTTGAAGTCTAACAGGTAACTTTTCTGATCCACTTGGTATAGCTGTAAACTCATTCTCACCTAGACATCAAAATAGAAAGATTTCAGCACCAAGTAAACAAAAAATAAATAAAAGCAATAACAGCCCACATTACTTCAATCTCCAAGAATATAAACCTATATATATATATATATATATATATATATATATATATATATATATAAATAAATGAATGAGGTAGGGGGCAGACATTAAGATTTTGCATAGAGCCCCCCTACACAGACTTCAGTTTTTATAAAAAAGATTGTTTGCAAGTATTAGAAAATGAGACATCGTTTTTTTTTTTGTTTTTTTGAGGGCTCTGATTGCAGCACATCAACCTCAATGGGTTATTTAATGCCGAAAAGACTTTTATTGCTGGTAATATTTTTTTTCAAAATTTATTGCTGGTATTAAACCTATTTTTAAACTTTCATAGTGTTTTGACCCCAGTTTTTTTTTTGGGGGGGGGGTAAGGGAGGGGAGGATTTGCTCATAGCTGAGACCCTAACAGGGGGCTACCACCCCGGATCAAGGTGAACCTGGAAATACCAGCAATTAAGAGGTGGTTCCATGCTCCTCAAAACCTCCTGATCAGAGGCCTTGCTGTTGGATGTAATTTATCGTCTTACCCAGGAAGTGAATGTAGTTTATCATCATATCAAGGACAGGACTGATTGGTCAAAAAATCTAAATTTGACAATTCAAATTTCAATATTTCTGCACAAAAATGGCAACTTCGTTTTTGTCAGAAGAATGTATAAGGTTTGTTACACCCATGTTAGACACTCTCTGATGACCCCAGCATCAAATATAATTATAAATGATTAAATCACAAATCTACAAATGTTATTTAAAAAAAAAAAAATGATAAACAAGTGATTAATTTTTTTTAAATGCAAATGTCACTCATTAAACAAATATAAAAAGGTTTGGGACAGAGGCAATCCCACCCCACCTCCCGAAAAAAAAAAAAAAAAAAAACAGGAACTGTAAGCTAAAAACATTCAATTTCATATCTTGACACACTCAAATAACCCTAACCCAAAATTTTCTGATATTTACAGAGGACACTATTTACATTATTCGGACTATTATTCTCATCTTTGTCCCCATATTTATCACAACGTTTCGGCCATTGTGTGCTCCAGCCTTCTTCAAGTAGTTGGAATGTCAAACTGAACCCTTTATTTCGCTCACTGGAGTAGACTGTTCTAGTTCCACATGCCATGTCTAATGGATGTCAGTTATCTCCTGTTAATTCCCCTCTCAAAGTTCTCCACTGCCTTAACCAGGTATTGAACTAACACTCTTTGGGTCCTGTCACTGGATCTAACCAACGCCTTCATCGACTGTGCCATGTGTCCTTGAGGACATTTGTGTATGAATTTCTGGGTATCATAAACCTAATGTCTTCAGCAACCATTTATAATACCCAGAAATTCATACACAAATGTCTTCAAGGACACATGGCACAGTGGATAAAGACATTAGTTAGATCCAGTGACAGGACCCAAAGAGTGTGAGTTCAATACCTGGTTACGGCAGTGGAGAAGTTTGAGAGGGGAATTAACAGGAGATAACTGATAACTGACATCCATTAGACATGGCATGTGGAACTAGAACAGTCTACTCCAGTGAGCGAAGTAAAGGGTTCATTTCGACATTCCAACCACCTGAAGAAGGCCGGAGCATACAACGGCCGAAATGTTGTGATAAATATAGTGACAAAGATGAGGACAATAGTTTGAATGATGTAAATCATCTCAGAAATATAGACAGATTTACAGAGGAATTCAGACAGTTCTGGATTTTCTCAGATGTAAAGCAGATTTTTGTCAACATTCATTGAGTAAAGCCAAATACTATTTGGTGTTTGACTATTTGTGATATACTGATTGGGACACCCAGGTAGAAACGTAAAGAGTGACTTATCTCGATCTCAATTTATGAGTGTTACAGTTTTGCAGCTAGCAGGTGTTTTGTTTTTCTTCCTTTATTTTTTTTTTCAAGTCTAGACTTCTAAGCAGTTTCCACTTTGAAGGGGAATGGAAAAGTAAATGAGTAGATGGGTACTGTTGAGATGTAAAGATAACAAAACTGGACACGGAGCACATCCATTTGCTGGTCTATATTAACAGTCACAGTTGTGTAGTCAGTTTTAGTCTACCCTTTTCAGTGGACAGACCGTCCTTTATATAGTTCCGATGCTGCCTGTTCATATTGCCAGCCACAGATGAGGATGTGTAGATGGGGGAAGAGCTGAGCTCTTAGATTGATATGGTAGAAGTTGTCTGCAGGTGTCACCTACCTACTTATCCATCCAGACCAATCAAGGGAAGCCCTGAAATAAAAATATTGGAAACAGCAGTCATGTTATCAATTCTCAACATGACATAAGTAGTTATCTTTGTTACCGTGTGAACATGCAGTGAGCATTTCCTAATTTTTAGTGCATACCAACATGAACAAGAACGGAGATACAACATGAGGTAATCATTGACCAGCCGAGGGTAAGGAAAGCTGGGTGAGGGTGGCATTGTCTATTTACATAAGAAATGAAAATACTGCAATATTGACAGCAATCTGAAGGGTTTCCAATAAAGAAATAGAATGTTGTTATATATATATAGCTGGCCAGGATTTTATTGCATGAAAGAATGTTCTTTTGGTCAACATGAACCTATAGACTAAACAGAAGACAATTATTATTTTTATTGAAGAAAATTCAAACTCTAAAGAGCAAGAAAATTACTCACATATCTTCCAGATGCATTCTTTCGTCTCACTCTTACATGAAATGGATTAACTATTTTCCATTCCTATAAAAGAAAAAAAAAAAACGGAACAATGTGTTGGTGTCTAGTATTTGATGATATTTGGTGATTTTTTAAAAAATTCTGACAAAATATTTGCTTTATAAAGAGGTTAAAATTATATTTTTAAATGAAGGATTCTTACTGCCTTTCCCTTTTTTCTAAGAATCTTTCAAAACTCAAGTTCTTCAGAGATTCAGCATATAAAAAATAAACCAAAGGCACTTTAAAATGCTATATTGTATCACCTCTGTCCCATAATATATGTTACATTTAATGTATGAAATGTATATGCAAATGTAACAAATATTGTGGAACAGAAGTAGCATTATCTTTGAAGATGGGTTTTAATTTACAATGGAATCCAAATTAAAAATTTAAATCAACTAAAATCCTTCAAAAAATTAATCATACTGATTGCTTTTCTTTAAAACTTTAACAAGATTAGAATGTGACAATATCTAATATGTGACAACACAAGAGGAAGAAAGAAAAAAAAAAAATTATTTACATTTGGACCTTTGTCCTCATCTTTTTCGTTATCACAATGTGTCAGCGGTTGTGATGACAACAAAGATGAGGACAATGTAAATTCAGTAAATGATGATAATTCCTCAGCCCAGCACAGAAATTCAGGCAGAAACAAAAACATTATGCCATTTTACTTAACTGTAATAAAGCATTCAAAGTTAAAGAACAAAAAAATAAGTAACTAAACTGAAGTAGATTTTTTGACCTGTAGACATGTCTAAAGAGATTTATACAAGAAAGAAGTTTGGCTTTATTATTTCTGGTACTGCAGTCCAAACAGGTATATGTAAATTGAAACTGAAATTATTACTGGTTTTCATGAACGGTTGGTTGACTGATTTTGTTTAAAGGCATTATCAACTCCCATGGATCATTTAATGCCGAAATCTAAATAATTTGAACACAATTTATGGCTTCAACTAAACATATTTTGAACGCAATTGTATGCCTACAACTACAGATAAAATACATTGTGGGTTATTTAAAAAGGTTTGTTTTATTCAGCGGCATATCAAACCTTAGGTTTGGAGGTTAACTATTTGCCCATAGCTGGGACACTAATGGGTCAGGGTGAACATGGTGACAACAGCAATTGAAGGGTGGTTCCATGCTCCTCAAATCCTCCAATCTCCCAATCAGAAGCCTTGCTGCCGGATGTAGTTTATTGTCATCCCCAGGACTTTCATCAATGAAAATTAAGCATTTATCAAGTAGTGTATTTTTATCTTATCATCTAAAAGGCATGATTGTTTGGATTATTGTTCACTGCCAAGTATATTTTTGTTTTTAGCAGTCTAATATTTGTGTTGGGTTTGACTCATAGTAAAAAAGAAAAAAAAATATATTCAAAATACAAATTTTTGTAGCCTGTTTGAAACAGATTTATTTTCAAAGACATCAATACATACAATATAACATTTAACAGATGTACATACCTATAAATATGTTAAAACATTTTAATAATTTAAAATCTTAAAACCTGGCTCTACACATATGGAACAAAGTTGTGCAAATATTAACTATGTCATATCAACAAAGTAAACATGTAAATTTGTTTATTTAAATTATTTATAAAGATGAGGACATTATTCCTGCTGTAAATAATGTAATAATTCCTCATCTCAGAAATTCAGGCAGAAATTTCTTTTGTACAAGATGTTGCCATCTTGTGAAAAAATAATACACTACAATAAAATTTGTTAAAATATTTAAACCTTTATGAAATATCTTAAAACCTCGATCTACACATGAAGCACAAAGTTGTGCAAACATTCACTAGTCATGATATGAAAATATGTAAAATTTCCTTTACACAACAAGAGGTTGGCATTTGACAAAGTAAAGCTGGCATCTATCCTTGCCTGCACATTTTCCCCTGACATGAATGGAGTGACTATAAAAGAGTCAATTGCTACGTCAGATGCAAAGGAGGTTGGTTCACTAAGTCATGCCAAAACATTTCTCTTGTCAAAATCCATCTTCCACATTTATAAATCTATCATGCGTCTGTGTATTGAATACTGTTGCCATATCTGGTCTGGTGCTCCTGCCGCACATCTCGAGATTCTTGACAAAATCCAGAGAAGGGTCTGCAACACAATTGGCTTTGTCTACAGTCACTTTCCCACCAATGTGACGTGGCTTCCCTCTACCTGTTCTACAACTAACTTGGTGCTGCTTTAGTGTGTGTCCTACCAATCAGTTTCTGCTTTAGTGTGTCCCCTACCAATCAGTTTCTGCTTTAGTGTGTGTCCTACCACCACATTTGTATCCTACATTATTAAACCATTTTCCAGACATTTTCTCAATATTTTAAAAGACATTCAGAATGTTTTGATCTAAAGGATTCAAATATTTTGTTTTAGGATTTTTTTTAGCCAAATTTCTTATTTTATTATTTCTATTGATTTTAAATTTTCTAATACAAAAATAATTGGCATCACCCCCACTTCCGATTTTGCTTTTCCTCTTACATTAGATAATATAGGATACAAATGTGGTGGTAGGAGACATGCTAAAGCAGCACCAATATCTTTATGGTAACTGTTCTGACAAGCTTTTTTTTTCCTGGTGCCCCAACTACATGAATTTAAGTGTGCTACTAGATTGGCAACTATGTCTCACCACCTTACTGTTGAACAAGCTAGATGCAACCATCATTTCTACACTCTTCCCTGATAATTACAATCTTCACTATACTCAGTCTTTTCTCTCACTTTTACTTCCTGTAACCTCCTACGTACTAGTGGCATTGTTGACTTGATTGGGGTGAAATGATAAAAAAAGTAAGATCATATGAACAGTTAACTTATCTATGGCAGTAAGCTGACAACTTGCTAAAGAGTTAATCTATAAATTGTAGCAGCAAACAGGTTAATCAAACATAAACAATAAAGTTTTAGAGAGAAAAAAAAAGTGTCAAACCCGAATAAAGTGCAAATAAACAGATCTTATTTAAAATTTAATTATATAAAATTCAAATGCAACAAGAAAAAAAAAGAATAAAAAAAAAAAAAAGATTCAATGAGGTACTCACAAAATCCAAAGCTTTCATTGCCCTAAAAACTTCATACATTATATCAAGAGGTTTGCTCTGAGATCTGATACCTAGGGAAAGAAAAATACAAGGGTTACTAAAAAGTTATCAGTCTGATTAGAACCTTTTTTAATCCCTTCTTGGTTAGGCCAAATACTATTCAGCACCTCATATAGACACAAACCAGTAAGGTGAAAGAAATATTAATTGAGTACTTGTAAAGGTCAAGAGGAAATTATCACAGAAATAGATTCTTGGAGGTGCTAAAACTTGGCCAATTTATTTCAAAAACTGGTATAATGTTCTATTAGTTCATTTAGAATGCAATGATGCACGAGAATTTTTAAAAAATGAAAACTTCCCCTCCCACACACAAAATAGTCTTATAATGAATTTAGAGGACACTTACAAAAGATATTTTTCTAAACATCAAAAGAATATAATAAGCAAATAATATTTCATTCAAAATTAAGGTTCCATATTATAAAAACAGTGAACAATTTTTTAAAATTTCTACTGGGCATAATTTGTCATTACCAAGTTATAAAGAGATTAAATGGAATAAGAATAAATAAATAAATAAAAATAAATAAATAAATAGAATAAATAGTTTAAATAAATAAGTTTCTACTGGGCATAATTTGTCATTACCAAGTTTTAAAATGATTAAATAGTTTAAGTCTTGCAAAAGAGAAAATAAATAAATGTTAAAAATGCTTTTAAATATCTTTATTCAGCATTGAATTCTACCTAGATGCCATTTAGCTTTCTTGGCTGGAGTATGATGAAGTTTGTTTTCTGTTGCAAGCAGGGGATCCAGTGTGCGGTTGACATTTTTCAGTTCTGAAAGATACAACGAAAACAGTCAATTTTACGATGTTTTAAACAGTTGAAAACCAAAGAGAAAAAGCAGATTCACTTTGGTAACTGAATAAGTCATCATTGTCACTTAAAGCTGCGTGCATTTTATAAATACCATATATTGTGTGCAGTTGGGTAAATAATTGTTGTTTTGTAAAAAAGGATTTAATAAAAATACTTAATAAAACATTAAAGACTCATAGGATTTCGGCTATTACTCTTGAATCCTAAACGTTTTAGATGCAATAATGTGCAAAACATTACAGTATTTTATAGGCATTTAAATTATGTGTGGGTTGCCTGACAGGCATCTGTATAGAAAATAAAACTAGTGAGTTAAATTTAAAGTTTTGCCTAGCTTGTTGCATTCACTTTCACACTGTCATAAATTCATCTGAAAACTAGCCTGGAAGGACAGTTCTGAATTCAAAATCATGGAGTAAGAGAGGAGAAAAACAAAATTGAAAAAGGAGAGGAGAAAAACAAAATTGAAAAAGGAGAGGAGAAAAACAAAATTGAAAAAGGAGAGGAGAAAAACAAAATTGAAAAAGGAGAGGAGAAAAACAAAATTGAAAAAGGAGAGGAGAAAAACAAAATTGAAAAAGGAGAGGAGAAAAACAAAATTGAAAAAGGAGAGGAGAAAAACAAAATTGAAAAAGGAGAGGAGAAAAACAAAATTGAAAAAGGAGAGGAGAAAAACAAAATTGAAAAAGGAGAGGAGAAAAACAAAATTGAAAAAGGAGAGGAGAAAAACAAAATTGAAAAAGGAGAGGAGAAAAACAAAATTGAAAAAGGAGAGGAGAAAAACAAAATTGAAAAAGGAGAGGAGAAAAACAAAATTGAAAAAGGAGAGGAGAAAAACAAAATTGAAAAAGGAGAGGAGAAAAACAAAATTGAAAAAGGAGAGGAGAAAAACAAAATTGAAAAAGGAGAGGAGAAAAACAAAATTGAAAAAGGAGAGGAGAAAAACAAAATTGAAAAAGGAGAGGAGAAAAACAAAATTGAAAAAGGAGAGGAGAAAAACAAAATTGAAAAAGGAGAGGAGAAAAACAAAATTGAAAAAGGAGAGGAGAAAAACAAAATTGAAAAAGGAGAGGAGAAAAACAAAATTGAAAAAGGAGAGGAGAAAAACAAAATTGAAAAAGGAGAGGAGAAAAACAAAATTGAAAAAGGAGAGGAGAAAAACAAAATTGAAAAAGGAGAGGAGAAAAACAAAATTGAAAAAGGAGAGGAGAAAAACAAAATTGAAAAAGGAGAGGAGAAAAACAAAATTGAAAAAGGAGAGGAGAAAAACAAAATTGAAAAAGGAGAGGAGAAAAACAAAATTGAAAAAGGAGAGGAGAAAAACAAAATTGAAAAAGGAGAGGAGAAAAACAAAATTGAAAAAGGAGAGGAGAAAAACAAAATTGAAAAAGGAGAGGAGAAAAACAAAATTGAAAAAGGAGAGGAGAAAAACAAAATTGAAAAAGGAGAGGAGAAAAACAAAATTGAAAAAGGAGAGGAGAAAAACAAAATTGAAAAAGGAGAGGAGAAAAACAAAATTGAAAAAGGAGAGGAGAAAAACAAAATTGAAAAAGGAGAGGAGAAAAACAAAATTGAAAAAGGAGAGGAGAAAAACAAAATTGAAAAAGGAGAGGAGAAAAACAAAATTGAAAAAGGAGAGGAGAAAAACAAAATTGAAAAAGGAGAGGAGAAAAACAAAATTGAAAAAGGAGAGGAGAAAAACAAAATTGAAAAAGGAGAGGAGAAAAACAAAATTGAAAAAGGAGAGGAGAAAAACAAAATTGAAAAAGGAGAGGAGAAAAACAAAATTGAAAAAGGAGAGGAGAAAAACAAAATTGAAAAAGGAGAGGAGAAAAACAAAATTGAAAAAGGAGAGGAGAAAAACAAAATTGAAAAAGGAGAGGAGAAAAACATAAATTGAAAAAGGAGAGGAGAAAAAAATAAATTGAAAAAGTAGAGAAAATAAAAAAAATTGAAAAAGGAGAAAATAAAAAAAATTGAAAAAGGAGAAAATAAAAAAAATTGAAAAAGGAGAAAATTTTAAAAAATGAAAAAGGAGAGAAAAAAATTGAAAAAAATTAGACAAAACAACTATTTTCATTAAAATAAACTTATAAAAAATTTTGGAAAGGGGCAACTAAATGTTACAGAACTAAGTCATATTTGTTAAGTTGTTGAATGACAAAGTAGAAAAAAATTTTAAGTAATGCATTTCGTCCTGTAAAAGGACTACAAACTAATATAATTTTCTTATTGATGGAATTTGACATCTGTGTAGTGGTGAGGGGAGATAGAAATGTAAATATCAGTTACAATTATGCGCCAAGAGGAAATGCTGAAGATGTACGAAGAGTAAATTTTTAAATTTCTGGCACCCAATGTGTCTAGATGCACAGCTTAGCTGATCTCATTCAGGTTCATCATACTTTCATTTTTATTAAACTTTGTTTTTAAATATCCCACATTGACAACAGATCTGTTAAGAAATGTGAGATGTTGTAAAAATCAGGACACAAATTTACAGTGGATTATTCAGAAATCAGTGAACTTTATACATTTACGTCTAATTAAATTAGATCTTTTTATTTAGGCTAAGACCAACTAATATATTAAAATAAAATCTTATTTCATATTCAGATTTAAAAGATAACTTACCAGGCATTCGTTCTGGGTGTGGTCGTAAGGGGCTAGACTGGACAAAGAGGAAAGAAAAAAATTACATGAAACATTTTTATACACTTGAGAATTCAACATTGTTAACATTTTTAAAAAAAAGTATTTTATGTGAGAAAAGGAAATTGATGAGGTTCAAGAGTTTTTACTCTTCCCCCGTGCCAAACACACACAGTTCAAGTTTTTTATCTGCCCACTTTATGAAAAAAAAAAAAAAAGTATTTTCTCTTCAAATTTCTTACAGATGAGCAACTTGGTTGGAGTCTTCTAAAAAGTGAAAAGCACTTCAATATGGATTGATTTTTTTTATGGCTTATCAAGCCTTTGTAGTTTATTTAAAGCTGAAACATTTTTTGATTGAAAGCATTTTCTTTTTGGCAAGTGAATATTGTATTAACAATTTTTTCAAAATAATAATAATGATTTTCAGATGCAAGCCCTCACTATTTAACCCATAACTGGAAAGAGAAGAGGTGGATTCATACCTTTCTGATGGATATTTGCACATCAGTGAATGTAACAAACCCAATGGGAATTTGAACTTGTCCCTTTGACTTATTCCAAACTATTATCCATTATACCACACACACACACACACGAGCTTACATTATCTGGTATTCCCAAGTGGTCACCTATCTAGGTACTGACCAGGCTCAAAATTGCTTAACTTCAGTGTTCGTACAGGAACTAGTGTTTCAACATGATATGGTTGCAAGCCACTTCAATATAGAAGGCAGCAGAAGAGAATGGAAATATAGATAGTTCCTCCGAGTACCTAATTTTATAATACGTAACAAATGTTTATGTAAAATAAAGAACTTACCAGCATAAATGAATCAGGAGGAGGACTAGAGGCAAGGTAAAATTCCCTTATTTCACGTGAAGCTATAAAAGAAAAAAAAGTATTTATAATGTCAGTTCAACAGAAACAATTCGTTAAAGTTAGAAAGTTAATCGTAAGTTCTACCGTAATAAATATAGCAGCTTGCTTTTCTTTTTCTTTTGAGTTTCTGAGATGAGGAATTATTATATTGATTATAAAGTGTGTGCCAGAAATGCCTCCCACAAAATTAAATCATAGTGTCTGGTTCCATTTTGGGAATTTAAATTCAGTGGCAAGAGCAAAAAGATGAAATTTAACAATTAACAAAATCAACTAATAGAAAATAAAGCCTCTAACACAGAGAACAGAATGAGAACTTTCTACCCTAATGGATTGAAAATAAAAGAATGGTGGAGATTCAAAGAACCTTATCAAATACAATAGGCATCTGAAGATAGTTGGAGGGTACAGAAGTTGAAATGTTGTGGCTATAACATCAAGATTAAAAAAGTTAAAATAAATTTGTGTATATTGTTTCATTGTTCATCTGTGAAAGCAAGCACAGATTTAAATTCAAAAACTAAGTTATGTATCTTTGTTTGCTTAGAGCACAAAATATTTTTTTTGTTTCAAAAACTGAATTTTGGGCCCTAATTACAAGAGTAAATAAACAAGTTTTAAAAAAGAAAGAGAAGAGAAAAAAAAAAAAAGAGAAAAGGAAAAGAGAAAAAAAAAAAAAGAGAAAAGGAAAAGAGAAAAAAAAAAAAAAGAGAAAAGGAAAAGAGAAAAAAAAAAAAAGAGAAAAGGAAAAGAGAAAAAAAAAAAAAGAGAAAAGGAAAAGAGAAAAAAAAAAAAAGAGAAAAGGAAAAGAGAAAAAAAAAAAAAGAGAAAAGGAAAAGAGAAAAAAAAAAAAAAGAGAAAAGGAAAAGAGAAAAAAAAAAAAGAGAAAAGGAAAAGAGAAAAAAAAAAAAAGAGAAAAAAAAAAAAAGAGAAAAGGAAAAGAGAAAAGGAAAAGAGAAAAGGAAAAGAGAAAAGGAAAAAGCCAAAATTAGTCATACTTTTCCCCAGTCAAAACCTATAATTAAACTGGTAGAATGTGTTTGAGAATAAGACATAAAATACCTTCAGTTTCTATCCGTTTGTTATCAATTACGAGATTATAGGCTATAAGAAGGTTGTCATGAGGATCATTCTTGTAGATTGCATTACGGACATCATCTTCTGTCACATTACATTTCTAAAGAGAATTAGAAAAAAGCAAAACACTTAGATAATGTTAAAGCAAGTGTCATTACTTCAAAGAAATGCAAATTTTTGACAAAAAATTATATATATATATATATATATATATATATATATATATATATATATATATAATAAAATGAATGGGTAAATATCTTCCTTACCTCACATATATCTCTGACTACTTCTTGGTCAACAACAGAGCAATCTTGGTCAGCAGAAGGGAACAAATAGTGAGGCAAATCTACTTTGAACCATTCGTGTTCCCTAAAAATAAAGATTCACTTTTCAGAAGTATTCAAATAATTCCAGATGAATAATGAAACACATTTACTCATATCTAATCAAGTATTCAAAAGTATAATAAAATACTATACTTTTGAAAAAAAAACAAGCATTTTTATTTTAAAAAAAAAATAAAAACTATGCCTACGCAATATGCTAAAATCATTAAAAAAAAAAAAAAAAAAAAAAAAAAAAATTCTTTTTATACAAATGAAAAACTAAGAATGCTAAGAAAAAAAATAATTAAATTAACATAAATACAGCACAATAAAATTGTTATAAAAGTTTTTTTTATTACCCCCACACAAGAGATATTTGAATCCAGTGAACCTAGAGAT
This sequence comes from Acanthosepion esculentum, assembly GCA_964036315.1. NCBI lineage: Eukaryota > Metazoa > Mollusca > Cephalopoda > Sepiida > Sepiidae > Acanthosepion > Acanthosepion esculentum. The sequence continues at coordinate 57,577,368 of OZ038499.1, forward strand.
CTGACCACTTGCATATTTTGAGTAAATTTGAAAACAATTTATGTAGCAGAACAATTTGGAAGTGAAGAGCAGTAAATGGCCAGTACAAAGTTGCAATTTGGTAATGACAAATATGGACAGACTTATTCTACTTACCTGTTTGGTGTGTCAGAGAATTGCAGCCTAAGGTTAGAACCTTGTTTTACACAAAGATAATGATGACAATATCCACATCTTACAAAATTTGATCAAATTCTTAATCCATCTTCATAGAGACACAAGAAGACTTGAAATTATTTGCAGAATTATATAAAGAATACAGCAATTAGATTTACCCTATTCCCAAGGGTAGAGAACAGTTTGACATTTTACTGGGTGTAACAGCAAAATTGTCCAAATCATGTAAACAACATGAGATACTTATCCATTCCACAAAGTGTTTAATATCTATAAAAAAAACAAAACACTAATTGAATTTCTTTTTTTCCAGGTTTTCAGATACTGTGTCATAAGAAGCAATGAAAATCCATTTCAGTTATTCAGCTAGAAAGAGAACAAGTTAAAATCATTTTGTGTCAGCCCCACTGTCTTCCGAAATGAGCAATGCAATGGTGAGAGGAAAAAGATCATTTGGACCTTCTGTAATGGTACCAACATTCATAATCTGGCTTCCATCTTCAAAGTTCATTTAAGAACCATCAAGAGAACAGTGAATAAGCTTCAAAAAAAGGGAACAGTAGAGAGGAAAACTGGATGAGGAGGTCACAACAGATAGAGGGATCATCATTTCAATTTAGAGTTAAATACATTCTTATTGTTCAAAGTAGAGACCAATAATGTTATAAAACCTAGAGAATTCCAGTAAGATATTTCTAAGATACAACAGTTCAAAGCTTAATCTAACAATTGGACAATTTTGCTGTCGCATGATTTGGACAATTTTTCTGTTACACCTGGTAACAGGTTTCAAACAATTTGAAAGCCTCTAAAATTGAGATGCAGGATCTAAACTGGATTATCGGCATAACAGTGAATACCACTACAACATTTTCAACAGGTTAAAATGAAAATGGGATTTGATTGTAACCTTGTTAAAAGAGTTAATATTTTTTTCTGAATGTGGTAATGGCCAGTCAGATTTGAATGCATAACTTTCTAAAACTCCTATTGCCATAAAAACAAGGTTGCAAAAGCAATTTGTTAACCTTGAATGAGCACTGAATTTAGCAAACAGAAAGGAATTCAATATTCAAGCAAAGCATTTCCTATTGAAAAGAAAGTGGCAACGTATTTACCTAATGTCCTTGATTGTGGCCCTTTTCAGAGGATCAACTTGTAGACACTTCAGCAGCAGATTTATCACGTCTTTGCTCAAATAATCAGGTATAGGAAACATCCCAGCTGAAAACAAAATATTAAAAAGACTTAAAATTCAGTTATCAGGGAAACAGTTTCAGCTGAAGAAGCAAATTCAGGAGCTCATTGAATCTTCACTGTTAAGCACTGAAGTAAACTGAAATTTATACACGTACAATATTACCATGTAGTGTCAAGCAAATGTTTTGGCTCAGTGTCCAGTGCATTAAAATTAAATAACTATTTAAATTGTGATTCTGCATTTAATCCAAAATTGAAAGAGAGAAAAACGACAAATCAAGGAACATTAATCAAAAAGATTTTCTATATACTTTGAAAATATCTTAATTGTCTGAGAAAACTTTTTACCTTCCATCAGTATGGCTGATGCTAACCTCCACGAGAGTGACTCATTGCACCTTCTCGGAAATAATGTTTTCAGTTAGTATGAAGTGGAAAGAGTATATTGAATCATTTGCTAAGTCTGCAGCTAGGAAAATTGGTTCATTGTGTCATGCGTGACAATTTTGCTTGTCAGAATCTTACATATTTATAAGTCTACCATTTGTACTTGCCCTGAATATTGATGCCAGATATGGTCTGGTGCTCCTGCAATATATTTAGAAATTCTTGATAAAATACAAAGAATCTGCAATGTTATTGTTCCTGGTTTGGCATCTTGGCTTCAGTCTCTTTCCTACTGCTGTAACATAGCTTCCCTGTGCCTTTTCTATAAATACTTACATGGTAATTGTTCGGACAAACTTTCCACTATGATATCTAGACTTTATGAATTTAAGCACAGTACAAGATTGGCAGCAAGGTCTCATCATTTTACAGTCAAAATGGCTAGATGTAAGTTCCATGCTAATAGTATAACATTTCTCGTTTGTGGAACTAACTTCCTGCTTCCCAGTCAACTTTGATCTTCAAATATTTAAATGCAATGTAAATTGTTATCTTCTGTCTTATTTTGTCCTCTCTCCTTAATAGTATTTTTTCTCATATTCTCTTTACAAATTTAAGTGCTGTACTAAATTGGCAGCTAGGTTTCATCATTTTACAGTTGAAATAACTAGATGCAAATGTAAGTTCTATGCTAAAAGTTTCTTCTATTACATTTATTGCTTGTGAAACTCTTCCAGCTTCTTGCTTCCCAGTTAACTTTGATCTTCAAAAATTTAAATACAATGTCAATCAGTATCTTCTGTATTGTCCTCTCTCTTAATAGTAGTTTTTCTCATTCTCTAACACTCAGTAACCCTTATGTCTTAGTGGATTTATTGCCTTGCTTAGGATGAAATGATTAAAAAAAAAAAAAATATATATATATACAGAAAATATTTCCAAATATATTCTTGAATCTATCATTTATCTCTATTTAAATTTTAGGTTAAATCTAAAATCAAAATTTAAATAATTATTTAATTTTTAACGCACTTTTGCTCGGGACTATTACAAAGTTAGTCTATGAACAATTACTGGTACCAGATGCATCAAATTTGCATATAAAAATCAGGAGATATTTTTTAGAATTTGTTTTGTTGTGCAGAAATTTTTTATGATATCAAATACAACAGTAAGAAAAACTGTTTACGTTCATTATGAGAATGGATTGTTAACTATCCATTTGTGCTACGTATCTTGTTTACTTCTATTAATATTTTATTTTTATTACATTTATTTTAATTTTATGATTTCTATTAATGAGATGCTTCAAAATATTTTGTTTATAAAGTGAAACTAAGATATTTTATTTTAATGATAAATTTATTGTCTGCCATCTTTCAGATAACTTCTTTTTTTTGTGGTGGGGGTAGGAGAAGGTCCTATATGTCATTAATAGTAAACACAAAACAGTCTTTATTCATCTGCGTCTCATGATTTTATTTGCTCTTTTAAACACATTCATAAAATTACAAAATTTGACATTCAGCCAGAATCCTACAGTGATTAAGAGTCTGTAATTATTCTCATAAATTTCTTTTCTATATTAATCAGATTCTTTTAGGAAATCACTTTGCCCTTACTACAATCAGTGTGATGGTAAAAAAATGTATCAAAGTATTTTCAAAACTGACTTGTATTTTTGAGAAAGTTTTATGTCTTTACTTGATGAAGTGTTTGGCAATAATCACAGCAATAATTTTAGTAAAATTTTATGTTAAATATACACTCCCTTTTTATGTTGGACTTTTCTTTTACTTACATTTGATTTTCCTGAATAAAGTTGGAACATGTTCATCATCAAATGGAAGCTGAAAAAAAAAGAAACATTTGTTCATGAATACTGTTTGAAAGTAAGAGAAACAAATTTCGAACACAGATACTATTCAGTGTAAATAACTTTGTTAGGATAAGATTCTAATTTTAGCAAGGTTGTACTGGCAAGGAACAAAACTGCCTCAAACATATCAGTAAAGTGAAATTGTGTGTGTGTATGTATATATATATATATATATATATATACACACACACACACATACATATAGAGGAAAATGATGTATACATTTTTTATATCAAGAACAATTTTAGAGAAAGAAAAAAAAAAACTATGAGAAAGTGGAAAAAGTTTTTGTGTGATGCCTGTAATAATTGCCACATAGAAGAAACCTCAAGGAATTTAAATAAAAGATTATATGAACACAAAAGGGATCTTTTACAAAACAACACACTAAATACATTAGCTGCTCAACATAATGATTGACCATAATTTTAATTTCAAAAATTGCTTATTGAAAGAGAAAGCAGTTTACCGAGATGAAAATGTATAGAAAGTGCTTTAATTACTAGATCATCCACAGTAAATTTATGTCCAAGTTTTTACACAATTTCACCTTTCTTGGCAGATCTATTATCACAATCTATAACAAAAGTGATGCAAAGAGGAGCGAGAAGAAAAAGAAACTATACTATATATCCAAAAACATATTTATAAAAATAAGTAAGTAAAATAAAAAACATTTAAAAAAATAATTTTTAAAATTAATTAAAATTTTAATTTCTCAGCTTTCCCTCTTTCACATGTAGTCACATCAATGAAAACAAGTCACATGTTATAGTTTCCCCCACTATGTGTGTGTGTGTGTGTGTGTGTGTGTGTATATATATATATATATATATATAAAATAATAAATCAAGAAAAAAAAACCTTAAAACTCCATTTTGGTTATAATTTATTTCATGAATATTTTAATATTCATCTCTTCAGACAAAGAGAGTTTTTGAGAAATGGAATCAGTCCATCCAGACAAATGTATCTGGATAAAAAAGGAAGAAAAGGGAAAAAGAGAGAGAGAGAGAAAAAATAAATGATGAGCTAATAGCAAAAATAAAATAGAATGACCTAGAAAATAATTTTTTAGTTAATATGTCAGGTAGTTACAATTTGCTGTAACTCTTAATTCTAATCACCCTCTCCCTTACCCAGTATATTAACTTCTTCAGCCCTTTAAGTAAAAATTTTTTTTCTAGGTCATTCTAATGCATGTCAATGCATCTCATCAGGTGATTGTAAATTACAATCGCCTGAGGAGATGCATTGATACACATCAAAACATGACTGCAATTGTGTAGTGATTTTGACGTGATTTCGATGTAATATCCTAAAATAAATAATACTGCTCTACTTTGTATTGCGCCCTCTTTTAAATTAGATGTTACGAAATTGTATTCTATTTATTCTCATCTTACCTGGATAATGTAAATTATAAATATTGCATTGAGGTCAATGTTGTAAATATAAAATTATTTCTGTAAATAAACAATGTAATAAATAGTGTTTAACATTTTTGTTATTTCTCAAGAAAAAAAAACAAATCAGGTTTCATGTGTGTGTCTTATTAAAATTCTAAAAATAGCCTAAAGTAAAAATTGCTGAGATGAATATACAGTAAACAGTGTCAAGAGAAAAAAAAAGTTATTTTCACACATTGTTTTTTTTTTTTGTGGGTCCATTTTCTAAACTTTGACAAAAAAGTTTTCAAATGACAGACATATAAAGGGAGAATACAATGTCTGAACATATGGTGACCATAATAACCAAAATGAGTACATTAATTTGAATACATCAATGTATACTAATTTCTTATCTCAGAAATTGAGACAAACAGAATATTGATTTTGCACACACTTCCATGTTTCCATAACAGAGACATCAGAAAAAGAACAGACTACTCTTCTAAATTGAATAAAGTGTTCAATTTAGAAGTTCTAGGAATTTAACGCTAAGGCTGGAGAGTACAACAGTCAAAATGATATGTACATTAGTCTGAACACATCAATGTGCAGCAGTTTTTTCTTATTTTTAAAATTTCAGAAATCCAGAAAAAAGTTTAAATATCAAGTCTCTTAAGCTCCTAGTTATTATCAGGTGAATCCAATAATTAAAAAAAAAAAAAAAAAAATGATGTTAACATAAGAATCAGTAACTTACCGTTCCACATAATAAAGCATACAAAACAACACCACAACTCCAAATGTCTACTTCAGGCCCAGCATACAATCTTTAAAAGAAAGAAAAAACAAAACAAAAAGAAACTAAGAAAACTACTTCAGATAAAAAGGTTAGTAAGGAAAATCCCATTAGTACTGGAAACAGCAATAACAGTGAACTTGAGAAACCTATTCTTCTGAAAAATTGTTTAATAGAAAGATCTTATAAATTTAAACTGACAGTGGCACTGGCTGTTAAGTCAATGCCAATAAACCTGACACTTTTGCCGGGAAAGTTTCATAATATTAAGCTGAAGCCAATCCCCCCACCCTGCCACCAGGCAGTACCTCTCTTTCTAAGTTTATTGCCTGGTACCCGAGGTGTCCCTGAGAGGTTGTGAGCAATTTTTTTTTTCACAGTATTGCTGGTAAACCCACTTTAAACTGACCTTGCCACATGTGGATGCACTGAAAAATCCACTTAACTGTTATTTGGAAGGTTTTCCTATGTGAATCTTTAAATATGTGATAATATCACTAGTGCAAGGGAGCTAACTCTTGATGGGAAAGTTTGACATGTAAAAACAGATGATTTTTGAAAATTTAAGTTGAACATTGAATATAATCTCTAAATTTGGACGTGGCCTGTTATTTTGAAAAACAATTTTTTTTTAATCATTTCACTTTCCTCGAGAAAGACTACATCAGGCTAAATAAGATTTTTACTGATGGGATTACATATGTATAGGGAGAGGAGGGGGAGATAGAAAAACACAAGCGTCAGTTAACATTATTCACCAATAGGAAACACTACTGAAGATGGAATGTGGAAATTTTAAGTAATTTTTTTTTTTTTTTAATTTATGTAGGTATGTAGTATAACCAGTTTTATTTCATTCAATTTCCTTATGTTTATGTTTTTATTCTTTAAGAAAAAAAAAAAATATTACCATTATAACTAACATGAAATTCAGTCATTAATTGGTTATAAAATATTGAGCTAAATATTAAATAGACACACTTACTTGCCAGATATCACTTCTGGGGCTGCATAGTTTGGGGAACCACAGCTAGTACGCAAAAATTCACCATCAGTCATCATGTTTGAAAGTCCTATAAGAAAAGAAAAAAATAATAGACTTATAAAAAGAAACATCTAGTGAAGTAACTAAATTCAAAGTAACTTCAAATGACAATGATCTATTTAGATTGTTATCATCACAACATTTCAGATGTTGGACCTCTCCAGCCTTCATCAGGTGCTTGTTGATCTGGGTATCCATCAGGGAATTTCAAACTGAACTCTTTATTTAATCAGAAGATTACCCAGATCGACAGGCACCTGATGAAGGCCAGAGGACATAATGACCGAAACATTATGATAACAGCAAATTAGAGGACAATGATTCACATAATGTATAAAATGATGTAAATTTTTTCTTCTTTTTTTTTTTATAGAAAGAGTTACCATACAGTCCATTCTGATCTAGTGTTAAGAGTCGGTTTTTTTTCCTCAAACTTATAATTATCATCTTCATCTTAAAAAGACATTTGACTTTACAGCACCAGATATAGAGGATATGATACTGATGAGTTCTGCAAGAAAATGAAGATTTTTTAATAACAATAACAAGAAAATCCTTGAACTGTGGTTAGGAATGATAAATAACCATTTCTATGACATTTTGAAGCCTTATTTAGAATACTAGATGAATATAACTTAAATTGTTCATAGAATTAGAAATAGGATATATTAGATGCATCAAAACTTCTATCCACTTTGAAGATTACAAAGCACGGCAGATTAGGTTATTTAGCCTTGGTTGGCAACCAGTCTAAGACAACAATCTGGAATTCAAAACCAGAGCAGAAAACAAAACATTCCACCCTCTTTCTGAAGACGAATCAAGACAGTTTATAGATATTAAAGAAAAGGAGGCTGTGAAGAGCTATGATTGTGGAGAGAGAGAGAGAGAGCAGCTCAAAGAAAACAGAGAAAGAAGCTAATACAAGAAGAGCTGCTATTAAAAAACTTGTAGCTGAAAGGATTGAAGATGAAACAGAGGAAGAATTTAACGCAAGAAGAAAAAACTTGAGAATGCGAATGGAAGAACATCTTCGACAAGAAACTGAAGAGCAGCACGACAGAAGTAGGAACAAGAATACTGGCACCATGAGAAATCCAAGAAACGCACAAAACAGAGTCTGTAAAGTGAATAATCTGTTCACTGAAGCCAATTATCAACAACAGTGGCAGATGAATAATAAACCATCATTTGTGATGGCACAAGTACACTAGTATTAACTTAATTATAGTATCAATATCTAAAGTGAATATCAGTGACAAGTTTAAACTAATGTCAGAAGAAATTATGAGACAGTTAATAGGGTCATTCTTATGTGATGTATATGATTTCTAGATGTTTGTTTTAGAAAGTACCAACTAAAAAATAAAAATTCCAATGAAACTAACAAAATTATTCAAATAGCTAATATGTGAAATTTGATCCTCTTGCCTGCTTTCTAAAATTGAGAAAATTTGTAATGCTAAAACATTTGTGGTTTTACTGGCAACACAAAACAAAATTCTGTCAGTATATTAACTCCAAAATCCTGTGAACAAATCTGGGAATAAGGAAAGCTTCTATTTACTAAGCAACCATTATATGTACTTTCCAGTAATAACAATGATTTTTGCAAACTAAACTACATCAAGATATAATGGAACAGTTTTGTCTGTGGCATACTTGACAAAATGAATTTGACATCTGTGACAAAAATCAAAAATTTTTCAAAACAAAAAAATTTCATAGTTTTAATTAACATTTAATTAACTAATAATTAATTAATATTTAAGTAATATAATTTGAAAAAAGTCAAGCTTCAACACTGCCTTGATTTTCTTAGTAATTTTTTTTTGAAAATGTTTAAAACACCCCTTGATTTCACTTTTATGAGAAAAGGCCCAACTAAGTACTTGGCCAGATTTCAAATAAAGTTCCTTAAGATTTTTTAGCAAGAAAATTAAGAACATTATGAACAAGAAAGATGAATATTCATGAGCACTCCTATACATAAAAATTTTTAAACATTTAATAACATTTTCACTCTAAATTTGCCTTGATAAAAGTCTCTCAGAGGAAAACACGTCAACTACGTTTTTCTTTTGTCTTTATTCATATTGTCTTTTTACAGATATACTCTATCTGAAATTTTTACACAAGGAAAAATTATTAAGAAGGAACTTCAATTGAAAATAGTTGTATGGCTTTGAAAGCAGTAAGAGCAGAATTAATAGTTGACAATTACATCCAGCCATGCATCAATTTAATTCTTAACTCTTCAGACAACCAAATTCCTAATTTTCATCAACAACCTCCCAGATGGCATCAGTTCTCCACTTGGTACCTATGCTGATGATACAACCACTTATTTCTGTCTTAAGTCGGAACAGCTTGATATGGTCAAATTAGCTGCTGATAATAAAAAAATTTTTTTAAATTGATCTACATTCTGCTAACTAGGGCAAGGAATGGCTTGTTAATTTTAGCAACCTCCCAAATTAAACTGCTCCCTTTTAATCATCTCATAGAACCCTTTTTACCTTCTATCAGCATGGCTGATGCTAACCTCCCAGAAAGTGACTTGTTGCGCCTTCTCTGACTAACATTTTGCACTGACATGAAGTGAAAAGATTATATTAAACCAATTGCTAAGTCTGCTGTCATGTGAGAATTTTTCTCACCAGAATCTATCTTACATAGTTATAAGTCTACCATTCATACTTGCTGTGAATATTGCTACCACATATGCCTGGTACTCCTGCTATATTTAAAGATTCTTAATAAAATCCAAATGCAATGTTATTGGTCCTGATCAGGCCTCTTGGCTTCAGTCACTTTTCCACTGTCATAATGTAACTTCCCTGTGCCTTTTGTATAAATATTTTCATGGTAATTGTTTTGATGAGCTTTTCACGATGATACCTTGACTTTATGAATTTAAGCACACTACTAGATTGGTAACAAGGTTTTACCATTGAAATGGTGAGAAGTAATCATAAGTTCGAGGCTAATAATGTCTTTTACCACACTTGTGGAACACTCTTCTGGCTTCTTGCTCTACAGTTAACTTTGATCTTCAAAAATTTAAATGCAATGTCAATCATTATTTTCTTTCTTAATTCTTGTTATTTTATTGTTCTCGCTTAACATTGTTTTTTTTTTCTCATCTTTTCTAGCACTCAGTAAGCCACTGCATCTTAGTGGCTTTATTGCCTTGCTTGGAATGAAACAATAAAAAATGAATTGTCTAATAAAAAGGAAATGACTGTGAAGATTTGCATAGATTAGCAAGTGATAAATTCTATGTGTAGGTGCATGTATGTTCGCTTATGAAGACTGAATATTTGTGAAAAATAATTTGTAATTCATTTGCTATGTGTGCATAGCGTAGTGGTTATCAGAACAGAAAGCGGATTCAGCAAGCCAAGTTCAAATTCCAGCCTAGCCTCTGCTTTCACTTGGAGAAGGCATGAATTAGTCTCTTCTCCCCACCAGCTATGAATTGAGCCTTGGATGGCAACCAGTCCAAGAGAAAGAAAACTGATTTTGAAACAGAAGAAGGCATTGAGAAACTACTCCACTATATTTTCTAAGAAGTATTGTCAATTCACAGATAAAGAAAAAAGGAATCTGTAGAGAGCCATGATCCACTAAAACCTGGATGTGATTTAAAATACATAGATTATTCTGTCTTTCCTAAGAAGTCATAGCAATTCACAGATAAAGAAACAGAATGTGTGGAGAGCCATGATCCCCCCCCTCATCCTGAATAGACATGATTTAACATACATATCTTACTCTGCTTTTCCCAAGAAGTGATGGCAATTCACAGATAAAGAAACAGAATGTGTGGAGAGCCATGATCCACTACATCCTGAAGTGACATGGCATTTAAAAAAAAAAAAAAGAAAAAGAAAAATATTCAAATTAAAAAACATTTTTTTAACCGATTGATAAAGTGAAACCACTTACCAAAGTCAGCAATTTTCACATTGAGCCGGTGATCTAATAAGAGGTTTTCTGGTTTTAAGTCCCTGTGAACCACCATATGACGGTGGCAGTAGTCTACACCCGAAATAATTTGCTGAAAAAACCTACGAGCCTCATTATCCTTCAGCTGGAACAAGAATTAAAGAGACAATAAATTAGAAAGTAATTTTTAAAGGTTTGCATACAAAAAGATGAAGAAAGTACAAATCAATACATTGTATATTAGTTGGTTCAAATTAATTTCCTTATTTTTGTTGTCCTCCTCTGGCCCAACATTCTGGATGTGTAAGGTTCAGCCTTCCACTGGTGTTGGCTGTGTTCTGGAATATTAAATCTTGTTCTGAAAAAGCATGAATATCTCTCATACACATCCTATCCAAAGCTAGCATCTGTGTCTTCTTAGCAGTGTTCCCTCCTAAGGTCTGCACTTAACTTGTGACCACACATTGAACCTTGTAAACTCTCATATCCCTCAAGCCATGCTGTTGGAATCCAAAGTTTATTGCTTGTTCTTTCCTGATTAATGGTTCCAACAAGTTATTAATGTCTATGTTCATTAAGCTGCTTGAGTATAGTTTATGCACAGATTCTTTCAACTACCTCATTATCTAATGCTGATCTATGTACAGATTATACCCATAACTTGATCAGTAGGCCAAGCATAGCCTGGAAGATAGGAGTAAAATTTAAAGAGATCACAAGTACCACACAGACAATCCCCAAAATACACAGACACAAACAACATGTGATGTGTATATGAGAAGAAAAGCATATACTCTCAGACCAAGATTGATTTGTTTTTTTTACAGTTTACATAATATGGATTATTTAAATAGTCATCAAAACATTTTGGATTGTAAGAATATTTTTTTATTTGCATTTATAATTTTTTAGAATAACAATGACTTTTGTAGGTACATATATTATTTAACCCATAGCCTGGAGGAAATGGATTCATACCTTTCCCATGGGTATATGCCCATAAGTGAATGTAACGAACCAGATGGAATTCAAACTCGGCTCTCCAATTTCTTATTCTGAGCTGCTATCAGTTACACCACCCTCACATCCTTTTAGATTAATAGACAACAGTTTAGAACACAGACATTTGAAGAAGGTCAGAAAGTACCCATCTGAAAGAGTGCATATATATATCTCCAAATCAACCAACAAAATATTTAGACAAGACATCTATACATATCCACAGACTGACAGTATATCAAAAGTATATGTAGATGTAAGCAATAGGAATTCTTAAAAGTAATGTTCTTACCTTCCCGTGTTTGACAATGTAATCAAACAGTTCACCTCCTGAAACAAATTCCATTACCATAAAGATATCAGTAGGAGTGCTAATCACTTGGTACCTGCAAACAGATAAAAAAGTGAGTTTATAAAGCAAGAGAAAGGAAAATAGACTTTAAGATACAAATAATTATTCATATCTTAAAATTCAGGTGTTTCTCAAAAGATAACTCAGATAATTTGAAACCAAATAGTCTACACATTAATCAAAGTTTTAAGATCCAACTTTATATATATATATATATATATATATATATATATAAAGAGAGAGGGAGAAAATATAATAATGAATACAAAATCCTTAAAAACCCATCAGACTAGGTTATAAATTTATTTCATGGACCTCACATCCATCTCTTCAGACTAGTTTTTCATTAATAAATGGAGTTCAATTTATTCAGACATAAGGAAAAGGAAAAAATAGAGAAAAAGGAAAAAGTTTTAATATTAAAAGGGAAAAAGGAAAAAAGGGAAAGAAAGACAAAAATTTCAATATAAGGTTTCTTTAAGGGAAAAGAGAGATAGACATGGAGTGAGAGAAGGAAAGAAAGGAAAGAATTAAGCATAGTCATCACATTATAACCGTCACAATTACAAATTGAAAATAAAAATAATATCAATAATATTTGGCATCAATATGATGAAATAACGAAGTAAAATAAATAAATTAAAGTAATTTAAATAAAAATAATTTTTTTTTTAAAATTAAAATTTATAAAAATATGCATCAAAAATATTAATTAACTTAGCTAAGAGATAAATAAAGAACCATTTTAAGTAACTAAAAAACCTAAAATATATATATATATATATATATATATATATATATATATATAAAACATATGCATACAAATATCAATACATAAACACTCATACATACACACACATTATATATATATATTAATAATAATAATAATAATATAGATAAAGAAATTAAATTAATTCATAATTTAAGATTATAATCGATGTATGCAAGAAAACCACATAAATGAACATATATATAAAAAAATGTAAATGCATGTATGTATACATGTTAGTACCCATAAAAAACAGCCAACACTTCAAGTATGAATTCTCCAAAATTAATGTTATTAGGGAATTTTAAATCAGTTCTTGTGTCTACACTTGAAAATAAGTTTGTTTTGTTGATTCAATAATTCCTCAGCATTTCTATATTTAATAATTATGATTTTTTTTCTTTTATGCATAGATTGCATCTGTCCCTGAAGTTGTTGGGCATCTGTGATTGATAAATGATCCTCCATTTGATTTGTGGGGTGAAGCCTCCATCTTTAAGATTCCAATAATGTTTCAATACAGCAGTTTGATATCTTAAAGATGAATTGGTGAAGGAATGCCAGTAACTGTAAAATCTCTGCTTCCAACACCTAGTGGATATCACTATGTATAGCTTCTTCTAACTGATACTTTCCCTCGGAAAAATAGTAGCTTTGTATACTACACTTTCAAAAGTACAAATATCTCCAACTGGGCAGCTGGATCCAGTTTTACAATTTTTTACAATTACAATAACAATTTTAATCTATTTTTAAAATTAATCTTTTTATTTAAATTACTTTAATTTATTTATTTTACTTTATGTTATTTCATTATATTGATGTCAAATATTATTAATGTTAATATTAATATTTTGTTTTTATTATTATTATTATCAATTTGTAATTGTGATGGTTATAATGTGATGATGATGGTTTCACTGCTTAAAATTACTAGACAATTTCAATGGATCTATTTTGAATATGAGCACTCCCTTCCTACACCCTGTTTTTTAACTTATCAAGTCCTGGAAAAAAAGGCTTTTTCTGTGTCACCCTGTCAGCTATGCTTAATTCTTCCCTCTTTCCTTTCTTTCCCCTCTCTCACTCCTCCCCATGAATATCTCTTTCTTTCCCCTAAAAAACCTTATATTGAAATTTTTGTCTTTCTTTCCCCTTTTTCTTTCTCCCTTTTAATGTTAAAACTTTTTTCCTTGTGTCTGAATAAACTGAACTCCATTTATTAATGAAAAATTGGTCTGAAGAGATGGATGTGAGGTCCATGAAATAAATTTATAACCTGACGGATTTTGAAGGATTCTGTATTCATTATATATATATATATATATATATCTCATTTCATCATAAGCAAGGCAATAAAGCCACTAAGATACTGAGTGTGATTACTGTGTGCGCAAAAATAGAAAAACAAAACCTTAAGGAGAGAAAACAATAAAAGAACATGAATTAGGACAGAATATAATGACAGATACTGCATTTAAATTTTGAAGATCAAAGTTGACTGATAACAAGAAGCCAGAAGAGAGTTCCACAAGTGAGAAGTGTGATAAAAGAAACTGCTTGCATAGAACTTACAGTTACATCAAGCCATTTCACCCATAAAATGATGAGACCTACTCGCCAATCTAGTACTGCACTTAAAATTTGTCAAGTCTAGGTACTAAAGAGGAAATCCCATAAGAACAATTACCATGAAAATATTTATAGAAAAGGCACAAGAAACTTACATTATGGCAATAGAAAAATGACTGAAGCTGAGATGCTAGGTCAGCACCAATAATTGTGCAGATTCTTTGTATTTTATCAAAAATCTCTAAATACATAGCAGAAGCACCAGACCAGACGAGACAGCAATATGCAATGCATGAATGAATTGTAGACTTCCTAGCAGTCGATCTAGCAATTGATTCAATATAATCTTTCCACTTCATGTCAGTGAAAAACATTAGCCCAAGAAAGCACAATGAGTCGCTCTCCTAGAGGTTAGCATCAGACATCCTAATAGAAGGCTAAAAAGGTTCTCTAAAATGATTAAAAAGAGTAGTTTTGTTTTGGAGGCATTAAAATTAAGCCATCTCTTGCCCCAGTTAACATATTGGAGGTCATTTTTTAGATCAACTGCAAGTTTGACCTTGTCAAACCGATTAGACTTATCATTAAGACAGGAGTAAATAGTTGAAAACAAATGAAATTGGGTATGTTGTTGTTGAAAATTAGGAACAACATAGATCCAAGGATATGGAGCCCTGGTGGATACCTGCATTAATGCAAAAAGACCTGGAAGAGTGGGCATTCAAGATAACTTTCATCAGATCAAAAATTAATCCAGAAATACTATAACCTTTCTAACTTGTGAAAAAGACCAGAATACCAAACCCTGTCAAATGCCTTTAAGACATCCAAAGTAACAGCCCAGGTTTCACCATTTTTATTTAAAGCTTGACAGATTCTTTCAGCAATAGCACATCAGAAGTTGATCAAGACAATCAACTTTGGTTTTGCATAGGTGGTTTTAATATTTGATCATTTACATAGAGTTTGGTTTGAGATTTTAACATAACTTTTACATAAAGAAACCAGATACATAATCAATAAATATGATATTTCATGGCATGTAAAATATACTCTTACCCACCACATCCCCATTAGAAAATAAATTAAAAAAAAAAAAACAGGTTATTCAAAGCGGAGATATTTGGTAGGCTAATATTTACTCAAACTCTGTAGACAGCAATAACTTGTGCTATGCTTGACTCGATCCATATTACTCTAATATTAAATGCAAATGTAAATATGTGTGGCCAGGTGTGTGTGTGTCATATTCTCACACACACAAAAAATTAACATATACATATAAAGACTGCAAGCTCCAGGAAAAAGCTACCAAAAACAAACAAAAATCTAAAATAAGATTAAAACTAGCAGACATAGTAGAAAAAAGGCCATAAGTTATTAAAATAAACCAAACTAAACTAAGACAGAGAGATAACTTTCAAACTAATAACTCATGATTGGTTTCAGTAAATTCAAAATTCTTAGTAGAGTTGTATCTACTAATTTGATTTTGCAACAGATAGTGGTCACTCAACTCAAGAATGCCAGCTCACATTTACAAGTTAATGGTAAGCAACTCCTTCCCCACAAAGAAAGCAAGTGGCTTCAGATTAAGACTCACCAAAAACTAAAAATACATTCAAGTTTCTCTAAGTCAATGCACTTGTACTTCCTTTTCTCCTGTAAACTGGATGACATTTAGTAAATAGATGAACTAACAAAATCCCAAACAAGAATCTGCAATATTATCAGTCCTGTCCTGACATCTCAGCTTAAATCACTTTCCTACCACTGCAATGTAGCTTCCTTGTACCTCTTTTAGAAATTTTTTTTTTTTTTAATCATTTCACCCTAAGCTAGACGGGAATGCTTTTAGTACACAGGGGGTTACAGTGAAGGTGAGAGAAAAGACTGGGTATAGGGGGGGACTGAGGGAACAATAAAATTTGAAGAGGGTTTCAAGAAGATAGAAGATGGAAATTGACATTGCATTTAAATTTTTGAAAATTGTAGTTTTCAGGGAAGGGAAGGGAGTTCCACAGGTGGGAAATGCAAGAAAAGAAACTGTTGGAGTAGAAGTGGCAGTTACATTTAACAGTAAAAGGGTGAGACCTAGATGCCAATCTAGTAGCACACTTAAACACGTAGTCTGGGCACTAGAGATAAAAAGCTGGTCAGAGCAATCACAAAGAAAATATTTGTAAAAAAAACGGAATTTTTCTGATAAGCAGGAACACTCAGAGAAATTACTGCTTCATTAATTTAAACATTGTACTAAATTGGCAACAGTCTCATCATTTTGCTGTTGAAATAACTAGATGTAACTGTAAGTTCTATTCTAATAGTTTCTTCTCTTGCACTTCTTGGCTGTGGAACTCACTTGTGGCTTTCCTGTCAATTATCTCCAAAACTTCAAATACAATGTAAATTGTTATCTTCCGTCTCCTTAAATCATGTTCTTTTATTGTCTTCTTAATAACATCTCATATTCTTTCACCACTCAGTAACCCCTTGTGTCTTAGTGGCTTTATTGCCTTGCTTGCTAAAAAAGATTTAAAAAAAAAAAGGAAAGAAAGTTTCAACTGATAAGACTGTTTACAGTGAAAAGATATGTCCACAAATAAGGTAAACAACAACTTTAAATACAAAAAATTTGTAAAAATGTAAATGTATGCATATATGTATGTACAGCTAGCCGCTCGTATTTGAGGAAACCTGTCTACTAGGGCGGCTAGCCAATTCCTGTTATAGACGCTTGTGTTTATTTAACACCCATAGAGTCCACCTGTGGTTTATACTACAACTATGCTGATCAGACCGTAGTCACAGTTTCTGGGAAAGAGTGTGTTATCTAGCGTGATCAATAATTTGAACAAGGCCAGCACGCTCAGCACAGCTATCGATGACCCCCAAGGCTCCATCTACCCAATTTCACTCACAAGGCTTGGGTCAACTCGTGGCATGGTTTTCAGGAATTTTCCAAAGGTGTCACACACTGGGATCAACCCCTCCAGTGCGATGACATCAGGAAGTCTCCTACCTGACAAATCTACCATGGTATTCAAAGCCGGGCTCATGGTATGAATGCGAACGTCCTAACCACTCGGCCAAGCACCCATGTAAAATGTAAATAAATTGGAGGTTAAATCTTATCCCAATTATTCAAAGATTATTTACTCTGTTCATTAATATAATTTATAATAATTAATAAAATAATTAATAAAATATAATAAAATAATTAATAAAAATTAATTATAATTAATAATAATGTAATTAATTATCAGCACCATTATGTGCGAGCAACAAAGACAATTGGAGAATTAAATTCATATTATAGAAGAGTTCCCAGCCTAATTGTTGAATAAAATTCAATGATTCTGGAACATCAAATAACTGACAAACCCCTTCAATGTAGTGTAATGGCTAACAAGCTTGTCTTGCTAGAACAATTACAACTGAGTAGTGAGTTTGATCCTCACTAGGTGTCCAACAATCTTGTGCCACATCTAAGCTACACTTAGAAAATCATTTTAGGGCATTTTAACATGGTGTAATGGTTAACAAGCTAGTCTCACTAGAACAATTACAACTGTGCAATGAGTTTAATCCTCCCTGGGTTCCCCATACTTTCAGTCTTGTGTCACATCTAAGCTATGCTTAGGAAAAAAAAAAAAAAAAAAAGTTGCCATAACTGACAGACAGTAGTAAGTATATAACTGTGTCAAGGCACAGCTTAAACAAAGGAATGGACAAAGAAACACATTGTCAAATATAAACTTTCTCACAGAAATGTAAATAAATTTATACAAATTATAAACTTTCTTACAATGTAACATCTCTATTCCAAATCTAAGACATGGTCAAGTTTATAACTTACTTGAATTTATAAGTGCTGCAATGTCACTTAATTTTTCTGATGTGCTCTGTAAACTTTAAACATTTCTCTAGGATGTTAATTTGCTTAGCTGCCCTCTTTATTTTGTCTTGCATTCTTCAGCTGATACCTTTACCTGGTTATATTTTAGACATTCTTGACAACGAGAATGGTTGTCTTCCCACATTACACAATAAAACATCAGTTTTACTGGGATAGGCTTTCACTGGTAGTACTCCTAAATCAAATTCAGGATGGAGACTTCAATCTATCCATTCAGGATAGAAAAGAAGTAGACATTTTTATTCAAATATTACTAATTCAAGAAAATATATAAACAACATTTAGCATTTATTCTCAAACCATTTTCAATCTAAAAAAAAAATGCCTATAACAAATGTGCTGCACAATGAATGCCAAGTTGCATTAGAAAATTCCAATATCCATGACATTAAACTAAAATTCTGATTTCCTTGTTTTCCAGATTAGCTGTGAACCCTGTATAAAGAAAAATACTAATTGGTAGTTGAACAATTTAAATGTCATTGTGATGCTGAAAAGGTGAACAATTTGCATAGGTGTGTGACTAGAATTTGTTCAGCAATAGCTGAACATTAATTAAAAAACCCAGCAATGTGCCCAGTCTTATAACCAAAACATGTTCTCAGTAGGCTAATTCTGAATTTCATTTATTGGAATCTATTTACATTAAGTCTTACCAGCCATCTCTCTGTAAGCAGAAGGATTAGCTATTAGACTTAAATGCAATTAGCCTCTAATTGTTATATATTTTAACATTTGGTCTTTGGTTCTCATTTTAGTCACATGTACACTTCTGTTTCAATTGTTCTCTATTTAGAGGACCAATAAACCAGTTAAGTTGCTTTTTGGTTATGTTTTGTATTTACTTATAAAAACTTTACAGTAAAATAATGTGCATTGGATTAACACAAGATGCATTTCAACAGCTAAACGAAGTGTTCAGAAACAGGAAGATTTCATTAGAAACAAAGAAAAGCGTGCTGAAATGATATGTGATAGCAAACCTCTTTTAAGGTATTGAATGCAGGACAGTCTCCCCAGACAAAGAAAAAACGGGAGGCAAATGAAATGTGGTTCTACAAAAGGCTGCTGAGAATTATATGGACAGATTGAGTGAGCAACAAAAAAGTCTTTAAGAAAATGGTAACAAAAAAAAAAACACATACTCAGAATCAAAAAATGAAAGCTGAAATTTCTTTGACATATAATGAGGAAGGAAGGCTTGGAAAAGTTGATCCTCACAGAGCACATCAAAGGTAAGAGAGATAGGGAAAGGTAATGAGCCACCTACTTGATGAGCTTGTGTGAATAAATAGTGGAATGGAGAGGCTAGGCAAAAGAAGTGCTGCTAAGGGTCACAATGGATAGGAATTTGGGGGGGTGCCACGTTTGAAGAGAGATGGCACATAAAAGAAAAATAATTGGGGGGGGGGGTAACATGTCCGTTGCTATTATTGAATAATAAATTGTAAAAAAAGAGAAGACAGTGTTACTTACAATTTGATAATATGTGGATGCCTGAAAAGTTTGAGATTTTGAATCTCTTTACGAATCTTGCCAACCACATCAAGATTTTTTATTTTGTTGCGGTTCACGATTTTCACCGCGACTTTATGCTTTGTCAACTCATGAGTGGCAACTGGAAAAAGAAAAAAAAACATTTCAGATTTATTATGAAATCATTAAATGGAACGTCCATTTAGTTCAGCTGAAAGATTCACAAAGAGACATTTCCTGGTTTCAACTTTAAATTGGTTTATTCAAATTTCAACTTTAAATTGATCTATTCAAATACCATTTTTTTTAATAACCTTAAAAAGATTAACTAAGTATTACTGCTTTCAGTTGTAAACATTTTGTTGTTTAAAGTGCAACTATTTAAGATGCTGACTGGCAGAGGTCAATTACAAAATCTGACTTCAAATACCAACTTTATAATAACCAATTTAAGAAATAGCATTTTCTTACGAGTTAATTTGTAGCTTCAATTGAAGTTTTAACATTTTCACATTAGAAGTACCATAGCAAATAAACTTCTTGTTGGTGCCTGCAGATAAAAATGTGCTCAGAAAATGCCAAGTACGATATAATTATGTCCTAATAAAAACTGGCAGTCAATGTGTTAAGTGAGTTTTGTTTTCCAGGTCACTAGTGCCTGACTGAAAGGTTTTATTTTAATGTTTGTTAACTAGTGAATGAAAATAATGAACTAATTAGTGCCTTACAAAGCCAAAATTAAAGTTACAACATCTTGCACTATCTCAACTGGAGTCTTACAGGGAAACTTAGATAATGTGATATTTATGCCATACAGTGTTGTTAAAAGTTATGTAGCTAGAATAATCTTGAAAGCAGACAGAATGAATTAGAAATTTCTGTAGAAATTAGTTTTGAAATGAACTGATCCCCCCTTGTGGGGGAAAGTAAGGGAAACAATAATGATAATAATAATAATAATAAAGGGAAAAGTTAAATAAGAGGATTTAAATTCCTATTTCTCAGCTGTTATTAAATTATTTAAAATTTTGCATGTAACCATTATTTTAACAACACGTTAATAAAGTGCCTTAAATAATATGCAGGTAAATAAAGTACCTTAAATAATACCTATGTTATTTAAAGCATATTCTTATATGCTTTAAAGAATTAATGAATTAACTAATTTAAATAATATAACATTTTCTTATTTCAACTTCAAATTTCTTCAAAATTTTGGAAGGTTAGTAAGAATATACTTTATCATATACGAGCATTTTTTTTTTTTTTTTTTGCACAGATCAATTTATAATGAATTTATATAGCAAACTCAACCCAACTTAAGATTTTCACCCCGCCCCATACCTACCAATATTCATGATCTGGTGTGCTTATTTAATATGAAAAAAAAAAACATTTTTTTTTCCTAATTACTTCTTGGAGAGGTGCATTTTTGTTTATAATAGAAGCCAGTAAATTGTGATGTATATGAATTAAGTAGCAGATAAAACCCAATTTCTTAACCTTACAAAATAACAAATTTTATGATGATAATGATTAGTAAAAGAAAATCATGGACAATTTTATTCACACACACACACACATTATATATATATATATATATATATATATATATATATATATATATATATATATATATAATTTTCAGCAGCATTACAACAATGAAATTTTAATAGGATAATTCGAAGGAGATATTTTTAAAACTAGGCCAAAATTAAGACTGCACGTATACACACAAACAATATAACTCTGGATCAGGTGTATTTAATGTAGGGCAGTTACACTATATCCCGGGGGGGAGGAAATCTTGTGCCTCTTCAGACCTGTCAAGAGAGACAACTGCACCCCCTACTTGTCTTGGTTCCTCATTCATAATGTGAATAATTTAGTTACATAAAATCCCTATTTTATTGTTTACATCATGTAACCAGTATTAACACAACATAAAATGATTAATCATGTAAAATAGCTTTAAGTTCAAGGTTATCAATCTTTTACAATTTCAATTTTCTTTCAATGATGAAAAAAAAAAAAAAGTTAAAAATTAATATTTAAATTTTCAGAGTTCTGCATTTGAAAATCTCAGTTAGGCCTCGAATCATCTGATGTAATTTAGAACAAAGTCCAAGTGTGCTGTGAGGATTGAACCAGCAATCATTTTTAAGCCAGCTTCTCTTTATGCAATAAGAAATATTGGAATTATTAATTTTTATCATTGTAGAAAGCATAATAATACTTGGTCAGCATAAGGACATCTACAGCTTTAGTATACAAAATACATGATTACCATATTCTATCTGCATGAGCAAAACAAAGCACTAATATCATTTGCTTTTGACCTTTACCATACAAATTAGATTCAGGAAAAAAACAAAAAAAACAAGATGAGTATAGTGGAAGATGCTACAAAGATATATATAAAGTATTCTGTCATTGTCACAGAATAAGGGTCAAATGAACAATGAATAGAAACAAGTACACCTGGCTGAATACTTATGACAGACAAGAGATATTTGATTACAATGAAGAGTAAACAGTAGATGCACAAGATTTTAGGTAAACAATAGCATGAGAAAAAAAACAAAAACTGAACATTGTCATACTCTACTTTAGCCAGGAAAGATCTACTGATGAACATTATGTTCATGGATTAAAAAAAAAATGATACTTTTATTCTATGCAGCATGCCAAGATATTTTTAACGAGTTTAGTAACTAGATAGGAAAATATATGCTCAGGAGTTGCTGTTTAATAGAGTAGATTCTAATACTCAACATATCTGAAGACCAGTCACTTTACATTCTCCACACTAGAGAAACCATTTGAACACCATTAACCCAAATCTTGATGATTAAAATACTCTCCTCCGCTAAAGCAGCCCAAGGGGAGAAATGCTCTATTTTATTCACGAATAAAAGTAAGATATTGTTCACGTATCATAACCACGACTCCTGTAACCCCTTAGATTCATAGGAGCATCACATTTACTGCAGCCGTTGCAGCTGTGGTGCGTCTTGGGTAAGATCATCTGACAGAGTCTAACCCTCTCCAGGCTGGCTTGAATTCAGTTTTCCTTCTCCTCAACTGGTTATCAACCAAAGCTATAGGGCGCAATCTGTCTTGCTATTTTACCCATAGCTGTGAGGAAGAGATGGATTCATACCTTTCCCAAGGGTATTAGCACATAAGTGAATGTAATGAACTTGACCGGAATTCAAACCCCACTCTCCAATTCCTCCATTTGAGCTGCTATCAATTACTTCACTGACAGAAATACATAAATTCTTAAATGGATCACCGACAAATTTTGGTATTTCCAAGCAATCCCATTTGGCCTCTTTGCGTATCAGTTTGGTTTGTTTTATGGTATATCAACCTAAATGGGTTATTTAATGCCGACAAGATTTTTATTGCTGGTAATACTTTTTTTCCCCCAAAAAATATGTTGCTGGCATTTTTACTATAAAAATGTTTGTTTTTTTAAAACTTTCATAGTTTTTTGACCCCAGTTTGTGGGTTAACTATTTGCTTAAAGCTGGAACCATAACAGGTGCTACCATCCCGGGTCAGGATGGGCCTGGGAACAACAGCAATTAGGAGGTGGTTTTATGTTTCCCAAAACCCCCTGATCAGAGGAAGTAGTTTATCCTTGTACCCAGGATGCCTCGTCGGTGATGGTGGGGGTCTTACTCACCTGCAGAGATGCAGTTGATGTATTCTGAAGCCCCAGCTGACAGGGCAGTGCATATCAGTCAATTCTGTGTTTCATCACACTTGTCATTGTGTGCTACATAAATGATTTCCATTATATATATATATATATATATATATATATATATAGTTTATCAACCCTTTCTGGGTTATTTACAGCTAAAACATTTTGGACTGTAAATTTTTTTAATTTTTTGCTAATGAAAATTGCATTAACAATTTTTTAAGATTAACAATAACTTTTCCAGAGTCAACTCCTACTATTTAACCCATAGCAAGAAGCAGAGATGAATCTATATATTTCCCAAGAATTCAAACCCTGCTCTCAGATTTCTCATTACAAGCTACTATCAATTCAAACCAGTTCAAACCTTTACAGCTAAGACCCACCATGCTGTGTCTGGAGTTAAACCACGCTCCCTCTCTCTGTATCTCAATTGTAAGGAGGCAGTTCCACACAGCCTTTTCTCCCAAAAGAACTGCCAATTGGTGGAACAAGAATATTTGATTATATATATTAGATGTGTGCATGAGATAATTCAACAATTTTCTAATTTTCATTAATATATACATGTGTATTAAAACAAAAGCAAAAAGTCAATGATTAAAACATTCCTAGCACTGTGATTCAAAAGGTCTATTTCAGGTCAGAGACATCTGTTGAACAAAAATGACAAACTGTTATATACCGAACAGTAAAAGCTAGCAAAAGTTATGAGGATATGAAAACTAAATAAAAAAAGTCTTAAAGAATATCAATTTGCATTTAAGAAAATCTTGAAAATTTAGAGCAATAATCCCATTTTTACTGTGTACATGAATTTTCAAAAAGAACTATTTTTGAGATCTATGAAAGGATATAACATCAATAATTATACAAAGGACTAATCCTATGTAAGATGACCTAACAGCAGCAATTTTTTCCTAAAGTTAAACTGAACTTATCTGAATAAGGAACTGTAAGATGGTGGAGTAATGGATAGCAGCTCGGATTGAGGAATCAGAGAGCCAAGTTCGAATTCCAATCAAATCCATTACATTCATTTACATGATAATATCCTTGGGAAACGTATAAATTTTCTTCTCCCCCAGCTATGAGTAAATAGCAGGACAGACCAGGTTCTATAGTCTTGGATGGCAACTGATCTACCTCAGAAAGAAATAGCAACCTACTGCAGAAAACAATCTACCATGTCAGTCATGTATCGGAAGATACATGATCGCCTAAGCATGTATAACGCATGGCCCATATCTGACTGACTGAAGACATTTTAAGTACACTGAAACATTACAAAAAAAAAAATTAACCTTTAACCGTTAAAGGGCGGGAGCATATACATGACAAAATAAAGTCTTAATATAAATTAAGTTTTTGTTTTATAGTTCATTGTTCTTCATGGCCTTTTGCCTAGAATTTAGTAACATCTTATCAGTTTAAAATGGATCTTGAAAAATTTTCTAACCATTCATGTACCACTTCACTAATCTGAGTATATGCCGAAAATTGTTCTAATATTCCATTTGTTAAAATCTGACTAAACATCAGTTTTAAAATGGCCAAGCAAATATCTTTACAGACCCCCCCCCCCTGCATGTACCGGTGTATACTTCATTTGAGGGGGTCTCTTGAAAGGAAGAGTTTATTTCCTGGATTATGAAGATCATCCCCCCCACAAAAAATACGAAAAAGGAAAATTCACAAGTGCAAAAAACACACATCTGATGAAAAAGGTAAAAATAAACAAAAAGAAACATTTACATCGACAATTATCATTTAAAAAACATTTTTAACTTCAACGAATAGACAAATTATTGATTTTTTTATTATTTCAGTAATACTTTTTAATTGCCTATGTTTCTTACAATTTTTTTTCATTGTTCTTTTTTTTTTTACATAACTTAAAAAATCATAGCTTTATTTAAATAATTTTATAAATAAAGAATTAAATTTTGATTAAAATAGTTCATTTCTTTACACATTGTTTATCATTTTTTTATTTTTTTGTTTAAATTTGCAGGAAAGGCAAACTTAATTAAAAAAAAAACTGGTTTCAGTGAAGGTGGGAGGCTGGCTCAGTAACCTATTTCTATGCTCATGACATTCATCAAGAAAAAAAATAGACACAATGTCAAAATGTAGCAATGTCGAAAAATTAGACCACTGAAAATAACTAAAATTCAAAATTGTATTGAAGAAAAATACAATCCATTCGAGAAAAAAAAAAAATAGTGTTGATTTTTTTTTTTTAATGTATTTACGGCAGGTGGTTGTGGCGGGGGGACGTAGCGTGGACTACAGCTCACTAGTGAAAGCTGAAAAGTTTCGAATATCAACATTCAAACAAAAAAAACTGATAAAACATCTGAAATAGTTCTGATGTTGACAATCTACAGCAGTAAAGATTCTTCTCTAGAGAGAGAGTTAGTTGCGCTCTGTAGCCTACAAATAACAGAGAGAGAAAGAGAGAGACTGTTTCATCATTTAGGACAAAATTAAGTTCTGTTTTAAGCCACGGCTTCATAAGTTGCTCGTACAAATACAAGGATTTGATAGATCATTACAAAACTAAACAACCAACTCGCCATAAATGTTTGTTGTTGTTGTTTTTTTTTGGGGGGGGGGCTAACAGTGAATAAATATATTTTATTTATTTACTATAAAAAAATATTCAGGCCATCATCGTTGGCAAAAATCATGACGTTGTTTAAAAAAATTACCATTAATACGAATTAATTTTATTCTAATAAAATAAAAAATAATTTGTAAACATTCCGTTCAAAAAGATTCCTTCTGAGCTGCTTGGAAATGGAGTGGTCACGTGATCATGTACCTCCCCAAAACAAAATTGTTTTTCAGCTAAAAAAGCATCCAATTCAGAGTGGTTCATGTGTTGTTTTTCGTCATTATTTAATTTTAAATAGTTTGTTTTTTCATCTCTCATTTCTTTCTTCGATGACAAGATATAAAAAAGGAATATTTGAAATGACGTGTAGCGAAAAGAAAGATTAATTACTGATCCGTGACTGTGTGTTGTCCCTTTTTTCAGACCAGTTCAGTTCACATCCATAACAGATTTTTCTAAATGCACGTCTCTCGAATCTTGCAAATTATTAATCTTATTTGAGGCTTATATTCACCTTGACCTTTCTTTGATCTATTGCGTCAATCACTTCGAAAAGCTCTGTCTTAAACTTAAATAAACAACCAAAATCCAAATCAAATCTCAATATCTGCTTAAAAAAAACTTAGAACAGAGAGAGAAGGTTAAAAAAAATGTGTCATGTCCTTTCTTGGAAACTTATCGATCAAAAAAGAATGTCAGAGCACTTTGCAATAAGAATAAGATCTACCAAAAAGATAAATTTATTAAAATTCTGAAGATTTTTTTTTTAACTATTTAAAATAAATTTAATCAGATTGCAGAAGTTTACATATCACAATAATAGAAAATTAAAAATTTTATCAATGAAAGCATCAGAAAAGAACTATTTTATTTAAAAAAAAAAAAAAAAAGTTTTTTTTATTATTCAATAACGAATTTTTCTCTTCCAAAACACCAGTTTTTACTATTTCACTTAAATTAAATTGGAAACTAAAATGTTCATCATACCTTAATTTAATTAAGTTATTTATCGAACCCTTTTATTTTCATTATCATTATTCTTTTTTATGGAATCGTAATTTTATTCCATGAAAAATATCTTCGCACGAAATGGCAACAGACATTTTTAAAATATTGGCAGCACAGAAAAATTCAGTACAATTTTTGTAATTTGCTCGATTATAAACAAAAAACAGTTTCACAGTCATTAAAAAATCTTCGTTTTATAATAAAATCTTTTATTTATTTTAAAACAAAAATATAAATTCGTAGCAAAGACTGTCTTTTACGGTAAAAACACGAAATAGTAAGATAATTAATTTTGAATAAGACGTTTTTTCCTTAAATAAATAAAAAAAAAATCCTGCATTTTCTTAAAAAAAAAAAAACCCAAAAAAACACAACATTTGAAAATAAACAGCCTGGATTTCATTCAACTCTACCACAAAAACTTTTTAAAATATTGACAAGTTGTTTAGAGAGAAGGAAATTGACAACTCTTCCCAATGTTTTTTTTTAAGTTTAAAAAATAAAAATCAAACAGAAATAATTTTTTTCAATTAAAGTAAAAACTAAGTGTGGATCGTTAAGAATGAAAACAAAAAAAAAAACAAGTGCACTTTTCATTGCTTAAGAGCAGGGATCAAAGGAAAATATAGGAAAGATCTTTTTCTTTTATAATTTGACCGTACATTTTCAAACTAAATATTCGCTCAACAAATGAATTAAATGGTAAAAATAAGTAAAGTCAACATATGTTCATACAGGTGTAATAAATGAGGTTACTGTTACACAAAAAGCGTGCCAGAAGCCCTCTGGAATCTCAAAGTATTTAATTTCATTTTTGCTTCTAGTTTTTTAAAAAGTTTTAAATTGCAAGACGAAAAGATTAAACTAAGAAAATAGTCTTTTTTTAAATTAATAAATTTATATAAAAAAAATTAAAATGGCAAGCTTCAAATCTGGAAAGTAATTGAAGGGTATTTTTAACTTTTTTTTTTTTTTATTTTTTACATACAAAGACTTTGGTAAGGTAAACAAAAATAAAATGCAATCAAATCAATTTATCAATATAAAAGAAGCATTTTTTACACATTTCGACAATAACCTTGTCAGTGCGCTTCTGATGATTAATAATAATCATATAGATCGAACATTATACAGCGAAACTTTCAGACCAAAATCTTCGTAATAACTACGTGTCATGCTAAAGGAGGAGGAGGACTTGTTTATCCGATTTCGCGTTATCAAGAAATTTTTTACGTCGTTAATGTTGAGCACGTGGTCTCATAAAAAGTTGTAGAGACTGAGGAAAGAAAAGGAGGAGGAGGAAGACACCCCCACCCATATAGATTGTTTTCTTTTTCGTCTTTTTTGTGTGTATATGTGTGTGGCTTCTTCTTGTATTACAGAGAATTTTTCAAGCCCATTTTTATTTATCTGCACAAATTATAAAAATAAATAAAATAAAAATATTGGGTTACAACTTGGACTTCTTGATACAGTAGGAAAGGAAGTACCTTGCTCTGATTATTAATGAATAGAAAGAGCACAATGTTATAAATAATAAATATCTATTTTAAAAAAAAAGTGGGGTAGGGTAATATTATCACCTAGATTATTGCTTAAAGTAGGGCACACCAAAAAATGCGATGAAGAAAAGAAAGAGTAAAGTAAAGGAGTCTTTTTAGTGGTGGTAGTAAGTAACGAACCAGTCATGTAAGTAGCGAAAATTTCGCCCAAAAAACCCTTAACTACACCTCAAGCATGTTCAAAGTTATAGTCAAAGTTGTGGTAATTGGGATTAAGGATTAGTCAAGAGAATATTTGGCTAGAAAAAGATTCCAGAGAAAATGTAAACAGTGATGACCTTGACTCTTCTTTGGAGTAACAGCAGACTAAACACATGAACAGTCAGTCGTCATAGGTACGTTAAGGACTGTGGGTTAACACAAAAAAAAGAAAAAATGTGAAGAAACCAAGAAAGAACAGCGAACGAATTGTAACGAAGAACCATTGTCTATCTACTTACTTTTCACTTTACCGAAAGAACCAACTCCTAACGTGTCACCGAGCAGGTAATGTCCAATTTTTGCTTGCGGCACTTGCGCTGGTGCGTTCTTCTCCGCCATGTCAGAATCTCTCTTCCGACGGAAGCATCGTGACGTCACCAAAACCTCTCGCCTTTTCTATATATCTTCCCCACCCTACACACACTTCACTACTTACGGATGGCGAGAAAAGCACCTATTATTGTATTTTTATAAATAGGCAATAAAATCTTCTTTCTTTTTTTTAATTAAAAATTACGGATATTTTTTTTTATTTCGAGACGGAACGAAAAATAATTAAACGCTTTATATATACGTTTAATGGATAAAAAGTATATAAAAATTCATTAAACTTACAATAAGTATGCATGTTGAAACCTTGTTTTTTTTTGTACTAAAGTGAACTAACATTCTTTGCAGTTACTGATAAAATATGGATTACCTTACTGTCATTCCTACTTTGTGACATATTTGTGTTTCATTTTCAAGAATTCGATAAAGTCAGTAACAAATGAAATTAGACCGCTAAACAGATTGCTATCATAACAATTGCTTCCAAATAAAGACTGAACAAAAAAATACTCATTTTTTCAAAGGAAGCATAGAAGAATTGCTGGGTTCAGTTATTGCAAAATACTGCCACGTTCATGAAAAAATAAAAGTATCAAAGACAGAAGTTAGCATTTTGGGGGGTAAAAAAATGCATTTATTTATTTATTTGTTAAGGTAGGAGAGAAGTGTAATTTAAAAAAATGTATAAACGTTTCCACGAAAAAATACGACCCACTGTCCGTCGAGCGAAGACATGTCTAACAAGATGGCACCTTTTTTGTAAGCCTTGCTTGTAAGCCTGATTGTGAAGACGCAATATCTGATTCAGGGTAAAATGAACATAGAAAAGGCCTATGTAAAGAATTCCTTCTCAAGGTCATTTTCAACCAATCAGAAGGACGGAATTCGAAAACCGAGACATTGATTGATTGGTTCGTTTTCTACAGTTTATCAACCCTTTGCAGTTTATTTAAAGCCAAAAAATATCTTTAGACTGTAAGATTTTTTTTAGATAATGATTTAGTGATACAAGTCTTAGTAATTAATTCATAGCTGGGAGAGAATAGGTGAATTTGTGGGTAACCCCACTTGGTTTCGCCAAAAGCGCTCATTAGCCGGTGCTCATTAAGTCTATAAAAAGCCAATCATATTCTCTCTCTTCATCTTTTTAACTCTTGCTTTCAGGTGTAGTCTCACGTAGATAAAGTGTCCCGCACTGGGGCAAGTTCACTTTCATGGTCCTCTCTTAACTGAACTCGCGCACACAAGCGCATCTACATACGTGTCTATCACGCACAAGCACTTTCTCGTAGTAGCTAATGTCATTGTCTTTTTGTTTCATTTCAATTGTATACACACGTAATTCCTTTTGTTAATAACATGCATTGTCGTCTGTTTTAAACTCATTGTTTTGTGTTTCTTATTTTTACCGGGACTTATATGAGTCTGCCAATATTGTTTGCGGTTTAGTACCACGCTACCACTTTTTTATCAATGTCGATTTTTTGTGCAAATCTGTGCAAGAAGTGGATCACAAAGCTTATCCATCTTCATGTATATTTTCAGAAAACCTCAACTTCTAATTGGTCAATAAACACACAAGTGGGCGTTGCAATCCACCCACGTACGAGCCTTTTTTCCAGCGCGTGACCAAGTCAAAATTTCTCGCTTTTTTCCTTCTTCTCAGGAGCGGATCACGTGACAACGTTGATTATAAATACCAGACACAAATTTGTTCTTCCTCTATCTTGATTTCTCTTCGCTTACTAAAATGTAGCTGTATAAGAAATCACGTTTCGACCCCGGTTCGGGCGGACGCTATGAAAACATATTCACATACGCACACATACACATACGAACGAAACTTAATTACATAACATTACAAGCAATGGAAACTTAATTACAATCATTATGGACATTACAGAACATCACAAGCATCAACACATATTCTCAGCTTTACAGAATTCTTTCAACTCTTTCACAGTGAGACAAAAGAAAAGTCAATTAGACACATCACTTCTACACTAAAGAAATTTAACTTGGATATTACAGTTTTTCCCAATTCTTCACCAGCAAGAAATTACTTTAAAGTAAAAGATTTTTCCTGAAGCTACAAGTTTACCAAACACATTTCCAGCTCTTCAGGACACAATTCAAGAAACATTCTCACTCAGTTCTATTTAACAAAATTTGCTCTTGGTGAACCCTTTTCTTTTAATGACAAGATTTATTGTAATTATTTTCAGAAGTACAAAAACTAAATTTTATTTAGTATCAAACAGAAACTTCTTGACATATCAATAAAATATTCAAAATTCTATTTTACCAAACGCATTCTCACAGTGAACATTTTGAGCGGCAAGTTCATTCAACTTTTTATGAGCTCAGATAAAAATATTTAATTAGTAAAGACATTAATTCCAGTCAAAGGGAAGTAACCCTTATGCTTGTACATCATTACAGACAGAAATATAATTATTCTTTGCTTGTTATAAAACCGTTTTGTGTTGTTTCTCTTGTTTCTTTTGCGTTTGCTTACACATTCGTAAATTCAAAAATGTACGGGTTGATTTAAGGCCGTCGATACCGCTACAATGGGATAAATGTTCCAGCAGCTCATAAATATTTAATATAAAATGTCTGTACTGATCACAACTAAAGAGGTGATACCCGAAACATAATGGTGACTTATTTCTACCCAATCACAATAGCATCCCGCAATAGATTCTTACCTTTTCCAAGGGTATTTGTGCGTAAGTGAATATAACAAACCCAACCATAATTTGGAACTCGGCTTTCTTATTAACAATCCCGCGCCATTATCCATTACACCACCAGCACCTCCAAGCTTACAGTGCCAGGTATTCCCAAGTTGTTACCCATCTAGGTACTGACCAAGTTCAGCGTTGCTTAATTTTGGTGATCATACAGGAACCGGTGTTTCAACGTGATATGGCTGCAAGCCTAAAACTGAGACAATTTTTAAAAGTAGCTAGAGAAGCCGACAGCTAGTTTAATCACTCTTCATAACTATTCAGTTCGTGAGTGAACGGTCAAATAGAAATATGGGTCAGCATATCAAGATAGCAGTGTGAGCTGGGAAAAGAGAACGCTGGTTTCTGAGATACCATGTGGCCAGCAAGGAATTCAGAGACATCACACGAAAGCATAAAAACAGATCATTTTAATATGCTTACCTGAAACAAAATAATAATAATAATAACAATGGCGTAACGAAACCAAGTTTTCCTTAATGATACAAAACCAACTTACTCTCTACAATTATTATGCTACAAAGCAATACCAACTTCTGAAAGTTTTTCACAAACGACAATCATTCTACAACTCTTTCCACACAACAAACGGACGCTCCCGCTGCTATGTTGACGTACCAACTGCCGAACATCTCAACAAAATTTGACAGCACCTCGTGAACTTCGCTGACACTTTACTCTCTCTACCAATGACTTTTTCTAATTTCTACTACAGCTTTAAGTTCCCACTTTCTCGTCAACATTTCTCTCTAACTAACCCGATTTCTTTAGGCGTAAAAAATATTTTGAGAAACATCTATCTCCCTTTTTACATAAAATATTATTGTAAATAAACAAATGTTTTTTTGTGTTTCACGCTGAATAAGTGTCCTTGTTCTATGGTGCGCTTAAACAGTTATTAATTGATATTTTTTCTCCATTGATAGAAAATGGTAATTCTATACGATTATCCCGTCGATTTGCGTACACCGTGGATTGGTGATGCGAGTACAAGCTTTGCTGGGCAGATTTTTGTGTATGTAAAAAGACCTGTATGCCAATCCACATATTACGGTACGTACTCCTGTATAAGCCGACTTTATGTACACTACAGTTCAAAAGTTTGGAGCATGGGACGAACTTGACAGAAGAGTAAAAAAAAAAAAAAAAAAATGAAAAAAGAGCTCTTAGATTCATTGCAAAAAGAATGGAATCAGTTATTTAACTTATATTTTGAGAAATTTTTGCAACGAATGCCAAAAACTTTTGCTGCCGTAAACAAGGCTAAAGGAGGATATTTTGACGAGAGCAAAATTTGATCATAAAATCTTTTTTTCTTTTTGCCATAATAAAATTTCTAATAAAAAATTATGTCCAGCTCTTTAATACCATGTATAATAATTTTCTCTTATTTAAAGTAGAAAACAACTACTTTTGGGGCCAATTTAAAAATTACTAGTGGTTATCTCAAACTTTTGAACTGTAGTGTATATTACGATTTTTGCGTAAAAAAAAAACAAAAAACAAAAATAGCAAAAGCGGATCATAAACGCTCGCACTATACACGAGTGTATACAGTATTTTTGTTGTCCGACCAGTGTTGAGACCGATCTGGAAGGATACGCTACCTCCCCACGATATCAGTTTGATAATTTACCAGTTCAAATGTCAGTATGACGCTATTTAGGCAGGACGGGACAAAGATTGGAAGCAAGGACCAATCAACGCGTACCAGCCAATATTCGCAAAGATAAGTTGTAGAATTTGTACGAGAGCGTGAATGCCACTGGATCCGCGATGGCTGAACAGTTCTTTAAAAAAAACAGCAATGTTCTCTGTTTTCTGAGAAAGGCTAATTCTGAATTTCATTTTATGGTGCTGGAATCAATTTATATAATGTCCTACTAGCCATCTCTTTGTAAGCAGTTGTTAGGATAAAATGTAATAATTGTTATATATTTGGTCTTTGGTATTCATTTTAGTCGCTGTACACAATTCTCACCCTCGATTGAACTCTGATACGAGAGGACCGATAAACCGGTTTAGCTGTCTTCTTTGTTAATCAGGTTGTATTTCAATATTGCATTTCTATATTACCACTTTTCAGTTGTAGGAATACAGAAGGCGCTTATCTACCTTTGGTAGAGATAAGTTACATGGGTCACATGACAGACCGCTTAGTGACGTCACTTGATACAGTGACGACAGCGGCAGTCAAATCCAGTTCCTTTTACAGCAGCCAAACAGAAAGGTTGCTTATCCCCCCTATAGATCCAGGCAAGGGTTAAATCCTCCTCAGCAACTTACAAGTTATGCCGCTTCCTTTTGGGAATATATATTTCCCAGATATCGTGTAATATGTCCTCACCTTGGAAATAGATGCCCGTTTGAATTTGGCTTCTCCAGGCACAAGAGTATCTCCATATTATATGTAAGACCCTTACTTTTTTGTTTCTCTTTACACTCTGCTTTGCTGTGTGATATATGTGATATATTATTCTCCGTGCGGGACACTTATATATATGTATATATAGTTTTGTGTATGTAAATGTCTCTCGGAGCTTGTTTGTCATTCCTTTTTCTTTCAGTCATTCTGTTCCGTCCGTGAAGTACGGTGTTAGAGTTTAACCTCTATACACCAATTTCTAGTATCTAATTATCACACTATTCTGATTTAGTGAATTTCATTGAATAATAAATATTCGAGTAGATATATTATGTTGTGGATCTAGGAAGGCTGCGTGAATATTTAAAATTGTGCTGCAAATGAAATATGCAATATCTACAAACATAAATTATAAGAAATGGCCAAATGGTAATGATATTCAATCACGACAAAAAATACGTTTGAAACAATAGATTAAATTTTATCTACACAATTTACAATTTCTTTGTTTGTAATGATGTGTGCAAAGGTATATTTTAGAGAAAAAGTGCTTTGCTGTTTCGGAAATGTTAACTGTCTAAGTTGTCTGCCTTTGATTAAAAGGTTGAATTTAACTTAGACAAAAGATTTTTCTTTGAAAGATATTGAGTGAAAAAGTTTCTAATCTCTCATAAAAATCAAATTTAAAATCCACCAACCAATCTTATATACACTAAAATTAAATCAACACATATTTTTGTGTATTTTATGTTATATAAAATATTCTTATTGTTGTTGTTATTTGAGATTTGCTGTTTGCGTCCTATTTGTGTTTTATCAATGTTGTTGAACGAAGAAGTTTAAAATGTGTGCGGAAATAACTAATTCCCCCACGCAACCTTCACCTTTCTAACATTTATGACCAGACAATATAGTTAATTAGCATGTCTCCACCACAATATCATGGATATAATACTGCCCATAACGAGGAAAATACAAATGGGAGAATAAACTTTTCTCCCATAGCTCTCTCCTGTTACACAGTAATTTCTTTTTTTCCATCCCCTTCTTTTTGTTATTTTTGTTAATTATTATTTTAACATGGGGGTTTGATCGCTTAAATTTTACCTCTACAAAATTTTTTGTTTGCGATTTAGTTCAGAGTCTGTTATCAGGACTTGTGCAAGGGTCTCGTGATCCCCCACCCCACGAATCATGATACGGTGCCCCCAACACTATTGTGGAATCTTCCACGACAGCCAGTTTACCCTCCGCTGAGAAATGCACTCTTCCTGTTGTAATTTTCACCTCCATCATACTTACAAATATATAACAAGCATTCATTGGTTAATCACCTTCAATCTAGCTTGCTGATTGGTCAGTTTCGACCTGCACGCGACATGTCTGTTTTGGAGCCAACTAAGTGTAATCCTGTCACGTGATACAACATACTATAAAAAACCAAACACGAGTGATTTTCTCTCTCTTTCGTCACGCTCCCTCTTGGTTCTCTATCGCGTCTCAACTCCGCTGCCAAAATGTGACTCTTAAAGAACTCCTGTCTTGACTAATGCAGTCAGACGTAAAAGAACTTTACAACATTTCATGCAAGTATAATTCTGAACTATTACCAACTTGTACAATACACAATTCCAAACATGCAACAACTCATTCTTCTACAGTTTAACAATCAATTTATTCGTTATGAGCTTCGGTACAAATATTACCTAGTCTAAGAGACACAACTCTGTCTAACCTTTCAGTTTTACATGCATGTACATCAAATGCTTAATAAATTCAATTGTTATGTTTTGAATCATTATTTTTGTCTTTTATTAATTGTTGTGGATAGAAGATTATTGAACACGCACAATTTTAAGCCTTCTGATCATTCAAACTTTCTGATATCTCTTAACATCTTCACACAACCGCAACACTACCACATCTCAATTTTCATAAGGCTGTATTCATATAAATTTTATTGTAACCTAATTATGTACAATAATGGATCATATGCAATATAGGTGAACAATTCAACAAGAAAAAAATGAAAATAAATACAATGTATCTAGATACAAATTAGAGACAGAGTCTATCAAAGTCTAGATAAGAATGGTGAAGCTCGGTTGTTGCTTTGCACATCTCTAAAATCTTTCGGCAGAGTTTGGAATACAGGTCTTCTTCTTCATAAGTCGAAAAGTTACAGTGTCTATGGCCAAATTTTTGAACTGATCCACACCTTTCTTATCAGATAGTGAAATGAAAGTTATCCTGGACAGCGATTCTTCTAGACCCTTTTGTAGTAATGCAACTGTCCCCGAATCTATGATACGGGAGCCCCGACTCAACTACATCTCAATTTTCATAAGGTAGTATTCATATAAAATACAAATCTTATTGTAACCTAATTATGTACAATAATGGATCATATGCAATATAGGTGAACAAGTCAACTAGAAAAATTGAAAATAAATGCAATGTATCTAAATACAAATTAGAGACATGTCATAATGGATCATTCCATCTTAAATAAATCAATGTTTGCGGCAATTTTTAACATCAACTTGAGATTTTTCTTGTTAATAAGTTGAATAATTTTAACACATTCAACATTATGGATGAAAAATAATGAATTTTATTTTGTGTTTCTTCAAGAATGAAGTCAACATTTTTTATTCTTTAATAGTCGTATTTAGTTTAATTTCTAACGTATATAAATATAGGTGAAAAAAAAAGAAGCAAATGCTTTTAAGATAGCAAGGGTCATAAAGCAAATTGGGCCCCCAATCAGGTTGAGAGTAGTACGCACCGGCGTACTAATTGTATGGGTAACTTCTGGTTGAAAGCTCAATCAACTGTGTAAACATTTGTCAAATATCATCATTGCTTCGGTGTTTGAAATTGAGCATTAGAATTGGGGCTGTTGAACTTTAACATTGGCAATATTCACCCCACCCCCTTTAATATTTTCCAGGACGTTTTTAAATTCAATTTTGCTTTAATCTCCCATTGAACTATAGTTTATGTGTGGCCCGCGCATCTGAAAATTGTGTATGCGCTTTGTTTGAAATGAGGAAATTAACAAGAATTAAACTGATTTTTTATATGCGCTTGTTCTAAATTTTCTAAAAAATGCTTCTTTGAGATTAGATAT
The DNA here is from genome assembly GCA_964036315.1 of Acanthosepion esculentum. Classification (NCBI taxonomy): domain Eukaryota; kingdom Metazoa; phylum Mollusca; class Cephalopoda; order Sepiida; family Sepiidae; genus Acanthosepion; species Acanthosepion esculentum. Next base: position 57,614,947 of record OZ038499.1, read on the forward strand.
TAGAATGGGTTTAGTTCGGATATTTGGAAAAAAGTTTGGATGATTTCAATTTTTCTCTTCATTTCACGTCCGGATATTCGCATTCCGGAAGATCGAGGTATGAATAATCGAGGAAGTAGTGTACTTCGTAATTTACTGTGATGTTTTTTTTTCCTGTCTACAAAAGGTTTTACTTTTAATAAATACGTGGAGGTAAGTTATACCAATTCTTATTACTTAGTCCCAAGCGTTATTTTGTTGAAATTTTATGTTTTCGATAGTTTTTTTGTTTGAATCAAGAAAAAAATATCTGTAATTCAAAATATACTGGACGACATTAAAAAAATAACACAACGACTATTTGAGAGAGAACAATGTCATTTTAGTACTAGTATTAAAAGTAAATATTAAAATTATAAGATAACTCGCTTATTACGATAAATATATTTAAAAATACAATTTAGTTTCAATTTTGAGCACCCATAGTTAAGATAAACCAACTGGTGTTTACAATCAGCATTGCGCATGCTCAGTACTTGATTTGTTACATGTGTTGCCTGAATTGAAATGAGATGTTCAGTTCTCAAGAATATCTCGACAAAAAGACTGGACCATATGGAATTGGACGGCTCAGTTACTTGCAGTCTCTTGTCACGGAATACGAAGAGACCAGTTCGGATGGTGATATATTGGCTATTATTTTATTTTTTTCCATTATTGTTCTAAAATCTCCAGGTCGAGAGAGAGAAGCTAAGTAAGAGCAAGTGTTTTCTGGTGTCATTTTATCGGCCACGTGTGTTTTGTTGTTGAAATTGTCTTTCTTTCCTTTTTCTGTTCGTGTGCCTTACACACGAAATAACGATCAATGACGAGGCTGGTTTATATAATCAAGTTAAAATTTTATTTTGTAATTTACTAGTAAAGTCTTTTCTTGGCATGAGGCTCGAAAAAGAAAGTGTAAAAAAATTATGAGTGAATATACTTAACTCCGCCGGACTCCGGTATTTACAAAATTTGAAAAAAATGACTTTTTATTTTATTTTTTTACAGTCCCGGATTCTATTATTTTTGAAAATTCATCGAAGGGAAACAGTTGTTATAACTTGTTTTTAAAAAAATTCTTAGAATAAAAAAACTTAAATTAATAAAAAAAAATGTACATCGTGTTATTATTCTTTTAGTTTAAAAAAAGCGAAATATTTTTTTTATAAAGAAATACAAGTCTGTTTTCGTAGTTAGATATAAGCACATTATTTACACTTTTCGGATTGTTGTCTTCATCTTTGTTGCCATATTCACACCGTTTCGGACGCTGTATACTCCGGCCTTCTTCAGGTGATTAGAAATCAGTTCGAAATTCCAATGGTTACAATACCTAATCTCAGAAATATAGACAGACGTAAGAAACACAGTACCAAACTTGACATTTATAAACAAACTGTATATGCTGCTTTTTTATGCGTTGGGGTTATCAAATGTAATTGCGTGTTCTAGACTAAGAGCATTTTATTTATTATACATTTAACGATTCAAGAAAAAAACAACGAGACTCCAATTGTACATCAACAATAAAATATATATTGAAACAATAACATACAAAATAATCATGCAATGATTAAGGGAGAAAAAGTTGTTCCCCATTATTAACTGTATTCTGATTAAGATTGAATGTTCGAAAGAATTTCTCTTGAATAAGAATGTTCAGGATTCTATGTTGAATAGAGTCTGGTGTTAGAATAGAATACAGTTAATTAAGAAGTGTGCTGGTTCATGAACTTGGCTTAGTCACAAGATATGTGTAAATGTGATACAAAAATCTGTGTGTGTTGTGAGTAGTAAAGGATTTGTGTAGACAGGCGTAAAATCTGTTGTTGAAAAAATCGCTTGTTTTTAAAACTGCTGGTAGGATCCCAGCGAAAACGCGGGAAAGTTGATTTAGCACAAAAATGTTTGATTGGTTAAAATTCGACCAATTACTGATTTTGTAACAAAGACACATGTGAGCAAGTTCACGATAGAAAAATTCAATGTGGTGACTGCGATTGCTAAATTGTCTTATGGAAAAGCCGTATTGATTTACAAGCCGATTGCAGACGAATAAATTGTGGGCATGGAAACCGTAGCAGTCGCTACAAAACTGCTATTTTATGATATCTCTGTTAAATAAAAAAATCATGGGTCGATTTTACACTGTATCAAAACAGGAATAGCCCACTTCTAAAATGGGGAAAAAATTTTTTTTCAATTCTGACAAGTGTTCCAATATGTTTTAAAAACAAGAACACAAAAATTATTTTCAAAAACAAATTTCCCTATTTTTTAGGAGTAGACCAATCTTTAAGTAATCCCAAAGTTTGAACCTTCAAAATTCAGACTGACAAGAGGGTTTACAATTCAATTAAAAATAAAATTGATAGCACTTTAGTACAGTACAAGACTGCAGATGTGTGGCCGCCCAGTGAGATACAAACATAGCAGTTATAAAGAAAGGTCAGTGAGATTAGATTGTTGATATCCAGTAAAGGATCTCAGTATCACACTTACTGTCCTCTATGAAGATGCTTCTCGGATATTTAAACTTCCACGTCTGCTGGATTCTAGTGTTTCTGACCTTCTAATCACATTTCGGAAAACCAAAAACTCCTTGTAAACTTTCTTGACAGCAATTTGTTCTTTTAGTTCTTTCTTGTCTCAGAGCCAGAAACACTTGACTTTCCTTTTCCGTGTGAACATAATTCTTACTTTGTGAAATTTTTGCCTTCTTACTATTGCTTTGCCTAATTTTGACTTGCATATACATTGTTTGCTTAGTATTATTTTGCACTGTTCTTTTTCTTCTTTTTTTTTTTTATTGAGAACTTAGTCAATTCCACTTGTTGAGAATTTTGTCAATGACACATAGCCATGGCCATTTATTCCACAGGTACTCAGATGGCTCCTTGAGTAATCATAAAAATTTAACTTGCCAAATATTAGGTTGGTGCAAAAATAATGTTGTTTTTTGACGTTCAACTTCATGTGAGAAAACGACATTATTTTTGCACCAACCTAATATTAAGAAAAGATATTTTCTGGGATGCTCTAACAGCCCATGGCAGTTAGAAAGAGTTAAAGAGGGGAACACTTGTAAGGATCAATTTAGCCAAATTCGGTGGCGGAGTGGGTTTAAAAATATTGGTTGCCAGTATATATTAATAAAAATATTGATTGCTGCAACTACAATGCTATCATTTAATTTTCATAACGAATAAATAACATTTTCCAAAAATACATATGGAAAAAAGGGTATAATATATTTTCAGAAGAAACAGACAAGGACACATTCCAAAAGCTGGGCAGAGTACCGCGAGACGGGAGGATTTCTTTGGTAACAAAGAAAAGAATACTGAACTGTTATGTGACATCTGTCCTTCTTTATGGCAGCGAATGTTGGATGATTTCCTCAAAGATGAAGAAGAGACTCGATGCGACAGAGATGTGGTTCTACAGAAGGCTACTAAGGATATCATGGACCGAGCATGTGAGCAATGATGAGGTTTTAAGTTGCAAAGAAGGAGGAGGCTTATACTTAATATCAGGAAGAGGCAGCTAAAGTTTCTGGGACACATAACAAGGAAGGAGGGCCTGGAGAATCTGATACTCACAGGTCAAATAGAGGGAAAGAAAGACAAGGGAAAATAATGCGTGACATACCTGGCGGACTTACGCAAGTGGATGACAGAACGTGGTCTGGGGGAGGAAGCAAAGTTGAAGGAACTTGTTGAGAGCTGCAAGGGATAGAGGGAGTTTGGGAGCCATAATCGCCTACGTCCTGAAAAGACATGGCAGATAAAAAGAAAGATTTGTGAGAATTACAAGCAGTTTTATTTGATTACTGAAAATAACCAGTGATTACAAAACTCTAATCCTATGTGATAATCATTAATCAAATCAAAAAATGTGACAAGCAGATGCCCAAATCATTTAAACTTCCATATTTGGATGAAAATTCAAAGACTGTTCAATTTAAAATTAACGATTTGGTCAAATAATTTGTTGCTATCCACTGAAAAGGAATTGTTAGATGAATTGGACACAGATGGATCGAACAATCATCTAGTGAACACAAACAATTTCTCTAAATATAGTGGACTACTTGTAGTACTCTATTGTGTTTTTAAACTATCTGTTAACGTATAAATTTTGCGGTAAACTATTTAACAATATCAACCAATTACTTAAAAATTTAAAAAGAGAAATAAAAGATTCAATTATAGGATTCGGTATTTACATTCGGTATCTACTGCCAGCAATATGTACATTACATATCAGTCAGTTAAATGCCATATGTGATATCCACTTGGGCGATCATGCCTCTTTTGAGTCATGACTTGGCAAAGGATTTTTCTACAGTAGGTTGCTATTTCTTTCTGCAGTAAACTGGTTGCCAACCAATGTCCTGCTATTCAACCCATAGCTGGGGGAGAAGGGACATATACATACCTTTCACAAGAGTATTTGTGCGTAAGTGAATGTAACAAACCCAACTAGAATTGTATGAATAGAATATGTATTCTTTGTAAAAAAAATCAGTTTGTAGGAGATCAGGTTTTATTGACATATTTTTGTAAAGAGGGATTTTGCCAAGTCAAATCTATGGGTGGATATGTTTTTGTTTTTTTTTCTCAAAAATGTATTGCTGGTATTTTTACTATAAAAAATCTATTTTTATACTTTCATAGTGTTCTGACCCCAGTTTGGTGATTAACTATTTGCCTATAGCTGGGGCCCCACTGGGTGGACCTGGGAACAGCAGCAATTAAGAGATGGTTCCACATTCCTCAAAACCTCCTGATCAAATCTGAAAATTGTGAAAACAGACCACTTTAAGGGTCCATTTGTTATAATTTATTTCTCCAGGGAGTTTCTTTTTCCCTGGCTCATCAGACCACATTTCCAATGTTGAAAAAATGAATTTAAATTTACATATAGTTTATATACACTTTTGAGGGGTAGTTTTAAGTTGATGTAAGATGGTATAGAGAGTGGCGAGAGAGAGTGTGACAGACATGGTCGAAATATAGAGTGGGAAGGGAGAGATAGGAATGATTGTAAATTTATTTTTATTACAATACTTTATAGTGAGGAAGTGGGGTAAGGACCAGACATCGACCTATTTAATAGGTCATCTCACAGGAAATGATATAGAGAGAATAAAAGAGAAGTAAAGATATAAGTAATCAGTTGTGGAATTAGGAATTAAGGAAATATATATCTATATATATAGAGAGAGAGAGAGAGGAAGAGAGAGATAGAATTTTCTTGTTATATATTATTTTCATTGTTTTTTTTTCTGTTTTGGGGGGATAAATTAAAAAAAAAGGTTTTATTTTGTAAAATTGAATTAAAAGGCTATTATTAAAAAATTAATTTTGTAAGTTTAAAAAATTAAAATATGCAAAAATAGGTTTCATTTTTATATGAAAATAACTAATTTTCTGACTTGTGAAAACTATCCCCAAACAAGATGTAGAATATTGGTTAACATGAAAATGGTCTGACATTTGATTTTTATGCAAGACACCAAACATTTAAATACAACAAATAGAAATAAAATGTATATTGTTTTTATTTGCATGAAACAGCCTGTCGCCTCTGAGTGTTGACTTCAATGTTCACTTTTATTTATTTATTTATATATATATATATATATGGAGTAATCTCCTGTCATTTTTCAATGTATGCGGGTCCAGTGGCTCAGTTCATCAAACCAAACGGCCGAACTACCCGCACATATCATTTGATTATAGTGGTGACTGCATGTGCAGAACTGACCACAATTTTTGTAAGAACCAGATACAGAGAACTGGTACAGAGCATTCCACAAGGTCTCCAAACAACCCTCCTCAGGTTTCAAATTTAGAGTTGTCTTTCTAGACGGATTGCCATCCAATACACATAGCCTGTGGGGAAGAAATCTAGATACTAACCAGGCTTTATGTTGCTTAAATTCAGTGATCATACAAGAACCAGGCCCGTAAAACAGTTGGTATGGTGTTCGCTTGACAACCTAACTGTCAGGGTTTCAATTCTCGGTAGTGGATGCGCACTGCTGATGAGTCCCAAATATAGGACGAAACGGCCGTCCAGTGCGTTCTGCATTCTGTTGAGGTTTCAGACTCGATGATATTACTTAATTATAATTATCAAATCCTCCTAATAATTTCTATCATTTATATATATATATATATATATTTTGTTGTAACCTAGGGAAGGTTACTGAATTAGGAATAACCAAAACGGAGGTTGGAAATGAAATGGTAATCTTTATAACATCAGTAAAATAAAATACTCACTAGTGACGTGAAGTAGGTAAAACACTGCTAGTAGTGGACTACATAGCATATTACTCCCACTTATAATAGTGAGGATTGGAACATACACATTAGTGTTTATAGGTATGGTACATAACAGATATATATATATATGTTATACTAGCTTAAAAGCTGCCCTATAATAGGTAGGGAGGAGTAGATGCGATAGGTAACAATAAACTACATAAGAACTCAAAATCAATCGTTGCATTTAAGTATTGCATTATTATTCAAGCTTACCTTTTAAAAGTTCAATAATTCTTCTGCTGCCACTTAATGTAAACACAGTTTGATGTACATAAGTCCTTACTTTCCGTACAAACAATTATTTTTATTTCATGAATGAATTTTACTGGATTTCAGAATTTCAGATACCTTTGTCTACTAAGTGATTATCTTGCATCAACTTAGTCTTGATATAGGCTTTGTCAGTGCAGTTGCTAATCATTTTCTTCTGGGAGATATTTCCATTTCACTGTTATATTAAATACATAAAATTTTTAACATGAAAAGATACTGAACAAAAATCAATTTATATAATAACAGGAGTAATCAATGAATCATAGGTACCATTGAGGGATTAAAATATATAAAGGGAACAGATTAATTAAATGACTCATTGGCTTCTATGTTAGTTGTGAATTCTTTATCTTCGCTTTATTGAATCTCAATACATTGTTTCAAGACTTTTGTTTTATTGCATCTCACTAGTAAAACTTGCCAACAATTGCTGTCATTTTTGACAGCAAGGGTACGCTCGCATATATGTGTGTGTAGGGTGGATTTTTGAGTACCCAAAGCAATTTAAACTATTGCACCTCCTTTAGCACTGCAGTGCAGACCAGACAGCAGCTTTATTCTCAGGGTGCAGCTTCTTTCAGTCAAACACTTATGGCTTAAAAAATAACTCTTTGGCCAGATTATTACCCACAAAATAAAACCATGAAATGTCTGTAGAAGTAGGCAAATTCTATTTGGTTCTAACCTTCTACTGTAGATGAACAAGGCAGATGTGAGGGTAATTGAGGAGGGGGACAATCTAACAGGTATGTTTACCTTTCATGGAGTTTGAGAATGGGCTCTAGTCCTTCTCTGTCCTCTTGCTTTAGGGGGCCACTGTTTTATAGAGAACATCATTCTTTCTCTTGTCGGCTCTGTCTAAAAATTAATTCATCAAGTACTCAGGAACTGGCTTCACCCTGACCCTATTTTTCAGGTTTGTTTGACTTGGATCTTGATAAGATATTAGCTGATATGACTACACTTTTCACTTCTCGGTAGTGGATGCGCACTGCTGATGAGTCCCAAATATAGGACGAAACGGCCATCCAGTGCTCTCTGCATTCTGTTGAGTTTTCTTCTAGACTCAATGAATTACTTAATTATGATATATATATATATATATATATATATATATAAACTGATTTCAGCATCAGTATATTTTCTTAATTGAGGACTGAAAATAAATTGAATTTTACAATATAATTGTATTCCACTTAACAACTTTCTCTGTTCACATTTTCTTTTTAACCACATCTATTTTAATCTTTTGCAGATGCCAAACGACAAATACTTGCCAACCTAGCCAACTTTGGTTATGACCCATTAAACTATGATTATTTTCGACAGCTGAATGTGTTGGATATGTTTCTAGGTAAGTTAAATAAGACATCTTCAGTACTAATTTAGTAAAAAAGAGTGATAAACTGAATAGTCCGGTCATATACTAATTGCAAGGAACTCATAGGTCATGGGGTGGTAGCACCAGTTAGGATCCCAGCTATGGGCAAATCGTGAACTCCAAAACATTATTAAAGTATAAAAATGTGTTTTTATAGTAAAAATACCAGCTATATGTTTTTCTATAAAAAAATATTACCAACAATATATATTTATAGTAGAATTAACAACAATACATTTTATACACTATTTACATTATTCGGACTATTGTCCTCATCTTTGTCGCCATATTTATCATGTTTCGGCTGTTGTACACTCCGGCCTTCTTCAGGTGGTTGGAATCTCAAACTGAACCCTTTATGTCACTCACTTGGGTAGATTATTCTAGTTCCACATGCCATGTCTAATGAATGTCAGTTATCAGTTATCTCCTATTAATTCTAATCTCCAAGTTTTCCACCGTCTTAACCAGGTATTGAACTCACACTCTTTGGGTCCTGTAACTGGATCTAACTAACGCCTAAATCCACTGTGCCATGTGTCCTTGAGGGCATCTGTGTATGAATCTCTGGGTATTATAAAGAAGAATGAACCAGTATTCCAATAGATAATCTGATGGAGATGTTGACTTTCTGTACACAAACAACACACTTCGGAATGGGATCACACATATATCGACAGGATGAGGGATTAGCAATGGGCTCACCATCATGACCAGGAATAGTGAATATATACATGGAATACTTTGATGAAATGGCATTAGAATCTATATCTCTAAAGCCAACTCTATGCTTCAGGTACGTAGATGACACCTTAATACTCTGGCCACACCAGGAAGATGTTCAGGTTCTACTGGACCATGTGAACTCAATAAGACCTTCGATACAGTTCACAATGGAGAAAGAGAATATCTAAACACTACCATTCCTGGATGTTCTAATATCTTGAACAGAGCAATTGGTTCAAGACATCCGTATACTGTAAACCAACATTCACCAGACAGTACCTCAATTTCAACTCCCACCATCCATACAGTGTAAAGAAAGGGATCGTCCGCTGTTTACAACACTGAGCAAAAGTCATAAGTGGCGACCCAGAGACATTAGACAAAGAATTGGTCTGTATAAGTAGTACCCTAAAATGCAACAACTATCCTGGGTACGTGGCAGAAGCCCCAAAACCTGAGATAGGCGGGTACAAGAGGAGGACAACAACACTCAGAAAACAGTCTGCCTGCTTTATGTGAAGGGGTTATCAGAGAAAATACAAAGGATCTGCTGTCCATATAACATCAGGGCAACCTTCAAATTCAAAAGCTGGACGACACTTCGCAGATATCTCTCCTGAGTAACACCTCCCATAGAGGAAAACATGACTAAAGACTGTGTGTACGCTATCCCTTGCAGCTGCGGAAAGAAATATAAAGGAGAGACAGGCTGCCCCCTTAAGGTAAGGCTTCAAGAACACCAGAAAGCTGTAACACAAGGGGAAGTGGAAAAATCAGGCATGGCTGACCACATATGGAGAGAAAAGGGAGATCACTATCCTCTGTAGGATCAGGTTGAGATCATAGACAGAGAACATCATTGGAAAATTCGTAAACTTAAGGAATCAGCATATATGCTAGGCCACAAAAATCTCCTGAGCCGACCAAGCATAGAAATGAATACAATATGGGAACCAGTAATAAGGAGTGCTAGAGAAAAGCAATGAATAACAACAAAAATTGCAATATGAGCTCTGGTAACAACATGCAATGATAACAGCAGAAATTGCAATATGAGCACTGGTAAAAAATGATATTAGGTTTATCATACCCAGAAATTCATACACAGATGTCCTCAAGGACATATGGCACATTGGATAAAGGTGTTAGTTAAATCCAGTGACAGCACCCAAATAGTGTGAGTTCAATACCTGGTTAAGGCGGTGGAAAACTTGGAGAGGGGAATTAACAGGAGAAAACTGATAACTGACACGTGGAACTAAATAAATAACCTATCATCAGTTTGATATTCCAACCACCTGAAGAAGGCCAGTGTGTACAACAGCCGAAACATTGAGATAAATATGGCGACAAAGATGAAGACAGTTGTCCGAATAATGTAAATAGCGTACATAATGCCTCATCTCAGAAATATAGATAATACATTTTATAGAAAAATAAGCTATACGTTTTATCTGTAGTTGAAGCCATAAAACTGTTCAAAGTATTTAGTTTTCCACATTAAATAACCGATAGAGACTGATATGTCACTAAACAAAATGAACCAACCTTTGTCTTCATCCGAGTAAATTATATTCACTTTTTATTAAAATAGTTTTAGGTTTAAAATTCTAATCACATAGGTTTTGGTTGCATATAAATTCATTAAATGTATTGTTTAATTTTAAGTCACCTTTAGGTTTGCATATCAGCCAGTTATATGCCGTTTTCAATACATGACTGACGAGGCAAATTTTTTCCCACAGTAGGTTGCCATTTCTTTCTGCAGTAGACCAGTTGCCATCCAAGACTACAGAACCCGGACAATCTTGCTATTTACCCATAGCTGGCGGGGAGAAGAGGATTTGTACCTTTCCCAAGGGTATTAGAATGTAATGGATTCGACTGGAATTCAAAACTTCACTTTAAATCTTAGGCTGTTTCACCAATGTATCTTGGAAGACATTGTTTACTGTTGTTCATTTTCTTCTTTTTCTTTAAATAACATCCATTATGGATTTTTATTTTAATTGATTCTTGTTTGTTTGTTTTTTATTTTTACCAACCTCAGTTTGTTTTGTTTGGCAGACTTTGAACCTTATTTAATTGGAATATATACAGAATTGCCAAAGTTTCCAGATGATTGGGTTCATGATTTTTGTTCTCACCAGATTTTTGCCAGTCTGTTCTCTGACCTTCCTCAGATTTATAACCCATTTAAAAGAAAAATTTCGAACTTCTTTTCAAGTAGTATCAACCAATCTTATCTTTTCTTAACTGAAAATATGACATATATATATATTTTCAGTTGTATGGATATTACTTTGTGACCCTGGGTTTCATGCTTTTGCAATCATCAGAGTTTGTCTGATGATCACAAAAGCATGAAACTCAGGGTCACAAACTCATAACCATACAACTGAATATGTTAGCTCTATCACTGATATTGAGCACTTTCTACTAAGTACTGTGCATATCAAATATATATATATATATATATATAGTCTTAAAATGTGCTATATTTATGGGATAAAGTGCTCAATATCAGAGATAGTGTGTGTAAATACTAAAGTGAACATAGAAGTCAACACTTAGAGGCAACAGTCTGTTTCATGCTAGATGCAATTGTCAGGCCATGAGTGCTGTTATTTTTCTTGGCTATTTATATATACGTGTCAGTGGTGCATTGTGAGTAGTCTATTTTGGCGGTTATTTTACCGGAAGTCATTTATTTGTTTATTTATTTATTTGGGTTAAATTATTTTGTTTGTTTTTATTTATTTTTATTTTTATTTTGATCAGTGTTTTTATTAACGTAGTAAAAATTTGTTTATATAGCTTATTTAATAGTTTTTGTTTAAAAAAATTTCAAAACCAACCCTGCATGCAGACTCATAAACCCAGCCAAAAGCGAACTAGGTAAAATAAGTAAAACGATACTAGAAAGAATTAATTGTGAACTTAGGAAGAAGTTAGGAGTAAACCAGTGGAAAAATGCAAAAGCAACTATTGACTGGTTCCACAGCATTAATAACAAACAAAATTGCCACTTCCTACAATTAGACATAAAAGAATTTTACCCATCCATAACAGAACGCATGTTAGATAAGGCCATCAACTTAGCTCAGGAACAAATAATAATAAAACCAAACGAAATTGACATCATTAAGCACTCCTGTAAATCATTACTATTTCACTATGAAGAAGCATGGATAAAGAAAGATGGGATATTTGACACTACAATGGGAAGCTTTGACCGTGCAGAGACATGCGAAATCGTAGGTATTTACTTACTACACAAACTAAGCAAAATAATAGATAGAAATGACACAGGACTCTACGGGGACGATGGTCTCATAATCTTAAGAAACTGTAACAAACAAAACTAGAAAAGCAATAATAAAGATTTTCAAAAATAACAGATTCGACATAGATATAAAAACTAACCTAAACAAAGTAGATTTTCTAGATGTTACCTTCAATCTAAGAAAAGGCACATACAAACCATACAGAAAACCCAATGATAACTCACTCTATATATACACACATCTTCCAAACACCTGCCATCTATAATCAAACAGATACCAAAATCGATTAACCGCAGGCTTTACGATAATTCCTTCAATGAATCTATATTTAACAAAGCTACGAAAGACTACAAAACAGTCCTAAAAGATAGCGGATTCCCAGCAACACTGACATACTCACCACAGAATACAAAAAAGGCCAACAGGAAAAGAAATATCATATGGTTCAACGCACCGTACAGCAAAAACGCAAAGACAAACGTAGGAAAAATATCCATCAAACTTTTACACAAACACTTCCCGGATTCAAGCACCCTACACAAAATATTCAACAAAAACACAGTAAAAATAAGCTACAGTTGCACCGAGAACATGGCACAAATAATAAAAAAGCACAACAGGAAAAATTATCAACAAACCACACGAACAAATTAAATCCACGTGCAACTGCAGAATAAAAAATGAATGTCCCTTAAACGGTAATTGTTTACAAAACAATGTAATCTACCAAGCCACGATAAAATCACCAGATAATGAAGAAAAAGTATACATAGGAGTAACTGAAGGACCCTGGAAACAAAGAAATTATATTACACAAAACACCTTTAACAAATAGTAAATATGTGAACAGCACAATGCTTTCTAAGTATATCTGGGAAATTAAAAACAAAACGCACACCACACCAAAAATATCTTTGAAAATAAGGAAAAGATCATCAGCCTACAACAACCAATCAAAAACTTGCAAACTTTGCTTGGAGGAAAAAATAGCTATCATTACCTTCCCAGACCAAAATAAATTATTAAATAAAAGATCCGAGCTAATCTCAAAATGCAGACATGAAAACAAATTTTTACTACGTTACTTAAAAATTGAAAACGAAAAAAAGATATACGTGAACAAACAAAATGACAATAAAATAAGCAAAATAAATTAATCCAAACAAATTACCAAATACTGTTAGAATAGACAAAATGACAATAAAAAATAAGAAAAAAATCAATAAATAAAGTAAATAATAAACAAATTAGCAAACTATTATGACCAAAATATTAGTTAGACTAAAAATCAAAACAAAAAATCAGCTGAAAAAAATAGCTATAACTGTTATATAACGATAAAAAAATGAATAAAAAATAAAATACTGCGTTACTTAAAAATCAAAAACCAAAAAGAGAAAATGTACAGTGTAACAAATAAATAACAAGTAAAATAAATTGATCTAAATACATCCAAATATATAAATAAACAACCAATACCGATAAGCTAGCTGTTAGAAAAAACAAATAAAGATAATTAATCCAAATAAATACATGAAGTAATAAACAAATTAAAAACTGTTCCCGCCAAAGTAATAGAACAAACTACAACAATCAACCCCAAAATTAAACAAATAGCTTTAATTATCTTCCCAAACAAAAACAAAACTATTAAATAAGCGATATAAACAAATTTTTACTACGTTAATAAAAACACCGATCAAAATAAAATAAAAAATAAAAATAAATAAAAACAAGCAAAATAATTTAACCCAAATAAATAAATAAACAAATAAATGACTTCCGGTAAAATAACAGCCAAAATAGACTACCCACAATGTACCACTGACCCGTATATATAAATAGCCAAGAAAAATAACAGCACTCGTGGCCTGATGATTGCATCTAGTATGAAACAGACTGTCGCCTCTAAGTGTTGACTTCTATGTTCACTTTTATATATATATATATATATATATATATATAGCATGACTCTTCGGCAGAATTGAGTCACTGTCAGTCACTGTGTGTTTATCTAAATCTAAAAATAAACACACTAAAATTCACCTTCATCCCTGCCGTGAACCGACGGCTTAGTGGTAGAAGTTCCAACTGACACCAATTCAGTCGGGTTTCGATCCTAGCTAGAGGCAACCGGACGTCTCGCCACACTGATGAGCTGTGAAACAGTCTGTCTGTGGATGACAAAAAAAAAAAAAATATATATATATATATATATATATATATATATATATACACACACACACACACACACACACACACACACACACATACATCCTTTGTTTTATATATAGAGATACTAAATTTTATGGTGGGCATTAATGTGTTAAAAAGTTTCTTTGAAAAGTTTACAGATGAGTCCATGTTGTCACAGCTTGCTTTTTTTCTGTTTTTTTTTTTAAGATGCCTTGGAAGAAGGAGATGAGAAATTTGTGGAGTTTGGGATTGGAGGTTTGTGCAATGTTTGTTTAGGTAAGGGATTTAATGTATTTTTTAATTTACTATTTGTCTATAAAAGTTATTTGTTGAGAAAACTGTAATGTTAATCTTTTATACATACATATATATATATATATATATATATATATATATATATATATAGAGAGAGAGAGAGAGAGGGTGACCCCAAAAAACGGGAACTTTTTAACAATCCAATAAAACCAAGAGTGATGGAAGAAAAATATTTAATTCATAGTAATTGAAACCTTAAAACATGCCATTTAAGAAACAAAGATGGAATTTTCATTTTTTCAAAATTACGTCCTGTAGACGGCGTCCTCCTGTACGAATGCATTCTTGAAATCTGCTGTTGAGATTCCTCATTGACTGCTGCAACATCTCAGCTGGGATACTGTGAATTTCATTGTCGTTAGTAAAATGGCGAAATGTTTACTTGCTCAAGGTCACTGTCTCGCAGTGTTGCCACTTGCTCATGTCTGGCAATACGCTCTTCAAAAATTCCCATTTGTTTGGGTCACCCTGTACATATATATATATATATATATAAAATACATAAAAGGTTAATGGTCAGAGTTGAATCAGACCAGGAATCTAGTATTAAAAAGTGCTCAATACAAGTCCTTGCTTACATATCAGAAAATTTTTCTTAAGTGCATATGAGGCTGGATAAAAAAAAGTATTTTTTACCCCCGACCAATACATTTACAATAAACTTGCTTTTCTTCTCTTCCCCCTTCTTCTTCTTCCTCCTTCACATCCTCCTCCTCCCTTTCTGTTACACCCAACATCATGCGTTTGTTTATTTATTTTTGAAAATAATGTTGTGTTCTTTATTTTTTTTTTTAAAGTGTTAGGTGGTCATTTGATAAAAATCGCCTGAGGATATCCTAGAGTTGAAACCAAGGTAGCGGATGAGTTGGTCCATTGCACATCAAATGTAATGATGGTTTCACCTTGGGGATGCAGGTTCTAATCCTGCTGGAGGACGCATATTTTTCTAAGATTCTCAAAATATTCAGGCCGCTAGATGTAACTAAATAATTATACTGTTTAATAAATAAAAACAGAGAAAATATGAGTATCCATTTGAAAAATAATGTTTAAAAATCTGTCAGATTTAATCCATCTCTTAAAAAAATTGTCCTTGTTTGCTTTAGGATACAAAACAGAGCAGGCATGTATGTTTTGAGAATTGGGTAGTATGCCTTCAAAAGCACTATTTGGGCTTTGTTTGATTAGGAGGTTCTATGTTGCCAAATTGGTCTAAGGCACATCAGATCTTCTGATGACTGTTTCACCTATGGGATGCAGGTTCAAATCTTGCCAGAAGACGCATAATTTTCTGAGAAGATTTCTCAAAACATTCATGCCAGTAGATGTAAATAAATAAATATACTGTTTAATAAATAAATTAAAACAGAGCATCTACTCAAATATGAGTATCCATTTAAAAAATAAAATAAATATATATTTAAAATTCAGATATAATTAAAATATATCAGTATAAAGACTGAATATTGACAAAAGAGAAATTTTTCTTTACTAATGCATTTTGTTACCTAAAGGGCTTTAAAGCAAAATATATATATATATATATATATATATATATATATATATATATATATATATATATAACATTAAAATTCCGTTCCTTTCTGTCATGCAACGATAGCCTAGGGGTAAGATATCTGACTGATGTCAAATCAGCCAGGTTTTGATCCCAGCTTGAAGCAATTGGATGTCTAGCCACACCGAGGAGCTGTGATACAACAAAATATTCTGTCTGTAGATGATTATATATATATATATATATATATATATATATATAATGTATAGAATGATGAAAGACAAAAGCAAACAATATAAAGAATTAAGTAAAAGATATATTGCCAAATTTATTTTTGTTAAAGAAAATATATCATCAAAAATAAGGTTACAGTGCATTGAAGAGGGTGAGAAGGGTGTTGTCCTGAGAAGGACAGTTTTGGGATCACTGAAAGGGACAGTTTATTGCATATCGTTGCTACTGGCAAGGATGGCTGGGTTGAGCTGGAGTCCTGTTGGAGATGGCATGAAGTGATGATGCCTGGATCTGTGGGCTGTCTGTCGGCTGCTAGAACAGATACTACACGAGATTTACTTGACCTCCCACAGGGCCAGGTTGTGACACAAGGTCGGAGTTTAACGTGGGAAGGGAGGGGGAGTGGACCCGAGTTTTCACCCGGGTCGCAGTGCTTTGGCTTTAGCTAGTCATAGCTGGTCTTAGCTTGTCCAAGCTGGTCAGAGCTAGTCAGACGTAGCCACGATACTACCAGCGCAGGGACGAATCCCTGCCGCTGGCCTGTATCGAAGAAGGAATCCCGGCCCCATAGGCGATCATTCAGTGAGTAATCTGCGAACAGATACTACACGGGATTTACTTGACCTCCCACAGGGCCAGGTTGTGACACAAGGTCGGAGTTTAACGTGGGAAGGGAGGGGGAATGGACCCGAGTTTTCACCCGGGTCGCAGTGCTTTGGCTTTAGCTAGTCATAGCTGGTCTTGGCTGGTCTTAGCTGGTCATAGCTTGTCCAAGCTGGTCATAGCTAGTCAGACGTAGCCACGATACTACCAGTGCAGGGACGAATCCCTGCCGCCGGCCTGTATCGGAGAAGGAATCCCGGCCCCATAGGCGATCATTCAATTTACACTTTGATCCTAGTCAACTGGGCCACAGAATGCTTATTTACCCCAGCCTTCCCACTGAGATGAGATGTGACACAAGATTGGCTTCAATGTTGATAACCCGAGCACATACACCCAGACAAAAATTGCCTATAATAAGTGTAAGCGTATCACTGTTCACTGATAGAATGAAACTCCATATAGATGTATTGTATAATCGGTCCCTTAAAGACATTCATGGTATCCGGAAAACAAGGGGGGTAGCTCACCTCCTACACGTAACATGAGACACGGCATTGTAGTACCAGTTGGGATTAACTATGCAATTATTACTTAATTAGATTATATGCTCAAACCACAAAGGTAGTAAAACTACAAAATGGATTGTGCTAGGATTTGATATTCATTTTTATTATGTCAAAATGCCCAATTATTACAGGAAAAAAAAAACACAAAAATATATATCTAAGAAATAAATCCATTTATAACAATATCAGAGTTACTCCCCTTTTTCATACGAACGCCATTATTTGAGGTGCAATAGTTATGTTAAAAACAACACGCAGATTTAACACAGAAGTTTATTTATTTTCACCATCAATTGTGAAGACAATTTAAAATCTTTTCAACCACCATTTGTTAAAAAACAAGTTAAAATCATTTATTCATCATCAATTATTAAAAGAAATATAGAAGTCTCTGAATATTTTAAACACTTCAAACATAACAGTCTCTGCAAATCCAAAACTTGCCCTTGGGCATGGTTCTCTTGCCAGTACATTTCAGGTACACCCACTGAAGACAACAGACTATAGAATCCATGTTGTTCAAGTCCTGCCTACATGGCTCACACAGCCATTGCACTGACGATCTCAGGGCTCCATAAACATAGCCGTGAAAATAAATAAACTTTGTTATTATTTTTAACATTACCTGCCTTCATAATAATAAAAATATTTACCAGTAAAATAACCTGGGGTCTATTTTACCGGGACTAGTAAAATAAGCTTTAATGCATGTTTATTTTACCGTGACCGGTAAAATAGCCTTTGCATACAATAAAAAGAGGATATGCTGTATGCTCAAACTGTGGCTAAACACTGACATGCAAAACATTTGGGCGACCTTGGTAAATTAATTATTTTTGTTAATTTTACCCCAAAATTGATTAGCAGTATCCTTTTCTCAGTACATTTTATGATCTTTGAGGATTTTCAAGAAGAAAATGTCTTATTCTTCATGAACGTTTGTTTAACAAAATGTTCTCTGTGATGAAAACCACCTTAACTTCTTGTATATAGCATAACAATCTTATTACCAGTAATAAGTAATATATTAATAATTATTTAATAATTAAAATTAAATGAATAAAAGAAGAAAGGATATGACAATAAACTACATCTGACTGCAAGGCCTCTAATTGGGAGGTTTTGACGAGCGTGAAACCACCTCTTAATTGCTGTTGCTCCCTGGTCCCCTCTGACCCAGGGTAGTATCTGTTAGGATCCCAGCTATGGGTAAATAGCTAACCCCCAAACTGGGGTCAAAACACTATGAAAGTATGAAAATAGATTTTTATAATAAAAATAACAGCAATATATTTTTGGAAAAAACATATTACCAACAATACATTTGATTTTCAACAAAAACCCTATTTACAAAAATATGTCAATGAAACCTGATCTACAAACTGATTTATTACAAAGAATACATATTCTATACATAAAATCCAATCCTAAAAATCTTGTCGACATTAAATAAGTCATTGAGGTTGATATACCATAAAACAAAGTAAACAAAACCCAACTAAAACAGGAAAAGATTGAATTCCAAGTAGGATGAATGTTTTCTTAAAATATTAAAGAAGTATTTAAAAACTATTTTTTAAGTTTGTATATATGATTTACTTTTTTCATTAGCCACTGGTATAACTACTTGTATGTAGAATTTTAAAAATTTACATGAAGTGGATGTCCAGCTAATTATGCAAATGACTGATTGAATGTTTAATAGAGCCTTGTATTTATAACTCAATAAATAAGCATGTTATTTTTTATAATGGCTGTAATAATGGCCACCAATCCCATACCTTTGAGAAGTCCTGGGTATGACGATAAACTACATCCGGCAACTAGATCAGGAGATTGGAGGTTTTGAGGAGCATGGAACCACCTTTTAATTGCTGTTCTTCCCAGTTCCAACATGATCTGGGGTGGTAGCACCTGTTAGGGCCCCAGATATGGGTAAACTGAGGTCAAAACACTATGACAGTATAAAAATAGATTTTTATAGTAAAAATACCAGCAATACATTTTTGTAAAAAAAAAAAACAAAAAAAATAAAAAAAACATATTTCCACCAATAAATTTGATTTTCAGCTAAAACCCTCTTTACAAAAACGCATCAATGAAACCTGATCTCCTACAAACTGATTATTTTACAAAAAATACATATTCTATTCATACAAACCTATCCGAAAAATCTTGTTAGCATTAAATAACCCATTGTTGATATGCCATAAACCAAAACAAACCAATTTTCAGAAGACACAGTTTTCTTTAAACTTTAAATGGTTATTGTTGCTTAAACCAGAATTTACAAGATACATAAAACAAGCTGTTGTCTGATTGAGCAGGCCAACAGATTTTCTTACTGGATAGCAACAATTTTGTCATGCTGACCTTTCTTTATAACTGATATGTTCGTATCTCACTGGGCGGCCACACATATGCGGCCTTGTACTGTACTAAAGTTTTATCCATTTTATTTTTAATTGAATTGAAAAACCTTGTCATTAGTTTGAACTTTGAAGGTTCAAACTTTGGGACTACTTAAAGATTAGTCTACTCCTAAAAAATAGGGAAATTTGTTTTTGAAAATAATTTTTGTACGTTAGCATTCTTGTTCTTAGAACTTTTTTTTATAATAAATAAATTTTAAGTTGCAACACTTGTCAGAATCAAAAATGATTTTTTTTTTTCCATTTTAGAAGTTGGATAGATTTAGTTTGATACAGTGTTATATAGGAATAAAGTGTCAATGCCAACACTGGAGTTTGAACACAAATCACCAGAGAGCAAACACGGGTGATCCCATTTTGAATAAGTAGATCACGTGATGGTAAAGAAAATGTATATATGGGAATTAGCGTATATATAGATTACTATTCTGTGATTACTTTCGAGCAAGTACTATTAGTGCAAGTGTTATCTGAAGGCATCTCACACCAGTATTGTTCAACAGCGTTACTATAGTTGTATCTGTGATTACAAAGTTTCTACTACAACGAACATTACGAAAGTGACAACAAGTATTCGTTGACATTATAAAAGTGGCAACGTTGTTTATAGATGTCAAGTTTGGAACTGTGTTTACATCTGTCTATATTTCTGAGATAGGGTATTGTAACTTTTACACTATTTACATTGTTTGGACTGTTGTTCTCATCTTTCTTGCTATATTCACAATGTTTCAGCCATGGTACACTCCAGCCTTCTTCAGGATCTATCTATATTTTTGTGATGAGGTATTGTAACTATTTTTACACTATTTACATTGTTCGAACTGTTGTCCTCCTCTTTGTTGCCATATTCATTACATTACAGCCGTTGTACGCTCCAGCCTTATTCAACTGATTGGAATTTCAAACTGATTTCCAATCAACGGAGCATACAACATTGTGAATTTGGCAACAAAGATGAGGACGATAGTCCGAACAATGTAAAGTGTAAATAATGTATATAACATATTTCCACCAACAGATTTGACTCTCAGCAAAAACCCTTTTTACAAAAATATGTCAATAAAACCTGATCTCCTTCAAACTGATTTTTTTTTATAAAGAATACATATTCTATTCCTACAAACTTATCCAAAAAATCTTATCGGTATTAAATAACCCATTGTTGATATGCCATAAACCAAACCAAACCATACCAAACCCCCAAACAAAATACTATGAAAATATAAAAATAGATTTTTATAGTAAATATACCAGTAATAAATTTTTATATAAAATAAGATCAACAATACATTTTTAAAACAAAATGACCAACAATACATTTTATCTGTAGTTGAAGGCATACAATTGCATTCAAAATATGTTTAATTGAAGCCATAAAATTGTGTTCAAATTATTTAGATTTCAGTATCGTGGGTGATATGCCACGAAACAAAACCAAACAACTAACATGAAAGAACTCTTTCATGACATTAAACCAAAAAATATCGGACAATTTCTTAAAGAAATCAAACTGTATTCCAAAACATAACTTCAAGAAAACTACAACATAAAACACACATATTAGTAGTACTGTAGTAATTATGTTCACACTAACATTTATATGCACAAAAGCTGAGTATCATCTACCATGTAATCAATTGTGAAAGCAGAATAACATATAATATTTCTATACTTCCAAGCTTCCAAGAAAATTAAATTTTGGCATTAAATGACCCATAAGGAGTTGGTATGTCATTAAACTATTCAACCCATACCTTTGGAGAAAAAGATATCGCTTGCTGAATGAAAGACATGGTTACATGACCAGCATGAAGATTTTAAAAGTACTGAAAAGCATGTATGAAGTTTGTCCAGAAATGATTTTGCCATTTAACATTAATGAAAAAATTAGCCTGCTGTAATCTGCACAGTGGTTTTTAGTAGTAAGAATCTTAATCCAGGGAATCTCTTAACACAGTCACTTAGCTTAAACAAAGCACGATAAACACTGTTCATGCAGTTGTTCTCTGATTTATTGTCAAACTATGTTAAAGCTAGGCAACTAGTTGACTGTTTAGCCCTTAATAATTAGTGGAATTGGCAAATAGACCACAGGTTCAACAAATGTGGTTCCTTTTGTATCCTTCTAATTTATACTGCTATAGCATTGCTAGCACACAACTTCTTAACCTTTTTCTTCAAGCATCAGTCTCTTTTAATATCTTATTATTATTTAAACATTTGTGTAAGGTTGCCATTTTATATACATTTATTTTTGCTGCTTCACTTCCTTATATAGAAACCCTTTCACCTTGTCCTAGGTATGACGATAAACTACATCCACGTCCTGCGTAAGATGTCAAACTACATTCAACAGCAAGGCCTCTGATCAGGAGGTTTTGAGGAGTGTGGAACCACTCTTCATTGCTGGTGTTCCCAGGTCCACCCTGACCTAGGGTGGTAGCATCTGTTAGGGTCCTAACTATGGGCAAATAGTTAACCCCCCCCCAAACTTGGGTCAAAACACTATGTAAGTGTAAAAATAGGTTTTAATACCAGAAATACTTTGTTAAAAAAAAATTATTTCTAGCTCTACTTTTTTGAAAAAATATTTTTGAAGAAAAAATATTACCAGAAATAGATCTTTGAAGGGAAAATTTTTTACCAGCAATACATTTGATTAAAAAAAAAGATTACCAGCAATAAAAATTTTGTTGGCATTAAATAACCCATTTAGGTTGATATGCCATTAAACAAAATAAACCAAACCAAACCAAAACCTTTCACCACATGTTAACTGTTTCCTACTGTAACTTCATGTAACTTTTTTTCCTTTCTGTAGACTTAGAGCAAACCTCATAACATATTCCTGTAAGCAAGGAGTAGATAAGTTCATCCATCATTCGGTTCACACTCCTCCCACAGTCTTTTGAACAGGAGTAGAAATGTATCCCTTGTTTCCTGTTTAAGATTAGGTTTCCGGATCTTTGTAAAGTCTATTTCAACTCTGTACTCTATAAATGCTTGTCCTTTCTTATGCTAATACAACTCCACACAGTAATCCTCTACTTTGAGTGGCTCTTGGGCTTTGTATTGGATGAACATTAGTAAAAAAACAAAATTTTAATTACTTGCTACACCCAATTAGACCCCTGGCCTCATAGTTATGGTCAGCATTCAGCTCCTTTTCCTTTCCGTTCCTTTTTACCTTTTTATTTATTTTGTTATTCTGACTAAACTTGTCTCAAGTTTGTATTTATTTCTTTTTCTAGTTTCACTGTTTTGGCTTTCAGTAAACCTGCTGATGAACAGAACTTTTTCTTCAGAATTTTGATTGCTCTAAAGCATTTATCTGGTAGTCTGAGGTATTGACCCATATCAGAAGGCACAACATATTCATTAGATTAACTATTGTCATGTTTTCTTGTTCTAACAGTCTTGGATTCCAATTTCAGAACATCAGCTATTTTATCCATGATTCCACTGCCTGGCATCCTCTGGATACCATAACCTACGTCTGTGATCTTTTTAACTACAAAAACACCTCAACTATGTTGGAGATGGTTTTAGCAGGGCTGTGGAGTCTGAGTCGGAAGCAATTAAGGGGTCACTGGAGTCAGAGTTGGTATAGATTTACTGACTCCAACTCCAGTTGAATTTACATTTTATGTAAAATGTCTTACATTCTAGAATTTTTACTTTTATTGTTATTTCTTTTACTGTATATTTACTCTTTCCTTTAAAGAAATTCATTTCAACTTCTTTTTTAAAGTCATTTTATTTTTTTGTAGTTATTTTGTATTTGTAAAACTGTATGTAAAAAAAATCTTACATTATGGAATTTTTATTTTTGTTATGTCTTTATATCCTGTAAAAGATTATATTTCAACTTCTAAGTAGTTTTATTTTATTCGGTACTTATTTCTTATTTTCAAAGATATATATATTTAAAAAGTCTTACATTATAGCATTTGTATTGATATTTCTTCTATATCCTTTCAAAGATTTTGTCTCTGATTCTGTTAAAATATATTGAAGAATGAATAGGTATGATATAAAAGCCACAATATCTTTATTCTTTGATATAAACCAGTTATAATGATATAGGCCTACTCAAGTTAGGAGTGTATGCATAGGCTTTATAAGATTTGTAGGCCATAATGACTTAATTACATAAAGAGGAAAGTTGAATGTTTTGGGTTCATTTTGTGCACAAAGCAAGTCTGATACACTTTGCCATTTGTCTTTTTGTGAAGTTATTTTCAAAAGCTTCTGAAAAATAGGCGTCTTATTAACACCTAAAAGTATGCTCTTTTGTCTTGTGTTGGATATCGGTTGAAGAAGACCTTTGACCTCACTTCTGCTGCATCAGAGAGTCAGTGAAAATTGGAAGTGGTGATAGTATAAACAGGAAATGCATCTGGTGGCTAAAATAAACAGGATGCACAGGTGTCCTGAGCCTTGAAGAAACAGAATGCACAGGTGTCCTGATCGAAAGGAAATGCATGTTTGCATATGTGCATGATGGAAGAGGCATGGCCACACAAAGTTACGTGGTCACATGGCCAGAGGAGGCATCGCCACAAGAAGTTACGTAGGTGTTATGGTAATTTACCCATGCACACATGGACGCTCCCAGCTATAAATAGGAGCAGGTACTGCCTTTTGGAGCGTGAAGTTTCCAGCAGTCAGCTCTGACAGTGGGACCGGACATTCTTGCTGTAACACTCTCGTTTGTATATGTTTGTATCACTGTTTCTGTTAATATATTTGTTTAACTCAATTCCTCTCTTTGTGTCTTTATTTGTGGCCCTAACAAGGCCACAACAGTAGGTGACATACCGGAAAAAGGCATAGTCATGTGAAGTTGCATAGGTGTCCAAATGTTATAAAACCGGCCCAATTCTTGGCCTGGCAGAGAGGCTGGTTAGGTTTTCACAGAAGATTTGTCTCCATCAATTTTTGTGCGTGCTATCCTAACCGCTGTGATTCTCCCTCACTCTGCCCAATCACTGCAACTCAATAAAGTTATTTATATATATATTTTTATATTAGTGTTTGTTGCCTTATTTGAGTTCAGCAGCAATATACAACACTTGCTTTTGCTTTCATATTATTTTCTACAATGTTGGATGAGAAATTTTAATTTAAATATTACCATCAGTTTTGATTCTTCACCCTGTATTAAATGTTCTTATACTATTAGAGTAAATACACAGATATGTTTATTCATTCTTTTTTATTTTTAATTCTCAGATAAACAGAATAAAGAATATATAGTGAAAAATGACGGTATTGATCTTGTTCAGAAATGCTTATCACAGTAAGTGAATTTTTGTTTATTATAACAATTAAGACAAGCAAGCTGGTCCAAATAATAAGGCATAGTTATATTGGATTGGAACAAAAAATTGTAGTGTTCTTTTAATCAAAGCATTTGAAAACACAACTTCATTTCATACATAACTGAAATTTATGAAATATATACATATTCACAAAGGTAACATTTCAGCAGGTCTTTCAGTTTGGTTTGGTTTGTTTTACAGCATATCAATCTCAATGGGTTATTTAATGCCAACAAAATTTTTATTGCTGGTAATATTTTTTCAAAAATATATTGCTGGTAATTTTTTTTTCTTCAAAAATGTATTGCTGGTATTAAAACCTATTTTTACACTTACATAGCATTTGCCCATAGTTAGGACCCTAACAGGTGCTACTTTGCTGGGTCATGGTGGACCTGGGAACACAGCAATTAAGAGGTGGTTCTATGCTCCTCAAATCCTCCTGATCAGAGGTCTTGCTGTTGGATGTAGTTTATAGTCTTACTGTGGACACATGTGCAGTTTATCATCTTACCCTGGACACGGATGTAGCTTATTGTCTTACCCTGGATGGACAGGTCTTTCTATACAATTTCTGTGTGGATTGTGAATTTCAAATGTTTTTACATTAAAAGTGAAAACGCAGAAAAATGAGATGCATTTTTGCAATTTGACACATTTTTATTTCTGTAAAGGGAAAAAATGCTGTACAAATGTCAAAAAGGATGTGTGCCATTTATGAGGATAGTGCCATAGCTGAGAGGACTGCCTGTAAGTGGTTCACTAGGTTCAGAATGGCAAATTTTGATCTGGAAGAATGAGAATGTTCCAGCAGGCCTGTAATTGTTTCTGATGACCAAATCATAATGCTGATTAAAATAATCTTGGTCACAGGGCATGAAACACTGCAGAAATACTCCACATGCCGCACAATGGAAAACATTTGGGTGCATGAATCACTACAATATTTGTATGCCTCGCAATTTAGTTAGAAATGATTTAATGGGCCACATTTCCATCCGTGATTCTCTGCACAAATACAACAAAAACAGCCCCCCTTTTGGGGAAAAAAGGATCACAGACAATGATAAATGGATTGTCTACAATAATGTGGAGTAAAAAAAAGGTCATGTGGAAAAATTAACCACTTGACACGTTAACAGTTAGAGGTCAATTACAAAATCTGACTACAAAAATCCAATTTTATAATAACCAGTTTGAGAAACAAAATAATGACTTGATTCATAGCTTCAACTAAAGTCTTAACATTGTTTTCATTATGAAGTCTGACAAACATGGACCTTTATGCCTGCAAAAACAAACACGGTGTCAAAAGGATGGTTTTTCCCATGACACCACTTTTATTTTAACTACCTTCACTCTTCGGCAATGTTTATTGTTTTAAAAACCAAGGATTAGAATTGTAATAAAACCTAAAAATTTGATGAAAATGGCCAGCACGCATATGGAAAAAAAGAGTACAATTAAAAATTAAAAAAAAAATTTTTTTTTCTGACTTTAAATCACCTGCAAACAGTTGATAAGCCAAAAGAAAAAAAAACATTAAAAAATTAGTCACTCTTATTAAGGCAACGCTCAGCAGAAGAGAGCTATAATTTTCCTTACGTAGGAGTTCTCAATCTTTAGGCCAGTTGGCATTAATTTCACTGTTTGAAAAAGAAAACAGAGATGTCTACTCAAACATGTGTACCCACCAAGTATTATAACATTAATAATAACAAAAGTGTGTATAATGTAAATGTATAACTAATAACTTTACTATAGGAATTTATTGTAAAAAATTTTGCAAGAGAATTGCATTGAAAGTGAATAAAGTGTTTTTCTGTGGACAGGAATGAAGGTAAATGTTTTTGAAAATAAAATTATTTTATGTGTGATGTAAATGCATTGTTAATGATTTTTACTATAAAAGACATTGAAAAGATTTTTCTGTAGAAGGTAGTGAAAATGATTTTACTATAGACATGCAATGTAATTGCCTTTACTATAGAAATGCAATGTAATTGATTTTACTATAGCAATGCATAGAGAATGAGAAAGAAATGGATTTTCAGTAGTCAGGAATTAAAGTAAGTGTTGTTAACTTTATTGCTTTTCCTTTTCTTTAAGCTCAAATGTCGAGACCAAAGTATCAGCTCTCACAACTCTCATGTTTCTTATTTGCCCAGAATCAAAGAAAGGTGAGTTTCCATTGGACAAATTAATTGCAGTTTGAATCACAGACTAATTATGTAGTTCTTTTTCTTTTTGTCTGGTCAGTTCTCTAGCCATCATCAGGTGCTGTTTTATTCTAGTAGTCCAAATCTTTATGGCAACATTTAGTTTTGAAATTTTGTCATATTTATTTGTAATTTGAAAAGAATTATTATGGACATAAATATATAATAAGCTTACAAATGGACACAAATGTAGAAGACATTATTATTATTTTAATCACCCGAAGCAAGACAATAAAATCCCATATTATGCAAGGGGTTAGCGAGGGTGAAAGAAACAGAGGAGACAATAAAAGATGAGGATTCAAGATGAAATTTTTGAAGATCAAAGTTGGCAGGAAGCCAGAAGAGAGTTCCACAAGCAAAAAATATGAGAGAAGGAACTATTAGAATAGAACTTCTGGTTACAACTAACAATTTCAACAATGTAATTATGAGACATAACTGCCAATTTAGTACTGCGCTTAAATTCATGAAGTTGAGTTACCAAAGAGAAAAGCCCATTAGAATAATAAAATATTTATAGCAAAAGGCACAGGGAAGCTAAGTTATGGTGGTGGGAAAGTGACTGAAGCTGAGATGCCAGGTCAGAAGCAGTAATGTTGCAGATTCTCCTTTGGATTTTGTCAAGCATCTCAAGGTTAATCTCATTGACACTGCATGAGTGAGTAAACAAGGTTGCTAATACTTGTACTACAATGCTATTGCTAAGACTAATAGTATTGCTATTACTTGTACTACAATGCTATTGCTAAGACTAATAGTATTGCTATTACTTGTACTACAATACTCTTGCTAATACTAATACTACAATAATATTGCTAATACTAATAGTATTGCTAATACTTGTACTACAATACTATTGCTAATACTTGTACTACAATAGTACTACAAATGTCAAGGATATGAACAAGTACATTGTGTTCAAAACAAAGAAAATATTAGGAATAATACAATATTTACATGCAGGCTATTGTCATCATCTTTGTTGTTGTTATCACAACATTGTGCTCTCCTGCTTTCAGTAGGGAATTCCCAGCTGAACCCATCATTTAATCCACAAGTGTGGACTGTTCTTGTTCTACTGCTCATGATTAATTCTTATTTTTAGTACTGCTCAGTTATTGCCCACCCTGTTTCCACTGTGTCCAAGTACGCATTGCCTGTTCCATGGATTAGACTCAAAATTACTATGTTACCAGATTTAACTGAAGCTTTGTTTAATGTCTAAATTAATCCTTTATAACTTTTTCAAATCAAATTCAAGTTATTGAGGTTAATGTGAATTACATAATAACTTTAGACAGATTATAGTCACAAACCAATACTTTAATCCACTAGGCTATGGTCCTGTAGGACAATCCTAAGTGGAGAACTTGGAGCCTTAAACCTAACCCTACTGCTTGTCATGCTTGACTGCACTCACTGGTGCTTCCACTATCCAGAACTGAACAACTTATTAAACATGCACTTTTGCTTAACTTCAAATTATCATAATTTGACAAATACTTGGAATCCTGAGACTGCCTAGTTCAGACTACAGTCTGTCTGAAGTTATATTGTAACTCGTTTCACCTCGAGCAAGGTGATAATGCCACAGGGTGTGAAAGAGAATGAGTGAGAAGGAAGGTCAATAAAAGAACAGTATCCAGGAAGACAGAAGATGGTGATTGACATTGCATTTAAATTTTTGAGGATTGTAGGTGGTAGAGAAGCAAGAAACCATAAAAGAGTTCCACAGTCAAGAAGTGCAAGAAAAGAAACCATTTGAATAGAACTTATGGTTGCATCTAGATACTTGAACAGCAAAACGGTGAGACCTAGCTGCCAATCTAGTAGCATGCATAAATTCATGCAGTTGAGGCACTAAAGGAGAAAGCCCATCAGAACAATTGCCATGAAAATATTTATAGAAAGGACATAGGGAAGCCATGTGATTTTGATGAGAAAGTGACTGAAATTGAGATGCCAAGTCAGGATTGATTACATTGCAGATCCTTCTTTGAATTTTGTCAAGAATCTCGAGACATATAGAAGGAGCAGAAGACCAGATATAGAAGCCGTATTCAATGCATGGATAAATGGTAGATTTATAAATGTACAAGAACGATTCTAATAAGAAAAATTGTCTGGTACAACACAGTGAACCCACTTTTCTAGCAGTGGACCTAGCAATTGATTCAATATAATCACTCCACTTGTGTCAGTGGAAAATATAATCCCAAGAAGGTGGAAAGGTTAGCATCAGCCATCCTCTTTTAATGTTGATATTAACTTTTCAGTGTTTTGTAACAAAAACACAAAACCTGGGCCATTATTGGGATGACCATGAACACTAACTGCAATTTATCATCATCATCATCAGTATTATTATTATGAAAAAAAATTCAAATTAGATTAAGAATTGCTTAATTCTATAAATCGACCATTCGCCCTTGCATGGAGTATTGCTGCCATATATGGTCTGGGGCCCCTGCTGTTTGCCTCAGGGTTCTTGATAAGATCCAGAGACGGATATGCAATGTGATTGGCCCTGATCTGTCATCTCGTCTGCAATCACTCTCTTACAGACGCGATGTTGCCTCGCTCTGCCTTTTTTACAAATACTTTCACAATAATTGCTCCGAGGAGCTGCTTTCGCTGGTTCCCAGGCCTCGTGAATTTAAACGTCCTACGAGGCTGGCATCCTGTTCCCACCCCTTCACCGTTGAAACTGTTAGATGTAGACGTCTCTTCTACTCCAATAGCTTCATGTCTCACACATCTCGCCTATGGAACTCCCTTCCCTATTACTGTTTCCCTGACAAATACAATCTCCAACGGTTTAAGAGTAGCGTCAATCGACATCTCCAGTTGCCTTGATCTATCCACTTCCCTTCTCCACATCCTTTCACCTTTCATTCCTATCTGCTCTCGCTCCAAATCTTCTGTAACCCCCTTGCCTTGATCGACCCACTGTCTTTCTCTTTCTCCACATCCTCTCCTTTACCACTCCTATCTGCTCTTCCTCCAACCTTTCTATAACCCCTTGCGTGACAGTGGCCTCCAGCCTTGCTTGGGGTGATACGCTTAAAAAAAAAAAAAAAAAAATTCAAGCATTTTACTAACATTGTCCAAAAAAGCATCTCACTACAATTTGTGGTTTCTGCCGTTTTACAGTAATAAACAAAAAGTTCACACTCATAAAAAGAAATTGGATCATTAATGTCAGATTTTATTACGCAAGCCAAGGTTTTTGCAATAAAATTGGCATTAACTAATCATTGTTGGTAAATGTTTCAGGATATATTTATATTGATATGAGTAATAAATTGTATGAGTCCTTAGGATCTGTCGTTATAAAGAATATTGATAATCTGCATTGTATATCCCACCCACCCCTCAGCAAAAATTCAAGCTAAAAGGATACACTTCCTTCAATGACTTGCTAACCATACTACTCTTCATCGTGCAAGACATTTTAATTTTTAAATTCTATTTCTTCTCATGTTGTAGTCATGATCATGGCCAATTTTTTCTGCTTAAAAATGCCATCTCAAGTTGGGTTCCCTACCCTTCCCATTATGCTAAGTTTAAACCTTTTGCTGTGTATAAGGATTCCTCTACATCTAATTTGCACCAAATACTGTTTTACATTAACTTGGTTTTATTATAATTCAGTCTATACATAAACATTGGTCAGGTTTATATGTGAGTCGATAGATAAACATTTATTGGGTTTATACTTGAGTCTATAGGTAAACATTAATCAGTTTTATACTTGATTCTATATGTAAACATTGGTCAGGTTTATACTTGAGTCTGTAAGTCCAACTTTGGAAGGATTGTTGCGGACCACGATAGGGTTGCAGCGCTGGTTTACGGAATGGCCTTGTGCCAGACGCTACACACTACTACCGAATCCACAGACAAAGTAAAAAAAAAGGAAATATAATAAGACATGCTCTTTCCACCGTACAAACGTACAGAGTGAAAAGAAGTAGACAGACAAAACAACAAAAGGTTAAGAACAAACATAGATTTTTATTAAGGTTTAACAAGTAGTGTCTTCCGTGAAGACCTTCAGTAAATGTACTGGAAAATGTAGTTGAAAAAGAGTTCAAGTAGATTAGTAAATTGTCTTCTGTGAAGACCTTCAGTAAATGTACTGGAAATATTGTAGTGAATGAGAATAGATCCCGCGCCAAAATTCAAATCTAAGATGACTATGGCGGGAAGGAGTTCTTCGAGAAGAAAGGTTCAGAAAGTCAGTTGCAATGCATAGTAACATACGGCAAGGAAAAATACTCACTGCGAGAGTTTATGATTGTGAGTGTATGTAGTTCTTTTTAAAGTAACAGGTTCTGAGAGTACAGTTCGAAGAATGTGAAAAATGCTCGTTCATCAGGTTGGAAGTTTTTGGAAAGGTTCCTGGAAGTTGAGCTCGGTAGATGTTAGCTTCTGTTATGAAGATGACGACTGTGTCGTATGTATTAAGATACCGAGACGAGCCATGAGGTCTAGGCAAGGTTTTTTTGCCGAATAAAATTCTCTGCCAGTATCTATGGGTTCACCGGCGAGAGGAAAGTGAGCCGACCCGTGCCGATGGTCGGGCGACTAATTTTGAAACGCCAAATTTGCCGTGACGTCAGCGCAAAAGCAATTCTTCCTCATCTTCGGCTAAGACGACGGTTTACTACTATGACCGGCCGAAAGTGAGAGGAAGGGGTGAAAATGTCGCGCGTGCGTCAAAGTGAAGGTGGGGGTAGCGTGAATCCCACAGGATTTATACTTGAGTCTATACGTAAACATTGGTTGGGTTTATATTTGAGTCTATAGGTAAACATTGATCATCAATACCCAAGTTCCCAAGCATTCACCTGGTAGGTAAACTGATGTCTGATAATGTAGATTGTTCTCATTCCAGTGTCATGTCTAAGGACATCTCACTTTGTTCTTTTTAGTACTGCTCAGTTATTGATAGTTTTATTTCAACTGTGTTTGATTATGTACCACCCAGCATAGGAACTGAACTCCCAACTATTTTGCCACCAAATTCACAGTCTATGCCCATAGATTAAATAAAGGGTTCAGTTTGAAATTCCCTGAATGTTAGCTGGATCAACAATCTCTCGAAGAAGGCACAATGGCTGAAATGTTGTGATAATAACAACAAAGATGAGAATATTAGTCCAGCTGTAAATAATGATAAGTCTTCATCTCAGAAATTATTTCTTGTATTATTTTTATTTTATTTACAGATATTCTGACTTTAGATTTTGCTAAGCAAATGTTAGAATTGGCAGAAAGTTCAAATCTGAGGTTGAGTAATCTGGCTAATATATTCTTGAAGGTAAGTTTCACTCTCATTTGTCTATGTGCATATATATATATATCTGTATATATATGTATGTATGTATGTATATATATATATATATATATATATATATATATGTGTGTATGTATATTCCTAATAAAACTGTTATATATGTATGTATATTACTAATAAAGCTGTTATATATATATATATATGTATATTACTAATAAAGCTGTTATATATATATATATATGTATATTACTAATAAAACTGTTATATATATATATATATATATACACATGTATGTATTACTAATAAAACTGTTATATATATATAATATCTGTGGAGCAGAAATATATATACACATATTGGCAAAAAAAGATAGACAACTCACAAGCACACACATGAACCCAACACAACATAGGAAGTGTGTGCATGTATGTATGTATGTATGTGTATACTAATTCCTTATAATAAGACAGTATGTATGAAGACGGAATATATACATGCACATACTAACAAAAATACACACAATACAAAAAATGGAAATAGATCTAAGAACACCCAGGGGTCATTAAATGATAAGAATACAGATATCTTTCCTCAGCCTTTCTTGGACCAATCTTAATTGTTTTATTATTCTTCAAGTAGAAGAACGTTCTCACTGCCAGTGTGTCACTACCACACAAAAAAGAGAAGGTTTAACATCGAAATGCATAAGGAAAATTAATTCATTTCAATAATATATGAAAATATCCACTCTTTGTCTGAAAAATGTCATGAGACCTGAAACACATGTAGCAAAATTATGGAAAATAAAGTATAATATATATTTTTTTTTAAATCCACATTATAACCAAAAACGTTTGCAGTTTCTCTCTTCTTTTTAATATATATATATATATATATATATAATTAATAAACAATAAAATCCAAAATCACCTCATATAAGGAATAGCCTATTTCAGCAGATGAAGATATTGGTCATCTGTCTTATCAACCTTATGTGGACTGAGCTTGTGTCAGAAATAAAAATTTAACTGTGAAAGCTAAAAAAAAAACAGTAAAAAAACTAATACAGAATTTATCCATTTCAATGTTTCATTCAGACAAAAGGCACGAGTCAGGAATCAGGGGAGGGTCAAAGGTAATTGCCTTAAAGGGAACAAGTTTTATAAAATTAAACCCAATTATTAACCTTATGACATTAATTTGGGATTATATGAAGAATGAAATATTAATTTACAATTAAAAGAGGAATAAAAGGGGGTTAAAAATAACTTTAAAATACAGGGGTTGGACAAAATAATTGGAACAGGTGCAAATTCCACTCCTATATTTCAAAGACTTACTATATTAAGAACTTTAACTTAAACTTCGTAATTGCAGGTTATATCTATTGTAAATACATTTATCTAATTTACTGTCTTTGTCTTATTTATTTTTAGAATTTAGTAAAATTTAAGCTAAATGCGTGACTTCTCCGAGTTCGAAAAAGGGCAAATTGTTGGAACTCGCATAGCAGGAGCCTTGATCCCTAAGGTTGCTGAACTGTTTGGTTTTTCAAGAGCTACCATATCAAGAACTATGATGCAATTCTAGAAACAGGGCAAAACCTTGAGTAACCAAAGCAATTCGGGCTGGACTTGCAAACTTACTGACAGGGACCGACGTGCATTGAAACGCAATTTATTTATATTTTTATATATATATATATATATATATATATATATATATATATATATTTGTTATTTCACATCTGCCCCGATCTTTCGTCAGAATATATATATTAAATAAAAGGTAAATGGCACAGCAACTCAAATCTAAGGATGCCAGTCTACTAGGGCAGTTAGCTAATCTCTTTAGTTACAGTTTCTGGAAGAAAGTGCATTCATTATCTAGCATTATCAGCAGTCTGAACAAGGCTACCATGCTCAAACCCTCTGTCACGATGACTTGTGACTTTGTGCTAGCACAACCATCAACAGCTCCAAAGGGATCCGTCTACCTAATTTCACTCCCTTGAGTCAACCTATGGCATGGTTTTCAGGCACTTTCCAAAGGTGCCGCATGCTGGGATCACCCCCTTCCAACCATGATGAGATTTGAACTCGTGTCTCATAGTCAGAAAGTGACTGTCCTAGCCATTCAGCCACTCACCCATAAACGTGGATATAAACTAATTAACTAGATATTAGCAACTGTATATGCATGTGATAGCAGGCATACACAGATAAGTTTGTGTACTAATTTAAGGAAGATTCTGCTAATGTTGGTCCTGACATTACTATTGAAAGGTGGGTTGAACAGTATTGTTATGTTTTCTGTTCTTACATTTACTATTGGTATTCCCGCCAGTGTTTGGGACGTACTCTAGTTTAATATTGTGCTTACTTTTATTTAGAGCATCAACATATTTGGTTTTGTCAAAGATGTATTTATTACTGAATTTAGTAGAGAGTCTGTTGGACAGATATGTGCAGGTTATTAAGGATACCTGGTGGGTGGCTAGATTTTTTACTAATGTATATATATTGCTATAAAGTTCCTTATTATAAGGCATGTGCACTCCTCTGGATTGATCGAAAGTAGTATCTAGAAAGTTGATCACCTTTGTGTTGGTGATAGTGGTGATATTATGTCCGTGATCTTTAAAGAATTTGATTAGTTGTTTCCTGAGTTGGTCGGTTTGCTGTGGATTGGTGTTGTGTAGAAGTATAACTCCATCATCTCTGTACAGGTCAGTGTCAAAAGTATACCTGAGCCTCCACAGCAGTAATATGTTGATGCTCTAAATAAAAGTAAGCACAATATTAAACTAGAGTACATCCCAAACACTTGTACAAATACCAATAGTAAATGTAGGAATAGAAAACGCAATATAATTTAGTTCAACCCACCTTTCAATAGTAACGTCAGGACCAACATCGGCAGAATCTTCCTTAAATTAGTACTCAAACACTTTAACTATAACCCTTTTCTCAAAAAAATCTTCAACAATTACAACATTAAGGTTAGTTACTGCTGCACTAGAAACCTTGACCAATATATAGCCTAGCACAATAGTGTAACCCTTAATAAATACTTAAGCAAAAATAATTACAATGTAGCTATGATGATCAAAAATGCAATTGCTGCAAAGAGAACATCTGTCCTTTGAATGGCAAATGCATGTATAAAGGAGTTATTTATAAGGCCAGCATCAAGCATAATGACCAAATTAAATTTTATTTCGGGTCAACTGCTAATAATTGTAAAAAACGTTTTTATCATCATAAAATGACCCTTAACAACAACAAAAATATGCAAATGCCACAGCACTCTCTAAGTTTTATTGAGATACCAAAACAAATAGCTACACACCCACAGTGAATTGGGAATTGGTTGCTAAAATCAATCCATTCGCAGACAGGGGGACAGGTGCTGTCTATGTTTACATGAAAAATTATTCATCCTAAAAAATATTAATAATTCAAGTCTACTCAATAAATGGAACAATCTTATGTCTAGTTGTATGCATAAAAAAATATTTCTCTTAAAATATTGTAATTCTGGATAAGCCACTTTTCGTTTAAATTTAATTTCAAATTTTAATTTTCCACTCTCCCTCATTTTAGGTCAGGCACTGATTACCTCCCTTTAACCAGTCAAACAATTTTTACGAACAGTATCCATCGTTCAAATTTTAAATTTTAAGCGTACTTCAATTCCCTTTTTACTCTCTTTTGTTTTTATTATTATTATTGACTCATACCTACACCTCATTTCCTGCATTTAAACTCCAGTATTGCTTTAGTACTATTTTTGTACTATTTTAATTTTGAACTATGAATCAGCCTCCATCCCATAAGCATCTGTATACTTTGTTAAATAAAGAATAAGCTATATCTTGTGCCCAATGAGTTGGGTAACCAATAAAACTTAAGTCACACACCAGACGTAGGTATATGTGTGTTTATTAATATATATATATATATATATATATATATATATATATATATATATATATATAAAATAACTAAAAAAATGTATACAAGAAAGGTATATTTTCATTTTAGTTTGGTTTGGTTTGGTAATCTTGTTGATTTTAGCATAGCCTGATATTTTCCAAAGTCATCCCTTCCAGAGTTTATTTAATCTTTTACTGCAACTTATTGGCTAATCTTGCAAGATAACTTTTTGACCAAGTCACTTGAGTATTTTCAATCTATTTGAATGTCAAATTGTGGTTGTGCTTTGTTGTCATTCAAGCAGTCAAAGTCTATTTCTTTTATGTAGTGGGAAAGGCAGTTTAAAAATATTTGGAACTCATTTAAGTTCACTGTTTGTCAAGGTTATATAATCTGTAGATGATAGATTGGAACTACTTAAATAAAGTGGTCCACTAATAAAAAATACGGAAAAATTTTTCAGGGAATAATTTTGTAGATTTGCATTCTTCCCTCAAGGTGTGACATTTATCAGAATCATAATATATTGATTTTTTGGCAAACTTTCATGACCACCAAAATACAGTGTGTCCAAAGGATAGTTTTTCTATTGACACTGCTATTATTTTAACTACCTTTACTCATTTTTTTTTTTTTTTTAAGCTTTTCACCCCAAGCAAGGCGGGAGTGCCATTAGCATGCAAGGGCGGGAATACATCAAGGCATCTGGAGATGTCAATTGACATTGCATTTGAATAGTTGGAGATTATAGCTATCAGGGAAGCAAGTAAGAGGAAGTGAGTTCGACAGAAAGGAAGTGCGAGACATGAGGCTATTGGAGTAGAAGAGATGGCTACATTTAACCATTTCAACAGTGAAAGGGTGGGACTGAGATGTTTTAAAAGGTGATGATTAGAATTGTAATAAAACTTAAACATACGTTAAAAAGGATTTTATATATTTTTTTAGTTACAACAGAAATATTAAACACTATTTGTGTGTGGTATCTGTTGGTCTTGAGAAACATTGGATCTGCACCCAGAGCTATGCCTCATTTGCTGATGATGGTGCAGCATCTGTTATGGTTGTACAGGCCCACACAGGAGTGATGGTCTCATTTGCAATGAATGAATGTGATGATATTCTCCCCCAATGTTGCCTTGTTGTTTCCTTTCTGTCGAGCATGCTTCTCCCCAGCAGCAAGCCTTCGTTTCTCCTCTCCTCGCTGTAGCCCTTGGTGTAAATTGCATTAAACACTAATTATTTTTATAAAAAATCAAAAAGAAAACAAACCCACAATCAGTTTTTTATAGCAGTCCAAGAATCCTCACAAACAGAAT
The DNA here is from genome assembly GCA_964036315.1 of Acanthosepion esculentum. NCBI lineage: Eukaryota > Metazoa > Mollusca > Cephalopoda > Sepiida > Sepiidae > Acanthosepion > Acanthosepion esculentum. The sequence continues at coordinate 57,652,946 of OZ038499.1, forward strand.
GTAGAAGATTTATGTGAATTTTTTTGATGGAGTCATTTTGAATATTGACCAAAGTTTATCTAGTTTAATGCTGTCAAAATCTTTGGTGACATCAAAATGGCTGACAGACTAAATATGTATAGAGCTGATTTTTTTTTTTGATGGGCGTCATTTTGAATATTGACCAAAGTTTATCTAGTTTAATGCTGTCAAAAGCTTTGGTGATATCAAAATGGCTGACAGAAATACTTACGTATATAACTGTGTTATTTTTTTGTTTTTGTTGAGGCAAGACCAGGATTTATGTGACACAGATCAAAATGGGTTTTGCTTGACAGAAAATTTGTCAATGATTTGAGGCAAGGGTTTTACATGGCTTGATGCTCTTCCTGACACCAAACACTAGTCCAAGTACACCGAGTGTTTTTATCAAGACACCATCTGATTGAGTGATTCGTTTTCTACAGTTTATCAACCCTTTGCAGGTTATTTAAAGCCAGAAAATATTTTTAGATGTAAGAATTTTGGTGGGGAGATAATAATAGTTTAGTGATACAAGTCTTAGTAATTAACCCATAGCTGGAGAGAGAAGAGGTGGAATATAACAAAGCCAACAGGTAATGGAACTCTGATCTCTGATTAATAATTGTCAACCATCACCTGCACATCCAAGTTTACAGCACCTGGTATTCCCAAGCAGTCATCTATTTAGGTACTGAGCAGGCCTGATATTGATATAACTATAAACCAAGACATCATCTCTTGTAATGTTGCCATTCAATGTTTGAGACCCCATCCTAGCCCTATAGAATGTAAAAATCTATTCCATTCTACCACAACCAGGTTGGTAAACTACCTGAGATTTATGAGAAAATGATTAATAATGAACCAAAAACAAATAGCTTTAAAAAAATGGAAAAATAGTTGCAAACAAAAAAGGTCACTTATACTTAACATTACAAATAGGCAGTTGAAATTTCTAGGGTACTTAATGAGGAAAGAATGCTTGGAAAATGTGATACTCACATGATATGAAAGAGGCAGAGGAAAACAATGCATAACCTGCCTAGTGAACCTAAGTAAATGGATGGAAGAAGAGAGTTTAGGAGAGATAACAAAATGACAAAGTTTATTAAGAGCTACAAAGGACAGGAAATTGTGGAGAGCCATGATTGCCAACATCCTGAAGGGACACAGCACATAGAAAAAAGAAGTCATTACTCAAATTAAATATTTCATAATACAATTCCACATAAAAGTATCCAACCTTATTATTATTTTCCTTATTTTTTCCAATTAATCATAAGTTGGGGTCAAATACTTTAGGGTACAACTGTATTTGGATATGTGGGTGGTGTTATGAATAGTTGCTCGGAATAAGAAATCAAAGAGCTGTGTTCAAATTACAATCAGGTTTGTTATATTCACTTGCATACAAATATCCTTGGGAAGGTATGAATCCACCTCCTTCACAAAGCTATAGGTTAAATTCTATGAATTGTATCGGGGAAAAAGTCATTGTTATTCTCAAAAGATTCTTAATGGAACATTCACTCACAAAAACAAAAAGAATTAGTTTTACAATACAAAATATGTTTTGGCTTTAAATAATCCACAAAGGTTTTGTTAATTAAATTATTTCTATATTTACATTAGTCGGACTATTGTCCTCATCTTTGTCGCCATATTTGTCACAACGTTTCGGCCGTTGTACGCTCCGGCCTTCTTCAGGTGGTTGGAATTTCGAAGAAGGCCGGAGTGTACAACGGCCGAAACGTTGTGACAAATATGGCGACAAAGATGAGGACAATAGTCCGACTAATGTAAATACTGTACATAATACCTCATCTCAGAAATATAGACAGACTCTAAATTATTTCTTTTCCCCAAACTTAATGGATGGTTCCAAGCAGCAGCAGGAGGCTTGTCTTCCTTTCTTCCAATTTTCATTTGTCCACTGAACTAAATATAAGCTGGTTAAAATTTCTCTTTCTCGTGTGACCCTCTGAGTGCACTTCAACATGGCATAATGGTTAATAAGCTTGTCACGATAGCTTAGTTACGACTGAAAAGTGAGTTTGATTCTCATTGGGTGCCCCATATTTTCAGCCTTGTGCCACATCTAAGCTATGCTTAGAAAATCATTTTGATTCAATCCCGACTTGCCGTTTCAGGTAGTTTGGGCTGACTTGTCAAACTCTCTGCCTTCAAGAAGAGAGGAACCTAGATGAGGCGATGCCGAAGGGCAGAGTTGTGCCTGGGGAGGTAGAAAAGCCTGACCCTGTATATGAGTGGTCTATGGGGAATTATTGCCCAAGCCTACAGGCTTGGAATTGCCCCACATTAAAAACAGCCTTGTGTCACATCCTGCCTTGTGGGGAGGCAAGGTAAATAACCTCATGTGAACCTATGAAGCCTGGGAAACTTTGCGATTAGAACTTTTGTTGGTATGTTGATAGGAATGGATGGTTTGTAGATGTCTGTTTATGGCTGCATGAATAACATGACCCCGTAATTTATATTTGACATAAAATACCGCAAAACATGAAATACAAGAAGGAACAAAATGGTTTTAAAAACATAACATTTGTATTTATTTGTGTGTGTTGATGTACATGCGTAGAAGTTAAAGATCTGTGGGTGTTATGTCTCTTAGACTGTGAATATTTTTATCTGAACTCACAAAAGTTGAATGAATTACAAAGCTGAGAAATGCTGAATAAACTGTCGCTTTAGAAGAATGTTTCAAAGAGAAAAGTTCTTGTTGCTTGTTTGGAAATGTTCTGTATGTTTGTAATGTAGTTTGGAAAAGTTTGTACATACGTGCATGCGTGGATGTGCTTTTAACATCTGACCGTCTATGGTCGAGACGAGAATCCTTTTGAGACTACATCTTGTAGCAAGAAAAGAGTGAAGTGAGAAAAGAGAAAGCAGCAAGCTTGTATCTGCTATTTATAGATAATGTAATCATGTGACAGGATCGCAGCAAATTGGCGGGAAAAATGACTTGGTCACGTGCTGGAAAAATATTTGTACGTGGGTGGATCGCAACATCCACTTGTGTGTTTATTGACCAATTAGAAGCTGATTTTTCCTGAAAATACTTACTAAGCTCTCTGATGCACCTTTTTGCACAAAATTGTACAAAATTCAACATGGATAAGAAAGTGGTAACGGGATGCTAAAGAACTTCTGATCCCAGGAAAGTGTATACCACTTCAACTGCTACAAAGTGTAATTAATTTCTACTGGACTTTGTATTTATCAAAGTTGATAAGTCATAAAAACCAAATCATACAATACAACTGTATGTTGATGTTTTATTTAATGCTTGTATATATATATATATATATATATATATATAATTCAGGATTTGTTTGATGACTATTTTTTTAACAATAGATATTTTTTCTTTTTTCAGGATTACTTTGATGAAAATCAGGTTGAAGAAGCCAGAAAATCTCTGCAAACCTCGTAACCTTCTGTTTTTATCATGGAGTATTGTCACAGCATTTGTATCATGAGGTTTTAAAAACTCCATTGAAAATATGGATATATCATTTAGTACTTAATTTTCTTGTTATACGTTTTGGAAAAGTAATCACATTTTTTTTTTTAATTTATTGACTTTTATTGAACAAAAATAAATTACAGCAGTTCAAGAAAATTTATAAGCATTGTCACATGAAAACAACATGATTTGTTATGATTAACAAACTATTTAACATATTCAAAATGGTCCCCTTCTTGTTCAATACAATGTTGAACCTGATCAGAAATATTTCTACAAACCATTTGACACATTTCTGCATTAATTTCTGAAAATTTATCAGAAATTGTTCATTTTAATTCAGGAATTGTTTCCAGTTTAAACCTGTAAGCAAGATCTTTCAGTAAAGCCCACAAGAAAAAGTCTGGTGGTATTAGATCTGGTGATCATGATGGCCACTCAGTTGCTCCACCATGTCACCCTTACCCTACACACAAGCCGCTAGTGGCCTGCTGGTGGGCCACAAATGGCAATGCCAGTAGTCCTCTGGTGTCAGCCACTGGTGGGCCTTTAGCAGTCTGTCAGTGGTAACATTGTGGTGACAAACATGCCAGTGGCCTGACAGTGGGCCACCAGCGTCAAACACGATTAGCATGCAATCCAGTGTTAGATTGGTGGGTTGCGTGTAGGATATATTGGGAAAAAAAAGTTATGTTTGCTGCACCTGTATTGTCTTAAATAATGTTCTTTTTGGTTTTTATAGGATAAATAAAAAAAAAAAAGGTTTTATTTTGAAAAACTGAACTAAAAGGCTATTATTAAAAAAACGAATTTGTAAATCAAACTACGCTGTATCTATATTTGATATATAGATACAGCGTTGTTTGATTTAAATGAAATTATTTTTTTTAAATCAACTAAAAATGAAAAAAAAAACAAAAGTTTTTATTTTGAAAGGTCAGATTAAGAGGCCAACATTAAAAGTGAATTTGTAAGTTTCCAAAATTCTAGTATGCAAAAATAGGTTTCATTTTATTTTCAATATCTGTCTATATTTCTGAGATGAGGTCTTATGTACATTATTTACATTATTCGGACTATTGTCCTCATCTTTGTCGCCATATTCATTACTTAAAAATTAACAGGAGATAACTGACAACTGACATCCATTAAACATGGCTCGTGGAACTAGAACAGTCTACCCCAGTGAGCGAAATAAAGGGTTCAGTTCGACATTCCAACCACCTGAAGAAGGTCGGAGTGTACAACGGCCGAAACGTTGTAATAAATATGGCGACAAAGATGAGGACAATAGTCCGAATAATGTAAATAATTTTATTTTCAGTATCCTCATTTAAAACAATTTATAATCACTCTGATTCCTCTTCAACTGTTTTTTTTTTATATTCCAAGCAAACAAGGAGCTAAATGATTTTTGATTTATAGTCTTTACTACATGGTGTAAGGGCATTATTATTATTGTTACAAATAAATGAAATAATTGCAATAATGAAAATTATGAATAAAATAAAATAAAACAATAATATCTAAATAAAATTATTAAAATAAATAAAAATAATAAAATGACTCCCACCATGCAACAAAAACTGTTCCTTTAACATATAGATGTTCTTCCGAAAGTGAATTGCTTCCCATAAGACCTAATTGCTTCATACATCCCAATGTCAACAGTAAACGCTTTTTCCAGCCCAATTTACAAAATATGAATGAGACAGAACCCTCAACCAGATCCCTTCTCATCAATGCACCAAAGAATCGAGACATAATGTTGAACAATTTCAAGAGCATGTGGTATGAAGAATACTTACTTGGTCTCCAAGAAACCTGCAATGATCTCCATAAAACTTTTTTAATAAGATAATATGACTGATGTAGTTTTTATGAAGAATCGTGTGAAACCAAAAATTTTGGACAACTTGGTAGAGTTGTAGGGATATTATTATTATTAAATATTATTATTTGTTTAAAATAAACAAAAATAAAAATAATAAAATTACTCCCAGCATGCAACAAAAACTGTTCCTGCCAGAAATACAGACATCCCACCAAAAGATGTTAGATTCAATCTCTTGGCCCAAGAACAGTCGGAATGACAACACATGTGTAACTTCCCTTCATGATAGGTTTTGTGATATTATGCATTGACTTACTTCCTTTTATAACATGAACATTATCACAATTGTGACGTAAAATACACACACACAAATACATAAATAAAATTGTAGGAAATTACCATACAATTCATCAGGCGTTCTTTGTGTTGTGTACATTTATTTTTCCTGTTTTTATCTTCGTAAAAACAAGCCTAAAATTCTACTATCACTACTCATATGGTGTGAGTGAATACCACACAATGGTTATGTGCTTGTAATTCACACAGATATTAGGACTAAATCCAGAAACTTCTTGTATTTACTCAACAGAGGTATGCCGAAAACGACCTGACTGATTATGAAAATTTTATTTATCACTTGCTAAATATTAAAGACAAACATTTTGTTGGTTGTTCAAAAACTCTAAGGTACAAACGGAAAGTTAACCAAAAATATAAAATCAGAGGAAAAAGCAAACATATTTTTCAATTAAAATATTTCAACAGAGTTTGAAGCCATTCACATTGTCCTATTCTTGTTTTAAATGTTCTTATATTGTTTTCAAGAAGCTGTTTGAATGTGATCCTAACAACAAAGATAGGGATATTAATCTGACTGTAAATAATGTTTTGAAGTTTAAAAATTTTATCTAAAAGATTAAAAATCTATTTTTATGTGTGTGTTGTTTTGTTTGTTATTTTTCAATTGAATCATTTTTCATTATGACAATTAGCACAATATTCATAAAAAATTACGGCTTACAGCCATATCACATTGAAACACTGGTTACTGTACAATCACTGAAGTTAAGCAACATTGAGCCTGGCCAGATGGGCAACTACTTGGAAATACGTGGTGTTGTTAGCTTAGATGTGCAGGTGGTGTAATGGATAATGGCTTGGAATTGAACTCGGAGAGCTGTGTTCCAAATTTCAGTTGGATTTGTTATATTCCCTTACATGCAAATATCCTTGGAAACTATGAATCCACCCTTTCTCCACCAGTTATGAGTTAATTAGTGAGGGAGGTATTTTCATTTGTTGAAAAAACAAAAATGACTCAATCTATCATGGCTAATAAAACATTGTCAAATCTTCTTAAAAATGAGATTTTATTATGATCTGAAGGGGACAATTATTCCAAGTTTTATGATTGTTACTCTCTGAAAGTTGAAAGCACAATGTATTAGTAATAATATCTTGAATGTTTATCAGGAGAATTATTGTAAACCATTATTAATTTTTGACTAGTATATCTTATAATTTTCTTTGCTTCTTATTACAACTTATTCAGGCTATCAATCTACATCATTGATTGATTTTTTACAGCTTATCAACCTTTTGGGTGTTATTCAAAGCTGAAACATATTTTGGATTGTAAGAATAATTCTTTTTTATGAATAAATATTTCATTGACATTTTCTTGAGAATAACAATGATTTTTCCCGGTACAAATCATACTTTATAATAAAATATATCAAATCTTTTTAAAAGTGAGATTTAATTATAATTTGAAGGGTTCAGGTGAGAATTATTCTGAGTTTGGTTTGGTTTGTTTTACAGCATACCAAACTCAATGGGTTATTTAATACCAACAAGATTTTTATTGCTGGTAATACTTTTTTATCTATGTATATATTTGTTTGGTTTGTTTTGTTTTACGGTATACCAACCTCAATGGGTTATTTAATACTAACAAGATTTTTATTGCTGGTAATATTTTTTTCAAAAAATGTATTGCGAGTAATAATTTAAAAAAAAAGAATTGCTGGTATTAAAACCTATTTTTATAGTGTTTTGACCCTTTTTGAGGGTTAACTATTTGCCCATAGCTAGGACCATAACAGGTGCTACCACTCCAGGTCAGGGTGGACCTGGGAACACCATCAATTAAGAGGCGGTTCCATGCTTCTCAAAACTTCCTGATCAAAGGCCTTGCTGTTGGATGTAGTTTATCATCTTACCCGGGATGTGGGTGTAGTTTATCGTCATACCCAGGATGGTCTGAGTTTTTAATCTTTACTCTCTGAAAGTTTAAAAAAGCACAATGTATTAGTAATATCTTTTTATAAAGATAATTATTATGAACCTTTATTAATTTTTGACTTGTATTTCTTTCATCATAATTTTTTTTGCATTTTATCACTATTTCCTCTGGCTGTCATTCTACAGCAGTAAGTAAACAACATGGAATGAAAATAAATAATAAGCTCCAGTTAAGGTTTGAACTCACATCCCTCTTACCTAAAAAAGTTTTCTTACATATGACAAGGCCACAGCAAGTTGAAACACTGGTTCCTGTACAATCACCAAAGTTAAGCAACATCAAGCTTGCTCAGTACCTAGATGGGTGACTGCTTGGGGATAGCAGGTCCTGTAAGCTTGGATGTCCAGATAGTTTAATGAATAATGACTCAGAATTGTTAATTGGAAAGCTAAGTTTCAATTCCCGTTGGGTTCATCATATTCACTTGTATCATTAAATCATTATTATTGCCGACCCCACCAAAAAAAAGAAATTCTTACAATCTAGAAATATTTTCTGGCTTTAAATAACCTAAGCCATAGCCCCTTGCATCTTAGTGGCATTATTTTCTTGCATGAGGTGAATTGATTTTATATATATATATATATATATATATCAGTCTGTTATGTGCCATGCATGATACATGCTTAGGTGATCATGTATCTTTTGATACATGATGACAAGGCAGATTTTTTTCCACAGTAGGTTGCTAATTCTTTCTGCAGTAGACCAGTTGCTATCCAAGGCTATAGAACCTGGTCTGTCCTGCTACTTACCCATAGCTGTGGGGAGAAGAAGAGGATTCATACCTTTCCCAAGGGTGTTAGCACATAAGTGAATGTAATGGATTTGACTGGAATTCGAACTTGGCTCTCTGATTCCTCAATCCGAGCTGCTATCCATTAAAAAGTTTGTCACTTAGCTGATTAATGCTACCTTCTGCATCCTCACTCCAGATTTTTGTAGACAGACCCTCTGGGAATCACTTCATCCTGTGACACTATTTAGCTATGGTAATTGGCTACATAATTAACAATAGAAATTAAAAACAGGAAAGACTTAAGGCGAAAGATAGACTGATCGACGTTAAAAGAAAGATTTTTTATTTACAAAAAACCCATGGAAAAAGCTATGTGTGAGGTCTTGTCAAGTTGATTTATGTGTCGCTGAGGGAGATAGAAAGAAAGGCAAATATGAAGATTTTGGCCAAAACACGTGCCGGTCAAAAAAATTTCGGCTTGAGACAATCACAGATACAAGACAGGTAGAATCAATGTTAATTATCTTTCCGAGATATCATTTATCTTTTTATGTTACCACGAGAGAGAAGCAATGTGGCGGCTATAAAATTTTGGCATTGTCTCGACATAGGTGAGAGGATTGTTATCATTTACTTTACCAACAGACGCTAAGACGTTGAATAGCAATGTGGCAATTGTAAAATTTTGGCATTGTCCCGACATAGGTGAGGGGTTTGTTATTATTTACCTTATCAATGTATCGATTTAGACGCTGAGACGTTGAATAGCGATCTGGTGTAAGTAAACTTTTAGCATGAGACAGAAAATTGAGTGGAGAATTGAGTTTTGGCGAGATAAAAGAATTTAATTTCTTAACAAGCCAAGGATTCCATTATAAAGCTAACTTAACGCAAGGACCAGATAGCAAACTTTGACACTGATTGAATGGTCGGTAGACAGTGTTGGCTAAGTGAATTCTGGGTGGCAAAAAGATATGATAGGAATTTAATTTGCAATATGGAATTCGTAAAAGTTTGGCCGATGGGAAAAAGGAGAATTTTGTAAACAAAAATTCTGGATTATAATTTTAAGGAGGCCAGCTTAGCCACAGCCGTGATATCATTGGTCGGGTGGTAGCATGGGTGATAGGCGGAGGTAAATGGATGAGAAAGGCGGAGAAGTTGTTAACGCCCACTGAAGGGATTGGTATGAGATCAGTGTGAGAGAGAAAGAGTCTAGGAGGATAACTCTCCTCCGACATTCCCTCACGAACGACGGAGACCCCCCCAAGTGGAAAGTGGTTAATTTTCCAAAAATCGGATGTAATCAATTTTCCTGGCCTGACAACAAAGAGATTTCTTGTTAGAAATCGAGATTTACCAAGAACCCCAGGCCACGTCTGGCCCACACCGGGTTTCGGTCGGTACCCATATAAACGAACGTCCTGTGGTCATTCGGCAGTTCGAGTTGGAGACACAGTTGAACTGGTTTTGGAGTTAGAGTCAGAGCTTAACCAGAGTGTTGCCTCGCAGAAGCTAACCGAGAGATTCCACGACTTCCGACTTATACTGACGAACGAAGTTAAGCCAGCACTTAAAAACTAAACCAGAACTTGCCTAAGAAGCGTAAAAGTGTCACATTTCGTAGGAAACGGGCTGGGAGAAAAACACGCCCCTGTATATAACAGAAGGATAAAGTTAAATTGTTATTTCTTAACATACTTGAACCTCTTGGGTTTTTCTTTCATTTATTTTTTTTTTCATTGCGCTTGTGCGATGCCACCTTCAATTGAATGTTGTGGTTATTTGGCGTTTTTATTGTTTACTTCACTTTACACTTGCTCCTAATTTATTTTTGTTTTGTTGTTACACTCTTTTTTCCTCTTTTCTTTCAGTTTTAGCCATTTTGACTAGCCGAAGCCATTTTTAGTTTTCCAGACATATGAGAGACAGATATCAGTTCTGAGTAAAAGTTTCCAGAACCCACCCTTTGGAAAACTAAAGGCAAAATACAATAGGGAAACATTATTTTAAATAAAATACACTGGAAATTCTGTATAAATCTAAAGAGTAAGATAGAAAGAAACGAATGGACTGTGATAGACAAAATCATCTGAGTGGTCTTAGATAATGAAGAGACTGAGATAGATATGACACTTTACCGTCAACATGAACATTTAGTTTGTAATTCTTACTGAGTAAAGACAACCAATAAAACAGTTCACTGAAGTAGCCACTGAGCAATTAAATGCCGAGTGACAAATGTGATAAAAATAATTGAATCATAGAAAAGGAATTCATTGTAAGACTGGAGATTAATGAGTTCTTAAGGAGAGCAAGACTGCGGAGTTTTATTAATGTGGAAGGAGAGCAATGATGAATTGGGGAATCGCGTGAAATTGGAAGCGCTGAATTTTGATTTAATCAAAAGGGGGAATTCTAAACAGAAGATCTCAGCACTAGTACTGACATTTTTGGAGACTGATGATCTGGCAAGTGTTTTAGGTGCACCTCCAAAAATCTCGATGGCCAGAACCTGGTAGATGATCTCTCAATATTTTTTCCAATTTGTTTGTGCATATTCCTACCAAATAAGCTTTCCAAATAATGAATTAAAATTTTTTTTTTCTTTTTTAAAGTATCTTAATTTTAAGTGGAGGTTTCAATATGCTATATAAATTTATTGTAAATTGATGCCCCTACACAAATCAAAAATAATATACTTCTACCATATGATAAAGCATCTTATAAAATTTCAAATAACTTCATGTTAAAATAAAATAAAATATAATATTTATATTATTTAAAAGCAGATTGTTACTTACCTTTTTTGTGTCATGAGAAAAGAATGCTTACATAAAAATTTCAAATAAATTCAAAACAGCCATGAAATATGAATTTAAATTATATTGTCGACAATGTTACGATGTTGTCGACAGTAACCTTTTGTTTTATATGGCTCTCAAACCTTATATTGGGTGAACTGCGGTAGAAAAAAAAAGATTAAACTCCTTACAAAATTCTTTCCGATTCATCTTTTGGCTATCAATTCATTACTTTAGAAATGGACACATAGCCAAGTATTTATAAAATTTGCTTTTTTTTTTTTGCATATTCCTACCGAATAAGCACTCCAGATCATGAATTTAAAAAAAATTTCTTTCTTTTTTAAATTTTTGGAATTTCAAGAGGAGATTTCAATTTGCTATATAAATTTATTGTAAATTGATGCCCCTACATAAACCAAAAAAAAAAAAAAGCTGAGTGGTTAGAATATTCACTTTCCAACCATGATCCTGGGGTTCAAATCTCAATGGCCAGAACTTAGCAGATTTTTCCATTTATTTTTTGTATATTCCTGCTGGATAAGCTCTCCAGATCATGAATTTAAAAAAAAAATTTTTTTTTAAATTTCGTAAATTTTAAGTTTTAATTTTCTATGTAAATTCATTGTAAATTGTTTCCCTACACCAGGGGTTCTCAACCTAGGGGGGAATTTCAGAGAGGAAATTGGGGCCACAGATTGGTAGACCCAAATCGAACTCCCCAATGTGGCACAACTTGCAATGTGCATTGATCCATGACACTACAAACTATTGATTGAGGAAGATTGATATCCACTCATACGCCTGACCACGAAGAACACAGGCTGCCAGAGACAATCAAGGTATCAGCACGCGTCAAGTGGCCCTAGCATGTTGTATATCTTATAGTACCGTATGAAGGGTACTTCAAGAGCAGCCCCTTTATCCTTATCATTTGCAATGTCTGCAGGGTTTTTCACCTTCTGATCACTCACCACGGGAAAACTTTTGACGATGGTTTATTGCAAAAACTACTGATGTAATTTCAGTCTTGTTCATAGATGAAGCAGCATTTGGAAGAGATTGATTAACTAATTTACACAACCATCCTTTGTGGGCAAATTGGAATCCCCATCGTACAATACAGGGTAGATACCAGCATCAGTTAATGATTAACATATGGGCTAGAATTGTAAGTGACAGTCCATATGTTCTCCCAGCACATCTTACGGGAGCTGTCTACAGGAACATAATTTCGAACAGACTTCCAGACCTGCTAGAGGATGTATCCCTGCTAATACGAAGACGCATGTAGTTCATGCATGATGGAGCTCCAGCACATTTTACTCACATTGTTTGCAATGCATGAGTTGACATATACCATGAAAGATGGATAAGTAGGTGACGATTGGTTCAATGGCCTGCACATTCCCCTTACCCCAATCCTTTGGATTTTTATCTGTGGGGCCACCTAAAACAATTGGTTTATGCAGCAGACATTAATAATGCAGAGAGGCTTCATCAGTGTATCATGGAGGCCTGCAAAACAAATCAACACCATTTGATAGTATTTGAAAAGGTCCACAGTCAATGATCCGACGGGTGCATGTATGTATAGAAGCAGCCGGGTACATTTTGAACATTTGTTACAAGTTGCTGTGTTGAGATACAACGATGGCTTTTTGGGCATATGTTTATATGGACATTTTACCTTGTTTTAGTGTTAGGGTTCCAGTGTTTGTAAAAATATTTTTGATACACCATATATATATATATATATATATATATATGTATATGTGTGTGTGTGTGTGTGTGTGTGTGTGTGTGTAAAAGTGGACATTAAAATTAACACCCACAGGCGAAAGTCTGTTTCAAGCTGAACATAATTGTCAATGCGTGTTTTTGCTTGACTATATATACAGATCAGTGGTGCATTGTGGGTAGTCTATTGTATTATTCTAACAGTTATTTTGATGGGTGGTAATCGTCGTGTTTTGAATTATACTCGGAGCTATTGAGTGGAAATAATTGTGGATCCGAATGCCGTTTTTTGGCTATTCTTAATGTTGTTAGTTAAATTTTTTATTTATTATTTTATTGCTGGTTCTTATTACTATATTTTCTTGTGTATATCTGTGTGTATGTGATTTGTTAAGTTGTTTATTATTTACTTAGTTTATTTACTTATTTATTTCTTTGACTTAATTTATTTTACTTGTTTTTGTTTATTTATTTTCACTTATTCTTGTTCGTTTACAGTTTTTGATTTTTAAGTAATGTAGTAAAAATTTCTTTTCATGTCTGCATTTTGAAATGAGTTGTGATTGTTTATTTAGTAGTTTTGTTTTGATCTGGGAAGGTAATTATAGCTATTTTTCCTCCAGGTAGAGTTTACAGTTTTTGGATTGATTGTTGTAAGCTGATGTTGTTTTCCTTATTTTCCATATTTTTAGTGTGATTTTTTAATCTCCCAGATATGTTTAGAAAGCACTGTACTCTTTGCATATTTACTATATATATATATATATATATATATATATATATATATATATATATATATATATATATATATATATATAGACAAACCTCTCATCTACAGACAACCCCATGAATGAACTTTGGATGCTGAACGTGTTACGTATTGAGTTACATGCCCATTTATTTTTGTTCTGTCCACTGGATGCTAGTTGGGCTTTCTTATCCATTCTTAACTTTTGCACTCTTGCCCTTTCTTACGTCCGACTAAAACGAACACATACTTCCAACATTCATGGTTTTTATTACTTCCAGCTACCACAGATCCTTATCTTCTGGCATTCCTCATCTTTATAACATCTGGCTATGCAATGGTCTCCTGGCCTTTATTACTTTCCGGCTATACCATGGTCCCTACTTCCAGCATCTTTATTTCAACCTAAGTCCCCTGGTAGATCGGCATTAATGGATCTGCTTACAACAGCCCTGAACTTCCAGCCACACTATGGTCCTGCTTCTGGCATCTCTATCTCAACCTAACTCACTTGGTTGATCGAAATTAATGGATTTGTTTACAACAGCCCTGAACTTCTTTTTGGTATAAATAGGCAGAGAAAATTAAATCAAAGCTGAAAGAGAGAAAAAGCAGAAAGAAGCAGAGTTCCACGCGTCTGAATAACGCCGGTGTCAAATTACATGCTGATACATTATCAGCTTCTGATGAAAGCAGGGCAATTTCAAAGAACTCTATTCTACTCCAAAACTAAGTACTATAAAATATATCTTTTCATCCATGTTGAATACAACCGTATAACTTTATGCGAAAAATGAACTCTCTCAATTTGTTTTAAACATTTTGGAATTTTACTTTTTGTGTCCGATGATTTAATTTGAACATTTTCTCTTCTTGAAAATTCATCGAATCTACGAACTTTAAATATTTGATTCCTTTTCCTGAGACAAGCTGTCAACTTCAAATGTGTAAATAAATTCATTATCTTGTTTCGTTAAATATAACACGTGTATTTCCTCGTCATTTTGCCTCAATACTTCAAGTATTCTCCATACATTCTACTATACTGCAACAAGAACTGGAGAGTAGGGTGGGAACTAATTATACACTATCAAGGACATTTTTTAAAATTACAGGGTAGCTATGAAAATAAAACCTCTAAATTCTTCCGGCACCCGTGAGGAACGCCTTAAATCACGTGAAGCGAAACAAAACCACATACACGGAGAAAAAGTGTCAGCCTGAGAGAAGTTCGCTGCTAGCTTAAATAAGGCTCATTATAAATTTTGCAGTGTAGACGGAACATTTATGAGCCGATGTCCAAGCTACACCACATTTAGTTCTAGACAGAACAGATTCAAAGAACTTAAGCTATGTTTTAAGTGTACTAGCTCCAAACATACCCCAGAATCTTGCTCAGGACAATAGAATATGACACAGTACTGGTAGCAGACACGGAAATGAAATTACAAAATCTCCTACAGAAGGTAGCGACGGAGAGTCAGAAGAAAGGATTAAACATAAACTACAAGAAAACGGAGTAGATGGTCGTCAGTAAGAGGGTGAGCCCGAAATGCGATCTGACGGTCGGCAACACTAGAATCAAGCAGACGCGGAAGTTTAAATATCTGGGAAGCGTCTTGACAGAGGAAAAGTAGTGCGACACTGAGATCCGTAGACGTATTGGGATGGGCAAGGATACATTCCAAAAGATGGGTAGAGTTCTGCGAGACAGGAGGATGTAACTAATGGCCACTCAGTATAGTTGCAGTATAAACCACAGGCGGGCTCTGTGGGTTGAGTAGTCGTTTGTGGGAAGCGTTCTGACAGAAGACGGTAAATACGACACTGAGATCCGAAGACGGATCGGGATTGCCAAGGACACATTCCAAAAGCTGGACAGACTACTGCGAGACAGGAGGATTTCTTTGATAACAAAGAAAAGAATATTGAATTGTTACGTGACATCTGTCCTTTTTACGGCAGCGAATATTGAACGATTTCCTCAAAGATGAAAAAGAGACTCGAGGCGACAGAGATGTGGTTCTACAGAAGGATGCTGAGGATATCATGGACCGAGCGTGTGAGCAACGATGAGGTCTTGGAGAGGTTGCAAACAAGGGGGAGGCTTATACTTAACATAAGGAAGAGGCAGCTGAAGTTTCTCGGACACATAATGAGGAAGGAGGACCTGGAGAATCTGTTACTCACAGGTCGAATAGAGGGAAAGAGAGACAAGGGAAAGCAGCGCGTGACATACCTGGCGGACTTAAGCAAGTGGATGACAAAACGTGGTCTGGGGGAGGAAGCAGAGAGAAGGAACTTGTTGAGATCTGCAAGGGATAGAGGGAGGTGGAGAGCCATGATCGCCTACGTCCTCAAAGGACATGGCACATAAAAGGAAGGAAAGAAGTGTGAAGCCAATGGACATGTTAGTCCCATGTGTAACAAAAACAAAAAATGGGAGAGTCCCTATTTTCACACTTGTATACTAACGTGAACTCAGAGCATCACTTCTTCACACGCCTTACAGTAGCTCTCAAAATTAGTATTAATATTTTTCATGGCCAAACAAATTTCATCATACACCCCAAAAATAGATTCATATTACTGCACGCCACTTCAAATGACCTAATCTGAGGAAAAAATAGAAATCGATTGCACCCTGTCATTCCAGTGGCTCTAAAACTGACCGTATGGTGAAAGAAAGGAAACTAAAGCGGTTGTTTCAATAAAATTACACAAGGGTGTATTTAGAGAAAAGACAGAATCTATTCTTATCCGTCTTCGATTCTAACTTGATCAGGAAGGCTTTTTTGATATCTTCAAGGAGTACGAATTTGTTGGTGATGAATAGAAAGAGAAGCTCTAACATATCATTCATAAGATTAACACCTGGATATACAGTTGTAGCGGACCGTGGGTGTGAGGATAGGAAGAGATATCAGAAGGTTAAACTTTCCTGCTGGCGGGTCCAGCTACATGCGAATGTCGGACTTTAACTTAAGTCCAAAGAAGACAAAGAAAACAAACAAGACCGATACACATCGGTAAACAAATAAATATTAATAACGAGTTACACGAAGACGTGAAAAGTTACATAGTGTTTGTATGGAGAAATTATGCGTGTGTGTTGTGTTGAGTGTCCGTACGTACGTGTATTGTCCTTAGCGTGTCCCCAGAATATGGGAAACGCTGTATCTGTGAGATGTCACATATTGGCCTAAGTGAAAACGAGAAAGTTTTACCTCGCCTCCGCGCGAGGTAGCGGCCCAAGGCCTGAGTCGAAAAAGAGATTTTACCTCATCTCCACGCGAGATGGCCGCCCAAGGCCTAAGTCGGAAAAAGAGAGATAGAGAGAAGGGTCAGCCAGTATTTATAGTCAGGGGAGAGAGACCCCTGTTGAAGGATTAAGGAACTGAGGAGGAGCTAACTCCGACACAGTTTTGTTGAAAGAACAACTATCTTAAATGAGCAGTTAAACACTGGTCTTATTTTTGTAGTGGTCTGCGCCTCTGATTTATTGATATTTATAAATATACTATATACACCCTTGTGCAAATTAATTGAAAAAACCGCTTTAGTTTTCTTTCTTTCACCATACGTTCAGTTTTAGACCCACTGGATGTCTCAACTAACCAACGTTTTTATCCACTGGACCATGTGTCTTTGAGGACACATGTCTCCAGTGGACGAAATAAAGGGTTCGGTTCGAAATTTCAATCGCCTGAAGAATACCGGAGCGTACAACGTCCGAAACGTTGTGAATATGGCAATGAAGTTGAGGATAACAGTCCTAGTAATGTAAACAATGCAAGATTAATTAGAGTGATTAAATCGTACCTCCTTAAAGCTATCGGAAGATCGAGGATAAAATATTATATATAAATATAAAAATTTATATATAGTATATATACTTTAGTATATATTAAAATTGAAACGGCTAAATATCTTCTTTGCGTTGTAGTTGTTATTGTTACGGACTTCGTTATGTCATTTACACCTGCGTGCCATTGCAAATTGCTTGGCATGCCACTTGTTTCACGCGTGCCGTGGGTAGCCGACCCCTGATATATATTATTATTGTCACAACAATTCAAATATACTTGTATTATTTAAAGTGCAAAAAAAAACAAACAATTATTTACATACAGTGTTAACTGACAGATTTGTGGTGGCCATGATCATTAAACTTTTGAATTTAAAATAAGAAAAGGGGGACTCACCCTTTTGTTCATAGTGAAACCATATTATGCAAACAAACTTTAATTTCTTGTATTGGGAATGTATAAGAATTTGAAAGGGATAGTAAAGGGAGCTAACCCTTTACCATTCAAGCATCAACCTTAAACTTGAAACCCTTACTAATCCAAGACTGATTGGCTAAATGCTGTCCAGTCAGGATCCCTTCTTGGGGTCACGCAGTAAACTTGATCCTGAGACCGTCTTCCTTTGGCAAACGTAGTGACAACAAGTTTATTGAAACCATCCTTTCCTACGTTAATGGAATACAGAAGTCGCGAAGTCACTTGTTCCTTCGACACACTTCTGTTAAATTCTCAAATATAAATTATATCTGCAAGCCTTCTTTTTACCTATTGTGCATACACTCTTTTCTGTACATTAAACCCGTTGAATATAATAGTGTTGTGGGGCAAACCCTTTTACACAAAGACTCGTCCAAAGTATACTTATACTGACAGAGAGAATACCTGCGGGTTGAGATACGTTGAGTCAGGGTGAGAGATATGAAGACAGTACACAGGGTGTTCACAGAGAGTTATACGAGAGTCCAGCGAGAGAGATAATTACGGCTTCACTTACAGAGACTTGTAAATATACTTTCTACTAACCCGCATTCCTGGACTACTAATCTTCATTTCAAGTCTGTATTGTTACATTTAATACACTTATTTTTCTATCTCAATTACTGGCGTTGTTTATTTATTTGTGCAGGATTCCATTCCCGGAATCCACAACAACTTGGCGACGAGGATTTCGGACCCACACGAGAAAAAAAATTCTCTCTCGTCAACACAACAATTTGACGACGAATAGTACGGACACGTACGAAAAAAATAAATTTTTTTTTCGCTCTCCAACACAATAACTGGCGACGGAAATTTGAGAGTTACGTCGACCACAACAACTTGGCGATAAGACTCGAAGGAACTCACACTGATAACTACAAATTAACGACGAACATAAAAGAACGTACATAAGAGATAGAAAGAAAAATTTCGTCACTCCCTAAAAAATGGAAGATTTTCAAAAAGCAATGCTTGAGTTTTTCAGAAGAAGTGAAGAAAGACAAATGCAACTTCAGAAATTAATATTAAAGTAACGGCTAACGCACAACAAAAGAATATCGAAAAAGAGGCGACTTTTTCTCAAGACGCAGTTTGAAACACAATAGAAACTTTTAAATACTCTCTAGAAGATGATAAAAATTTCTGGGACTATTACAGACGCCATGAAGACATTTTCAACATTGATTGCCAAAATTGGACGGAAGCTAAGAAGCTACGTTTATTACTCAGGAAATTGGGAACAGAGGAGTACACAAAATTTGTGGACTATATTCTACCGAAAAAGACAAACGATTTGACGTTTGACGAGGCAGTTACATGCCATACGGAGCTCTTCAGTCCAAAGACTTCACTTTTTCACAAAAGGTGGAAATGTCTCAACCTCGTAAAAAGCGAAAATGAGGACTACTCCACGTTGGCCGCAATTGTGAACAAACATTGCGATAATTTTAAATTGGCAGAATTGACTCCGGACAATTTTAAGTGTCTTATTTTAGTACAGGGATTAGTCTCAGCCAAGGACATGCGAAAAAGAATGCTTACGAAGCTTCAAAACGAGCCTGGATTAACGCTACAAAAATTGTCAGAAGACTGCCAAAAATGCTTGAGCATAAAAAAAGACTCTAAGGATATCGAGGAATCGGGAGTAGCACACATACGTAAGTTGAACAAAAAAGTTTCGTTTTTCACCCCCACCCAAAGAAAAACAAAAATTTTATGATAAAGAAAAAATTACAAGGTATAAAGCGATTAATGACAGAGATCAAAGCAAATATAAGCCCCCCCCCCCCGCCAATCTGCATGTTACAGATGTAGTGGATTCCACTGGAATAAAGACTGTCGATTTAAATACAAGAACTGTTCAGCATGTGGAAAAATGGGACATAAGGCATCTCAATGCAGAAACAAAAAACACACTAGTAGAGTAAGAACTACTAGAATGGACTATAAAGACAAACTAAACACAAGAAAATACGTGGAACTCGAGATCTTAAATAAGAAGGTAAAATTACAGTTAGACTCAGGATCGGATCTAACTATAATTAATTTACAAACAAGGAGGAATCTAAATAGACCGACCATGATGCATACACAGAAAATAGCCAAGTCTGTTACAGGGAAGCGTATTAATTTTGAAGTAGGTAATTCTAAACGTAAAATTCCGTGGAAAAACGAAAAAATTGAAGATATTTGTAATGAAAGACAGAAAAATTGGTGGGCACAGACTGGATGCAAAATTTTGAGGTATGGGATGTACCCATTAGCTCATTTTGTAAGAAAATAGAGTGCGAGCCGTCAGAAGCTACAAAATTAAAAGAAGAACTACACAGTCAATTTCTCGAAGTATTCTCGAGCGGTTTGGGACGATGTAATAAGGTTGCAGCTAAAATTGAACTAAAGGAAAATGTTCAGCCAGTATTCAAGAAAAAGCGAAACGTGCCTTTCGCAACCATAGAAACAATTGACAAGGAGTTAGATAGATTGGTATAAACTGGAATCCTTTCACAAATCGAATTCAGTGAATGGGCGGCACCAGTGATCTACGTAAAGAAAAAATCCAGTGAAACCCGTGTTTGCGCAGATTTCTCGACTGGGTTAAACAAGGCTATCAAGGATTATCACTACCCATTGCCAAGCCCGGAGGAAATATTTACCAAGATTAACGGTGGTAAGGTATTTTCTAAGATTGATTTAAGTGAAGCATATCTTCAGATTCCAGTAGAAGAAGAAAGTACAAAAAGTTTATGTATCAATACTCACAAAGGACTTTACAAATTTAACAGATTGCCATTTGGGATAAAAGTAGCACCGTCAATCTTTTAACAGACTATGGATACCATGCTCATGGGACAGAACTTTGCTACTGCTTACTTAGACGACATTTTAATCAAAAGCGATAATGTAGAAGAACACGCAACGCACATTAAAGAAGTTTTTAAAAGAATTCAGGATTTTGATTTTAAAGTGAAGGAGAAAAAATGCGATTTTTTTTCTAAAAGAAATCAAGTATCTAGGTCATATAATCAATGAAAGTGGCAGAAAACCAGATCCAAATAGGGCATCTGCAATAAAAAATATGCCTGAGCCGAAAAATGTCGCAGAGTTGCAAAGCTTTCTTGGTCTAGTGAACTATTACGGTGACTTCAATGAAAACATGCACAAATTGAGGGCCCCCCTCAATAAATTATTGAAAAAAGGTAACAAATGGAACTGGACGGAAGATTGTCAGAAAGCTTTTAAGGAGATCATAAAGAAATTAACGTCTGATCTAGCACTGACGCATTTTGATCCCAAACTGGAAATTATCATTGCTAGTGACGCAAGCTCACACGGTGTGGGAGCTTGTATATTACAAAAGATGCAGGATGGCACAAGGAAACCTATAGCTCACGCATCTAGATCGTTGTTACCAGCAGAGAGGAATTATTCGCAAATTGAGAAAGAAGCGTTAGGCATAATATTCGCCATAACTCGCTTCCACAGATACATATATGGAAGAGAGTTTACTCTTCAAACTGACCATAAACCTCTTCTCACTATATTTGGATCGAAAAAATGACTATCAATTTACACAGCCAACAGACTTCTGAGATGAGGGACTATATTATTGAATTGTAATTTCAAACTAGAGTTCCTGCCGTCGAAGAAAATTGGTCATGCGGATGGATTATCTAGATTGGTACCTGCGAAATGCGAACCTCTGGAAGACTCTGTAATAGCGGCTTTGCGAACCGAAGACGAAATTAGTAAAGTTCTAAACAATACAGTAAGGGAATTACCAGTGACCTTGTTAGAAATTAGAAGAGAAGCTGAAATGGATGAATTCATACAAAGTACAAAGAGGAAAATATAAGAAAAAGAAAGAAATCTAGCGGAATGTTTTTCAATATGTGATCACGTATTACTTTATAATGAAAGAGTGGTCATAACCAAATCTTTACAAAGACGAATTCCGAAGGACTTTCATTTAGGACACCCAGGGAAAAATCGTATGAAAGCGTTAATGAGAATTTTTGTGTACTGGCCTAATATGGATAACGACATTACTCAAACGGTAGAAAAATGTAGAGGCTGTGCGGCGGCAGCAAAGGCACCACCTATTATACAAAAACCATGGCCTAAGGTGGACAGACCTTAGTCTAGAATCCATGCGGACTATGCAAGACCCATAGATGGATATTACTACTTGATAACGGTAGATAGCTTTAGCAAGTGGCCAGAAGTTTTCAGATACAAAAACCCTACAACGGAAAACACTATTAATTGTCTACACGAGTTATTCGCAAGATTTGGCGTTGTAGATTGCCTTGTAACGGATAATGGTACCCAATTCACCCCGAACGGAAAGACACCATCTGGCCTTTCGCCAGCTGAAGTGATGTTTGCCCGCAAAATACGGTCTGTTTTTGATAAACTATTACCCAGAAAAAATAAAAACCGACATAAACCGATAGTGCCTAAAAGATCCTTCAAACCAGGCGAACGGGTCTATTTCAGAATGTTCAAGAATAATATGGCATACTGGGAACCAGGTACGATAATAAACAGACTGGGAAATGTTCCATACACGATCCAAGGTGAAAAATTCACTCACAGGAGACACATCAATACAGAAAAGACGGGTAGAGGAACCAAACTCGTCACCTTCCGAAAATGAAGACGCGATGGAGGCGATTTTCGAACCCAAAAACCACAAGTAGCCATGGAGATCAGAAGAACAAGCCGAAAAAGAAAATTCACGGAACCACTAATAATAGACCATAAGCGAAAAAAATATTAACCCCCCCCCCAAAAAAAAAAGAAGCCAGGGAGGGTGTGTTGTGGGGCAGACCCCTTTTACACAAGATGGACTCGTCCAAAGTATACTTATAATGACAGAGAGAATACCTGCGGGTTGAGATACGTTGAGTTAGGGTGAGAGATACGGAGACAGGGTGTTCACAGAGAGTTATACGAGAGTCCAGCGAGAGAGATAATTACGGCTTCACTTACAGAGACTTGTACATATACTTTCTACTAACCCGCATTCCTGGACTACTAATCTTCATTTCAAGTCTGTATTCTTACGTTTAATACACTTATTTTTCTATCTCAATTACTGGCGTTGTTTATTTATTTGTGCAGGATTCCATTCCCGGAATCCACAACAAATAGTCGTTGTATTACTTCCCTTCTTTAAGTGTGCCAGTCTTTGACTTTGTGGAACTTAACTGCAACTAGAAAATCTTTATATGAATTCAATTTTCAGGCCATATATATATATATATATATTCGGCTATACCTTTAGCCATTATCAAGGATGATTCGATTTTTCAGCTTAATTGAATGTGTGCATTATGTGCATGTTTTAGTTTGTTGTAGGGATGCTTTAATTTCCGAATACGGTTAGCATATTGTGGCCTTGTTCGTAGTTAATATTGTTAAGAGTTGGCTTTTTCTTTTTTATTATTAAAGCTTCCATTATTTTTAATCTTTTTTACAGGTGGATGCAGTTATTATATTTGTGTTTTCTACTAGTATGTTTCTAATGGAGGCTGGTAAGTTTGTGTGTGTGTTTAAATGGGTTCTAGTGGAGAAGTGATCCGATAGCTGTAACGTAAAGCGTCTGGATAAGCATGTAGTTGTGTAACCTATGTAATTATTTATGAGTCCGGTTTGATCAGGAACACAATTCCTTAAGAGGCATTTGAACTCATAAAAATGGCTAACGGTATAACCGAAAGCGCTCGGAACTATAAAACATTTGGACAGTTTTTACACACTCTTTGTCCAGAAAAGAAAGCTTTTGTTCGAACGCAAGAAAAATTAAATAGAAAACTTAACCGTAGTACCTTGTCTGTCGTTTTTAATGAAACATGCATAAACGAAGGATTGCTGCCTATATATATATATATATATATATATATATATATATATATTTATGTAACGTAAATCATTCAAACGAAAAGCAAATACTGAAGCTAATTATATGGCGAGAATCATTCTCACAAACAATATTTAATAATAAATTACAACCAACTTCGAATCTGTTAATGAATGGTGTGATCCTTGTTCATAAATTCCGGGTGTGTGATCACGCTGTTGAAAAAGAGCAAGGAAGGTGGGCGGGAATTAGATGATTAATGGTTCATAACTCTGCTAGACACAGAGTTAAAGATTTTGGTCAAGATCCTGACGGAGCGTTTGCATTCAGTTGCCGAGAGTCTGTTGGGACCTGATCAGACTTATGCTGTGAAAGGCTGAACAATTCAGAACAACCTGAATCTGATCCGCACGATCCTAGAGGGTGTAAAAGGCGACAAACGTGCCGCTCTGATCAATTTGGATCTGTTCAAGGCATTTGATACAGTCGACCATCGGTATCTGGCTGCTGTTTTGAAGGCAGCCGGATTCGAACCCGACTTCTGCAAGTGGATTAGCCTCCTGTATCGCTCCCCCAGTGTTGTGGTACAGGTGAACGGAAAGTGGTCGCGCGCTTTTGTGCTGTCTCGGTCGGTTTATCAAGGTTGCCCACTGTCGCCCCTACTTTATGCTTTGTCGTTGGAACTTCTCCTTCGCCGGCTGAGTGACAGGGCGGGCAGTCCTGCCCTACGTGGAATCGCTGTCTCTGGTGGGGCTCGAGTCAGGGTTTCCGCGTACGCTGATGACATATCCATTTTCGTGTCGCGCCGCAGCGACATTGAGGTGGTAGAGAAAGCGCTTGCGCGGTACGAAAAAGTCACAGGGGCCAAGATTAACCGTAACAAGTCTTCCGGATTGCGGTTAGGTAACTGGAAGGAGGTCTCTCTTCCGGGGCCCTTTGGTTGGACGGACGGTCCTGTCCCCATTCTTGGAGTGTGGTTTTGACCCAACCTCCAGCTGGAGAAAAATTGGTTAGACGTGCAGGCAAAGGTCGGATCTTCGGTCCGGACTTGGCTCCGAAGGAGGTTGTCCTTGAAGGGTAGAGCTAAGGCGTGTACCACTTACGTCTTTCCTCTTATCCTTTACCGCTTGGCTGTACTTCCTCTTTGCAACGACCATCGGAAGGGGATCGAGCGCTTGTTTTCTACCCTCTTGTGGGGTGGACACAAGCAGAATGTCCGCAAAAAAGCTTGTGTCCAACGTCTGTGTCATGGGGGAGCTGGGATTGCCACAGTTGATGAGTCATCGACAGGCTGGCTTTCTACGCCGTGTTTTGACAGAGGATTCGATTTTGGTGGTGAGTGTTAGGGACACCTTCCCTAGCCTTACTGTCACTCCTCCCGTTCCTGGGCTAAGCGCCCTCTGAAGTCCGGGAGGTTATCGACTTTCGTCAGCGAGTGTCGAGAGGCCGTTAGGGTTTTTCCTCGGCCGAGTGAACTTTCACGGCCTCGAAAGGTCTTGTATCGTGAATTAGTGAAGGGGATCGCGAAGGACCGTCTCTGTGAGCGGCTCGGCTGGCTTGTCGCTGGACGAGTTGCGCTCTTTCTGGTCTTGGGCGTCAGCGGCGAATTACCTCAGTAACCCTGAGTTTTCGCTTACCTGGCGACTAATTCGAAACGTGCTATCTCTCAACGAAATGGCCTTCAGATGGGGCTGGGTGGATTTTCCCGACTGTTACCGGTGTGAACTTGATTTAGAAGAAACGGCTTTGCATGCCTTCTACCATTGTCCTCAGGTACACTCTTTCTGGGACTATGTCCGCGAGCTGACGTCTCGTATTGCTCCCGATCAACTTGTGTTCAGCGATCTCGCATTCATAAGACCTTATACAGCTTATAATAAAAAAACAACATAAAAACAAGGATCATAACATTCATCGAGTAATTGATAGGCTAATGCAGCTTTAAAATTTTGTTAGCAAAGGGATTTCGCTATTTTATATCGTTAACTTTACTAATTTACTTTTTGTATGAATGATTCATTGTAATATAAATTGAACTGCACCACATATTTTATTTAAAAGAACTGATCCGACGTGCAAATTTTCGAGAAAACAACTGAGACATCTACTTATTGAACTATTTAGTTCATGCAACATTGACTGATAAACTCTTCCAACAAAAAATTCTCAAATTGTCATATATATATATATATATATATATATATATATATATATATATATTCAATAACCAGGTAGGCAATGACTGGCCACTACTTTATAAGACATTATACAGCTTATAATTTTAAAAAACAAGGATCATAACATTCATCGAGCGATTAGTAGGTTAATGAATCTTTAAAATTTTGTTAGCGAAGGGATTTCGCCATTTTATATCATTAACTTTACTAATTTACTTTTTGTATGAATGATTCACTGTAATATGAATTGAACTGCACCACATATTTGATATATATATATATATATATATATATATGAGGGATCATAGAAGCCTCATCCAAGATGATCAAATCCAGGTTTCGTAAATAATTTGCATGATCTGAAATGCCTGGTACATTACAAACGCTGGCCTCCGTGAGTGGAACTGGCAACCTGAACAAACTATGGGTAGTCTTTCCACCTAACTACTGTAGCGACAATGCCTGTCCAAGCACCACTGCCCACGTTGACACTTGTTCCTCCGCATATAAGAAATTATGGTATTAATCATCTAAATTTTACCACAACTTCCTGGTGCATCAACATTGAAACAGGAGTGGTTGGGCACCTCACAATCACAGCATTAGCAATCGGTCTCTGTTCATCAGTAAGTGTTTCAATGCCTGGGTGATCGAGGTCTTGAAGATGGTCAAGCTGCGGTACCCCAATAAGGTCAGGCAGCCTAATTGCGACACAATTAATGTCATTCCCTATCAGAATTGCATCAATCGATTGCAATGCCATATTTTCTGCATGGATGCATTAAAACCTTGCGCAAGAAATCTTCAATCATGAATTCCTTGTGAAGAGCATTTGCGGGGTTCATATACGTGCACAGGGCAACAAACATAATGCGCAGTTGCAAGGGAATCCGACAGGCAGCAATGCATGTTCCAGTGTGTCATCATTTGAGTGAAGATATGCTGCCTTAAATGTTGGCAAGATTTCTCCTTCTACAGTGCGCAAATCCTGGAAGCTCACGGGGCCTGAACCATGCAACAGCAACATTCGGAAGTAATATTTTTCTGTGTCTCTATGGCTCACTGTATACATTCTACTGATGGTATTAGTATTCCTTTGCCTTAGTGTCCATGTTCTTGTGCGCTTATTAAACACATAATGCGGCAGAATGTCAGGGTATAAGTGGTTCCTTGCATCATCATCACCATGCTCATCCAGTTTAAACCATGCAGTGAGGGTAGTGTCACGGCCCCTCTGTGCTTGACCAGCTTGCTGAGAGTTGCCTATGTGAAAGTGTTGAGATGTTGAGTGTATCCACGTGGGTATATGGTAATAACGAACAAACACAGTCGTAGGGAAAAATACTCGTATATTCAGGTATTTACATCAGAGAGATTAGTAGTAGAACGAACGTAGGTTAGTAGTAACAATAAGTAATAGTAATAAAGTCCAACGGTATCTTCCGGTCGAGAAACGGAAGTTGTAACTGATCACTACAGAAGTCTCACTCTGCACTGCACTACTACTCTAGAACTACTGTTCTATTTATAATAATAGGATCAGTCTATTATGGTTGTGAAGGTGGGTGCGCCCCAACAGAAAGTAAACTCTTTGCTAGTCTTCAAGATGTAAAGCAAGTCTGTAGACATTGTGAGATGTGTCATGTAGCTCGAACTCTGACAGTTTCCACATAGCTTCCGGAGGAGAAACATATCGGCAAGCAAGATAATTAGCAATTTCATTGTGAGCTTGATTCTGTTCACGATCTGACGCTGAATTGTCTCTTACTTCAACAGAAGCACAGTCATGGCCCTTGTACATGTACTTGAAGATATATGTAATGCTTTTCACTGATGAACAAATTTCTACATTAATGTGAGCTCTGTACTTTTTCAGCAGGTAGGCATTATACGACACAACGTCCCTATTGTCAACTGAGTTAACAATAGGAACGTTGTGTCGTCCCTATTGTCAACTGAGTTAACAATAGGAACGTTGTGTCGTCCCTATTGTCAACTGAGTTGGGCGTGGGCAGAGATGGTCCGAGATGCTGTACTTGCTCGGGAGGAAGCCGGTTCAACCTGACCAGGGTGAAAACCGATACAAGTCAAGTCAAGTCAACTGAGTTACATCCAACTTGAACTGTGACTCCAGATAGCCATTCAAATTCAGAAGCATTTAATCCCTGTAGTTCTTTGGGAATTTCTTTTAGCATGAGCCATTTTCCATGCAAGGGGAAGAAGGATTGTCTGTTCTGCAAGGACCATGTATCATGCATTTTTTTTACTAAATCATGCAAGACTGGATCATCACTGGTATCAAGAATTTCAGCTGTCACGATCCTAACTGTGTCACCGCTGTTTCAAAGTTTGATTTCATTTCTCAACACTACCAACATGTGGCAGTGGGGCAAACCTCTCTTCTGAAAATCAACGACATGGACATGAGTCACTGGCACCCCAAAAATGTCCCTATCCTTTCATAAGTTCGGCAAGGTGTGACTTGTACACACAGGCAACTAAATCTGGCTTATTTTCAGGTGTTTCATTTTGCTGTAGATTATTAACTATCTCAGGGCACTTCGAGTTGCAAGTGTAAGTGATGAACAAGTCTGGCTTACCATATTTTGAAACAATTGACATGGCATCCGGAAAATATTGATGCATATTCCTTGGACTGCCTGTGAATGAGGAAGGCAATGTCACTGGTACTCCTGGTTCATGCTCTTCCCTTATACTCAGTCTTCCGGTTCTTGTTGCCGGTTCATGATGAATGCAGTTTATAAGCATAAAAGTAGGTACCTCAACATTTTCGCGATACCTAAGGTTTAAAATGAATTTTTATAAGTAGAAAAGCTTTCTGGAAGCTTTCATTTTATCTTTAATTGAAAGCTAAATGATTAAATTTACTATTTCCTGTAAACATAATACTCTAGTGTATTTCAAATAAAACTTATAGTGATTTGTATCGATTTTTTCTTGGTCACTCGTAAAACCGGCCATTTTTGAATATCGAATAGAAATTTAATAAGAAAGATAAGTTAAAGTAAAAATTATTTTTTCTAGAATTAGGTTCTAATTAGTTAAGTGAAACTAAAAATAAAATTAATTGAAGTATCATACACACTAAAATAAAATAAATATATAAAATAAAAATACTTAGTGAAACAGGAATAAAAAAGTAAAACTTTAAAATTTTGAAGGGATGATTTTCAAAGCCGGTTGGGACACGATAAAACACAGAAATGAAATGAAAGAATTGCAATCCCAAAAAGTTGAGTGTGTTTTCCCAGTAAGGGGAAGACAACCCTTAAAACACGTGACCGTTTATCGATAAAGCCATTCAGAGGCCACCATAAAAATTTTTTCTGTAGCCAATTTAATTTTTCGAAATTTCATGAAATTAAGCAAGTGGGTTGTAGCATATGTAAAAAAAAAATTGTTTACTACAATTTTCTGAAAAACAAAGATCGTAAAAATAATTTCATTCATTTCCGAATAAGTCCTTAAAATCCGACAATTATTTGATTTATGCAAGAATTTCCAAATCAATGTTTTTCACCTGCTTTGGAGCGTGTGAAGGTGTTTCTTTGAAAATCGCCGGCATTTGTTGACGGCAAGAGTGAGATGGAGTTGGCGAGGGTGTTTCTTTGAAAATCGCCGCCAGTGAGACGTCGAATACAGATCAGTACTGAAGAGAGTAACGAACAGACGAACTTAGTAACTAAACTAAAGAAGGAACAAACACAATTATAATAAGATGTCGTCTTTGAAGTTAAGTTGTAGCTTTATTTGAATGATAACAGCCTAAAGTTAATCCTTAAATAAAGATTTTAGACATTTTAAAACCAAAAACATAATCTCCTGGTTTATTGCTTGTTTTCTGTTTAGAATTAGGTTTCCGGTTCCTTCGAAAGTCTTTTCCTTCTCTTTCATTTCCGGTGGCAATTTGTCTTAGCAGCCTAA
Source organism: Acanthosepion esculentum (assembly GCA_964036315.1). Taxonomy (NCBI): domain Eukaryota; kingdom Metazoa; phylum Mollusca; class Cephalopoda; order Sepiida; family Sepiidae; genus Acanthosepion; species Acanthosepion esculentum. Next base: position 57,682,880 of record OZ038499.1, read on the forward strand.
ATGCGTATATTTCGGCAGCATGCTTTCATTAAGACATGTTTCATTGTACAGTAACCAAATGCATTCTAATTATAAACAAGATGAAAATATTCTAGTTCATTTGTATCATCGGGGGGGGGGGGTTCTTTACTGCAGAACATGTTCTTAAATAGCTACGTTAAAACAAGTTTTTTATATGTAGCAAACTGTCAGCTGATACAGCCATTTTTTTTAGGTCAATGACTAAAAATAGCTTCGGGAATCATTATCATCCCTGATAAAAGGACACATCACACAAAAAGTAGTTTCTGATTATCTTGATAAAAATGACTGTTTCTTGTCAGAAATTTTCTTTCATTATGAATTTTTCATAAGACCCATAAATTATATTCTATGCATGACGGATTGCTCAACCATTTGAAAACAAGCGTCTAATTAAACCGTTAAAAGAACAGATGACAAAGGTCTTTTGTTAATGATTTTTTCAGTATATTAAGAAAGGTGACATTTGATCATTAGCGTTACTTCCTAAATATATCCTGAAATGGTGCCTACTCACAAATATATACATACCTACTAAAACTGCTAATTTAATTCTTGCTTTTTAGAGTGTGATTTTTTTAGATTCCAGTAAAGAAAAACAAATTATTTTATCACCATTTTTTTGTTTGTAATGGTGTTTTAAAATATTTATTTCGCCGCAATTTATTAAAATCTTGAGTGATCTTATTTACTGTCTTCCCTTCATTAGTTGATGATTACAAAATTTTAATCTTTCTACTGCTGAACAGGGATTTGGAGAGATAGCAGAAATACAGGATGTCCCAGAATAAATGTAGCCCAAGAATGTGAACGCCATTTATTTTCAGTTTACAAACTATATATTTCTGAAAACTAGAGAAGATAGCAAATCTACTGCTACAAACGACATGTCACTAGTTCTACTGGCAAAGATTTTATCGTCATTTATAGAATATGCTTCAAATGTACTCCGTTCTGCTAAAGACACAATTGAATTCTACGGGCGAAGTTGTCGATGACTTTCATGCACTCCTCTTTTGGTATAATTCTGATTTCTTGAGTGGTTGCTGCCTTTGGCTCTGAGATAGTGTGTGTGGGGGGGAGGTGTTGTTCCTGTAGACTCGATCGTTCAGATACCCCCACAGATAAAAATTTGGGGGTTTGAAGTCGGTGGAATGCGGAGACCACTCAAGTTCGCGTTTACGGCTGATGAGTTAGTTGGGAAACTTCTGGTCCAACCACTCCAGAGAGACATTTGCTGTATGAGGTGTGATTTAAATTCAATCGATAATCTGTGGTCAATCTGCAAGGAAAGACTTTGTGGAATGGACATACGAAGTACTAACATGTGCACTGGGTCATATTTCATTGGAAAGATACGGAAATAATAAGTAATAACGGAAATAATAAATAATAACGGAATTATTCGTTTTGTTTCAATTAATTTGAACAAGGGTGTATTTCTTTATTAGTTGTTAAACCCCTTACTTTAAAATAAAAGCATAATAAGTAAATGTTAAAGAATGCATTATGTCGTGCGATCTATATGATTAATAAAATATACATCAAGCCGTGTGATATTTCTGAATCATAAATATATGCATTAAGCTAACTGATCATTTTCAATGGCTTTTAATACAGGGTGTCCCAGAATAAATGTAACCCAAGAATGTGAATGTCATTTATTTTCTGTTTACAAACTACATAAACCATATATTTCTGAAAACTAGAGAAGATAGCAAATATACTGCTACAAACGACATGTCACTAGTTCTACTGGCAAAGATTTTATCGTCATTTAGAGAATATGCTTCAAATGTACTCCGTTCTGCTAAAGACACAATTGAATTCTACGGGCGAAGTTGTCGATGACTTTCATGCACTCTTCTTTTGATATAACTCTGATTTCTTGAGTGGTTGCTGCCTTTAGCTCTGAGATAGTGTGTGTGTGTGTGGGGGGGTGTTGTTCCTGTAGACTCGATCCTTCAGACACCTCCACAGATAAAAATCTGGGGGGTTGAGGTCGGTGGAATGCGGAGACCACTCAGGTTCGCGTTTACACCTGATGAGTCTGTAGGGAAACTTCTGGTCCAACCACTCCAGAGAGACATTTGCTATATGAGGTGTGGCCCAATCTTGCTGGTACCACTGATGACCCCTCTGAACCTTGGTTGCACATCTGCCACGGCTCATGGGATGATCTGGTGAGGCCAAGCTCCTGGCACCTTCTTTGAACGGATTTCTTCGGACTCCTGCCTACTGAATCTCGGACAGCCGCTATGTTTTCAGGAGACCTTACAGTAGGTTTTCTGCCAACTTTCACTCCTGGAGACTCTTTCTCATGTTCGTGATTGTCCCTGTAGCCTCAAACTTCTGATCCATCAGTAAATGTCAGTTTTGCTAGGGGGTTTCTTCTTGTCATACTTTCTGCGGAATTTCGCGACCGCATGTTTATAGGAATTTCCCGCCAATTTTCTCAACACACAGAACATTTTCTGTAAAAGGCATTGTAGTTGGTGTTCTGATTTTGCTATCTTCTCAGCTTTCTAAGTCTGAAATATAAAAGCAAAATAATTAAAAAAATCAACAAAACTACATATGTTCATTTATGTTACATTTATACTGGGACACTTTTTACTTTACTAAGAGCTACAAAGGGCAGTAAATTGTGGAGAGCCATGATCACCCATGCCCTTAAGGCACGCAGCAAATAAAAGTAGAAGAATAGTAATATTAGCCGTTTCCTAATAAGGAAATGTTCGGTATTCGTTCACTGTGCAGCTAGTGTTACTGTTGGGTGAAATTTATAAAAATTTTCTATTAAAACAATTTTTCGAAATAATGGGTTCCACAAGTATCTCTCTTACCAGTAGAGTGGGCGCTTTCTTCCTAACTATTTGTTTGATGTGGAACATCAATATTTTGATGAAATCGTTATTTTCTCTCTGCGTTAACTGTGCTATCCATTTTAGTTGTTACTGTTACTGAAAGTCTGCAAGTGATATGATTTCTGTTATACTGTACAGTTTTTTTATGATTCCGTTGCGTCCTCCACAAGTTTTGAAGAAGGATAGCCCTCTCTATGGCTTTATTCGTTCAAGGCCACCTTCAACCATTGATCTGGGAAAGCAGTTGTCTACAACTGACAGTTTAGATATTTCTGAACAATAGGCATAGCCACGTTTGGGTTCCTCTCTGCCGTCGAGCAGAGAGTTCGACAAGTCAGTCGCAAGTCTGGCAGCATTCTGCTTGACTCCTAACGGCTTCTTCTTACCCTTGACCAGGAGCTTTTTATTATAGTTATGGACTAGTTCATATAGTCATCGGGGGTGTACTATTTACTCTACAGTATCCACCTTCTTTGGAGATTAATATTTTTTTATAAATATTTTATTTTTTTATTAGTATTAGTATTTCCCCTCCTCTTTCTGGAGAGTTCGCCACTGTACTTGACATTGTAGCGTTTCTGTCTCGGATCCACTTCAGAACACTTTCTTTTTCTGGAAATTGTCTTTATAGGTTCCACGACTTGTTGTGGTGATGGCACATCGAAAACATCATATTGCATTTTTATCGATTCTTCCAATGTTTCAAGTCATTCATCGATGAACCTTTTTTCAGCTGATTATGGTGCCTTTTAAGTTCAAATCAATCAAATTTACCTTTTAACATGTAAATCAACTTCCCGATTCTTGCTGAGATTATGCCGTCTTCCCACGTTTCTTTGCCATCCTTATATGTTCGAAAGAACATTTTATTGCCGACCTTGAAATTTTGGCATCGTTCTTGTTATTCGTTCGTGTTTTTTCTATTTGGTAATAACCAGTCAAACACCGATTTTACTTTTCTAGCAAACATTAATTCTGCCGGCGACATGCCTGATGGTGTATTATGGTTACACGGTAAACTCTCAGAAAATCTTGAAGTACTTCCTCATTTACTTTCTGAAGATTTGCTCTCTTCCACGCTCTTTTGAGAGTTCCTACAAATCTTTCCGCTTGTCCGTCCGACATTGGGTGATACGTAATATGTTCAATGAAGGACATTTTACAAAAATCTTCGATTTTTTTACCTATGAATTGCGTTCCGTTATCAGAGACTATTCCGTAGGTATTCCTTCCTTTGAAGAATATATTGTTAATAGCAATTTGTGATCTGTTTACAACCTAAAATGTCTTCCATGAATAAATTTATGAAATTCCTTCACAGCAAATATAATTGCTAGAGCCTCTTTTTCTATCTGGTTGTAATTTTTCTTTGTTGATAGAAGCGGGCGTAAAGCACGAGCGAAAGCTTTCATTTTACCGCTATCGAATTTGTGTAAAATCGCCGCTCCAATACCGTACATAGTAGTATCTGACGCAACTACGATTTCTGCTTTTGGATCGTAGTGTGCTAATGATAAATCTGACGGAAGTCCGCTTTTTATTTTCTCAAACGTTTTTTGACAGTTATCATTCCAATTCCACTTTACTTCTTTTTTAAGTAGATCGTTCAGTGGAGTTCTTGCATATTATGTAGATATATTTGATAGTAATTAATCAGTCCTAGAAAAGCTTGTAACCTAGTCACGTTTGTTGACGGAGGCATATTTTAATTGCATCTGCCCTCGACGGATCTGGTTGGAGACCATTTTTATCAATAATTTGACCAAGGTATTTAAATTTTGGCAAAAACAACTCGCATTTATATTTACTGAGCTTAAATCCATGCTATCTTAGTTTTTCCGAAATTGTTTTTCACATGCCGAACATATTTTTCTTTAGATACACTTTTGATTAAAATGTCGTCCAGATACGCCACTGCGAAATTGCAATCCACAAGCATGGTATGCATAGCTTGTTGAAAAATAGCTGGTGCCACCCTTATACTAGATGGAAGCTGGTTAAACTTATATAATCCTCTGTGCGTATGTATGGTCGTTAATTTTGAACATTCATTTTCAATCTGAATTTGTACATACGCTTCAGAGAGATCCATATTTGAAAATATTCTTCCGCCGTTTAACTTAGTAATAGGTAGTAATGTGTTTCTAAACAACTGTTTGATCCTATCGAGAAATCCGCGCAGACACAAATTTTATTATTTTTTCTCTGCATACGCCGCCAGTGCAGCCAATTTTGAATGGTTGAGTTTTTCTATTATACCAATTCTTTCAAGTCTATCCAACTCTTCGTTGATTTGTCCAATGCTGCGAATGATACGCTCCGTTTCGGTTTAAATAGCAACGTCGAACTTTTTTTACTTGAAAATCCGACTTTAACTCTGAACACCGACCCAGTTCATTTGACAGAACATCCGGAAAATATTTTAAAATTATTCCTTAAGATTTTCGCTCTGACTTTTTAAAAATTAGTCGCTTGTCCACTTATATTTTTACAATAAACGTTTATCAGCAAATCCCAAGGTTCAAATAGTTCCATCCAGTCAGTGCCGAATAAATTCGTAGCATTTTTTTAATATATACGTCAATCGCTGACGTTAAAGAAACAAGATCTTTGACCAAAATTTTGAACGTGTCAAAGGACCTTAAAAAAATTTAAAAAATAATAAAAAATACTTCGTTCTTTCCTCTTAATAATGAGGATAAAAGTTTCTTTTTATTGAGTTTGAAGCATTTTTATCATGCTATGCTTTTTTAGCTAAAAAAATGTAGGTGCTTACTATAGTACAATTGAAAGAAAGATCTAAAGCGTTTGATAGGGTTTGGCATGCTGGCCTTCTTTGTAAGCTTTAGGGATACGGTATTACAGGACGATTATTTGGCTTAATGCAATCATTCCTGTCAAACCGTGAAATGAAGGTCGTTCTAAACGCTATCTCCTCCAGCCCCTTTATCGCTAAAGGTTGTGCCTCACAAGGCTCTATCTTGGGCCCTACACTGTTTCTGATCTTCATTAATGACCTTCTCGATACCGTCCATTCCCAAGGTGGCATCTACGCAGACGACACCACTATTTACTCCTACCTCAATAGTAAATCTAGTATCGTTGATACTGGCTGTTGATCTCGAAAAGGACCTCCAATCTGTGGTTGACTGGGGCAGAAAATGGCTTGTAAACTTTAATGCCTTCAAAAAGAAACTGCTCTCCTTTACCCTCCCCGCCTCCCACCCGAATGGCTGATTCCCAACTCCTTGAGAGCGCCTCGTTACGCCTGCTTGGTCTCACGCTGTCCACTGATATGAGGTAGAATAAATACATTGAATCAATAGCTTCATCTACCGCAAGGAAAGTTGGTTCTCTGTGTCCTGCCAGAAAGTTTTTCTCGTCTGAGTCCATCCTTCAAATCTATAAATCAACCATCCGTCCTTGCATGGAATATTGCTGTCATATATGGTCTGGTGCTCCCGATGTACGTCTCAAGGTCCTTGACAACACCCAGAGACAATATGCAAGATGATAGGTCCTGATCTGCCATCTAGTCTACAATCGCTATATCACAGACGTGCTGAGGCCTCCCTCTGTCCCTCTACAAATATTTTCACGGCAACTGTTCCGACGAGCTACTTTCGCTGGTTCCCGGACTGCATGAATTTAAACGAGCTACCAGGCTGTCATCTCAGTCCCACCCTTTCACTGTCGAAACGGTTAAATGTAAGCGTCTCGTCTTCTCAAACAGCTTCTTCTCCAGCACTTCCCGTCTGTGGAATTCCCTTCTCCTTACTTGCTATCCCGATGACTATAATCTTCAAATATTCAAGTGTAATGTCAATCGACATCTGATACCCTGAGCTTGTTCCCCGTCCTTCTCTGTATCCTTTCCCCAAACACGCCTCTTTACTCTTGTTCTCAATCCTCTGTAACCCCTTGCGTGCTAGTGGCACTCCCGCCTTGCTTGGAGTGAATTGCCTTATAAAAAAATACTAACAGTTCACAGACATGAAAAACCAAAATGAAAGAACTGACGACAAAATCTTGGACTTCTCTCATAGGTGTAAAAACTTTGGAATCAAGTAGGTGCTCGCAAAAAACTGAGGGTTAACTCGAGGTATACTTAATGGCCAGCCCAAATTGATCGCCATGTGCAAGACCGCCAGACAGTGCTTTTTGAAGACATTTTTGAAACATGCTGGCATCATTTGAACCCTATCTAAAATTTTCTTCACAGGTTTGGCCAAATTACCAGTAACCAAATATAAACATTTTAAAACTAAAATTAAAAACTACTTTATTTACTTGTAATATCTACTTTTAAAAATATTTGCTAAATAAAAACAAAAATAATATACTCCATCGGAAGTGCCCCCCGCTCTGTGAGTGCTGCCCGGGACCACCGCCCTATCGCCTCTGCCATCTTTGCAAGCCACTGGATCTGTCAGGAATGGTGTGAAATGTTGTAAAAGCCAGGGAGTAAATTTACTGTAGATGGCCTGGCGATTACGGCACTCTCTAGGCATTTACGTCGTAGTGAATTATTTTCTATTTGATCGCAGTATCATTTTTTATGTCAAAGTTATGGCCAGTCTCCTTACGAGGGATAAACAACGCTTTGATGTATTATTTTGTAAAATGTCCCCTTTGTATTCGTATAATCTAAAATATTAAATACACAGTTTAGTTTCGAATTCCCTGTAGATTACCCATATTGGTATACACTTCGCAACGTTTTATGACTAGAATTTTAATAAAACCCAATCATATGAAAGTGGATTTATACATGCTCTTTATTTGTGAGGATTGACAACATATTTATGAGGATTGACTGTAATGTAGCTTGATGTCATGCATCACAAATTTTCTGTATATATATATATATATATATATATATATATATATATATATATATATATATATATATATATATTGAAAATGGGGTTTCTAATGTTATATTTATTTTATTTGTGGATGGCTGCTTTCGTCAATTTTTCACAGTTAGATTTGAAATGTTTTCATGTATTATTTTTCGGTAACCTTTATTCATGGAATGTCCTTTGTTTTCACGATATAACTCGCTCAGGATGATGGCATTGCAAACTTTCACAGAATAGTGCAGAAGATTGATGACAATCTCTTTCTTTATCCCTCAACTACCATTCGCATTAGTGACGATATCAATATTAAACACAAGACTAATGTAGATTGAAAATATGGTTATGATTCCTACATAGCTTAACAGCTGACAGAGATTGGGAATAAACGTACTCATTTTGGTTATGGCAGTAAACTACACCCAGCAGCAAGTCCTTTCACCAGGAGCGAGGGAACATCTCTTATCTGCTATTATTCCCAAGTGCACAATGATCTGGGGTGCTAGCCCCAGTTAGGGTACCATGTATGAGCTAATTGTGAACCCACAAACAAGAATCGACAATAATTTTCATAGTAAAATTACCAACAATACATTTTATAGTAAAATTAACAACTATCGATTTAAAAAAGGAAACAAAACATTTTTGAAAGGAAATATATAAAACGATGTGATCACTAACCAACTGGAGAGGGTACCATAAATATTTCTAAACCACTGCGATCCTAGAAAAATTTTTAGGAGAACAATAATGAACGGTAAACCAGATATCCAAAATAACTTGAGATGAAACCAGAAAATATTTCTAAATCACTGAGATCCTTAAGGAACATGAGAGGCTAACACAAATATTTCTAAACTACTGAGATCCTAAATAACTTAAGAGGCTGCCATAAATATCCCAAAACCACTGAGATCCCTAAACAAATTTACAGGCAACCATAAATATTTCTAAACCACTGATATCATGAAACATCTTCAGAGAATACTACAAATATTCCTACACCACTGAGACCCCTTAACAACATGAAAGGTATGCTGAAAAGTTTTGCAAACCATTGAGAACCCTAAAAAACTTCAGTGGCTGTTATAAATATCCCTAAACAATTGGGATCCAAAAAAAACTTGAGAGGCTGCCATGAATATCCCTAAACTACTGAGATCACTAAACAACTTGAGAGGCTGCCATGAATTTCCCTAACGTACTGATATCCCTAAACAACTTGAAAGGCTGCCATGAATATCCCTAACCTAGTGATATCCCTAAACAACTTGAGAGGCTGCTATGAATATCCCTAAACTACTGATATCCCTAAACAACTTGAGATGCTGCCATGAATATCCCTAAAATACTGATATCCCTAAACAACTTGAGAGGCTGCCATGAATATTCCTAAACTACTGATATCCCTAAACAACTTGAGAGACTGCCATGAATATACCTAAACTACTGATATCCCTAAACAACTTGATACGCTGCTATGAATATCCCTAACCTACTGATATCCCTAAACAACTTGAGAAACTGCCATGAATATCCCTAAACTGCTGAGATCCCTAAACAACTTGAGAGGCTGCCATGAATATCCCTGAACTATTGAGATCCCTAAAAAACTTGAGTGGCTGCCATGAATATCCCTAAACTACTGAGATTCCTAAACAACTTGATAGGCTGCCATAAATATCCCGAAACTATTGAGATCCCTAAACAACTTGAGAGGCTGCCATGAATATCCCTAAACTACTGAGATCCCTAAACAACTTGATAGGCTGCCATGAATATCCCTAAACTACTGAGATCCCTAAACAACGTGATAGGCTGCCATAAATATCCCGAAACTATTGAGATCACTAAACAACTTGAGAGGCTGCTATGAATATCACTAAACTATTGAGATCCTTAAACAACCTGACAGGCTGCCATGAATATTCCTAAACTACTGATATCCCTAAACAACTTGAGAGGCTGCCATGAATATTCCCAAACTACTGATATCCTAAAAAAACTTGAGAGGCTGCCATGAATATTCCTAAACTACTGAGATCCCTAAACAACTTGAGAGGCTGCCATGAATATCCCTAAACTACTGATATCCCTAAACAACTTGAGAGGCTGCTATGAATATCACTAAACTATTGAGATCCCTAAACAACTTGAGAGGCTGCTATGAATATTACTAAACTCTTGAGATCCCTAAACAACTTGAGAGGCTGCCATGAATATTCCTAAAATACTGATATCCCTAAACAACTTGATAGGCTGCCATGAATATTCCTAAACTATTGAGATCCCTAAAAAACTTGACAGGCTGCCATGAATATCCCTGAACTATTGAGATCCCTAAACAACTTGAGTGGCTGCCATGAATATCCCTAACCTACTGAGATCCCTAAAAAACTTGATAGGCTGCCATAAATATCCTGAAACTATTGAGATCCCTAAACAACTTGAAAGGCTGCCATGAATATCCCTAAACTATTGAGATCCCTAAACATTTGAGAGGCTGCCATGAATATTCCTAAACTACTGATATCCCTAAACAACTTGAGAGGCTGCTATGAATATCCCTAAACTATTGAGATCCCTAAACAACTTGAGAGGCTGCCATGAATATTCCTAAACTACTGATATCCCTAAACAACTTGAGAGGCTGCTATGAATATCCCTAAACTATTGAGATCCCTAAACAACTTGAGAGGCTGCCATGAATATCCCTGAACTATTGAAATCCCTAAACAACTTGAGTGGCTGCCATGAATATCCCTAAACTACTGGGATCCCTAAACAAATTGATAGGCTGCCATAAATATCCCGAAACTATTGAGATCCCTAAACAACTTGAGAGGCTGCCATGAATATCCCTAAACTACTGAGATCCCTAAACAACTTGATAGGCTGCCATGAATATCCCTAAACTATTGAGATCCCTAAACATTTGAGAGGCTGCCATGAATATTCCTCAACTACTGAGATCCCTAAACAACTTGAGAGGCTGCCATGAATATCCCTAAACTACTGAGATCCATAAACAACTTGAGAGGCTGCTATAAATATCATTAAACTATTGAGAGCGCTAAACAACTTGAGAGGCTGCCATGAATATTCCTGAACTACTGATATCCCTAAAAAACTTGAGAGGCTGCTATGAATATCACTAAACTCTTGAGATCCCTAAACAACTTGAAAGGCTGCGATGAATATTCCTAAACTACTGATATCCCTAAACAACTTGATAGGCTGCCATGAATATTCCTAAACTATTGAGATCCCTAAACAACTTGAGAGGCTGTCATGAATATCCCTAAACTACTGAGATCCCTAAACAACTTGAGAGGCTGCCATGAATATTCTTAAACTACTGATATCCCTAAACAACTTGAGAGGCTGCTATGAATATCGCTAAAAGATTGAGATACCTAAAAAACTTGAGAAGCTGCCATGAATATCCCTAAACTACTGACATCCCTAAACAATTTGATAGGCTGCCATGAATATCCCTAAACTATTGAGATCCCTAAACAACTTGAGAGGCTGCCATGAATATCCCTAAACTACTGAGATCCCTAAACAACTTGATAGGCTGCCATGAATATCCCTAAACTATTGAGATCCCTAAACAACTTGAGAGGCTGCCATGAATATTCCCAAACTATTGAAGTCACTAAACAACTTGAGAGGCTGCCATGAATATTCCCAAACTATTGAGGTCACTAAACAACTTGAGAGGCTGCCATGTATATCCCTAAACTATTGAGATACCTAAACAACTTGAGAGGCTTCCATGAATATTCCTAAACTATTGAAATCCCTAAACAACTTGAGAGGCTGCTATGAATATCACTAAACTATTGAGATCCCTAAACAACTTGAGATGCTGCCATGAATATTCCTAAAATACTGAGATCCCTAAAAAACTTGAGAGGCTGCCATGAACATCCCTAAACTACTGAGATCCCTGAATAACTTGATAGGCTGCCATAAATATCACGAAACTATTGAGATCCCTAAACAACTTGAGAGGCTGCCTTGAATATCCCTAAACTACTGAGATCCCTAAACAACTTGATAAGCTGCCATGAATATCCCTAAACTATTGAGATCCCTAAACAACTTGAGAGGCTGCCATGAATATCCTAAACTACTGATATCCCTAAACAACTTGAGAAGCTGCCATGAATATCCGTAAACTACTGAGATCCCTAAGCAATTTGATAGGCTGCCATGAATATCCCTGAATTATTGAGATCCCTAAACAACTTGAGAGGCTGCCATGAATATCCCTAACCTACTGAGATCCCTAAACAACTTGAGAGGCTGCTATGAATATCAGTAAAATACTGAGATACCTAAACAACTTGATAGGCTGCCATGAATATCCCTAAACTTTTGAGATCCCTAAACAACTTGAGAGACTGCCATGAATATTCCCAAACTACTGATATCCCTAAACAACTTGAGATGCTGCTATGAATATCCCTAACCTACTGATATCCCTAAACAACTTGAGAGGCTGCCATGAATAACCCTAACCTAGTGATATCCCTAAAAATCTTGAGAGGCTGCTATGAATATCCCTAACCTACTGATATCCCTAAACAACTTGAGATGCTGCCATGAATATCCCTAACCTACTGATATCCCTAAACAACTTGAGAGGCTGCCATGAATGTTCCTAAACTACTGATATCCCTAAACAACTTGAGAGACTGCCATGAATATACCTAACCTACTGATACCCCTAAAACACTGGAGAGGCTGCCATGAATATCCCTAACGTACTGATATCCCCAAACAACTTGAGAGGCTGCTATGAATATCCCTAACCTACTGAGATCCCTAAAAACCTGTAGAGGCTGCTATGAATATCCCTAACATACTGATATCCCTAAACAACTTGAGAGGCTGCCATGAATATTCCTAAACTACTGATATCCCTGAACAACTTGAAAGGCTGCCATCAATATCCCTGAACTATTGAGATCCCTGAACAATTTGAGAGGCTGCCATCAATATCCCTGAACTATTGAGATCCCTAAACAACTTGAGAGGCTGCCATGAATATCCCTAAACTGCTGAGATCCATAAACAACTAGAGTGGCTGCTATCAATATCATTAAACTATTGAGAGCCCTAAACAACTTGAGAGGCTGCCATGAATATCACTAAACTCTTGAGATACCTAAACAACTTGAAAGGCTGCCATGAATATTCCTAAACTACTGAGATCCCTAAACAACTTGATGGGCTGCCATAAATATCACGAAACTATTGACATCCCTAAACAACTTGAGAGGCTGCCATGAATATCCCTAAACTACTGAGATCCCTAAACAACTTGATAGGCTGCCATGAATATCCCTAACCTATTGAGATCCCTAAACAACTTGAGAGGCTGCAATGAATATCCCTGAATTATTGAGATACCTAAACAACTTGATAGGCTGCCATGAATATCCCTATACTACTGATATCCCTAAACAACTTGAGAGGCTGCTATGAATATCACTAAACTATTGAGATCCCTAAATAACTTGAGAGGCTGCCATGGATATTCCTAAACTACTGATATCCCTAAACAACTTGAGAGGCTGCCATGAATATCCCTAAACTACTGAGATCCATAAACAACTTGAGAGGCTGCCATGAATATTCTTAAATTATTTAGATCCCTAAACAACTTGAGAGGCTGCCATGAACATCCCTAAACTACTGAGATCCCTAAACAACTTGATAGGCTGCCATAAATATCACGAAACTATTGACATCCCTAAACAACTTGAGAGGCTGCTATGAATAACCCTAACCTAGTGATATCCCTAAAAAACTTGAGAGGCTGCTATGAATATCCCTAACCTACTGATATCCCTAAACAACATGAGATGCTGCCATGAATATCCCTAACCTACTGATATCCCTAAACAACTTGATAGGCTGCCATGAATATCCCTAAACTACTGATATCCCTAAACAACTTGAGAGGCTGCTATGAATATCCCTAACCTTCTGATATCCCTAAACAACTTGAGATGCTGCCATAAATATCCCTAACCTACTGATATCCCTAAACAACTTGAGAGGCTGCCATGAATGTTCCTAAACTACTGATATCCCTAAACAACTTGAGAGACTGCCATGAATATACCTAACCTACTGACACCCCTAAAACACTGCAGAGGCTGCCATGAATATCCCTAACGTACTGATATCCCCAAACAACTTGAGAGGCTGCCATGAATATCCCTAACCTACTGAGATCCCTAAACAACTTGATATGCTGCAATGAATATCCCTGAATTATTGAGATCCCTAAACAACTTGAGAGGCTGCCATGAATATACCTAAACTACTGAGATCCCTAAACAACTTGAGTGGCTGCTATGAATATCAGTAAAATACTGAGATACCTAAACAACTTGATAGGCTGCCATGAATATCACTAAACTATTGAGATCCCTAAATAACTTGAGAGGCTGCCATGGATATTCCTAAACTACTGATATCACTAAACAACTTGAGAGGCTGCTATGAATATCACTAAACTATTGAGATCCCTAAACAACTTGAGAGGCTACCATGAATATCCCTAAACTATTGAGATCCCTAAACAACTTAAGAGGCTGCCATGAATATGCCTAAACTACTGAGATCCCTAAACAACTTGAGAGGCTGCCATGAATATCCCTAAACTACTGAGATCCATAAACAACTTGAGAGGCTGCCATGAATATCACTAAACTACTGATATCCCTAAAAAACTTGAGAGGCTGCTATGAATATCACTAAACTACTGCGATCCCTAAACAACTTGTGAGGCTGCCATGAATATCCCTAAAGGATTGAGATCCCTAAACAACTTGAGAGGCTACCATGAATATCCCGAAACAACTGAGATCCCTAAACAGCTTGAGAGGCTGCCATGAATATCCCTAAACTATTGAGATCCCTAAACAACTTGAGAGGCTGCCATGAATATCCCTAACCTACTGATATCCCTAAAGAACTTGAGAGGCTGCTATGAATATCCCTAACCTACTGATATACCTAAACAACATGAGAGGCTGCCATGAATATACCTAAAATACTGAGATCCCTAAACAACTTGAGAGGCTGCCATGAATATCCCTAAAATACTGATATCCCTAAACAACTTGAGAGGCTGCCATGAATATCCCTAACCTACTGATATCCCTAAACTACTTGAAAGGCTGCTATGAATATCCCTGACCTACTGATATCCCTAAACAACTTGAGAGGCTGCTATGAATATCCCTAACCTACTGATATCCCTAAACATCTTGAGAGGCTGCCATGAATATCTCTACACTACTGATATCCCTAAAAAACTTGAGAGGCTGCCATGAATATTCCCAAACTATTGAGATCACTAAACAACTTGAGAGGCTGCCATGAATATCCCTAAACTATTGAGATCCCTAAACAACTTGAGAGGCTGCTATGAATATCAGTAAACTATTGAGATCCCTAAACAACTTGAGAGGCTGACATGAACATCTATAAACTACTGAGATCCCTAAACAACTTGAGAGGCTGACATGAACATCTATAAACTACTGAGATCCCTAAACAACTTGATAGGCTGCCATTAATATCCCTAAACTATTTAGATCCCTAAAAACTTGAGAGGCTGCCATGAATATCCCTAAAATATTGAGATGCCTAAACATCTTGATATGCTGCCATGAATATCCTTAATCTATTGAGATCCCTAAACAACTTTAGAGGCTGCCATGAATATCCCTAAACTACTGATATCCCTAAACAACTTGAGAGGCTTCCATGAACATCCCTAAACTACTAAGATCCCTAAACAACTTGAGAGGCTGCCATGAATATATTTAAACTACTGATATCCCTAAACAAATTGAGAGGCTGCCATGAATATCCCTAAACTACTGATATCCCTAAAAAACTCGAGAGGCAGCTATGAATATCACTAAACTACTGAGATCCCTAAACAACTTGAGAAGCTGCCATGAATATCCCTAAACTACTGAGATCACTAAACAACTTGAGAAGCTGCTATGAATACCACTAAACAATTGAGATTCCTAAACAACTTGAGAGGCTGCCATGAATATTCCTAAACTACTGAGATCCCTAAACAACTTGAAAGGCTGCCATGAATATCCCTAAACTACGGAGATCCCTAAGCAACTTGAGATACTGCAGTGAATATCCGTAAACTACTGAGATCAGTAAATAACTTGATAGGCTGCCATGAATATCCCTAACCTACTGATATCCCTAAACTACTTGAGAGGCTGCCATGAATATCCCTAACCTACTGATATCCCTAAACAACTTGCGAGGCTCCTATGAATATCCGTAACCTACTGATATCCCTAAATCAACTTGAGAGGCTGCCATGAATATATCTAAAATACTGAGATCCCTAAAAAACTTGAGAGGCTGCCATGAATATACCTAACCTACAGAGATCCTAAACAACTTAAGAGGCTGCCATAAATATCCCTAAAATACTGATATCCCTAAACAAATTGAGAGGCTGCCATGAATATCCCTAACCTACTGATATCCCTAAACAACTTGAGAGGCTGCCATGAATATTCCTAACCTACTGATATCCCTAAACAACTTGAGAGGCTGCCATGAATATCACTAACCTACTGATATCCCGAAACAACTTGAGAGGCTGCCATGAATATTCCTAAACTACTGAGATCCCTAAAAAACTTGAGAGGCTGCCATGAATATCCCTAAACTACTGAGATCCCTAAACAACTTGATAGGCTGCCATGAATATCCCTAAACTACTGAGATCCCTAAACAACTTGATAGGCTGCCATAAATATCCCTAAACTATTGAGATCCCTAAACAACTTGAGAGTCTGCTATGAATATCAGTAAAATACTGATATCCCTAAACAACTTGATAGGCTGCCATGAATATCCATAAACTATTGAGATCCCTAAACAACTTGAGAGGCTGCCATGAATATCCCTAAACCACTGATATCCCTGAACAAATTGAGAGGCTGCCATGAATATCCCTACACTACTGATATCCCTAAAAAACTTGAGAGGCTGCCATGAATATCACTAAACTATTGACATCCCTAAACAACTTGAGAGGCTGCCATGAATATCCCTAACCTACTGATATCCCCAAAACAACTTGAGAGCCTGCCATGAATATTCCTAAACAATTGAGATCCCTAAACAACTTGAGAGGCTACCATGAATATCCCTAAACAACTGAGATCCCTAAACAGCTTGAGAGGCTACCATGAATATCCCTAAACTACTGAGATCCCTAAACAACTTGAGAGACTGCCATGAATATCCCTAAACTATTGAGATCCCTAAGCAACTTGAGAGGCTGCTATGAATATCAGTAAAGTACTGATATCACTAAACAACTTGATAGGCTGCCATGAATATCCCTAAACTATTGAGATCCCTAAACAACTTGAGAGGCTGCCATGAATATCCCTAAACTACTGAGATCCCTAAACAACTTGAGAGGCTGCCATGAATATCTCTACACTACTGATATCCCTAAAAAACTTGAGAGGCTGCCATGAATATCCCTAAACTATTGAGATCTCTAAACAACTTGAGAGGCTGCTATGAATATCAGTAAACTATTGAGATCCCTAAACAACTTGAGAGGCTGACATGAACATCTCTAAACTACTGAGATCCCTAAACAACTTGATAGGCTGCCATGAATATCCCTAAACTATTTAGATCCCTAAACAACTTGAGAGGCTGCCATGAATATCCCTAAAATATTGAGATGCCTAAACAACTTGATAGGCTCCCATGAATATCCTTAAACTATTGAGATCCCTAAACAACTTTAGAGGCTGCCATGAATATCCCTAAACTACTGACATCCCTAAACAACTTGAGAGGCTTCCATGAACATCCCTAAACTACTAAGATCCCTAAACAACTTGAGAGGCTGCAATGAATATCCCTAAACTATTGAGATCCCGAAACAACTTGAGAGCTGCCATGAATATCCGTAAACTACTGAGATCCCTAACCAATTTGAGAGGCTGCCATGAATATATTTAAACTACTGATATCCCTAAACAAATTGAGAGGCTGCCATGAATATCCCTAAACTACTGAGATCACTAAACAACTTGAGAAGCTGCTATGAATATCACTAAACAATTGAGATTCCTAAACAACTTGAGAGGCTGCCATGAATATTCCTAAACTACTGAGATCATAAAACAACTTGAAAGGCTGCCATGACTATCCCTAAACTACGGAGATCCCTAAGCAACTTGAGATACTGCAGTGAATATCCGTAAACTACTGAGATCACTAAATAACTTGATAGGCTGCCATGAATATCCCTAAATTATTGAGATCCCTAAACAACTTGAGAGGCTGCCATGAATATCCCTAACCTACTGATATCCGTAAACAACTTGAGAGGCTGCCATGAATATCCCTAACCTACTGATATCCCTGAACAACTTGCGAGGCTCCTATGAATATCCGTAACCTACTGATATCCCTAAACAACTTGAGAGGCTGCCATGAATATATCTAAAATACTGAGATCCCTAAAAAATATGAGAGGCTGCCATGAATATACCTAACCTACAGAGATCCCTAAACAACTTAAGAGGCTGCCATGAATATCCCTAAAATACTGATATCCCTAAACAAATTGAGAGGCTGCCATGAATATCCCTAACCTACTGATATCCCTAAACTACTTGAGAGGCTGCCATGAATATCCCTAACCTACTGATATCCCTAAACAACTTGAGAGGCTGCCATGAATATATCTAAACTACTGAGATCCCTAAAAAACTTGAGAGGCTGCCATGAATATCCCTAACCTACTAATATCCCCAAAACAACTTGAGAGGCTGCCATGAATATCCGTAAACTACTGAGATCCCTAACCAACTTGATAGGCTGCCATGAATATCCCTAAACTATTGAGATCCCTAAAAAACTTGAGAGGCTGCCATGAATATCCCTAAACTACTGATATCCCTAAAAAAATTGAGAGGCTGGCATGAATATCCCTAAACTACTGAGAACCCTAAAAAACTTGAGAGTCTGCTATGAATATCACTAAACTATTGAGATTCCTAAACAACTTGACAGGCTGCCATGAATATCCCTAAAATACCGAGATCCCTAAAAAACTTGATAGGCTGCCATGAATATCCCTAAACTATTGTGACCCCTAAACAACTTGAGAGGCTGCCATGAATATCCCTAAACTACTGAGATCCCTAATCAACTTGAGATGCTGCAGTGAATATCCGTAAACTACTGAGATCACTAAATAACTTGATAGGCTGCCATGAATATCCCTAAATTATTGAGATCCCTAAACAACTTGAGAGGCTGCCATGAATATCACTAACCTACTGATATCCCTAAACAACTTGAGAGGCTGCCATGAATATTCCTAAACTACTGAGATCCCTAAAAAACTTGAGAGGCTGCCATGAATATCCCTAAACTACTGAGATCCCAAAACAACTTGATAGGCTGCCATGAATATCCCTAAACTATTGAGATCCCTAAACAACTTGAGAGTCTGCTATGAATATCAGTAAAATACTGATATCCCTAAACAACTTGATAGGCTGCCATGAATATCCCTAAACTATTGAGATCCCTAAACAACTTGAGAGGCTGCCATGAATATCCCTAAACCACTGATATCCCTGAACAAATTGAGAGGCTGCCATGAATATCCCTACACTACTGATATCCCTAAAAGACTTGAGAGGCTGCCATGAATATTCCCAAACTATTGAGATCACTAAACAACTTGAGAGGCTGCCATGAATATCGCTAAACTATTGAGATCCCTAAACAACTTGAGAGGCTGCAATGAATATTCCTAAACTATTGAGATCCCTAAACAACGTGAGATGCAGCTATGAATATCACTAAACTATTGACATCCCTAAACAACTCGAGAGGCTGCCATGAATATCCCTAACCTACTGATATCCCCAAAACAACTTGAGAGGCTGCCATGAATATCCGTAAACTACTGAGATCCCTAACCAACTTGAGAGGCTGCCATGAATATCCCTAAACTACTGAGATCCCTAAACAAATTGAGAGGCTGCCATGAATATCCGTAAAATACTGAGTTCCCTAAACAACTTGAAAGGCTGTCATGAATATCCCTAAACTATTGAGATCCCTAAACACCTTGAGAGGCTGCCATGAATATCCCTAACCTACTGATATCCCTAAAAAACTTGAGAGGCTGCCATGAATATACCTAAACTACAGAGATCCCTAAACAACTTAAGAGGCTGCCATAAATATCCCTAAAATACTGATATCCCTAAACAAATTGAGAGGCTGCCATGAATATCCCTAACCTACTGATATCCCTAAACAACTTGAGAGGCTGCCATGAATATTCCTAACCTACTGATATCCCTAAACAACTTGAGAGGCTGCCATGAATATCACTAACCTACTGATATCCCGAAACAACTTGAGAGGCTGCCATGAATATTCCTAAACTACTGAGATCCCTAAAAAACTTGAGAGGCTGCCATGAATATCCCTAAACTACTGAGATCCCTAAACAACTTGATAGGCTGCCATGAATATCCCTAAACTACTGAGATCCCTAAACAACTTGATAGGCTGCCATAAATATCCCTAAACTATTGAGATCCCTAAACAACTTGAGAGTCTGCTATGTATATCAGTAAAATACTGATATCCCTAAACAACTTGATAGGCTGCTATGAATATCCATAAACTATTGAGATCCCTAAACAACTTGAGAGGCTGCCATGAATATCCCTAAACCACTGATATCCCTGAACAAATTGAGAGGCTGCCATGAATATCCCTACACTACTGATATCCCTAAAAAACTTGAGAGGCTGCCATGAATATCACTAAACTATTGACATCCCTAAACAACTTGAGAGGCTGCCATGAATATCCCTAACCTACTGATATCCCCAAAACAACTTGAGAGCCTGCCATGAATATTCCTAAACAATTGAGATCCCTAAACAACTTGAGAGGCTACCATGAATATCCCTAAACAACTGAGATCCCTAAACAGCTTGAGAGGCTACCATGAATATCCCTAAACTACTGAGATCCCTAAACAACTTGAGAGACTGCCATGAATATCCCTAAACTATTGAGATCCCTAAGCAACTTGAGAGGCTGCTATGAATATCAGTAAAGTACTGATATCACTAAACAACTTGATAGGCTGCCATGAATATCCCTAAACTATTGAGATCCCTAAACAACTTGAGAGGCTGCCATGAATATCCCTAAACTACTGAGATCCCTAAACAACTTGAGAGGCTGCCATGAATATCTCTACACTACTGATATCCCTAAAAAACTTGAGAGGCTGCCATGAATATCCCTAAACTATTGAGATCTCTAAACAACTTGAGAGGCTGCTATGAATATCAGTAAACTATTGAGATCCCTAAACAACTTGAGAGGCTGACATGAACATCTCTAAACTACTGAGATCCCTAAACAACTTGATAGGCTGCCATGAATATCCCTAAACTATTTAGATCCCTAAACAACTTGAGAGGCTGCCATGAATATCCCTAAAATATTGAGATGCCTAAACAACTTGATAGGCTCCCATGAATATCCTTAAACTATTGAGATCCCTAAACAACTTTAGAGGCTGCCATGAATATCCCTAAACTACTGACATCCCTAAACAACTTGAGAGGCTTCCATGAACATCCCTAAACTACAAAGATCCCTAAACAACTTGAGAGGCTGCAATGAATATCCCTAAACTATTGAGATCCCGAAACAACTTGAGAGCTGCCATGAATATCCGTAAACTACTGAGATCCCTAACCAATTTGAGAGGCTGCCATGAATATATTTAAACTACTGATATCCCTAAACAAATTGAGAGGCTGCCATGAATATCCCTAAACTACTGAGATCACTAAACAACTTGAGAAGCTGCTATGAATATCACTAAACAATTGAGATTCCTAAACAACTTGAGAGGCTGCCATGAATATTCCTAAACTACTGAGATCATAAAACAACTTGAAAGGCTGCCATGACTATCCCTAAACTACGGAGATCCCTAAGCAACTTGAGATACTGCAGTGAATATCCGTAAACTACTGAGATCACTAAATAACTTGATAGGCTGCCATGAATATCCCTAAATTATTGAGATCCCTAAACAACTTGAGAGGCTGCCATGAATATCCCTAACCTACTGATATCCGTAAACAACTTGAGAGGCTGCCATGAATATCCCTAACCTACTGATATCCCTGAACAACTTGCGAGGCTCCTATGAATATCCGTAACCTACTGATATCCCTAAACAACTTGAGAGGCTGCCATGAATATATCTAAAATACTGAGATCCCTAAAAAATATGAGAGGCTGCCATGAATATACCTAACCTACAGAGATCCCTAAACAACTTAAGAGGCTGCCATGAATATCCCTAAAATACTGATATCCCTAAACAAATTGAGAGGCTGCCATGAATATCCCTAACCTACTGATATCCCTAAACTACTTGAGAGGCTGCCATGAATATCCCTAACCTACTGATATCCCTAAACAACTTGAGAGGCTGCCATGAATATATCTAAACTACTGAGATCCCTAAAAAACTTGAGAGGCTGCCATGAATATCCCTAACCTACTAATATCCCCAAAACAACTTGAGAGGCTGCCATGAATATCCGTAAACTACTGAGATCCCTAACCAACTTGATAGGCTGCCATGAATATCCCTAAACTATTGAGATCCCTAAAAAACTTGAGAGGCTGCCATGAATATCCCTAAACTACTGATATCCCTAAAAAAATTGAGAGGCTGGCATGAATATCCCTAAACTACTGAGAACCCTAAAAAACTTGAGAGGCTGCTATGAATATCACTAAACTATTGAGATTCCTAAACAACTTGACAGGCTGCCATGAATATCCCTAAAATACCGAGATCCCTAAAAAACTTGATAGGCTGCCATGAATATCCCTAAACTATTGTGACCCCTAAACAACTTGAGAGGCTGCCATGAATATCCCTAAACTACTGAGATCCCTAATCAACTTGAGATGCTGCAGTGAATATCCGTAAACTACTGAGATCACTAAATAACTTGATAGGCTGCCATGAATATCCCTAAATTATTGAGATCCCTAAACAACTTGAGAGGCTGCCATGAATATCACTAACCTACTGATATCCCTAAACAACTTGAGAGGCTGCCATGAATATTCCTAAACTACTGAGATCCCTAAAAAACTTGAGAGGCTGCCATGAATATCCCTAAACTACTGAGATCCCAAAACAACTTGATAGGCTGCCATGAATATCCCTAAACTATTGAGATCCCTAAACAACTTGAGAGTCTGCTATGAATATCAGTAAAATACTGATATCCCTAAACAACTTGATAGGCTGCCATGAATATCCCTAAACTATTGAGATCCCTAAACAACTTGAGAGGCTGCCATGAATATCCCTAAACCACTGATATCCCTGAACAAATTGAGAGGCTGCCATGAATATCCCTACACTACTGATATCCCTAAAAGACTTGAGAGGCTGCCATGAATATTCCCAAACTATTGAGATCACTAAACAACTTGAGAGGCTGCCATGAATATCCCTAAACTATTGAGATCCCTAAACAACTTGAGAGGCTGCAATGAATATTCCTAAACTATTGAGATCCCTAAACAACGTGAGATGCAGCTATGAATATCACTAAACTATTGACATCCCTAAACAACTCGAGAGGCTGCCATGAATATCCCTAACCTACTGATATCCCCAAAACAACTTGAGAGGCTGCCATGAATATCCGTAAACTACTGAGATCCCTAACCAACTTGAGAGGCTGCCATGAATATCCCTAAACTACTGAGATCCCTAAACAAATTGAGAGGCTGCCATGAATATCCGTAAAATACTGAGTTCCCTAAACAACTTGAAAGGCTGTCATGAATATCCCTAAACTATTGAGATCCCTAAACACCTTGAGAGGCTGCCATGAATATCCCTAACCTACTGATATCCCTAAAAAACTTGAGAGGCTGCCATGAATATACCTAAACTACAGAGATCCCTAAACAACTTAAGAGGCTGCCATGAATATCCCTAAAATACTGATATCCCTAAACAACTTGAGAGGCTGCCATGAATATCCCTAACCTACTGATATCCCTAAACTACTTGAGAGGCTGCCATGAATATCCCTAACCTACTGATATCCCTAAACAACTTGAGAGGCTGCTATGAATATCCCTAACCTACTGATATCCCTAAACAACTTGAGAGGCTGCCATGAATATCCCTAACCTACTGATATCCCTAAACAACTTGAGAGGCTGCTATGAATATCCCTAACCTACTGATATCCCTAAACAACTTGAGAGGCTGCCATGAATATCCCTAAACTATTGAGATCCCTAAACAACTTGAAGGCTGCCATGAATATCCCTAAACTACTGATATCCCTAAACAAATAGAGAGGCTGGCATGAATATCCCCAAACTACTGAGAACCCTAAAAAACTTGAGAGGCTGCTATGAATATCACTAAACTATTGAGATCCCTAAACAACTTGAGAGGCTGACATGAATATTCCTAAACTACTGAGATCCCTAAACAACTTGAGAGGCTTCCATGAACATCCCTAAACTACTAAGATCCCTAAACAACTTGAGAGGCTGCAATGAATATTCCCAAAATACTGAGATCGCTAAACAACTTGAGAGGCTACCATGAATATCCCTAAACTATTGAGATCCCTAAACAACTTGAGAGGCTGCTATGAATATCAGCAAATACTTATATCCCTAAACAACTTCATAGGCTGCCATGAATATCCCTAAACTACTGATATCCCTAAACAAATTGAGAGGCTGCTATGGATATCCCTAAACTACTGATATCTTTAAAAAACTTGATAGGCTGCCATGAATATCCCTAAACAACTTGAGAGGCTGCCATGAATATCCCTAAACTATTGAGATCCCTAAACAACTTGGGAGGCTGCCATGAATATCCCTAAACCATTGATATCCCTGAAAAACTTGAGAGGCTGCCATGAATATCCCTAACCTACTAATATCCCTAAACAACTTGAGAGGCTGCCATGAATATCCCTAAATTATTGAGATCCGTAAACAACTTGAGAGGCTACCATGAATATCCCTAAACTATTGAGATCCCTAAACAACTTGAGAGGCTGCCATGAATATCCATAAACTACTGATATCCCTAAACAACTTGAGAGGCTGCTATGAATATCCCTAACCTACTGATATCGCTAAACAACTTGAGAGGCTGCCATGAATATCCCTAAACCTACTGATATCACTAAAAAACTTGAGAGGCTGCCATGAATATCCCTAAACTACTGAGATCCCTAAACAACTTGAGAGGCCGCCATGAATATCCCTAACCTACTGATATCCTTAAACAACTTGAGAGGCTGCTATGAATATCTCTAACCTACTGATATTCGTAAACAACTTGAGAGGCTGCTATGAATATCCCTAACTTACTGATATCCCTAAACAACTTGAGAGGCTGCAATGAATATCCCTAACCTACTGATATCCCCAAAACAACTTGAGAGGCTGCAATGAATATCCCTAAACTACTGAGATCTTTAAACAACTTGAGAGGCTGCCATAAATATCCCGAAACTATTGAGATCCCTAAACAACTTGAGAGGCTGCAATGATTATTCCTAAACTACTGAGATCCCTAAACAACTTGAGAGGCTGCCATGAATATCCATAAAGTACTGATATCCCTAAAAAACTTGAGAGGCTGCTATGAATATCCCTAACCTACTGATATCCCTAAACAACTTGAGAGACTGCTATGAACATCCCTAACTTACTGATATCCCTAAACAACTTGAGAGGCTGCTATGAATATCCCTAACCTACTGATATCCCCAAAACAACTTGAGAGGCTGCCATGAATATCCCTAACCTACTGATATCCCTAAACAACTTGAGAGGCTGACATGAATATTCCTAAACTATTGAGATCCCTAAACAACTTGAGAGGCTGCCATGAATATCCCTAAATCACTGAGATCCCTGAACAACTTGATAGGATGCCATAAATATCCCGAAACTATTGAGATCCCTAAACAACTTGAGAGGCTGCCATGAATATTCCTAAACTATTGAGATTCCTAAACAACTTGAGAGGCTGCCATGAATATCCCTAAACTATTAAGATCCCTAAACAACTTGAGAGGCTGCCATGAATATTCCTAAACTATTGAGATCCCTAAACAACTTGAGAGGCTGCCATGAATATTCCTAAACTAATGAGATCCCTAAACAACTTGATAGGCTGCTATGAATATCACTAAACTATTGAGATCCCTAAACAACTTGAGAGGCTGCCATGAATATTCCTAAACTACTGAGATCCCTAAACAACTTGAGAGGCTGCCATGAATATCCCTAAACTATTGAGATCCCTAAACAATTTGAGAGGCTGCCATGAATATCAGTAAAATACTGATATCTCTAAACAACTTGATAGGCTGCCATGAATATCCCTAAATTATTGAGATCCCTAAACAACTTGATAGGCTGCCATGAATATCCCTAACCTACTGATATCCCTAAACAATTTGAGAGGCTGCCATGAATATCCCTAAACTACTGATATCCCTAAAAAACTTGAGAGGCTGCTATGAATATCGCTAAACTACTGAGATCCCAAAACAACTTGCGAGGCTGCCATGAATATCCCTAAACTACTGAGATCCCTTAACAACTTGAGAGGCTGCCATGAATATCCCTAACTTACTGATATCCCTAAACAACTTGATAGGCTGCTATGAATATCCCTAAACTACTGAGATCCATAAACAACTTGATAGGCTGCTATGAATATCCCTAAACTGATGAGATCCATAAACAACTTCATAGGCTGCCATGAATATCCCGAAACTATTGTGATCCCTAAACAACTTGAGAGGCTGGCATGAATATCCCTAAACTATTGAGATCCGTAAACAACTTGATAGGCTGCTATGAATTTCTTTAAACTATTGAGATCCCTAAACAATGTGAGAGACCAGAATAACGATTCCTAAACCACTGAGATCCGTAGATAACTTTAGAGGCAACCATAAATATATCTAAACTGCATCCCATCATTTTTGTCTCTGCAAATGGTACATTCTGTTTTCTTTTTTTTCCAGAAAACCATATATTGCCTTCTTTTTTCCTCTGACAACTGTACACTGTCCCATTTTCCCCTGACAATCCTACATTCTGTCCTCTTTGCTTTTCAAGCAACTGTACATTGACTTCTGCTTTCTAATTCTTTCGCCCCAGTAAATTCCTGCGCCTGAGTGCTTGGTTTTACTTCCTTAAAATGCAAATAATAAGTGTGAATGATATGCATAAACGAAGTGTATCAAGCCTTTGCTAATAGGCATGAAGTTATAAAAAAATTAATTATTTTAGTATTGAATTTTGTGCGTTATTATTTTTATGCAGATTGACTGAAATGTAGCTTGATGTCATGCATCATAATTTTAATATATATATATATATATATATATATATCATATATATATATATATATATATATATATCATATATATATATATATATATATATCATAATATATATATATATATATATATCATAATATATATATATATATATATATATATATATATATATATATCATAATATATATATATATATATATATATATATATATCATAATATATATATATATATATATATATATATATATATATATATATATATATATATATATCATAATATATATATATACATTTGAAAATGAAGTATCTAATGTTCTATTTATTTTATTCGTGGTTGTCTGCTTTAGGTATGTGATATTGAGTCCATTTTATCC
Organism: Acanthosepion esculentum; assembly: GCA_964036315.1. Taxonomy (NCBI): domain Eukaryota; kingdom Metazoa; phylum Mollusca; class Cephalopoda; order Sepiida; family Sepiidae; genus Acanthosepion; species Acanthosepion esculentum. Next base: position 57,710,548 of record OZ038499.1, read on the forward strand.
CAGTTAGATTTTAAATGTTTCCATGTATTATTGGACAAGGGCTATTTGATGTTAGTGAAGTCCTTGTGCTGCTTGTTTAGGTATTGGTCAGTTCAATTATGTAGTGACTACAATAGACATAATTTCACAACTCCCAGGCATAAAAATCATACACTTCCATGTCTTTCCTTGTAAACTACGAGGGTAAGTCAAAACATCTCCGCACTTTCGAGTAAAAGTTTTTTGGTCAAGAGTGCAGATAATATTTTACATTTCCTCTTACAAAAGTGAATGCCTGGTAATAATATATACGTGTGTATCTGTGTATGTGTATGTGTGTGTGTGTGTGTGTGTGTGTGTGTGTGTGTGTACATGTGCGTATCCGTGTTTGTTTGTGTATATGTATATGCATGTTTGTATACATGTGTGTGTATGAATTTGATTCTTTGATTAATTCCTTTTACGACGTCTTATCAACCACTTGCAGTTAGTCTAAAGCCAAATGATATATATTAGCGATTGTAAGAATTTTTTTTCAATTATGATTTAGTGATAAAATTCATACTAATTAACCTATAGCTGGTTGGAGAAGAGTTGGCATTTTATCCTTTCCCAAGGGTATTTGCACGTAAGTAAATATAATGAACCCAACTTGAATTGAATCTTAGCTCATCGACTAACAATTACGAGCCATTATCCATTAAACAGCTGCACATTCTACCTTACAGCACGTAGTATTCCCAAGCAGTCACCCATCTAGGAACTGACCAGGCTTGACATTGCTTAACGTCGGTAAACCTGCAAAGTGCATGAGAAGTGACTTGTTACTACTGTAAATGTGTCAGGGGTTACACTTGTACATAGCGGACACCATATTCCAGGAAAATAGATAATTACAGAACAACTTCAAGGGGTCAAGCCTGACCTACTATTCATATCCGAAACTGGTCTCAGCCAGTCTATTCCAATTCAGGGCGTAACAATCCGGGGTTACTCACCCATTCTCACAAATGATGAAACTAAATAGATACAGCCTTAGGTTTGGGCCTATGTTAAGAATGTGTTCCCCTGCATCAGAACCCCCCCCCTCCGAAAAAAAAGAGGATGATCACTTCTCATTCATGCACTTTTTGATTACCCTCGTTCATGGCATCTCCTCCACTGTGCCTTTTCTATATTTACACTTTCATGGTATTTGTTCAGATCATCTCTTTGTTATGGTACCTATATTTTACGAATTTAAGCGCAGTAATAGATTAGCAGAAAGGTTTCAACAATTCACAGTTGAATTGCTAGATGTAATCATAAGTTCTATGTTAACAATTCCATTTCTCGCTTGTGTAACTCTCTTCTGGCTCCGTGCTTTCCGACCAACTTTGATCTTCAAAAACTTAAATGCAATGCCAATCATTATATGCTGTGTTCTTGATTACTCTTCTATTGTTCTCGCTCCTTTTTTGTTCGTTTTCTAATTCTTTCATACCCATTAACTCCTTGTGTGTTAGTGGCTTTACTGCCTTGTTTGGTGTAAATTCAATTAAAATCGTTCAAATTATAAGTACGAATGATGGGTGAACAAAGGCACCAAAATTCATACTGTATTAAGATTTTGATACCAGTTATAATTGAAATTGTTTGCAATAAAAAAAAAATTAACTATTTTAACGTTAAATTTTAGTGTACTATTTTTTTGAAGATTGATGGAAATGTCGCTTGTTCTCATGTACCACAAATTTTCTTACCTCAGTAAGTATCAAACACACTACAGTAGTAATGGGCCCCATTGCTCTGACAATTTATGTCTGTAATAATCCAACTACATCCCCGTGCACTTGGGTAAAATCCCCAAAATGGGGCCATCTTTTTACTGTACTTGTGTTTTATCATGCACATCAAAGCAACATGTACTTTTTTGACTATTGTACAAATCAAACCTGGGTGTACCTTTTTTGACTCTCATACAAGCCAAACTTGCATGTACCTTTTTTTTAACTCTTGTAAAACCAAACGTACCTGTGCCTTTCTTGACTTGCTTACAAGCCAAGCCTATGTGTACATTTTTGACTCTCGCACAAGCCAAATCTACCTGTACATTTTCTAACTCTTGTACAAACCAAATTTTTGTCTGTCTATTTATTGTTCAACAGAATTTAACATTAAATAACTTAGAAAAAGTTGATATACCATAAAACTAACCAAATCATATCAGATCGTATGGTTTGGCGTCTACTGATATTTACTAATATAGCTTGCTCTGGCACAAGATTGCAAGCAGACTGGATAGATTGGACATGATCCGCTATGAAGCCGACGACGCCACACTAAATTGGGAATAATGTTATAGGCAAATATATATTCTTTGTGAATAAAATTATGGTCTCATCTTAATAAGATTTCATTTTACAGCAGCAATAAATATGGGGCTTTTTGCTTCTTTTTTAAGCCCTTTTATTGTCCTTTCGCCTCAAAGTGTTGACTTCTATGTTCAATTTTATATACACACACATATACATGTATAAGATATTGGATTGGCCAGGTGAATGTGTTATGAAAAGCAATAAAAAATATTAAACTAATTAAAACGATTCCATGATGAGGAGTTGTTATTATTTATATTTGGACTATTATCCTCATCTTTGTTGTTGTGACCTCTTGGTACAGCATTCCAGGTAACCTACAATTAATTTCAAGCTGAACCCTTCATTTAATCTACAGGGCTAGACTGTTCTTAATTAGTACTACCCCTGTATGATTCTATTGGCTTTTCTAGTATTGAAAATGCATTATGGGAAAGTTTCTTTTATTTTTAATACACAATCCTCAACACATGACTTCAGTTACGAAGATCTCACACTTTTTACAGCAAGTTTACCAAGTAAGTAAAAGAATGTCGTTTACTGTAGATTTGCATATATTTTGTCAGATATTTTAGCTGAATGTCTCACCTATGATTTTCCTTTTCAGCAAGGATGTTCTGAGTATTTTTTTAACGAAACTCATTGTGAATATAAATGTAAAAAAAATCAATTAATCATGAATACAAGTAAATGAATGAGAATTAATTTGTTTCTTTAAGAGAATTAAAAAATTATAAATTATAATTAGTTTGAGCTTTTGGATGTAAGTTTAAAAAAGACTTTTAATTATGCTTTCATGGTTTATGAATTCTAAAAAAAAAGGAAAAAAAAACAACAAGTTCACACTGGATGACTTCACACATATTAACAATACATGGCCACATTTAATTTAATCTTAATTAACCCTTACAAAGAAAACATTGGTAATACATTTTTTATTTTTTACTCAATTTACCCTACGCAAGGTAATAAAACCAGTCAGTAGCATTATAATATAAAATTTGTATGGATGTAGTATTTGTATTTAAATTTCATCAATATCTTTGTATTTATAAAGTGTACTGATATGATATATAATGTGTATCTTGTATATAATTTCTGTGTGTTTATATACAACCCTGCAAATCTTAGTAAAAGCTTAGATTTTTCTGTTTGTATAACTTTCAAGTTATCAATCATTTGCCATGCCTTATTAAGATTTCATGTCTCTCTGAAAATTACTCCTTGAAATTAAAAAAAAAAATTTTATTTAAAAAAATTAAAAACTGAATGCTCAATAGAAAAAAAACAACATATTTATATTTTGTTTTATTTATTTACTTTTTTTTTATTTAGGAAACATTTACATGCACATACTAAATAAACAGTACACACAAACACATTTGATTATAGACTAATGAAAGTTCTTTGTTAAGAGCTTTTCTGAGCAATATTTAAGCTTTGTGCTCATAAATAAACAGTATGTCAAAATCCAGAGACTTATATGCAATGTGATAGGTCCTGATCTGGCATCTTGTCTACAGTCACTTTCTCAGACATACTGTGGCTTCCATCTGTCTTTTCTACAAGTATTTTCATGGCAACTGCTCTGACAAGCTACTTTTACTGGTTCCCAAACTGCGTGAATTTAAGCATGCTACTAGGCTGGCATCTCGGTCCCAACCTTTCACTGTCAAAATGGTTAAATGTAGCTGTCTCTTCTATTCCAACAACTTCTTATCTCACACTTCTTTCCTCTTACTTGCTTCCCTGATAGCTATAATATTTAAATGTAATGTCAATCAACATCTAATGCCTTGATCTTGATTCCTGTCCTCTTTATCTTTTTCCTAAACACTCCTCTTTTTTTTTCTTTACTCTTGCTCTCTATAACCCCTTACATGCTAGTGGCACCCCCGCCTTGCTTGGGGTGATATGCTTAAAAAACATTTTGCAATTTTCTATCTAAACACAGAAAACAAGGTTCATATAAGGATCTACATGTCCTTGCCATTTTTAAAATTTTCCATTTCACCTTAGGAGTTTTATTATCTTTCAAACTCCAAAAATATTTCAAGTGATCTAATATTTTTATAAGTATTATTAGTGAAAGACAATATATTGATACCACCTAGTCTTGAAAGAATTCTTAGTACTACCAATATAGAACTTTTCAACCGTCAGATTCTCTATTTTAGAAATAGAACAAAGATAAACAAAAGATAAAGTTAAACATTTGTTTGGCAATGGGCATTGGTCAGATTTCCTACAATTACATTGGCCAGTATCCCTAACAATATTTTTCTTGGAACTTTTGTTATGATTCAGAGTATTAAATTGGTTTAGAATTTTATTGTATAACTTTATGATCTTAAGATGCACACACACATATACATACATACATATATATATATATACACACACACATATACATACATATATACATACATACATACATATATATATATATATATATATATATATATATATGGTGGCAATAAATTCACTATACTGTTACTTACAATAACAATTAAGACACAGCAATTAGTCAGCTGACCAGACATTTATTAAAATGATTCTGGTTAATAATAATAAAATGCTATGGTAAACAATAGTAAATTAATCACCGATACTGTTCGATCTGCAAGCCACTTGCTTCAGTGATTTTTTTTTTTGATTTTTATTTTATTTTTTTTTTATAAGTAACTGTATAGTGACTTTATTGCTACTATATACATACACACGCACACATATACATGTATAAGATATTGGATTGGCCAGCTGAATGTTATAAAAAGCAATAAAAAATATTAAACTAGTTAAAACGATTCCATGATGAGGAGTTATTATTTATATTTGGACTATTATCCTCATCTTTGTTGTTGTGACCTCTTGGTACATCATTCCAGGTAATCTACAATTAATTTCAAACTGAACCCTTCATTTAATCTACAGGGCTAGACTGTTCTTAATTAGTACTACCCCTGAAGATTAAATAAACAGTTTGTGTTGGAATTCCCTGTAGGTTACTCTCATTGGTATACCCTTGAGGAAGGCCAATGAGTACAATGACTGAGACATGGTAACAACAACAATAATGATGAGATTATCTTGGATGTAAATAGTGTAAATAAATAATAAAAGTGTATAATAATGAAATTATATCAGTACTGAATCTCAAAAAATGTTTACTCAAAGGAAATTTTAATTTATGAGAATTCATGCATAATTTTATTGGTTTTTCTAGTGTTGACAATGCATTGTGGGAAAGTTGCTTTTATTTTTAATACTAAAACTTACAATGCATGACTTCAGTTACTAAGCTGTCACACCTTTTACAGCAGGTTTACAAAGTAAGTAAAAGAATGGCGCTTACTGTAGAATTGCATATATTTTGTCAAACATTTTAGCTGAATGTCTCACCTATGTTTTTCCTTTTCAGCAAGGATGTTCTGGCCTTTTTTTTTATCAAACTCAAATTGTGAATGTAAATGTAAAAAAAAAAATCAATTAATCATGAATACAAGTAAATGAAAGAGAATTAATTTGTTTCTTTAAGTGAATTAAAAAATTATAAATTATAATTAGTTGGAACTTTTGGATGTAAGTTTTAAAAAAAAATTTTAATATATGCTTTCATGGTTTATGAATTCTAAAAAAAAGGGAAAAAAAAACAACCGGTTCACACTGGATGACTTCACACTTTAAATTTTTAAATAAAAAAATAATAATATTAACAATAATTGGCCACATTTAATTTAATCTTAATTAATCCTTACAAAGAAAACATTGGTAATTATATATATATATATATATATATATATATATATATATATATATATATATATATATATTTTACTCAATTTACCCTACGCAAGGTAATAAAACCAGTCAGTAGCATTATAAATATAAGATTTGTATGCATGTAGTATTTGTATTTTATTTCATCATAAATATCTTTGTATTTATAAAGTGTACTGATATGATATATAATGTGTATCTTGTATATAATTTCTGTGTGTTTATATACAACCCTTCAAATCTTAGTAAAAGCTGAGATTTCTCTGTTTGTTTAACTTTCAAGTTATCAATCATTTGCCATGCCTTACTAAGATTTCATGTCTGTTTCAAAGTCACTCCTTGAGATGAAAAAAAAATTTTTTTTTTCTTTCAATATTTTATTCTTCAGAGAAGCCATCTTTTTATTTCCTTGTATGTATATGTCTTTGTTTTATATTTATATATTAGGTAGATGCAAAAAAAATTTTTTTCTTTTCATTTATTTTTTAAAATTAAAAACTGTATGCTCAATAGAATAAAACTACAAAATTTTTTTTTGTTTTATTTATTTACTTTTTTTTTATTTAGGAAATATTTACATACACATGCTAAATAAACTGTACACACAAACATGTTTGATTATAAAGTTCTTTCTTAAGAGCTTTTCTGGGCAATATTTAAGCTTTGTGCTCATAAATAAACAGTATGTCAAAAGGACAGTTATTCTCTTGACACCGCTATTACTGTATACACTTTTGACTGTGTCAGCAATGTTTATTGTCTTAAAAAGCAATGATTAGAATTTTAATAAAACTCAAACATGAAAATAGATTTATACATTTTCTTTATTCTTGAGATATGACAACAAAGATGTTAAACATGATTTATTTATTTGATTACTTATGTACAAGAATAATTTTATATTTGCAAGATTATAAATATATGTGACCCATCTATAATCAAATATTTATTATTTACCATCTTAAAGAAATAAATATGAAAAGAGTTTTTCTTTATAATTTTAAAAATATGTCTGTGAACAAAAAATTTTTGATGATAAATATATGTAATTTTAACTTTTGAAAAATTGCATTTCCTGGGCATTTCTTACATTTGCTGTCGCATCATAAATTCACTAAAATCAATTGGGACTGTTATTTACCAACCTTCCCACAAGGCAGGATGTGGCACAAGGCCAGTTTAACATGGGTTTTTCCAAGCCCATAGGCCCGGGAAAAAATTCCACATCGACCCTGTAATAATGGGTTCGAGTTTGTCTACCTCCCCAGACGAGGCGATGTTGAAGGGGAGAGTCTCCCCAGATGAGACTCTGCCCTTTGGCATCGCCTCGTCTGGGTTCCTCTCTGCCTGAAGGTAGAGAGGCCAACAAGTAGTAGTGTGTTCACAAACCCGGAGGTTTGGCTGACTCAAAAGTTGGGACTATCTCTTCCTCTGAACAAAACATTCAGATTCATTAACGCTCATGTTCGCCTGATATATATATATATTTATGAGTGTTTTTAAGTTTAAAAGTTTTAAAGAACTAACACGATTTTTTTTACTTTTGCTTAGAAATACTTATAGCAAAATAAAATTCTTACACTTGCCTTTTCAGAAGTTGAAACACATTGGCTAAGTTTTCTTTTTTGTCTTTATATATATATATATATATATATATATATATATATATATATATATATATTGTTACGTTGACCCAATAGTTGTACGGTCACCTCAGATTTTATAGGCATGTTTTTAGTACATTGTATATTTGCGACGAAACGTATGAACCTTGATAACTTCTTTATTTCTTGAGTACGCAGATTGTGGGTTATATATTATTTTTATGTCCAGATAAGTCAGGGCCAGTTCCCGGAAAGGAACCTTACCTCCTCCTCCCATTTCCTATCCAGTCTCTGACCGTATACCAGACAAACGCTGTTTGGCAGATAGGGGCGAGTGACATTAGGGTCCGCGAAAGACACCCACACACCTTTTTTTCGTGTGGGCCAACACGTGATTCAACTGATAGCAGTTTTCGTTTCGCACGGGTTGAGGTGGCAATAATCTCACTTAGTTGCTGACCCTCGGAGGAAGCGGACGTCACCAAACCCAATCTTAGCTATCCACCGCTAGAAGAATTAGATGCCACCAAAACCAAAGGAACGACGAGAGACCCTGTAACGACATCGTCAACCAAAGTCGGCTACATTCCTGTGATTTTTCTGTGTTCTTCTCGCCTTCAACACGGATTGGACATCGCCAAACAAAAACTCATAACTTGAACTTTGTCAATCCCCTCCTTTTATGAATATCATTGGTAATAGTCAATCGACGTCGATTCCAACCATATGTAAGTTTCTTTATTTTTTTTTCTCTATATCTTATGATCTGCTGTCTCTGTATTCATGTGTATTTCGCCGCATTAGTATTTGTTTAGGTAACTTATCTCCCCATCCCTTATATTATTTAGTTTTCTTTTTCTTTTTCTTACTCTCTGTACATTTTATAAATAAAACTTTTGTATTATATATTCTCGTGTTGTCTTCTATCGTTCTATGCCTGCATATGATTCATTTACTCTCTGCGTTTACCGACGTCCGGAATTGGAGAATTCCCTTCCCAACGTTCTTTTTTTATTTTTATATCGAACCTTGGGGTCTATTTATTATTTTTTTTATTTTCTCGTTGCGTCCCGGTTATCGTAGTCCCAACGAAACCCCGGGCGTAACAGAATTGGGGGCTCGTGTCCGGGAATCATTTCTCCTTTTCCACAAGACTTCGCAGTGAGGAACAGTGCGGTCGTAGAATTACGGAAGGCAAATAAACCGAGATGTCTGTAATAGATACGTTTCTAAACTCTCCCACGTTCGACGGTTTATTAAAACTGAAAAAGAACCATATTTTAGAGATAGGCTTAAAACTGGAGTTAGATGTAAGACGGTCTATGCGAAAGGTGCAGTTGGTGAGAGTGGTCTCAGAAGATATGGTCGATAATGAAGTTTTCGACAGAAGCGTTCTTGACAACCTTGTGTCAGAAGCGCCTGAACTTTCAGAAGCCCAGATTGAACTGGAGAAGCTTAAGATCGAAGCCGAGACCCAGATTAAGCTGGCGAGAATTAGTCAGGAAAGTCGTATCAGGGAAATAGAAGAAGAACGAATACGGCACGAGGGGGAACGGAACAAATTTGACCTCACCAAGCAAATCCGACTTGTACCTACATTCAACGAAGAAGACGTGGATAAGTATTTCCAACACTTCGAGAAAATAGCTTCAAATCTAGAATGGCCCATCGAAGCCTGGCCGACATTATTACAGACAGCTCTGAAAGGTAAAGCACAAGAAACGTATGCCTCCCTTTCAATTGCGGACAGTGCCGACTACAACATTGTGAAAACGTCGATCCTGAGAAACTACGAAATGGTACCAGAAGCGTATAGACAGAGATTTAGGGATCATAGAATGGACGAAAACCAAACGTACGTAGAGTTCTTCAGACAGAAAGAAACGTATTTCGACCGATGGATTTCGGCGAAAGAAATAGGTGCGGATTACGACAAGCTAAGACAGTTAATATTAATAGAAGAGTTCAAATGGTGCGTACCCGATAACCTTGAAACATTCCTCAATGAAAAAAAGGTCAACACAGCCTATGAGATGGCTACCCTCGCAGACGAATATGCACTAACGCATAAGCGAGGCAAGAATAAATCAGAGGACCCACCTGAATATGGGAGAAGCACAAAGCGTCGAGTAATGGCTAGCGCTGGTCCAAGGACAAGACCTGGTCAGGCCAACTACCCACATCGCCCGAACAGCCCGAAAAGTAAACGGTTTGATTCTCATTCCTTTACTCCCCGACGGACGGAAGGAGGGAAAAACATGACGTGTTACTACTGTGGGAAGGTAGGACACATGGCGGCGAATTGTTTCGCGAAGAAAAGTGCCGAACACAGAAGTGCAGTCTCGAATAAACCACAAGGGTTTATATCGTCGCGTAAGGATCTCAGTAGGAAGATCAAAGGACAAATCAGAGAGGAATACAAACCATTTGTGTCGGACGGCTCCGTATGTCCGGTGGATGACCCCACGAAGAGGGTTAAAATCAAAATCCTAAGAGACACAGGAGCGACCCAATCTCTGATAGTCGAAGAAGACATGCCACGCGGATCAGAGACAGCCACGGGCGAACGAGTAGTTATACAAGGGGTAGGAAGTGATTTTGTCAGTGTCCCGCTTCACCGGATCTCCCTTGACTCTGATATAGTATGTGGAACTATAGTCATCGGAGTGGTCGATAGTCTACCTATGAAAGGTATATCGATGTTACTGGGAAATGACCTGGCTGGAGAAAGAGTTGTACCCCATCCAAGTGTGGTGGAAAAACCGAGCGTCTCAGAGGAGACTGAGAAGATCGAGGAAACACATCCTGGAATATTCCCATCATGTGTGGTGACCCGAGCGAATGCGAGGAAGAGAGCTGAGGAGACGAGTGCCAGAATGGAAAGCGAGGACGAAGGGGCCGAGGTAGTTGACCTCTCCCAAACTTGCTTAGGCCATGAGATAGGATCGAACCCTATGCTCGAACAGGCTCCGACATCAAGCCCTAACCCGCGGAAGGAAATAACAGATGTCATACCCACCATAGAAAGGTCTATGGCAATCGAACAGAGAGAGGATAGCCAAATCGCCCCCCTGTTCGAAGAGACGTTACCTGAGGAAGAATTGAACAAGGTACCCTCAGGATATTACGTCGAGAATGACATCTTAATGCGGAAGTGGAGGCCCACACACACACCCGCCCAGGAAGATTGGTCGAGTGTACATCAGTTGGTATTACCAAGGATCCACAGAGAGGAAGTGCTTCGGACAGCCCACGAAACGCCCATGGGAGGTCACTTAGGCATCCGTAAGACACACGAGCGAATCGGCAGAAGCTTCTACTGGCCCGGAATCCGTGGGGATGTATCAAAGTATTGCCTCGTTGCGTCCCGGCTATCGTAGTCCCAACGAAACCCCGGGCGTAACAATATATATATATATATATATATATATATATATATATATATATATATATATATATATATATATATATATACCATAATTCCCCATGTATAATACGCCTTCATCCATAATACACACCCCTAAGATTGTGCTAAAAGCATGGGAAAATGCTTCTACTCACGCATAATACACACCCCTTGTTTTGTAATCAAACTCTATAAATTGTACCTCTCCAATTTCATTACGGCCAGCATTTCCTATCCTTATTTTTTTAAAATGGTTTTAAACATAGAATAATATTATTAATTTTGAATTGGACATAGTCCGACAATTTATTTAAAGGCATTTATAATATGTTTAACGTTCTTTTTATATGGTTCCGTATAGGATACAGGTTCGATTCCTGTCGGAGAACGAAAATTTTCTATGAAAATTTCTCGGACATTCAGGCCGATAAATGTTATTTAATACTGTTTATTATAAAAACAGAGCATTTGCTTAAATACTTGTATCTATAAAAAGAACGTTAAACATATTATAAATGTCTTTATATAATAATATTATTCTAATTTAGTTTTATGAGAATTCTTATTTTATTTTACATTTCTAAGTATTGTTAGGTACATATGATTGTATTTGACATCCTTATGGGGTCGCAATCGCCGAATGTTAGTGTCAAATTGTCACATGTTTGTGGTGAGTAGTCATTTTGCAACTGAAATCCACCCATGAAACGGCAATTTTTTAAAGATTTTTTTGTACCTGTGCATAACATGAACCCTTATTATCTGTTAGAAAAAAATGCATATTATACATAGGGGAATTACAGTATGTGTGTATATATATATATATATATATATATATATATACAGAAGAACAAAAGTGAAGCCACACCGAACTCAGACAAAAATGAACGCCCGTACCACGAAAGACGACCAAAAAACACCACACAACCAATGCAAACACTAAACAGACCAAACAAATACACCAACAGACAACCACCAGCACCACAATCAACAATAACAACACCGCCACCATCAACGATAGCTAGAATCTCAAAACAAACACACACACAAAACAAACCACTGACTTACGCGGACATCCTTAGGGTGCCGCACAAGCATACACACACCAAAACACAGCAGCCCTTCTACAGAACGCATAACCCCATTAGACATCCCAGACCACCCAGATTAGCCCCCAGTAGACAATCGACAGCAAACACACCCAACCTTCAAAAAAAACGGAATAAGCCCCCAACCAGGACGCCTGGACGGGGGTATAGCATCCGTAATAGGAGACATAATGCAAGCTTTCGAGCTTTTACGAAAGAACTTCGCCATGCTTGCAAATTCAAACTTGACCCATACGGGCGGGTTATAAATTTAAGTAATAACAAATTCTCACTTAATACCTTCAAGTTACTAAATAAAGGACTAAGCTTTTGCCTTAGTCCCCCAAGGTTTGATAAAGACACCTTGGCAAAGGACCTGAAATCCTTCTTCAGAAGAATACGGCTAAAAGCCCACTACGGGAACAATGATCAAACACCTTCCATACTTGATACATTAAAAGAGAAGAACACTAAATACACCCCACAAAACACAGACACTACTATACAAACATTTGAAATAGCCGTAACAAATGACATAAAGAAAACAATAACACGTAAGCTGCCACGTAATAATATTTCTGAAGGGGAACGTATAGCCCTCGACAGGCTGATACATAGAGATGACCTAGTCATAACACAGGCCGACAAAGGGGGTGCCACAGTGATCTGGGGGATCAAAGAATACATTAGAGAAGCAAACAAACAACTAGCCGACAAAGAAACCTATAAAAGCTTACATACAGATCCCCTCCCCGAATACCAAAAAGAATTAACCAGCTCACTAAATATAATGCTTCGCAACAACCTAATCGACAAAGAAACATGCACAATACTTACACCCACAAACATTACACCTGCTCGTTTCTATCTCCTCCCTAAAATACACAAAAACAACAACCCAGGAAGGCCCGTCATTTCATCATTCAACTGCCACACGACCAAAATTTCAAAATATGTAGACCATTACATACAACCCCTAGCTAAGGAAGTAAAATCCTACATCAGAGACACAACAGATCTACTAAACAAAATTAACCACATACAGATAGTTCCAGAGAATGCTATTCTAGTGACTATGGACGTAAGGTCACTCTATTCAAACATTAAACACTTCGAAGGGCTAACCGCCCTTCAGGAAGCACTGGCTAAAAGAGGAAAACAAGAACCTTCCACAGAAGTTATCATAAAACTCATGGAGCATATTCTCACATTTAACACTTTTAATTTCAATGGAGCACACTACCTTCAAATAAGAGGTTGTGCCATGGGCACCATTGCAGCTCCTTCATATGCTACAATATTCATGGGAAAATTTGAGGAGACCCATATCTACCCCCTCATTGGTAACGACTGCGTATTCTACGCAAGATATATCGATGACATATTCTTTATATACACGGGCAGTAACGACAAACTCACCCAATTTCTCTTGACCCTAAACACGGTACACGACTCAATTAAATTTGACTATGAAAAATCCAAAACATCAGTAACATTTTTAGACACTCACATTTACATAGATGAAAACAGGAAACTGCAAACGACACTACACACTAAAATCACCGACACCCACAACTATCTACACTTTAAGTCTACCCACCCTAAACACCTCAAAGAGAACCTTCCCTATTCACAAGCACTTAGACTCAGAAGGATATGTTCCCACAATGAAGAATTAAACAAACACATTGAAAATCTGGAGCATCAATTCACAACACGTGGCTATAAACAACACCTAATCAGGGAACAAATAAATAAAGCAATTTCCACACCTAGAGAAAACACCCTAATATACAAGATTAAAACTAAATCTAGCCGCATTCCTCTAGTAACCACTTTCAACCCCACTCTGCCTCCACTATCCCAAATAATCAAAAGTCGCTGGGAAATACTACATCTCAAACCAGACCTAAAAAAACTATTTAAGGAACCCGGCCTTCTAGCATATCGTCGACCTAAGAACCTAAAAGAAATCATAGGTAGTAACCGCATTTTAGGGGACAAGGTAATCCGGGATAAACTAACAACAAAAACAACAGGATTTTCCCAACCATGTAACAACAAAAGAAGTTTATGTTGCAATCACGTCACACACACGAATTCATTCACTAGCTCAGTCACTAAATCTACTTACAAAATCTATCACGACTCTAACTGTAGAAGTCATAACATAATTTACCTCCTAGAATGCACACTATGCCAGAAACAATATGTAGGAAAATCTGAATGGCCCTTTCACTACAGAATCAATAATTACCGCAATCGAATTAAGTCGACTCCCCATGAAAAATTATTACCTGTAGAACAACATTTCCGCATAGAAAAACACAATTTCAAAACCCATGCCAAATTCACCATAATTGAGAGAATAGAAAAGCCCAAAGAAGATAACACTAGAAGAATTTTAGAGTTCCATGAAAATAAGTGGATACGACGTTTACAAACCCTGTTTCCAGCCGGGTTAAATCATAAATTAAACAATATAGATAGTAGCAACACATAACCCTACAAATCAAAACCTACCCACATTCCATACCCATAGAAAAAAAGACAGGCTTACGGAGGTGTTGAGGCCTCACACCTATACACACACCCACACACAACATACTCACTCACTTTCCTAATGAGCCAAATGATAACACACACCCACAGCAATATACAAGCTAACACATATACTCACTCACTCCCTTAAAAACCAAATAACACACACACACACACTTACCAGAGACTAAACAACTAAATAACACACACACTAAACTAAATAACACAAACACACACACACAAACACACACACACAAACACACTTACCATCCCCTCCCCAAACACAAATAAACTGCTGAACTGACCGGAGGAAAAAAAGGGAATATAGCTCTTATCTCAAATGACAACTTAAAAGAGACTGTTTGACCAACACAAGGAATGTTAAAAAGATAAATAAATAAACAATAAAAAAACAAATGAAAACTACAGACAAACGTTCGTTTTCTTCAACAAGACATTCATTTCTGTAGTTTACTGCTATAGCAAGCAGAGACATTTTTTTCTCTCCCGATGATGGCCATGTTGGTCGAAACTAGTCGAGGAATATAAATGAAATAATAATAATAAAAGCATAAGAATATTAATCTACAACCCAGTGTGTCTGAAGATTTTAATTGATTTTTCTAATAATTTTTATCGTTCAAAATATATATATATATATATATATATATATATATATATAGTGTGTGTATTAATAAAAATAATTGACATTTTTTGTTGATTGATCTTTTTTCCCTAAGTTTTCACTTTCATGCTTTCCCTGGACCTTTTCTAAAAATACTTTCATGATAATTGTTCAGATCAACTCTTCATTATCTACTGTCTTACATATATAAAGATTTAAGAAACAGCAGATATTTTTATATATAGTGCTCAATATTAAAAATATTAAAACAATATTAAAAATAGAGCATTAATATTATATAAAGATTCTCATCTTTTAAGTATCATTTTTTGGGGGTTGTTTTCCCCAACTTCGAAGTTTCTTGGTAAATGTCTGTTCTTCAGGGGGTTCTGGTTTTAAATGATATTTCATTTTTTTTCAATTTGTTCTGAGTCTTTGTCTGTCTGTTTTTCCTCTGTGTTGCACACTTGCATATTCATGAATTTAATGTTCTTTTACACATGCATGTTCATAAATGTTTGCTTTTGTTTACGTCTTTATTTTTTCAGCTGCAGATTTTTCTTCCATTTGTAAATTTTTTTTCTTCATTCAACTCGAAGAATGGCTAGTTCACTCAAACTAATGTAGAGAGAAAATACTGTCACGATTTCTCCATAGCTTACAAGCTGACCTAGATTGGCTAATTCTGCTGGTATTTCTTGTTTTGGCTATGACAGTGAACTACATCCAGCAGCAAGGTCTCTGATTGGGAGATTGGAGGGGCAAGGTAAAATCACTTAACTGCTGTTGTTCTCAGGTCCACCCTGGCCTGGGGTGGTAGCATCTGTTAGGGTACCAGCTATGACCAAATAGTGAACCCTCAAACAAAAATCAATAGTATATTTTTGTAGTAAAATTATCAACAATATATATATATATATATATATATATATATATATATATATATATATATATATATATATTTAGGCAGCAATCCTTCTTTTATGCAAGTTTCATTAAAAACGACAGACAAGGTACTACGGTTAAGTTTTTTATTTAATTTTTCTTGTGTACGAACAAGAGTTTTCTTTGCTGGACAAAGGGTGCGTAAGAACTGTCCAAATGTTATATCTTTAGCCATTATCAAGGATGATTTGATTTTTCTGTTTAATTGAGTATGTGCATTATGTGTATGTCTTAGTGTGTAGTAGTGGTGTTTTAATTTCCAAATACGGTTAGCACGTTGTGGATTTTTTCGTAGTTAATATTGTTGAGAGTAGGCTTTTTCTTTTTTATTATTAAAGCCTCCATTATTTTAACCTTTTTTTACAGGTGGAAGCAATTAATATATTTGTGTTTTCTACTAGTATATTTCTAATGGAGTCTGGTAAATTTTTGTGTGTGTTTAAATGGGTTCTAATGGAGCTGTGATCGGATAGGTGTAACGTAAGGCGTCTAGATAAGCATGTGGTTGTGTAACCGATGTAATTATTTATGAGTCCGGTTATCTTATAGACCAACAAATTAGACTATTTCTCCTTAAAGTAAGTAATAATGAGAGTGAACACACAGTCAAAAATCCCATACACATTTATTACAAAAACCAAATGCACTTGAATTACAAACAAGATGAATGCTCACTAAGACATATTATAAAGAAATACACCACCCCAATCGACCCAAATAAAAAATCAAATTAATTATCTATTATAAAAAATTTAAGACAGCTAACCTCATCCTAAAAATAACAACATGCCTGATAAGTCAAAATTGCAAAGAACAAACATTATTTACGAGTTCAAATGCCCCTTGATGAACTGCGTTCCTAACGAAACCGGACTTTGATTCTGTGAAGATTTTAAAATATATTCATAATAAAAATCTTAGACGGATTTATGAGGCAGACATAATATCTATCTCGCGCACGGCGAATACTAGAACCGGCTTCTTTAATATTTCCCCTTTTCTGGCAAGATTAATGCTGGACAAACGTACTTATAAACTTTAGATTCTAGTAAAATTCTTCTCTTTCATTAATAGTAATAAAATCTATTTTAGAAATACGTTTTCACAACATCGCCGACGTGACGCCGACGTGATCGCATTTCAAAACGGAACGCTGATCTTAAAATTCAGTCATTTTGTTTTGATTATTCTTATGTCTATCGTCTTTTCATGTTGACTCGAATATCGTCTAATTTTAATTATGTTTTAATAACTATGTCCCGAAGAAGGTCTACTAGACCGAAACGTCTGACATCGACATTGAAACAACATTAAAAACAATAAACTTGCATATTCGGATTTTTTGTTTTTCCATATTTTTCCTCATATATATATATATATATATATATATATATATATATATATATATATATATATTAAAATGATACATCTTAAAAATATATAATGATACTTCTTTTTAAACAATGACAAATGATACACCTTTTTAAAAATATTATGAATGATACATTTTTTTAAATATGCCCAATAAAACATTTTTTAAATTACTAACAACACATTAAAAAAAATAGCAACAATACATTTTATCATATACAAACTATATGTCTAAAAAAAAAAAGATACATTTACCTTGAGTGTACAAAATATTTGTAGTTTAAGGCATAAAATTGCAAACAAAACATTCAGTTTTTGGCATTAAATAACCCATAGAGATGTTGATATGCTGCTAAACAAAATGACCATAGAAGTTGAGATGTTGCTAAACAAAATCAACCAACCATCTACTTGTGTTCCTGATACAGGTGATGCTATGTTATTAAACCTGTTCCTCATCTCATACCCTGATCAATGTTCTGCAGTGTTGATGCCTCCCTTGGGTACCTCTGACCATTCTTTGATCTATGTCAAAGTTGATGCCAAACCAAAGAATGTACCAGACATTATTGGGCAATAAATGAATATAACAAACTTTATTGGGATTTAGTGCAAAACAAATCTTTTGACAGCATCAAGCAAATACAATACGCAGCCATAATAGCCACAAATAAAGAGACTACCCTGAAGCTCTCTAAACTACTGGAGAGACTACCACAAAGAAATGTAAATGATTAGCAAGGCTCCCATGAAGATATCTAAACCCCTGAGATCCCTAAACTACTTGAGAGGCTACCACGGTGATATGTAAACCACTGAGATCCCTAAACTACTTGAGAGGCTACCACGAAGATTTGTAAGCCCCTGAGATCCCTAAACAACTTGAGAGGCTACCACAAGGATTTGTAAATCACTGAGATCCCTAAACAACTTGAGAGGCTACCACGAAGATTTGTAAGCCCCTGAGATCCCTAAACAACTTGAGAGGCTACCACAAAGATTTGTAAATCACTGAGATCCCTAAACAACTTGTGAGGCTACCACAAAGATTTGTAAACCACTGAGATCCCTAAACAACTTGTGAGGCTATCACAAAGATTTGTAAAGCTTTCCTCTTTGGTACCTAAACTTTACGAATTTAAGTGCAGTACTAGATTGACAACAAGGTCTCATCATTTTATAGTCGAAAGGGTTAGAGGTAATCCTAAGTTGAATGTTAACAGTTTCTTTTCACTTCTTGCTTTCCAGTCAACTTTGATCACCAAAAATTTAAATCTGATGTCTATCATTATCTTCTGTCTTTTATAATTCTTGTTCTTTTATGTTCTCTCTCCTTAATAATGTCTTCTTTTTCTCATATTCTCTCCCTCTCAGTAACCCCATGCATCCTAGTTCAGGACAACAGTACATTCTCGGACAACAGTACATTCTGTCTTTTTTTTTCTTTTTTCTTTTTACTCTGAAAAACATTCTGCCCTTTCCTATGTTCCTATGTTAGCTTGTCCTATCTGCTCCCTTTCTTATGATAGCTTGTCCTATCTGCTCCCTTTCTTATGATAGCTTGTCCTATCTGCTCCCTTTCTTATGATAGCTTGTCCTATCTGCTCCCTTTCTTATGATAGCTTGTCCTATCTGCTCCCTTTCCTATGATAGCTTGTCCTATCTGCTCCCTTTCTTTTACTACATTGTCTAAAAGATCCTGTAGTTTTCTTTCTTTGTCATTTGCAATCTTGCAACATTTTATATTGATATTTTTTTATCATTTTAGAAGAGGGTTTTATTCATCATATAAACACTGTCAAATTGATCCCTGACTTCTTAAATGTAAAATTTGAAATTGTGATTGACTCCTCGTGAATTGCATACAATTACAAATTAGGATAAAAATAGAAAATCGATAAGTTTTTTTTGTTTTCATTTGACAAGCATGATTTTCAGTTATTACTCATTGACCATCTGCTCATATTAACTTTTTAAAATGTCACAATGTTTTCTGCACATTAAAATAAATGCAGGAAAGTCTGTTTGCTTTGACATTTATTAAGCTTAGTCTGGCACAAGGACACATATATTGCAACTCAGTAAGTATCAAATACACTACAGTAGTAATGGACCTACAAGATGATTTTACTTACCACTTCCCTATTACTCTGTCAATTGATGTCTGGAATAAACCAACTACATCCCCCGTGCAAATGGTCAAAATCCTCAAACTGTACTAGTGTTTTATCATGCAAACCAAACAAAAATGTAGCATTTTCCTCTCATACAAACCAAGCATATATGTACCTTTTTTAAATCAGATGTAAAACAAACCTATGTGTACCTTTTTTGATTCTTGTACAAACCAAACCTATGTCTACATATTTTGACTCTTATACAAACCCAATCTACGTGTACCTATTTTTTTCAACTCTCGTACAAGCCAAACTTACGTGTCAGTCATGCATGATACATGCTTAGGCAATCACGTATCTTTCAATACATGAGTGACGAGGCAGGTTTTTCCTGCAGTAGGTTGCCATTTATTTCTGTGGTAGACTAGTTGCCATCCAAGGCTATAGAACCCGGTCTGTTCTGCTATTTACCCATAGCTGGAGGGAGAAGAAGAGGATTCATACCTTTCCCAAGGGTATTAGCACGTAAATAAATGTAATAGATTAAACTGGAATTCGAACTCGGCGCTCTGATTCTTCAATCCGAGCCGCTATCCATTACACCACTGTGCCTAAACTTACGCATTCCTTTTCTAAATCTCGTACAAACGAAACCTTTGTCTGCTTATGTATTGTGGGACAGAATTTAACAATAAATAACTTTAGAAAATAGTTGATATGCCATAAAACTAATGAACCAAATTGCATCGTATGGTATTTAGTGATTTAGCTTGGTCTGGCAGAAGATTACAATCACTGAGCACCCTGAATAGATTGAACTTGATCTCCACTAAAGCAGATGATGCCACACTGAAGTGAGAACTTTATATGGAAATATACATATTATTTTTACATAAAAAAAATAATGGCTCACTTTGTAAATAAGGTTTCATTTTACAGCAGGAATAAATATGGTGCTTTTTTGGGCGGGGGTTGAAAAGATTTGTGATGATTAGAGACATCATGGCCTCTTGTTCAAACTATGACAGACAGCGATCTGAAATTATTGTTTGTGTTTTGTTATTCCAGATCTCAGATGTGTCTTTTGTTTTATCAACTAAATGAAGATGCTGCTCCAGGTTCCTTTCACTTAGTGCTGGCATGTGTTCGCGATGAGTATTGGGATCGACCAACACTTCCATCTGGATTTTGGGCTGATAATCCATCCTGCATTGGGGGTGAGTCATGCAGTTTTATTTTTTTAAATTTTAATTTTAATTTTAAATTCCAGGTGACATGTCTCTGTTGCTGTTATTATTTATAATAAGAATCTGCTATGTTAATAATTCTGACCTGACATCTCGGTTGCCTGTTTCTTTCCTATAAACATTTTCATGGCAATTGTTCCGAGGAGCTTTCCTATTTGGTACTTTGACCTCATGAATTTCAGCGTAGTACTAGATTGGCAATTTAGTCTCATCATTTTACAGCTGAAATAGATGTAACTGTAAGTTCTATTCTGATAGTTTCTTCTCTTGCACTTGTGGAACTCTCGTCTGGCTTCTTGCTTTCCTGTCAACTAAAATCTTCAATAATTTAAAATCAGTGTCAGTTGCCATCTTCTATCTTTTTGAATCCTATTCTTTTATTGTCCTTTCTACTCAATAATGTCATCTCATTTTCTTTCACTCTAAGTTACCTTTTACATATTAGTGGCTTTATCACCTTGCTTAGGGTGAAATGATTAAAAAGGAAAAGAAATTATGTCCAGTCCACTACATCATTTTCACACAATACCACGAATAATGAATCAATAATACAGATTGAATGACAATAAATGAACATTTACTGGGATGTGACTGATTATAAATGAGGAACAGGGTGGTATTAGTTTTATTCCAAAAAAAGCTCATTAGAACAATTGCCATGATGTGAAACTATTCAATTATGTATCGGGTCATACATCGTTAGATAACTGTATCATCATTCCATCTTAATTATGTTAATTGAAAAGTGGCCACTATCTGAGGCTCTATATTTCAGGCTCAATATAAAACCAAACTAGATTCTCCCTATTTCTTTTTCAAATCCTATACACTCCGACTTTGAATTATGGGCCACAGCTTCAACATGCTAGGTGTTGCTACTGCAGTTTCCATAGCAATTAAGTTTTTTTCAAGGGATAATTGTTAGTCCTATGCCAAACCTGTTTTGTCCTTCTCCAAGACCTATTGCCCATCAAGGCTGAATATTTATTTGATTTGGTTTGTTTTACGGCATATCAACCTCAGTGGATTATTTAATGATGACAAAATCTTTATTTCTGGTAATATTTTTTCTTCAAAATGTATCGCTGGTAATTTTTTTTTTTCAAAAATGTATTGCTGGTGATAATTTTTTCCTTCAAAAATGTATTGCTGGCAATATTTTTTACTAAGTATTTCTGGTATTAAAACCTGTTTTTACACTCTCATAGTGTTTTGACCCCAGTTTGGGGGTTAACTATTTGCCCATAGCTGGGACTCTAACAGGTACAACCACCCTGGGACAGGGTGGATCCAGGAACACCAGCAATTAAGAGGTGGTTCCACGCTCCTCAAAAACTCCTGAACAGAGGCCTTGCAGTTGGACGTAGTTTATCGTTTTACTCGGGATGCATCATGGTACTTAATCCATAGCTTGAGGGAAGAGATATATTCATACGTTTCTCAATGACATTTTTGTGAAAGTGAATGTATCAAATGTTTTGATATGTTAACCATTACACCTGCCTGACCAGGGATTTCCTACAGACCCGAGTATGTATATATCTGACCAGAATTTTCTTATAGATCCGAGTGTGTGTGCATATATATATATATATATATATATATATATATATATACATATATATATATATATATATATATATATATATATATATATATATATATATATATACATATATATATATATATATATATATATATATATATATATATATATATATACACCTAACCAATGTTTTCTATAGACCTGAGTAAATCTCCCACAAACATGGTTTTCCTACAGACATGAGTCATCATCATCATCTCCTTGACTCTTCTAATCGTATCCGAATGCAGAAGTCATATTGAATCTCTTCCACAACAGTCTATCAATGGCAGCCATCAGCAATTCTGGTATAGTTATACTTGTCCATTGTTTTAGATTGCCCAACCATTTTTTATGTTGACATCCTCTCCTACGTCCATCTTCAACGGTACCTTGCATGATGGTCTTGCACAGGCTTTCGTGCCTTGTAATGTGTCCAAACCACGCCATTTTTCTCCATTTAATATGAGTATGATGATGGACTCTCATCGTTTTCGACATATGAGTATCTTTCAGTCAGTTTTTATGTTTATTTTTCGTATCAGACAACAATCCTGCACGGGATTTACAAAGGGATATGCTGAAGGGTTGATTGTCATATGGGCTGATGTATTAGCCCAGGATTTAGTGTTAGTTCTTAATTCTCGCAGATGGTTGAGGCGACTCTTTTCAAAGTTAGTTATACCTCGCTAGCAGGTATTTCTCCAGTTTGCTTGGTTTTCAACAGCAAGTACGAACTCCTCTATAGGGTTGTTTGCAGCATTTAAATTGTATTTAAGTTTATCCTTGAAGCATAACCAAGGACGTCCCTCATAAAACCTGAATATAATAACGGGTTTCAACATGAAAATCGCCATAGTTGATATGTTATAAAATTCACAACCCAACCTTTTATCAGATTTTATACCGCCAATAGTACACCTCTAACAACACGAGACATGGAAAGCGTGCATGGTTTTTGCAGTAAGTAAATTTTACAGCGTGGCATGTCAAGCCTCATTCCTCAGTGTTCTTGTACATGGCAAATAAACTTGCCATTCGAGGTTTGCCATTGAAATTTGAACTGGAATTTCCTATTAATGAGCTGATAAATGTTAAGTGATGCTGCTCGGCCCATGACGGCCAATAGTAAGTATATGAAAATAGAAGACAGTTTTGCTTTTGTCTGTAAACCCAACATCTGATGGCCTCTTCATGACCTATCAATCTTTTGCAGGTCATTTAAAACCAGAGATTATTTTTACATTGAAAGAATGTTCTTGGAGATAATAATGATTTAGTGATAGAAGTCCTACTAATTAACTCATAGCTGGGGGGAAGAGGTAGATTAATACCCTTTTGCAAGGGTATTTGCCTGTAAGTGAATATAACGAACCCAGCTGGAATTGGAACTCGGTTTGCAATTTTCTTCTTGGCCAGGAACTGCTGGATGCTCAGGACACTGGGAGAAGATGCATTTTCATGGTGAAGCAGCTGTAATTTGACCGGCCACAACTCTTGTCTCTTCTTTTGCACTGTGTGAAGTATATGTCACAGGATTTCTTTGAAGATTTGCTGATTTATTGTTTGACCCTGTAGCAAGATCTCACTGTGGATGATGCCTCTTACATCAAAGAACGAATGTCCCGTTACTTTTCAGACAGACCTCTTGCGTGTATTATATATATATATATATATATATATATATATATATATATATATATATATATATATATATATATATATAATGTCATTCGCACACAGGCCTGTTTTGCTGTATCACAGCTCATCAGTGCGACTAGACAACCGAATGCTTCAAGGCAGGATCGAAACCTGACCAATTTGGTATCAGTTGGAGTTTCTACCCCCAAGTCACCAGCACTTCGGCAGAGAGGAAGACAGATTCTAGTGTATTGTTTTTACAAATGTAAACAAATGCCAGACAGCTCTATTCATTAATGAAGAGCGATGCGTTAGCTCTGACAGCTTCTCTTTATAGAATTCACCCATCTCTCAACAGTGCTTAACCAAAAGATTTTACTTTAAAAATCAGGAGGTCAGTTGAATCCGCTTACCTGAGTTTCAACCTGATGGTATCCTCAGTTGATTTTTATCAAATGACCTCTTAACACTTTCTTTTTTTAAAAAAAACTAATGAATGCTGTATTGTTATTTTCAAAAATAAATAAACAAACACACGACGTTGGGTGTAATAGAAAGGGAGGCGGAGAATGTGAAAAAAGAAGAAATGGGAAGAGAAGAACAGTAAGGGTATTGTAAATGTATAGGTGGAGGGTTAACTGGGTTTTTTTTTTTTGTTTTTTTTTTTTAATTCAGCCTCATATGTGCTTAAGAGGAATTTTCTAATATGTAAGCAAGGACTTAAGACACCAGATTTCTGGTTTAAAACATTCTTTGGACCTGGAAATATTATAAGTGCTAATTTTTCCTGTTGGCAGAGGTTGAAAATATTGTTGTAGTTGTTGTAAGGCATTGGCGTTTTTAAAATTTTCAACCTTACACTCAAATATTTGACTTGGTTGGGAAGTTGCATGACAGTGAAAAAAGTTTTCATGTGATGTATTTTGTCCCTGAGGACTTCACTGGATTAAGTTTCTCGATGTTGACTATATTTGCACACAAATAAGAAACACTGGGAAATTAAATTTATTTATTTTTGTGTGTGTGTGTGTGTGTGTGTGTGTGTATAGGATATAGCCAATTTTATTTAGATTCTTTTTGTTTTTGTTTCCATCACCTAGATCTATCAAGAATGATAAAACATTGTTTTTCATTTATATATATATATATATATATATATATATATATATATATATATATATATATATACACACACACAGTGTCCACAAAGTCGCTAGAAAATGTAAAAATTCATTAAAATTACAGTGGAAACTGGAAAATGGCTGAAGTAAATAGTGAAGTTTATATGAATGTATGAGGTTGACTGTAGTTGGGATCATGAAGTCAATGCAAATTTCACGACCATTTCCTTAGTTGCATCGTATGTGCTTTGCCAGGGCCCATATGATTCAGAATTCAGAGTTGTCCATCTCCTAGACTGGTTGCCAATCATGGCTACATAGCCTAGACTGCTTTACTATTTACCCATAGTTGGAGGTTTTGAATTCAGAGTTGTTGTTCGTGTAAACTGGTTGCTACCCAAGGCTATAGGACCCAGTCTATCCTGCTATTTATCCGTAACTGTGGGGGGGGGAGAAAGAGATGTATTCATACCTTTCCCAAGGGTATTAGTAGGTAAGTGAATGTAATGAACTTGATTGGGATTTGAACTCAGCTTTCTGATTCCTCAGTATGAGACATAATCTATTACTTCACTGTGCCTCCAAAGTTTATATGCAAATAGTTAATAAATTTCAATATGGGCCCCATTTGTTGCACGAAGGACATCGTAGAGATATTCAGTTTCTGTCCATGTCTGAAGCATAAAAACATTAATAAAACAAGTAATATCATTAAAAGAACTTAAATAAGTACATATTAATATGCAACAAGCATTTAGTTGTCAACTCTTCTAAGTTTTTCGTAATGACTTTTTGAAATTTTCTAAAGACTTTGTGGATATTGTGTTTGCGTGTGCGCACACACACACGATTAAATTTCCCAGAATAATTTTTGCAATTGTCATTTTTAAACCATATATATATATATTCATGTGTGTGTGTGTGTATATATATATAAATTTTATTTTTTCAACTTGCACACACACACACACACACACACACACACACACACACACACACACACACACACACACACACACGCACGCACGCACGCACGCACGGCACGGCACGGCACGGCACGGCACGGCACGGCACAGCGGAGTAATGGGTAACGGCTTGGATTGAGGAATCGGAGAGCCGAGTTCGAATTCCAGTCGAATCCATTACATTCACTTACGTGCTAATACCCTTGGGAAAGGTGTGAATCCTCTTCTTCTCCCTCCAACGATGGGTAAATAGCAGGACAGACTGGGTTCTATAGCCTTGGATGGCAACTGGTCTAGGAGAAGGACAACTCTGAATTCAAAACCTGCGGAGGGTCGTTTGGGGACCTTGTAGCATTCGTTGCACCAGGTCCCTGTATTCGTCCCTCCAAAAAGTGTGGATGGCCCTGCACAAAGCCTTCACCACTATAATCAAATCCTGTGTGGGTGTCGAACTTTCAGTTTCTGGGAACTGATCTGTCTGACCCTCATACGTCAAGTTCGACGGGAGAGTCCATCATATATATATATATATACTAGCATAAAAGCTGCCCTATTGGGTGGCATTTAAGCTAGCTCTTGATTGGGCCTTCGGCTTGTTCAGGAGTTTGAGAATCTCTAAGTCCTTGCATATTCTCAGCATTGGAAGTTTTTCTGGATGCCGTTTGATCTGGGTTTTCATTATTACAGGACATTCTTTTCCTTGCTGCAGCCTTGGCTCATTTGATTGCAATCTGGTCCTCTGTTAATTGAATTTCTTTTTGTGAGGCATACTGCTGCCATATCCAATAGGCAACAATAAACTACACAAAAACTCAAAATTGATCTCTGCATTTAAGTATTGCATTAATATTTAATCTTACCTTTTAAAAGTTCAATGATAATTCATCTGCCGCCACTTAAATTAAAGACAGTTTAATGTGCATCGGTCCTTAATTTCTGTACAAACAATTATTTTTATTTCATGGTTGACTTTTGCTGGATTTCACAATTAATTTCAATTATTCCCAAATTTATTTCCAGTTTATAAAAATTGTTATCGTACAAAAAATTTGTCGCAAAAAGCCACGTAAAAAATCGGCTAAAACAATCACAGTAATGAAAACTTGGGAATCCAAAATCTCTGTAACATGAGCTAGTAAAAGTTATACTTGTGTCACTTTTAACTCTGTCATTTGCTTTTATTATATTGATATATACAGGTAAGTCAAAAATTATCCACACTCTCGCTATAAGAATAGTATTACTTTATGCAAAAATTATTAATCTTTTAATTTCTTTTTCTGTTTCATCAACATTTCTCCACACTCTATTATTTATGTAGAAAAATGATGTACTGGTTTAACTCCCTGCTTTTGTGATAATAGAAAAATCAAGAGAATGAATAATTTTTGACTTTCTTTCTAGTATATATATATATATATATATATATATATATATATATATATATATATAACAAAATTATTTAACCATTAGGAACCTTTCGGTCAATGCTTTTTAAAAAAGTAATCTTTGGCGAAGCAAGAAACAATCGGTGACGCATTAATAAATAATGAATAAGGAGGGAAATTTGGAACACAATTAAAATAAATTTTAATTATAAATAAATTAGCAATAAATTTAGAACTTCCCAAAGTTTTTAATCGCTAAACTGCTAATCATTAACCTGAAAACATAATTAACTGAATTCTGACCTGAATTTTTTACCACAAAACTTTCCATCTATATAATTCACCTGGTAATATTCAGGTCAGCAATTATCTGTACTTTTCCATTCACCAATTATGTTTTATTTTTTCAACTTGCAACAAAATGAAAAATGCCAATTTCAGTGGTAAGGCATTAATATTAATTAATTTGCCGATTTAGAGAGTTTAAAATTTAAATCTTTAACATCCATAGTTTTTTGTCTGATTTTGATAATAACCAGGTTATGTGTTTTAGTGTACTTGATTGTTTGGACAGTACTTGGTTTCATTGTATTCTGAGGCGTGTTATATTATAAATAACAAAAAAGTTAATTTTAAAAAAATTCAAAAAATTCCCCCCCCCCCCTGTGCACTTTAAACTGTGAATAAATGTTCATGGAAATAGAGACTATTTACATAAAAAGTTCTATTGAACAACAGCAAAGTGAGCAAGTGACAAGATGTTGTTAATGCAAACAACATTCATTAATATTGTCTAAATGTGTACAATGTTATTTTTTCAAAGCTAGTAAGTCATGATGTTTGTTGGAATTTAATTTGAGAACAACAATTTTACAAGTTCACATTCTCGCTATTTTTTCCATCCTCACTACAACCTCTTTTTAATTTCAAAACCGGCTCCCAAGGCCTTGATTCTTATCAGAGATAAGAATATATTTTCTGGCTAACGAGAGAGCTGGAAAATATAAAAAGGAATTCCACCACCATTATTCTTTCCATGGTGCCATAAAGTCTGGCTCACAGCTTCTTCACACCAACCTGTTTTCAGTACCTTCGAAACCGGCTTCCAGAGCCCTGATTCTTATCAGAGATAAGAATGTGTTTTCTGACCAATAGAGGGGCCAGGAAATTTGTACAACGATTTTAGAGGGAAAGTCCCCGATCCATCGGAGCCTACCAAAACTCCATAAATTTGGAGAATCTTGCCTATTTTGCCAGTGAGATTTCTGCCCACCGTCTGTGTTGTCGACATTAGGGAGCTCCAGAACCTCTTTCACCAAAGAAGAACTACTAAAGGGCTGTCAAGAACGAACGTCGGTCCACAACTCAAGACCAATCCAAAGCTACATCCCTTCACCACTTCTTCTGACGAGTCCACTGGACTTCTGTCGTCGACCTACGAACTCACTCAACTGCAGGATTCCTTTATCTGCGAACAATTTTCCCACTCTACAAGAACTGTGAGTGTTTTTATCTGAACCGTCACAATAATATTCTAATTGCTTAAAGAACTCTTTAGGTGCTAAGAGAAATATTTTGAGCAAGCCTTTTTTAAGTTAAGAACATTTTCTCTTTTCCCTTTCTTTCTCTCCTAATTGTTCTTTTATCCCTTTACCTTTTTTTCTGTATATGTTGTAAATAACACTTTCTTCTTTTGTTGTTACTCAGCGAGCAGGAGTTTTTTCTTTATTCATACGCGCCTAAAAGAGAGAGTTTGCCCGCTCTTAATCTTGCTGTTTTACTCGCGTTTTGTCGCAATTTTTAAACTTCAACCCAATTTTTAATCTCAACCCTTTGATGCGGAAAAGCCGGGACAAAATTCCTAGCTTCTTGCCGATACATGCAACGTTTATTAATATCATCTAAACATATGCAATATTTAAAAGAGTATGTATGGGTAATGTAATAGATAATTATAGCTTTCTAACTTCAAGGCAAGAAAGAAAAAACTATGTCGATAAGACTGAAAATCATCCATTTTTACTGGCTAGAAAGAAATCCCAGCATGCATCTGTAGGATTTGTCTATAAATCTGGGGCGCAATGATTTTTAGCAGTCATTTCCTGGGATTGGTACTAACATAAATGGACAAACAGTTTAGATTGGGACAAGCTTACTCACCATTACACCACATTGAAGTGCTCTGATTTACTAAGCATATTTTAGATATGGCACAAGTCCAAAATTAAAGGAGCACTCTTCAAAGATTGAACTCACTACTCAGTTGTAATAGCGAGACACCATTATGATCCCATTCACATTTCATTCGACCAAAACCCAACAGAGACTTTCTGCTTAATCAATCATCACTAACCACTCCAGCCTCCCCCCATTGATAATCTTGACAACCAATCAACCTACCACAGTGACATCGATCAATCAACATGCCAACCCACCTTACAAGGCAATTGTCGATTTCAACCTTAAAAAAGGTATGTACCAAACCTCACTAATGGCTAATCCACTTCAGACCTCTTCTCTGATCCAAAATCACCTTGCTTTAAATTCAAAATGAGGCCACTGCTGTTGAGGAGTCAAAAGTAATAATTTTGAATAATGCCGAGTGTTAAAGTTTAATCCCTAGTTGTGTCACTCGTTTGCAACCAAACGTTTGTTATTACAGTTATAAGTCAAAAGAAAATAATTTTCTATTATATATTTGTTATATAGGAATAAAGTGTTCCTGTCGACACTTGTGTTTGAACATTGATCGCCAGTGAGCAAACACTGGCGATCCCATTATTGAATTAAGTAGACCACGTTATCATAGAGGAAACGCATAAGTAGGAAGTCACATGACATGTAACTGATCGCATTTCTAACCTATCCTCTATCAGTATACGGATTGTTATTTCTAGTCTATCCTCTATTACTATACGGACCGCTATTCGCTACTCTATTCACTATACTATTTCTCTATTCAAATCACTATATGGATTACTATTCGAGCGAGTATTATCGAGCAAGTACTATTAGTGCAAGTGATATTCGAAGGTGTCTGACACTAGTATTGTTCAATAGTGTAGCTATAGTTGTATCTGCGATTACAAAGTCTCTACTACAACGAGCATTACGAAAATGACAACGAGTATTCGTTGGCATCACAAAAGTGGCAACAAGTGTTCGTTGACATCACAAAAATATTACGTAAGTTTTTCTAGGTAGAACCTTGGTGCTTGAACTTACTGATTCAGTCTTTCATTATGAAGCTATTTTGGTCTGTTTTTGCAGGAATCGATTTACAAACAGAGAGAGGAGGCACGTGGTTGGCGATGAATCGTGAGGGAAAATTGGCAGTTCTCTTAAACATTTTAATGAATGAAGAGGATAAGACGAAAATGTCCCGAGGTGAGTTTTTTTTTCACCTACTAAAAAGTACAGATATTGTAACCAATGATGTATTGGGATGTTCGGAGAGTAATTACATACCTCACTACTATGGGTGAATCAAAGTAGAACTGAGGTTGAATAGTAGGAAACTGTGTTTAGGATTAATTTATCTTTTTATAGCGAATTTCATTGCAAAGATTTTCAAAGACGGAATTTAGGTTCCTCAGGAATTTTTGCTTGACAACTGAACATAGCATTCCACCATATGAAGCAGTCTTTTAACCAAGAATATCAACCTTTTGTTTTTGTGTTACATTGTTACAAGTGATGAAAAATAGGTTTTGCAGGTCAACAGAATACAGCCGTGGTTACCACAACATGAGAAACGAGTGCCAACACCAAAACCAGGCGTTGATCCACAGAAATACTTACTTTGGGCGAGACTGATTTTTTTTTATTTATCAATAGTTTGTTTAAAGCCAGAAAATATTCTCAGGTTGTCAGAAGATTTTGGAGATAATGATTTTCTGATACAAGTCCTACTAATTATCCCATAGCAGGAAGGGAGAAGAGGTGGATTCATACCTTTCCCAAGGGTATTTGCACGTAAGTCAATATAATGAAACTGACTGGAATTTGGCTCTCTGATTTTGAAAACTGAGCCATTATCCATTACACCACCTACACATCAACAATTCAACACCAAAAAATTGTTTCAATCAACCCAGGTAACTCTGGCCACATGGGAATAAGCTTGGATGTGTATGTAATGATAAAAAAACAACAACACTTCTCTTACATCACAACACTCATTGTCTATGTCACAAGATTCACTGTCTATATATATGAGGTATTGTAATTATTTACACTATTCACATTGTTCGGACTGTTGTCCTTATCTTTGTTGCCTTATTTGTGATGTTTCAGCTGTTGTACGCTCTGTCTTTCTTCAGGATTTGTCTATATTTCTGAGATGAGGTAATGTAATCATTTACACTACTTACAATAATTTCTTTTTTTTCTAGGTGCTCTTGTCTCTGATTATGTGAAGAACAAGGAGAGCAACATTGAGCGCTATCTTAATGACATTGCAAAAAATGCTGAGGACTTTAAAGACTTCAATTTAATTCTCTTTGATCTCAAGTAAGTCCTTTCGGCCAGAGTTCAAATACTGATATTGGTCACATTTTTATCCTTTATAATTTACTGTCATTTGTTGAGGATCATTTGTCATTGTCAACAATAAGTTTATTGAAAGTGTTCATTGGGGCGTCATGAGCTGTTAGTGAAATAAATGTTTGGTGTTGTCATTGATTTTCCTTTTGATCCATTCATATCCATGCTCTCATTTTTGGGACGGTAGGCATTAACTGATTATCAGTAGAAACCTATCATTAATATTAATAACTACTTTTTATAAATGTATAATTAATACTGGAATTTTATAATTAGTATCAGATTTATTTATAAACATATTAACATCACTAATTTTTATAAGTGTAAAATAATGTTTCTTTTTTTTTCTATCACATTTGGTAACCCTTTATATCTTAGTGGCTTTATTGCCTTGCATGGGGTGAAATGCTTAAAAATTTAAAAAAAGTTACATATTTCTAATTAAATACGATGCAGTTCTGAATTTTTTTTTATAAATGTAAAATATATTAGATTCTTGATAAAATCCAAAGAAGAATAAGCAATATTATTGGTCTTGACCATGCATCTATGCTGCTTCAGTCACCTTTCCACTGCCATAATGTAGCTTCCTTGTGCCTTTTCGATAAACACTTTCATGGTAATTGTTTAAATGAACTTTTTGCTATGGTACCTAGATTTTATGAATTTAAGCGAAGTACAAAATTGGAAAGAAAGGTCTCCACAATTCACAGTTGAAGTAGCTAGATATATTTGTATTTGTTATTCTAACAGTTTCCTTTCTTGTGCTTCTCACTCGTGAAACTCTCTTCCGGTTCCATGTTTTCTACTCAACCATGATATTCAAAAGTTTAAATGCAAAGACAGTCATTATCTACTGTCTTCTTAATTATCTTTCTCTTATGCTCGCTCCTTAATAATGTTTCTTTTTTTTTTCTATCACATTTGGTAACCCCTTATATCTTAGTGGCTTTATTGCCTTGCATGGGGTGAAATGCTTAAAAATAAAAATTTTAAAAAGTTACATCTTTCTAATTAAATACTATGCAGAGGTTTACCTGTAAAGTTTTATGTAAAACATACACAAGCAAAGATTTGTATTAATCCTGAGACCCAGATACGAATCTCACGACAGTTAATTTGTCAAAGAAGTGATAATATCAACCTAGGGAGATGATCCCAATATGCATCGCCATTGGAAAGCACCTGAAAAACTTCCCAAAGTCAAACTGTTTGGAACCTGTCAATGGTTATGCTCTCACAAGTCATTGTGACCGAGGGTTTGAGCATAGAGGCCTTGTTCAAATTGGTGATCACGCAGGGTTATGAACTTTCTCACAGAAACTGTGGATGTGCACGTGGTGTAAGGGGAGATGGTTTAGAATGCGAAATCAGAGAGCTAAGTTCAAATTCTAGTTGAGTCCATTGCATTCACTCATTCACAAATAAATGTGGGGAAAGGTATGAATCCATCTTTTCTCCCACCAGCTTTGGGTGAAATAGTAAGGAAAATGGTTGTTATCTACAAAAAAATGTTTATACATTATACACTTACACGAAAAAGATAGAATTATTCTTACAATTCAAAATAGGTTACGGCTTTGATAAACTGTAAAAAAAAGATTCAAGCAAGCAATCAACTCCCAGAAAGTATAACTACGGTCCACTCAGCATAACATAAGCAACACCTTAATCAATTAAAACGCAGATTCACTGATTTAAAAAGTCTCCAAAAGGACCTATGGAAATTTTGTATGACACGTTTGACTTACCCACGCCATCAGAAATTGTTAAAGCAAGGTTTTATGGTAAGAGAAAAAAAATACTAATAGAATTTCTAAATATTGAACCGAAACGGAAGAAATATAGACTCCAAAGGAAGTCATCTCAAAGTGGAGGTGTCATATAGGAATAAGGTGTCGCTGCTAACATTTCGGTTTGAACATGGATCGCCAGAAAGCAAGCGCAGTCGACCTCATCTTGAAATAATTAGATCACGTGACGGGTAAAGGAAAACAATATATATATGGGAATTAGCGGTGTCTGACCGAGTATTGCTTGAAGCTGTTACTATTATTGTGTATGTGGTTTATAAAGTCTCCTACAAACAGGCATTACAAAAACTTGCACGAAAAAGAAAGACCTATTTTTACAATTCAAAATAGGTTATGGTTTTGATAAACAGTAAAAAACAAAAACAAAAAAAAACAAATCGATCAAGCAAGCAATCAACTCCCATAAAGTATAACTCCGGTCTATTCGGCATAGTTGCAGATATAAACCTGTTGAGATGTTGAGTGTTTCCACGTGAGTATATGTTAATAACGAACAAACACAGTCGTAGGGAAAAATACTGGTATATTCAGAGAGGTATTTACATCAGAGAGATTAGTAGTAGAACGAACGTAGGTTAGTAGTAACAATAAGTAATAGTAATAAAGTCCAACGGTATCTTCCGGTCGAGAAAACGGAAGTGTAACTGATCACTACAGAAGTCTCACTCTGCACTGCACTACACTGCTACACTGCTCACAGTCTCTAGAACTACTGTTCTATTTATAATAATAGGATCCGTCTATTGTGGTTGTGAAGGTGGGTGCGCCTCAACAAAACCACAGGTTGACTCTCCAACGGGGATTAACTAGCCACCTTAGCAAATATGCATACTTGGAAACAAGCGACCATACATATGATTCTGCAACAAATATTTGCAAGGATTTTGTAACAGAGAGAGTTTGGGAACCACACACAAACACACACACATTTTTTTATTTTTATTGAAATTTAAGTAGATTTGAATAGCGAAATTAGATCAGAACAATTTTGTTTACTGATGGGAATCTGAACTACCCATTTGGAATTGGGTCATTAGGAAGACAATGTAAGATGATCGAGATAATTTTTATCGATTAAAATTTAAAATAGAGCTTACTCAGGTTGTGAGGAACTTTGAAATTCACATGATTTTGGGTTGAAGGCAGCACTCGTGATAATCGCGTGCAGGCCAAGGGTCGATTTATGATCAGCCAGGTTTATCTAAATAAACGTGCACAAAAATCTGTTGACAGAGTGGTTGGCTCGTCTGCCGTTGAGTGCAGTCGAGCTGGGTAGAGAGAGGTTGTTATCTACAAAAAAATGTTAATACATTATACACTTGCACGAAAAAGAAAGACCTATTTTTACAATTCAAAATAGATTACGGCTTTGATAAACTGTAAGAAAAAAAAGACAAATCGATCAAGCAAGCAATCAACTCCCAGAAAGTATAACTCTGGTCTATTCGGCATAGTTGCAGATATAAACCACAGGTTGACTCTCCAACGGGGATTAGCTAGCCACCTTAGCAAATATGCATACTTGGAAACAAGCAGCCAGCCATACATATTATGATTCTGCAACAAAAATTTATGAGGGTTAGACTTGCAGGTAAGACTTTTATCTCTTGTATCTATGTAATGACGGTTGATTAATCATGTCAAAATCTAGAATGATCTTAACACTAAAAATGTATTTTTTCTTTCTTCTATTTCAGACTTAAATCTACTTATTATTTCACAAATAAAGCAAAAGACGGTAAACCAAAGAAATTAAAATCAGGTTAGTTTTTTTACCACAAAGTCATAACTGCTCAATTTATAAATATTCCTGAAAATACAAGTGTCGGCTGATAATTTCCCAGGCTGACCAAGATACTGTCATAGAATATTATTTTTCAATATTTTCCCTCTCGTGGTTCACACACTTCTTCCATCGGTGTTGTAGTGCATGGATGTCATTGGTGAAGACGCTTTCATCCTGTTAGTCAAAAAAGTCATCAACAGTAGCCATGACATCATCACTGTGATACTGGTTCCCAGCCAAGTGTTGTTGTTTTTTCCATGTTTGGAAACAGATGATAGCCAGATGGGGCCAATTCCGCA
This sequence comes from Acanthosepion esculentum, assembly GCA_964036315.1. Taxonomy (NCBI): domain Eukaryota; kingdom Metazoa; phylum Mollusca; class Cephalopoda; order Sepiida; family Sepiidae; genus Acanthosepion; species Acanthosepion esculentum. The sequence goes on from OZ038499.1 coordinate 57,746,752, forward strand.
GAATAGGGAGGGTGATTAACCAGTTCAAAGCTGCAGTCATGTACAGCAGCCAATGAAACCAAGGACTTGTGTGCTGGAGCATTGTCTTGATGAAACAAAACCCCTTCCATCAATCTTCCTGGACATTTGGTCTTGATAGCCTTTTCTAACTGCTTAAGCAAGATGGCATAATACTCTTCATTGATTGTGTGGTCCTTTTGATGACTTTTGCATCCTAAAAATTGTAGGCCATCAATCTACACTGCAGATGAAACAACCTTGGCCTTCTTTGTTGTAGGTGTAGAGGGGTGTTTCCACTATATATATTTTTTAAGACAGTTCACCCCAAGCAAGGCGGAAGTGCCACTAACACGCAAGGGGTTACAGAGGATTGAGAACAAGTGTAAATAAGTGTGTTTGAGGAAAGGATACAGAGAATGACGGGGAACAAGCTCGGGGTGTCAGATGTCGATTGACATTACACTTGAATATTTGAAGATTATAGTCATCGGGTAAGCAAGTAGGGGTAAGGGAGTTCTACTGACGGGAAGTGCGAGGGAAGAAGCTGTTTTAGTAGAAGAGACGGTTACATTTAACCATTTTGGCAGTGAAAGGGTAGGACCGAGATATCAGCCTGGTAGCTCGCTTAAATTCATGCAGTCTGGGAACCAACGAAAGTAGCTCGTCGGAACATTTGCCGTGAACATATTTATATGGATTGTCTCTTTGTCTCTGGCTCATGAACACTCGTCTTGGATTAGAAAACGTTCAAAGAAACCAACTGGATCTGCCTCAAACCATGTCAGATTTTCCCACGATGTGATGTAATGCATCCACGTGAGTTATCGTCTTTCCTTTGACGTATACTATATCAAAGTCAAAAGTCATTAATATTATCGCCCACCTTAATGTTCTCGAAGTCGTGACCTTGGATAGTTGTTTTCTCGGATTGAATATAAATTCCAGTGGTCTATGAACAGACATTAAATTTTTTTTTCAATTAAGATTTGGCGGGCCCTACTCATCGCCCAAATCATCGCGAGAGCTTCTTTCTCAATGTCTGAATATTCAAATTCAGCTTTTGTCAGTCTTTTTGATAGCTACACTATTGGATGTCCTTCTTGGGACAGTATTTCAGATATTGAACACTCACTGGAATCTGTAATTACTATAATTTCCTTTCTGGGGACAAATATCTTTTACTACTGGTTTGTTTCCGACGATCGACTTTAGCTAATCAAATGCAATTGGTCTTTCCTTTGTCTACAAAAAAATCAACATTCTTTTTTCTCAACTCGGCGAATGGTTCATTTAAATCTGTATAACGTGGTACATATCGCCGATAAAAATTTACTAATCCCCCAAAAGATTCCAGTTCTTTTTTATTTATGTGTACCGCTACTTTTAGTAATTTTTCTGTTAACGCTTGTCCTTATGACGACCCTTTTTTTAAACGGAATATTCAAGAAACGATACTTTATGTATGCATTTTTCGTTCATTTTCATTCTTGCATTTCTCAACCCCTTTAAAACGAAGCTCGTTTTCCTTTTTAAATCTCTTTCATTCATTGCGACTAATTTGTTTTTTAATTCTACGAAACCTTCATAATATTCCAATGTCTTTATAACTGACCAATCGAATTGCTGTAGCTGCATAAGACTCTTATGTAATTTTAGTTTGTCCATACGCTCCTAAAAGTTTCTAGAGATTAACGTTACTTCACTGCCGGTATCCATTTGCATGTCCAATAGTACGTTATTTATACAGTTTTTTAATAAAACGTTTTTGTTTTTGTTGTAGCTTAGGGAAGGTTACTGAATAGAATAATCAAATGAAGGTTGGTAAGGAACAATAATACTTAGGGCAAGAACAACACATATAAAAGATTGGCCAGCGGCGCGTAGAAGTAGTAGTCAACTGCTAGAAGTGAGTCAAGTGAATTCCACAATGAATCTCCAACTGCAGGATATCTACCAATCGTCCCACGCGGTCAGATGTGGCACGTAGGCTCGGCCCATAAACCCCGTATAAAATGGGGTCGGGTAGCTGTTTCCTGAGACGAGACTCTAGCCTGGGATCCTCTCTGCTCGGAGGCAGAGAGTTTGACCAGCACAGCTGGAGACGAATCTCCAACTGCAGACCAACATACAGTATTTACTACTGTATTTATGTGAATGGGGACATACAGCATACCTACGGACGATAATGTGTAACAGTTATTTTTTCAACGTAGAAATCCCATATTTGTTTTCTCTTGTTTTTGTTCAGTTCTTTTTCTTTTCTTTTTAAATCTGCGCATCGCTTGAAAATGTTTCACTTTTAGACACATTTTACACTCTTTTCCAAATGCAGGACATTTCCCTTTCTTCAGGTCGTGTTCATATCCGGAAAATCTACATTTTGTTAGTTTTCTTCAATATGTAAGTGTCAGCAACTTCTACATAATCCGTTCGATTTTTGTCTTAGTTCCTACTATTGAATAAATCCAACGCAGGTAGACAGAGACATGTTTCCTAGCTGTAACTGTTTGAACATTTTATAGCGATTTCCCTCAGCAAATTTTGTCATTTATTACATAAATTACAAAAACAAAACTACAGAACAATCAATAAAACAGTTTGTTAAAACTGAAATAATTAAAACAAAGCAAATAAGTACAATCCAATGGCACACCTATTAATAGGCCAGGCGATCATGCAACTGTGGTCTCTTACTGGGTGCGATGTGAATTTTCTTAGATAATCGATATAGCAGTTGCAAACAGAGGGAAAATTCCCCTATCAGATTAGTTTGATGTTTTTATGTTTTTACAAGAACCATAATTGGTAAATTTGACGATTATTGGCGAATTCTGATAAATGAACAGGTTGGTAACTTTGAATAAACAAATGCAAATGCATAATATTTCAATGAGTGAGTTTTATTTCCATGTGGGATTTCTTTTAGAGAATTGTGTCAAAAATCATGATTTGTATATTGTGATAAAAAAGTATCCGCATCAGTTGATGATATCAAAAGCACAAAATCATAGTTTGTTCAAATGTGATAATATGTGTTTTACTAACCAAAAATTTAAACAGTCCCCATTTTGATTCTTTTCAACACAATATTTTGCCTATAGTCTTCATTTCACATCATAAAATAATCCAAAACAAAGTTCAAACTAAAATTTCAGCATCCAAATCTCTAGTGTTGTCTTTGCAGTCGATTAAACTAAGCAAACAAATTCACTGAAATGGAAGATAGAATTAGAAGAAAATAAACAGATTCACTGAAATGGAAGATGAAATTAAATAATACAATGTCCACATATTAAATAGACGCTGTTGTATAAGAATAAATTGTCGTTACCGACATTTGAGTTTGAACATAGATCACCAGTGAGCAAAGATAGGGGATCCTATAATTGAATTAAGTGGATCACGTGACCATAGAGGAAACGCATATATGTCGGAAGTAGCTGACAACTAACGATCGCTATTTCTAGCCTATCATCTATTACTATTCGGATCGTCATTTCTAGTCTATCCTCTATTACTACGCGGATCGATATTTATACCCTCCGCTATTCTCTATTCTCGTCTCTACACTATTCTCTATTCGGATCAATACGGTGATTAATATTCGAGCTAGTATTATTGACCAAGTACTATTAGTGCAAGTGATTTTCGAAGACATCTGACACCGGTATTGTTCAACGGCCTTAATATAGTTGTATCTGCGACTATAAAGTCTCTACTACAACGAGCATTACGAAAGTGATAACGAGTATTTGTTGGCATTACCAAAGTAGCAACGAGTGTTCGTTGACGTCACAAAAGAAGGTTTACTTAAAAATCCATAGGTTATCCTATAAAACGGACAGTGTTTAAAGCAATGAGTTAAGATAACCGGAATGTGGCAAAACAAGGAGGGCACGGCTTACAAAATTGCCATGATTACCAAGAAAACGTGATATGGCCATAAGTCGACAACTTAAATGTTGTTACTATAGCAACCAAAATAAGGACACTAGTCCAAATAAATCCACACATAATTACAAGAATTCCTTATCTCATAAATTCAGGCAAAAAACGTAACATTTAATAAAAAGGAAAGAATGGTCATTTTCAATTTGAACAGCAAATTTAAATGAAAAAAAAAGATTCCATTTTTATACGATATTGTTTTCATGGGCTTCTCTCACTTTTTTATTAAATCTAGGCACATATGCTTTTGGCAACACCGAAATGACTAAACCTTGGAAGAAGGTGATTGCAGGCAAAGAAAGATTCAAAGATGTCCTTGCTCAATTCTCTGAAGTGAAAGATCAGGAAAAACTGCAGACGGCATTGTTTGATTTGATGTCCACCGAAGAAAGGTCGGTCTTGTTTCTATATTTAAAATACTGCTCATTATTATTATTATTATTATTATTATTATTATTATTATTATAACAATTATATCATTATTGTATCATTATATCATTATTATATCATTATCATTATATTATTATTATTATTAAATCATTATATCATTATTATTATAACAAAAGGTTGTTTCTGGGATTGCACTCAGAATTATTATGCCACCAAATTCATAATCTAATGATTTTATCCACTAGGCGTTTGTTCACAATGGCCCAAACATTGTGATAATAACAAAAATGTCGATATTAGTCTGAATGCTAATAGTGTAAATGAGTTTTGTTAAATTCAACTCGCAAGGCCTGTCTGTTTAACTCAAATACAAATGTACCGTATAAATTGGTTGGTTGGTTGATTGATCTTACTTTGCGACCTATCAACACCTCTATGGTTTATTTAATGCCAACATCTAAATATTTTGAACTCAATGACTTCAACTAATTATATATTATAAATAGGTATTGTTGGCAATTTTACTATAAATAGGTATTGTTGGTATTTTTTTATAAAAAAAAATGTTTTTTATACTTTCATAAATTTTGCTTTTGTTTGGTATTTCACTCTTTGCTTATAGTTGGGGACCTAACAGGTGCTACCCCCCACCCGGGGCCCGGGTAAGGGTGGATCTGGAAACAACAACAATTAAAAGGTAGTATCAGGCTCCTAAAATCTTCCAGTCTCCTGATCTAAGGCCTTGCTGCTGTATGTATCGTATGTGATGCCATGCGGAAAGCTGTTTCTCAACTGCACTAAAAAAGAATATAACAAATACCTATATACATCGAGTCAGTTGCATCAGCCACCGCTAAGAAAGTTGGTTCTCTGTGCCGAGCCAGGAAATTTTTTCTCCCCGGAATCGATCCTTCAAGTCTATAAATCGACCATTCGCCCTTGCATCGAGTATTGCTGCCATATATGGTCTGGGGCCCCTGCTGTTTGCCTCGGGGTTCTTGATAGGATCCAGAGACGGATAGGCAACGTGATTGGCCTTGATCTGTCATCTCGTCTGCAGTCGCTCTCTCACAGACGCGATGTTGCCTCGCTCTGCCTTTTTTACAAGTACTTCCACGGTAATTGCTCTGAGGAGCTGCGTTCGCTTGTCCCCAGGCCTTGTGAATTTAAACGCCCCACCAGGCTGGCATCCCGCTCCCACCCCTACACCGTGGAAACTGTTAGATGTAGACGTCTCTTCTACTCCAATAGCTTCATGTTTCGCACATCTCGCCTATGGAACTCCCTTCCCTATTACTGTTTCCCTGATAAATACAATCTCCAACGGTTTAAGTGTAGCGTCAATCGACATCTCCAGTTGCCTTGATCTATCCGCTTCCCTTCTCCACATCCTTTCATTTCTCATTCCTATCTGCTCTCGCTCCGGATCTTTTGTGGCCCCCTTGCCTTGATTGACACACTGTCTTTCTCTTTCTCCACATCCCCTCCCTTGCCACTCCTATCTGCTCTTCCTCCAACCCTTCTTTAACCCCTTGCGTGATAGTGGCCTCCGGCCTTGCTTGGGGTGATATGATTAAAAAAAAAAAAAAATGAATTCTTTATGCACATATCAATTATTTGTAGATCGCGACATCTCTTAGAGAGATTAAATTTAAATTTTTATTATTCTTCCAAAATGTTAACACATCGGCAGATAGCTATTAATGTCAACAACTGAGCACAAATAGTTATTAATTTAAAAAATTAGTAATTATTGTATAATATTATCCATAACTACATGTACAAGAATATCGTTTTTGATAAAAGTTCAAAAATAACCATAAATATACAAAAAATGCTTATATTGTTGAAAATTCCTTTTTTCACAACATAGATATTTGTGCTATGTAATAATACTTATTAACTAAACCAGGTGTCGGCAACCTTTTGCTGATTATGTGCCGACTTAGGGTTTTAAAATCATTCACCGTGTCAAAAAGCATGCTTATTTTTATACAAGCCAAGGTCAATATACCTGTTCTACAATATATTACTATATAATAGTAATATATAGTATATATACTTTAGTATATATTAAAATTGAAACAGCTAAATATCTTCTTTGCGTTGTAGTAGTTATTGGTTCGGACTTCGTGATGTCATTTGCGGCTGCGTGCCATTGGAAATTGTTTGGCGTGCCACCTGTGGAACGCGTGCCGTAGGTTGCCGACCCCTAACTTAAATAATAATAATACTGAATAATTTTTTTAAAACATTTAAGTGTATTTAATTCACATCTCCCTAATAGCTGTCACGATCTGTTAATACACACTTTAACCCTTTAGCATTCAGCACCTGTATCATAAATATCGGCTCACAAAGTGACACCGTTTGTGGTCAAAGTCTCACTGTTTGTATGACTTCCTGTGTTATTTACTATGATGAAGTTATATATTATGGCAGAGCAGGGTTGGTGCAAGGGTCTTGTGCCTCCCTCCGAATCTATGCCACCCCCGTATCTACTCCATCTCAATTTTCATAAGGTAGTATTCATATAAAATACAAATTTTATTGTTGCCTAATTATGTACAATAATGGATTATATGCAATATAGGTGAACAATTCAACTAGAAAAATTGAAAATAAATACAGTGTATCTAAATACAAATTAGAGACATGTCATAATAGATCATTTCATCTTAAATAAATCAACAATATCTTGTGGCAATTTTTAATACTGACTTAAAATTTTTCTTGGTAAAAAGTTGAATAATTTTGACACATTCAAAATTATGGATAAAAAATAGTGATTTTTATAGTGATTTTTTAGACTTGTCATGAGCGAAACAAATTCATATATTTAGAAAAAAAATAAAGACCTCAGAATGATGTCAAAATCCGTGAAAATTTTTCATCCTTTAATAGTTGGTTGTGCTTAGTTTAATTTGTAACATATAAAAATGTAGGTAGTAAAAAGCAAATATTGATAAGATAGCGAGAGTCACAAGGCACTGCCCAGGGCTCCCAATCAGGCTCCACCTAGTCTGGGGTTTGGGTGGCAGATGCACCAGACCCCATTGATACAAACTCTGCTTTGAACTCTTATACCCAATTAAAAAAAAGACCTCACAATGACTTCAGAATCAATGAATACGGATCCCTTCACTCTACTTCATCTCAATTTTCATAAGGTAGTATTCATATAAAAATACGAATTTTATTGCAACCTAATTATGTACAATAATGGATCATATGCAATATAGATGAACAATTCAACTAGAAAAATTGAAAATAAATACAATGTATGTGAATACAAATTAGCGACATGTCATAATAGATCATTCCATCTTAAATAAGTCAACAATGTTTGGCGGCAACTTTTAATATCAACTTGAGAATTTTCGTGTTAGAAACTTGAATCATTTTAATACATTATAGATAAAAAAAAATAGTGAATTTTCCATACTGTTTTTTCAAGACTTATGAGCAAATCATTCATGGATTTGGACGAAAAAACCCCCAGAATGACGTTAAAATCTGCCAAAATGTTTCATCCATTAATAGTCATAGTTTAATGTGTAACATATAAATATAAGTAGAAAAAGCAAATGCTAATAAGATAGCAAGGGTCACAAAGTATTTTCCGAGGCCCCCAATCAAGACTGCCGACCCCCATTTCCTCAGCTGGGAGTTTTGGGGGTAGTATACACCAGACCTGTGGCAGAGTATACTCGGGTAGGTTATATATAAGATATCTAATGAATTGTTTGTTTTATATAACAATGAATTCACATATTTTGAGCCTTTCCTTGCAGTGAGTGGTATACAGTATTTTGTTATCTCCCAATATTTGTCTAAATTAAGTTATATTTTGGTTGGTTATGATGCGATGATTGGTATGTGCACGAATTGAACTAAGTTTCACCAAGTGACAAATCACCCTGTACAAAACTGTGGCGCACGTATGGCCGATGTAAGAATTTAATGCTGTTTTTCATTTATTGATATTAGAGATGCAATCTTCCAAAGAACATGAGAATTCATGTACAACAGTGTTTTTACATAGCATTAAAATTAAAATGTCCGAATGCAATCAGCAAAATCTTGTCTACCATACTGACAACATCCGGTTCTTGATAATGACTGAGACGGTCGTTGAAAGTAGGTCTGAGGTCTTAGTTACGACCTCTGTAGGCTACATGACATATCATTTTCGTAGCTTGGAACCGTCAAGGAAGCTATATTCATAAAGGAGAAAATTGATGAAGGTGAGAAATAGTAAATTTGGAAAAAAGGTAAAAAGATCTAGTTAGAAAAGTGGTTTTAAAGGTATGAAATGTAGTTTGAAGGTTTGAACATATCTCGAGCCTCTCTCTCAGCTTTTCACTGACTAGACAAATCACTGTAAGTTGCATGATGTATCCATTAGGTATCCTGGAGCCGTAAAGAAAGAAATTACATGCATTAGTCGAACTGAGAAATAATGGATGAAAGAAAAAGGTAAAAAAGATGTACCGTATTTGACGTTGTATAAGACGCACCCCAATTTCAGCAGGGAAAATCAAGAAAAAATTAGCAATTAGTAAAATTAGTAGTAAATGGTACAGCCTAGGCTATATTTATGAGGTATTATTTTGGTTAAACAAGCCATGATTACAATTAAATGAAAAATAATAGGAAAAAAAGAATACGAGCCTATAAAAACTTTATAATATCCAAAAGTATGGAAACAAAATAAAAATCAAGCAATTATTACAATTGAGCAAAACAGTACCTTTACCACTAAAATTTTATTCATCTTCCAATCCATAAAATTCGTCGTCTTCGTTATCAAAACTCTAATACACATTTTCGATACTACTATCATCGCCATTAAATAATGCGTCATCTTCTGTTCCATTGAGAGCATTGCTAATGCCAGACTTTTTAAAAGATTTCACAACAATTTCTGGTCTAATATTATCCCAAGTTTGCTTCACCCATTCGCAGACTTGTGCAATGCTGGGTCATTTTATTCTTCCTGTAAGTGTAAGTCGTGATCAGGCATTGCTATCCACGTGTTCCATTGCTCCTTCATGTTTAAGTCTAAGCTAATAGGAGTTGCCAGGTAGCTAATTTCGGTCGACTATCTCGAATTTAAAACCTACATATGGCATATAAGACGAGGTGGATTTAAAAAGATTTTTAGTAAAGAATAGGGCATCTTATATGCCGTTAAATACGGTAGTTAAAAAAAAGTGGTTTTAAAGCTATAAAATGTAGTTTGAAAGTCTAGTTTAGAACACATGAACCCCAATTGAGAATGGTAAAATCAGAAACTGCGCACTTGGGAATTAATTACAAAGGAAATATAAACAATATTTGAGATAGTCTTTGTACTGATGACTAATTTTGAAATCCAAGTAAGCCAAAATTAAATTACGTGTTCTTAAAAACTGTGTTAAAATAGAATTAATTTAAATAAAACCATATGCAGATGAGTGAAACTAGATTTCCACATTCTTCAACTGGAACCCATACATTGTGTGGGAGACCTTTTTCAGAACAATTTAATTTTTTTATGTAAACTTAAGGAATCTGCACATATGCTAGGCCACAAAAATCTCCTGAGCCGACCAAGCATAGAAATGAATACAATATGAGAACCTGTAATAAGGAGTGCCAGAGCAAAAGCAATAACAACAACAAAAGTTGAAATATGAGCTCTGGTAAAAACATGCAATGATAACAGCAAAAATTGCAATATGAACACTGGTAAAAATGGTTGCTGAAGACATTAGGTTTATAATACCCAGAAATTCATACACTCAAGGATTCATGGCACAGTGGATAAAGGCGTTGGTTAGATCCAGTGACAGGACCCAAAGAATGTGAGTTCAATACCCGGTTAAGGCAGTGGAGAAAAAAAAAACTGATGACTGACATCCATTAAAACATGGCACGTGGAACTAGAACAATCTACCCCAGTGAGCGAAATAAAGGGTTCAGTTCGACATTCCAACCACTTGAAGAAGGCTTGGAGCGTACAACGGCCGAAACGTTGTAATAAATATGGTGATAGAGATGAGGACAATAGTCCGAATAATGTAAATAAAGAATTTGTTGTATAGGTGGCTCTAGTAGTGCTGGTTGTTTCTAACCAGTAGTCAATTTGTCAACAGTTGGAGAGGGATAAAGATTTTCAAGATTTGGACTTTTTTCTTTTTGTGTGTGTGTGTTTGTGTTTGTGTGTGTACGCTTGTGTATGTGCACAGAAGTGAGAATGTTGTCGTTATTTCTTCTTTTCATCGTTTTCTTGTTTCCTTATACTCTCTTTCATTATTCCTTTTCCTCCTCTTCTCTCTTTTTCGGCTCTGAATGTCAAAGATAATGCCACTTTTTTGACACTTTTTTTAATAATTTTCTTTTCTATTTCTTGATGTGAAAGCTATTTTGATGAAGCTGCTGCTGAACAATATCCTGGATGGGATTACATTACAGCTTACATCACCTGTAGGAATACAGATATCCGTGCTGGCTCAAGGTAAGGGAAAATTCCCCTTATTTGAGATTTGAATTATAATAATTTTTAAAGAAATTATTAATAAAAACAATTACTATTCACAATTAATATTTAGAATAACTGTTCATGTCAATTATGATCTTATGTGAATAATTATTAAAGCAAATACCTCAAAACTTTCCCCTTGTATGTATTTTAGCACTGACTGTATTTGAATCAAGACAATTATTATCAGACAATTAATTCAGAATTACTTTCTTCTTTTATGTACCGTGTCCCTTCAGGACGTAGGCGATTATGGCCCTCCACTTCCTTCTGTCCCTTGTATCTCTTAATAAGTTTTGCTTTTTTTTGTTTTTTTTTACCCAGACCCTGTTCAACCATCCACTTGCTAAAGCCTATTATGTCACGTTGCTTTTTCCTGTCCTTCTCCCCCTCTATTTGCCCTATGAGTATCAGATTTTCCAAGCCCTCCTTCCTCATTACGGGTCCCAGAAATTTCATCTGCCTCTGCTTGATATATATAAGTTCCCTCTTTTTTACATTCTCTCAAAAAACTCGTCGTTGCTCGCATATTCGACTGATGGGATCCTTAGCATCCTTCTGTAGAACCACATTTCTGTTGCTTCGAGTCTCTTCATCTTTGAGGAGATTTTCCAGCATTCACTGCTATAGAGGACGACAGATATCATATAACAATTCAGTACTCTTTTCTTTGTTGCCAACGAAACATTCCTGTCTCGTAATACTCTGCTTAGCTTTTGGAATGCATCTTTGGCTATCCCAACACGTCTTCGGATCTCAGTGTTGCACTTTCCGTCCTCTGTCAGAACACTTCCCAGATATTTAAATTGATTTTAGTGTCCCCGACCCGTAAATTGCATTTTGGGCTGATGGCCATATATTCTGTCTTTAGTTGTAGTTTATGCTTAGTCCCTTCTTCTCGCCCTCCTTCACTACTTTCTGTAGGAGATTTTGTAGTTTCCTTTCCGTGTCTGCTATCAGCAATGTGTCATCTGCATATCTTATGTTGTTAAGATTGTGGCCGCCAATAATGAATCCTAGTGGGATTTCCAGTTCTCTCAGAATCGCCTCGCTGTATAGATTGAATAAGTCCGGTGAGAAGACACGTCCTTGTCTTACACTCCTTTCTATTTTTGTATGTCTGCTGAACTCATTTTTATCCGCATGCAGGCGGTTTGCTGCCAGTAGAAATTTTTGGTTATTCTGAAATCTTTCCCGAATCTGTCAAGGTTGCTGAGCAGCTCCAACAGATCTTTGTGGTGCACTTTGTTAAACGTTTTTGCGTAGTCTATAAAACACAGGTACACGTCCTGCTGCACTTGTATTGCTCTTTCTGATAACATTCTGAGCATAAATATTGCATTCCTTGTTCGAGTGTCTTTAACGTACTCGCACTGTTCTTGTCCTATCTCAGGCCTGATTCTGCTGCATGCTCTATTCGTCAGAATATGGATGATGCATTTTGTCACGTGGCTCATTAGGCTGCTTGTGCAGTGGAGTTCACATTCGCTTGCGCCTGGTTTCTTAGGTAGTGCCATGAAAATAAATCTGCTTAGATCGTCCGGTATATCACCACTGTTGTAGATTTTATTTATTATTTCTGTAATTTCGTCTATGCCGAAATCATCCAAGATTTCCAGCATCTCTATTACAATTCCGTCTGGCCCTGCCGCCCTGTTTCTGTTCAATTTGGTCAGTGCAGCTTCCACTTCGGATTTTAGTATTTCCGGCCCGTCGGTATTTCTGTGTATTGCCAGTTGTTCTCTTTCATCGTGGAAGAGATTTCCAATATATTCGTTCCAGCGTTGAAGATTTTTTTTCTCTAATATGAGCGTTCCATCCCTGGATTTTATGCAGCCTGTTGATCAGCATGTCTTCTGTCCTTTTAGTTCCCTTATTTTTTTTATGCATATATCCTTTATCTGTGATACTCATTTTCTCTATTTCTGCACATTTTTCGTTGAGCCATTCTTCTTTAGCTTGCCTGCATTTGGTCCTTATTTCATTATGTAGTTTTCTGCATTCCGTTCCATGGCTCGGCACTGTTTTCTGTCTTCTTTGCATCATGTCGAGAAACTCATCTGTGGTCCATTCGTTTTTTCTTCTTCGTCCATTCTACTTTGGGATGATATCCTCTTCGTGTGATCTATTTCGAGTTTCCATTTCCATTTTGTGCCTCGTATCTTCTTTTCACGCTGTCCATATATCTTTCCTTTAGGTTAGGATCGTTCAGAAGTTTGTTGTATTGCAATTTGAGTGCTGCGTTAGGCTTCTTCAGTTTCCATAGTTTCACTCTTAGTTTACATATAACAGGGAGGTGATCGCTTCCGCAGTCGGCGCTTGAATAGTTGTTCACTGCATTCCTGAATCTTTTGTTGATGGTTATGTAGTAAATTTGGCTTTCAGTTTCTCCTCCTGGGCTTCTCCATGTCCATAATCGTTTAGATGTTCTTGGAACCAGGTGCTGGCTATTACCTGGTCATTGGCCAGGCACAATTAAATCTATTTTTCTCCACTTTTGCGTGGGTTCCTATTCAGAAGTTGCCATCTTCCCTACGCTCTCCTTGCCTACTTTGGCATTCAGCTCTCCCTTCTTGTGATTTGCACTGAGCCTTGGCATTGCCTAGCATGGAATAGAAAGATTCGATTTCTTCTTCCATACTTTGTGCTGTCTGTGCATACACTATTATAATAGATATGTTGAAAGACTTTCCTTAGTTTAGCTACAAAACAATCTTTTGGGGTGCAAAATTGAATAAAAAATATAATTTATGTATACTGGTTTTGTTACTTAGAAGTTTATTTAATATTCTTCATTTAAAGTTAATTCAACATTAGTTGCTTTAACTTAATTTAATATTCCTCTCTATGAAACTTTTATTGATAAAAGCAAAAACATTCAGGATAAATTAAAAAAAAAATAATCTGTATTGCCTTTTGTAACAGTTAAAATGTATGGAATGGACTAAGTCCGACAATTATTTTAATATATTTTATTGTTATACGTTATTTATATAGACACAAATATTTTTAAGCAAATGCTCTGTTTATAATATACAGTATTAACAACATTTACCGGCCTGAATGTCCAAGAAATTTCATAGAAAATATGCGCCCTTCGACAGGTATCGAACCTATATTCTACACGGAACCGTCGTATAGCCTGACATGCTATACTAGTTTAGCTACGAAGGAGCGTATGTTTAGCAAGGTCGATTTTACTGCTCTTAATCTACAAATTTCCCATGATTTTCCTCGAACGTCCATGTCTGCTCGAAGCGTATCTTAATGCAAATAAATGACGTCACACACTACAAAATGGACTAATTTCGACAATTATTTTAATATATTTTATTGTTATCCGTTATTTATATATACGCATAAATATTTAAGTAAATGCTCTGTTTATAATAAACAGTATTAACAACATTTACCGGCCTGAATGTCAGTTCCTTGATGAAATCCATAAAAAGAATCTGCAATTTTATTAGTCCTGATCTGGCGGCTCGGCTTCAGTCACTTACCCATCTCCGTAAGGTTGCATCTCTGTACATTTTTATAAATACTTCCAGGGTAATTATTCGGATGAGCTCTTCGCTATGGTACCTAGGCTATATGAATTTAAGCGCAATACTAGACTTATAACATGACTGGCCCGGCTCGATCCTGGGTCCTTCCAACGCTGATCAGTACTGCCGCCAGCCAACTGATCGTCATCTGCTTGCCGCTTTGTTTCTTCATCTGCTTCTGCCCCACACTGTGCTCCTTGATCACAGAGCAGTGAAGATCGAATTTCGTTCGTACTCGAGTGCTGGGTCGAACCGCAGCGAAACCGTGTTACAAAAGGACAATGAACGTTTCCGCTGGCGAAAATAAAAATGATATAACAAAATAATGAAGAAGGTCGCCAGGTTAATTTTCAGTTGGTTTATATAGTTCTTGATACAGCAAAATGTGACACTTTATCTTTTTCTTCTAAAACTCGGAGTGGGTTTAAAAAAAAATGAAGGTAGGGCATTCTCTCGGCAACAAGTCAAATGACTTCTTCCTGCTTTCCGCGGCTTCTCCTGCCTTCTGCTTTTTAGGTCGCCTAAGCAACCCTTTATATGCATTTTGCCAGACTCCTACCGCACCTCATGATTCATTAATATTCATATCAATTCATTATCTCTCCAATTTTGGGGAACCGTTACCGACCTTCAAACAAAGCAGCCCATGGCCAGTCACTTATTCAAAACAATAAATTCTTCGATAACAAACTTGTGTTTATAAATTCTTTTCTATGTCCTTGACGTCAATCGGCCCAGATTCCAAATGACAAAATAGAACAAAAATTCTGTTTTGATAAGATCTGGGTCACTATTCCTTGATGTCAAAGACTTTCCTTTGTTGTCGACTTTTCAATATGACCGATTAATAATCTTGCCCACTATATTTCTGATTGTTTACATTATCGGCTTGCGAATCATAAATATTCCATTTGTTTTTTGGCTAACAAATAGTTTATATTTTACATTTCTCAGATCATATTTTAGACCCAATATTCTATTCTGCTTTTCTGGTTATTAGAAAAGAAAAAACCTCTCTTTTTTACCTTGCTCCATATTTCAATTCATGTTTTCACCTTAACGCTTTTAACCCTTCCAATTCTCCAAATCCTATACGGGGTTTTCACACGAAACCTTTTAATACAACCAGTATCACAATAGTGTTTCATTACCGCTTTCAACGACAACCAGTGACATTCTACAGTGTCACAGACTGGCGGCGATTTCTCATCAATTTACAGTTGAGTTAGCTATATGTAGACGTAACTTCTACGTTAACAGTTTCTTTTCTCGCTTGTGGAACTCACTTACGGATCCATGCTTTACAGCGAACTTTAATCTGCAAAAATTTAAATGCAATGTCAATCGCTATCTATTGTCGTCCTGATTGTTTTCTCTCCCTGTAACCTATTTAAGGAGCTTGTATCAATGGATGGCAGAGCAGGGAATGGGAGTAAGGAGACCAAATATTGCTTAGAGCCACAAAGAATGTGTGGAGGAGCTTGATCGCTCACACCCTGAAGTAGAAACGGTGCATAAAAGAAAAAAAAGGGATCCAGGAGAACTTGTGTATCTTCCTGGTTTATATCAATGTCCTTCCTAGAAATTTAATATACCTTTTTTTACTGCTTTTCAGGACTCACACCGTGATCTTGATTGACGGTGAAGGGAATTGCACTTTTTTGGAGAAAACACTTCAAACGCCAGTTGTTGTCGATAATTACAATTGGGAGTCTTCCAGCCACTCATTCAGACTTAACCTGAATTAATTTATTTTGAAAACATACAGAAATATTGTAGAGAACTAAATGGGTCAATGTAATCGTCAGGCCACTATATATATAATATATATATAGTTCCTGGTGAAATCAGTTGACGCGATTCCTGGACAGTTCGAAAAGTAAGGAGCGAAATATGGTGTTCATATCGAATTTTAAATAAAACTTCATGCTAAACACTTTCCTCTCATATACATTTCTTGTAAAAAAATATAGTTAATAAATTATAAATATTTTAAAATGGGGAGTTACTTTTCAATCAACCTGGGTGTGTGCGTGTATATATATATATATATATATATATATATATATATATATATATATATTTATTGCTCTCTCTTTCTACAGATTACGATGGATAAATTTTCGTCTAAATTACGCAAAAAAAATCAAAATAACACTGACATCTCATTTTAACAGATATATTTACTAAAATTATACAAGAATATCTTGAAATAAATAAAGAGTAAATTTATTCCATAAAAATCGCCATTGGCTTCAACCACGGCCTCCAGGCGACTTTAGAATCTCCTACAACTCTTCCAGACCGTCTTCTTGTTTAATTTGGTGAATGCTGCCATAATCGTTACCTTCAGTTCATCTTTGGTGTTACAACGAGTTTTGTTGGTCTCTCAATTAACTGTGCCACATGACCGGGGGGTGAATATGAGGATGAAAATCTCTGGACTAAGATTTCCTGCTGGCCGGTCCCGCTACATAGGTATGTTGGACTATAATGGAGTCCAAAGAAGATAAATAAACAAACAAGACCGATATATATGTATGCAACAAATATATATTAATAACAAATAGATTAATACACGAATTACAAATACATTGAAGACATGAATAAAATGTTACAGTGTCTGTATGGAAATTTGTGTGTGTGTTGAGTTTCCGTACGGATGTGTATTTTGTTTTTAGCGTGTTCCCAGAATATGGGAAACGCTGGTTGTGTGAGAGGTCACGTATTGGTGTAAGTGGAAAAGAGAACGTTTTATACCTCGACTCTGTGCGAGGTTGCGGCTCGAGGCCTGAGTTGAAAAAGAGATTTTTTTTATCTCATCTCCCCGCGAGTTGGCCGCCCGAGGCGTAAGCCGGAAAAAGAGCAAGAGAGAAGGGTCAGCCAGTATTTATACACGTGGGAGAGAGACCCCCTGTTGAAGGGTTAAGAAATGAGGAGGAGATAACCCGATACACACACATAATAATCAAGGGGGTTGCAGTCTGGAGAGTTAGGTGGCCAGATGTAAGGGGTGATATGGTTGCAGAAATTGTCTGATAGCCAAACTATGTTCTCCTGCTTGTGTGGCATGGTGCAGAGTCCTGTTGCTACACATGGGGTCTTCCAGCAGCCACCCTCTTGACACAGGACAGCACTACCTCCTCAAGGCACTTTATGTAGGCTTCCGTGTTGAGTTTGAGGCACAGTGGGAAGATGAATGGTGGTATAATGTCGCCATCACTAGTTAGCGATCACTCCAGACACCTTCGTAATGACAGACACATCTAACTGTTTCCGAATCCTCAGATTGACACGCAAACATTCTGAAATATTCGCATTGGATCTTCCGGTTCGAATGCCGAGTAGTACAGCAAGCCGTTTCCAAAATTCTGGA
>OZ038499.1:57780822-57808322 GCA_964036315.1 Acanthosepion esculentum
GTAAGATATATAATCCCGTGTTCTTATTAATATGTTCATTTTTACAAAACAGTGCTCAGTGCAAATTTACAGAGCATAAATATTATAAATTTACTTATTTAAACATATGGTTCGATCGCTACACAGGAATTACCATCTTTCAAAAACAGAAGCTAAAAAGTTTTTATCTTCTGTTTTTGAAACTTGGTAATTCCTGTGTAACGATGGAACCATATTTTTAAATAAGTAAATTAATAGTGTGTATATATATATATATATATATATATATATATATATATGTATATATATATATATATATTTATCAACCGCAACTTTCTTCCATTTCCTTTCTGACTGCCAATCACTTGATCTTTTTAACCAAAGCTATCTAGAAGCCTCTTCCGCTGCCAATGTTATTGAGCGAATAGCCTTGTTTTTTTTACTAAACTTGTTACACCTAATTTTGCTAGCATCTTACATAGAGACCGCCCAGCAAATCCTCTGCAACCGATTTCAATCGGTTTGCACTGAACTCGCCAACCCGCGTCTTTTACATTTCTCTACAATTTCCCAAGCTTCCTTTCGTCCATATTTTATTCCCAAAAGACTGTTAATTCGAACAGGATGATTTGTTTAGTCTTTACACAATAAATAATCATTTCATCAATATAAATAATATATACTATATTGATTAATTTATATTCATTATTATATATTATTATATATATGACGGATGGTGTTAGGTAATAGGCCTAGAATGGACACTGGAAGTTCGGCGTGTCCTTACTGGACAGGCGGGACTTCCAGCAACAGCTGACTAGACGACTGCAGCCGGAAATAGTGGGGTCGGTTATTAGTAGTTGGTGAGAGAGGTTTATGGTTAGGATTCATTGAATATAGCCAACGACTCGCTCTAGATAAGGCTAAAATATAAAGACGCTAGAGGATAGTCTGCCTCGGGTGGTAGCTGGGGGAATTCCCTAGAGATAGCTGTAGCAAGACAGGCTCTGCAGCGCGTGGCTAGCAAGCGCTACCAGGGTCAGGTAGTTAGACATAGGTTAAACAAGATATCTAACGAAGCCGTGAACATGGGCGCAGAATTGCGCAAGGAAGACATCCGTCGTCGTTCCAATCGATACATTCGCAAGGTCATTACCCCGGAGGGGCGTTCTCTGAGGCATTTCGGTGGCATTTTGAGAGCTGTTTTACCAAGAAGCCTGGTCTCAGCTGCGATGAGTTTCGCAGCTATTTGGCTGACTTTTCTCGGCTTTCGCCGACTGAAGGCTAGCTGCGAGGGTGACATCACAGTGGATAAAGTTCACTTGGCATTCAAGAAGGTCGGCAGTGGTAAGTCTCCGGGAGTTAAGTCTGCACTACGAAATGTACTTGAAGCTATTGCATATCTTTGTTCCGATTTTGACAGTGATGTTCAATAACTGGTTCCGGCAGGGGGCCATCCCCAACAGGATTTCCAGGGGTGTGATCACGCTGTTGAAAATAAGCAAGGGTGTTGGGTGGGATTTAAATGATTATAGGCCCATAACTCTGCTAAACACAGAGTTGAACATTTTGGCTAAGATCCTAACGGAGCGCTTGCAGTCAGTTGTCGCAAGCTTGTTGGGACATGAGCAGCAATTCAGAAATAACTGCATCTGATCCGCACGATCATAGAAGGTGTAAAAGACGACAAGCGAGCCGCGCTGATCAATTTAGATCAGTCCAAGGCATTCGACAGGGTTGACCATCAATACCTGGCTGCTGTCTTGCAGGCCGCCAGATTCGAACCCGACTTCTGGAAGTGGATCAGCCCCTTGTATCGCTCCCCCAGTGTTGTTGTACAGGTGAGCGGAAGGCGGTCGGGCGCTTTTTCAAGGTTGTACGATGTCGCCCTTACTTTACGCTTTGGCGTTGGAGCCCCTCCTTCGCCGGCTAAGGGACAGGCCGTGTAGTCCGGCCCTACGCGAAATCGTTGTAGGGCCGGACTGCACTAGGGATGAATTCTTGTGATGAATGAGTAAATTGTAATGAATGATTGGGTCGTGAATCTGATTAACTAGGACTAGGATAGCTAATGATGACCATCCCTCTCACTATCTCCCCTGGCCTTGTGCCACAATTTCTGTATTAATCGGAAATAAATAATTCACCCTGATGATCCATTTATGTGAAATTTAGGTAGGTAGTTTCTGGCTCACTAGGATTTTTTTATACTCTGCTCTACTTAGTGTATTGAGCACTTTCTTTTTCTTATTTTACTCGGTTGGGTTTTTGTTTTGGCTAGACATTACGACATTGGACGATTTTTTTCGACCTAACCGGATGTTTTTATTTTTTTAATTTTTTGCCAAATTTTTCCCCAGATACCAATTTGTTTTAATATATTTTTATTTGCAAATTGTACTATCCGTTTTTTTTTCACACTAGTCGAGTATAGGTATTAACATGATAATTTTAGTTCTGGTTAACTCTATTGAGCACTGTTTTAAGTTATACGTAATTGAACAGGTAAATATTAATTATTCGTTTAAAATCATCCCACTACCTGATAACCATCAATACCAGCTAACGATGTTAAAAAAACAGATTGAATCCTTCATCTCCAAGATGAGATGGAAGGCACATTTTTTCCTAAATAACCACCAGAGTAGTTCCCAGGATACGACTGACTTTTATGGAAAATTAATTTTTAAAAACTTAACGCCGCCATACCATAAATTAATTTATTGACCCCAATAACCAGCCTATATAGGGATGACAGTTTAATTATCATTGATAACTGTACCTAAGGAAAAGGAGATATCATCTGTAAGAAGTTACACTGGATGTTTAATAAATTTGGATTTAATTTGGATATACAAACCAACTTAAAAATCATGGATTACCTGGATGTTATACTTGACTTGTGTAATGGCACTATTTCCCCATTTAGGAAAAGTAACCAACAGCCCTGCTATATCGATGTAGGTCCAAACCACTCAAAACATGTCTTTAAACAAATCCCCAGCAGAATCACTTTTAGGTTATCCATAGTTCTTCCAATACTAATATATTCAACCAAAACAAACATGATTATGAGCTGGTATCGGAAAAAAGTGGATACATATGTGAATACAGATAATTCTCCCAATATGTACAATAGGAGGAAAAATAGGACTAGAAAAATATTATGGTTTACCCCACCATACGATTTAGAGGTAACCACCAATATAGGAAAATAATTTTTTAAACAATTAAAAAAGAACTACCCCCCCCCCCCATCCAACACATTACACAAACTTTTTAATAGGAATACAGTCAAATTGAGCTACAGTTGTATGTCCAACATGGCTAATTTGATTAACAAGTATAATATTAAAAAGACTAAAAATAAACGAAAAACCAATCCCCCTAAATGTAACTGTAGGAATAAGGTGTCCTGCCCACTTAAAGGCATGTGTCAGCATGAACGTGTAGTTTACAAAGTGGAAGTACACAGAAATAAACCTAGTTTTAGTAGTGTGAACAATAAAGTTTACATTGGATCTACCCAAGGAACTTTTTAAAAAAAGATACTGTAATCACATAAGTAGTTTCAAACACAAAAGTTATAGACATAGTACGAGTCTAACTAACCACATAAGGAATATAAAAGAAGAAGAAATTGACCCGATTTTAAAATGGGAAATAATTAAAAAATGTTATAGATATAAAGTCAGCAATAGGTATTGTCTACTATGCATGGAGGAGAAACTAGACATAGCTACTTTTAGTAAACCCAGTATGTTACTTAACCAAAGATCAGAAATTCTTAAAGGGTGTAAACATAAAATAGCATGGTTACTGGAATAAAAGAATAATTAATAAATTTTATTTTAATTATATATATAATTAAAAAAAATATATATATATATATATATAATTAAAATAAAATTTATTAATTATTCTTTTATTCCAGTAACCATGCTATTTTATATATATATATATATATATATATATATATATATATATATAAATGTTGTATGATTTCATGCTAATTTTAGTTTTTAGTGTTTGTTTTTACCAATAAACATGTTCCTTTGTCAGCCAGTTCATCCTGAAGATCCATTCAGGTGAAACCTAGGTAGGTAGTTTCTGGGTCACTAGGAATTATATATATATATATATATATATATATATATATATGTGTGTGTGTGTGTGTGTGTGTGTGTGTGTGTGTGTGTGTGTGTGTGTGTGTGTATGTATGTATGTATGTATGTATACATACACAGATGAGAGTGAAACTTACCTTCAATAATATATTAACCAGATTACTCAACCTTATATTTGAACTTTCTGCCAATTCTAACATTTGCTTAGCAAAATCTAAAGTCAGAATATCTGTAAGTAAAATAAAAATAATACAAGAAATAATTTCTGAGATGAAAACTTATTATTTACAGTTGAATTAATATCCTCATCTTTGTTATTATTATCACAACAGAGGTAAAGTGGCTGTGCCCACAATTATAAATGGCCTATCTTTCTCGACAGATAAGGCAAACTTCTTCGCTCCTATCCTTGCCCCTAACTCAACATTAGATGACAAAGACCATCCCCTCCCCAAGTTCCCAAGTGTCACTGAGAACAATCTCAGTAATATTACCATCACAGCACGAGAAGTTTCTAGACTTATCAAAGGCCTTGACACTAAGAAAGTCACTGGCCCAGACAAATTTCGAGTGATTGTCCTTAAGAACATCAACCTGGAATTATCCCCAATTCTGCTGCTTGAAGGAGAAATCCTTCCCAAGCCTGTGGAGAGTGTCAACCATATGCCCGATTTTCAAGAATGTGGGCATGCAATCTTCCCCCTCTCAGTACAGACCTATCAGTCTCCTCAGTATCATCAATGAGCTTTTTGAGGCCATAATCAATAAGGTTGTTGAGCACCTAGAAAAGGACCACCTTTTCAGTGATAAGCAATATGTGTTTCAGTTGGCTCAATCCACTGCTGATGTCTTAGCTACCATCACTGACAGAATCAGTGAGGCTCTTGACGACAAACACACCTTGAGGATCTCAGCACTAGATATTTCAAAGGTCTTCAACAAGGTTTACTACACAAGCATTCCCATAATAGAATCACTGGAAGTGTCTTCTCGATCATAAAAATCCTTCCAAACAGGTAGGTTCCTGAAAGTAGTTATTAAGGGCCAGTTCTCTGGTGCCCAAGCAGTCAGCACAGGTGTCCCACAATGGTCACTCTTTGGACCAAGCCTCTTTTTGATTTATATAAATGATCTGCCTAAGAATATACTCAGATCATTTGTAGACATCTTTGCCAACAATACAACTATATACAGCTGCACCTCTAAAACTCTTGATGACCAGAGATTGGTGACTGATCTCTCTTACGATCTTGTACAAACTACCCAATGGGGTAAAAACTGGCTGGTTACATTCAATTTAATTGAAGATCAAGCTAGTTATGTTCCATCATCAGCAATCTGATTTGAAAGTACCACCACTCAAGATGAACAGAGCTCCTCTTGAGGAAGCACTGTGCCTTGAAAGACTGTTAGGCCTCAAACTCACAACCAACCTCAAGTGGAACTCGTACATACGATCTATTCCTAAGGATGCAGGTAAAATGCCCAGTGCTCTATACCACTCTAGTAAGTACCTCACTCCTCCTGCTATCCTCTACCTTTACAAGTGCCAGATCAGGCCAAAAATGGAATACTGTTGTCATATTTGAGTAGGAGCTGCCAAGACTGCACTCTCCAACCTTGATAGAGTTCAAAAGCATCTCTGAGCTCTTGTGGGTAACAAATTATTCTCTACCCTTCAACCCCATTCCCACAGGCGAGATGTGGTAAGCCTCTCACTTCTCTACTGCTACCTCCATGGAAAGTTCTCAAACAAACCACAGTCCCTGGTCCTGCCAAGACAAACCTTCATGGCAAGAACATGCCATGCCACTTACATAGTAGCAAACCACTACTCTCCCACTAGGTGTAAAATGAGTTAAGTAGACTGGCTTCTCTAGCTTTGATCAAGCAATCAGTCTAGGACACAAGATTCTCAACCAGAGGTTAATTCCTCCCAATGGGAAAAATTCAAGGTTCCAGAAGTGGGAAGAGAAAATTTTTTTTTACTTTTTTGGGGGGGGGGGGGCGATCAGGAGTATCAAATAAACTCCAGAATAAAAAAACCCATGTAAATGTCTGTGTACTAATATGGAAAAGAATGAAGATTTTCAATAATATATGCATATTATTTGGAATGCACCTCTTCAGTTGGACAATTTGGGAAGCAGGGAATGATATATGGTGAAGAGAGTACATCGGGCACAAGCAGTTGAGAAGCACTGGTCTAGGAGAAGGTAACAAGAAACCACTACACTACCTTTCCCAAGAAAAGTCATGACAATTCATAGATATTAAAGAAAAAGAAAGCTGTTGAGTGCCATGATTACTTATGTCCTGAAGGGACATAGCTTTAAAAAACAAATGTTTACTTGGAGGCGATATACTGTAATATTAAATGTAAATGGTGACAGGTTTTAGATGGCATCAAACTCAAGGTTCAATGCAGACTAGAAAACAATAGCAGAAAGAAAAACTGTTTTGAAATATACTTTCATATTCTTATAAAATTCTAACATTGTATATGTAAACATGATAAGAACAAAACAAGATAAAGCAATAACAATGATGAGAAAAACAATTATTATATATTTATTAAAATCATTTTGAGAAATTAAAGTTTCACTGAAATCAACCATAATATTGAAATTTAATAAAATTAGCTGCCTGAGTTGAGAATGGCCAACACGGTTTAACGCAGACAAGATGAATTAATCTGACTGCAAGTGTTATTAATCAGTTCTGAAAATTACAGCTGCCTACCACCTTTATTTTGATCAATGCGCATTCCCAACATTACAAATATTCATTCTTGATCAACCAAATAAATTTAGAAGCTGAGGCTCGTTAGTTGAACCTTCCCGCCACAAATAATTTGCACTTTGGTCTGTTCTAATAATGGCGTCTTCTCAGTTTTCATTTGAAAAGGACCTACAGAAGGTCATCTGATTCTATTTTTTTTTTAAATCTTTACATAATCAACAGTTGAGCCTTGATATTTGATACTTGAGATATGCTTTAATTACTGAATCCTAGAAATAGAGTATTTCAGTTTATTTGAACAACATCAATTGATTATTACTAACTTTTTTCAATTGGCACTCAAAATAAATATTGACTTTGAGCAATTACTGTTGGTATTTGAGAGTTATACAAAGTGTTTACAAAGTCATTGCAGTTTGAAACATAAAACATTAATAAAACTATTAATATCATTAAAAGAACTTGTGGGTTACCCCACTTGGCTTTGCCAAATACCCAGTAGGTGGCGCTGTTTAAGTTCTATAAAAAAGACAAGCATTTCCTTCCTCTTCCTTGCTTTCTTCCTCTTGCTCCAAGATGTAGCAGGACATAGATGAAGGTGTCCTCACTGGAGAATGTTTCTTTCCCTGGTCGACTGAACTCTCACACACACAATTTTAACTTTTAATAGTTAGGTTTTTAACATCACTTTTTTCCTTTCAACTGAGTATAATGTAATTTCTCTGTCTTTGTTAATACGTCCATTTTTTTTATTTGAAATCCATGTTTTGCCTCTTATTTTACCTGGACTCATATGAGTCCACCAAATATTGTTTGTGAGACAAAAGTGCACCAGGAGGCATCAAATGAACCCTTTCCATCTTTGCAACAAAAGTGGTGACCCTCCCACAACAAACAACTTTAATAACAACATATTAATATGCAAGAAAAATTTAATTGCCACTTTTTGTGTAATGACTTCTTGAAATTGTCTAATGACTTTGTGGCCACTCTGTATATTTTTAGTGTGTACTTGGGCTTGAGTAGGCATCCCTTTTATATATATATATATTATATATATATATATATATATATATATATATATATATATATATATTTAAATAGTGAAATTAATGTCTACCAGAGACCAATAGAGCACTATTAAAGAAAATGTGCCTCCTGGCAGAAATTAAATTTGTATTCCATTCTACAATCAGTGAGACAAGTTTAAAGCTCAATGCACCTTACCATTAGATCATGGGAAACCATCAAAGCAAAGCAAATCTCAATTATCCTATTAATTTACTCTATAAATATGATTAAAATTTGCTATATTTATGGGGGAAGTGTGCTCAAAATCAGAGAGAACTTGTACATATAAGCAGTATGGACATAGAAATCTACAGTTTCACACCACAAGTAATCTTCAGACAGTCACCATGCAATATTTATTTCAATGTTCACACTGTATCAATATTACAGTTTCAAATAGATGCTTGAATGATTAAATTTTAGTGCGGCAGCAAAATTCACCTGGGTCATTATGTGGCTACAGACTCCAACAAATAACTACAAATGACACGTTCAATCAAGACATGGGAAAGGTTACATACTTAATAGATGTGTGATAAAATATAGTTTTAAGCTATGCTTTTATAAAGTGCTCAATATCAATGATAGATTGATTCATTTTTACAGTTTATCAACCCTTTACAGATTATTTAAAGCCAGAAAATATTTTTATATAGTACAAATGTTTTGGGGGGAGATAATGGTTTAGTGATATTATTTACTAATCTTACTAATTAACCCATATCTGGGTGGAGAAGAAGTGGATTCATATCTTTCCCAAGGGTATTTGCGTGTAAGTGAATACAACGAACTCAACACGAATTGAAACTCTGCATTTCAATTAACAATTCCAAGCCATTATCCATTATACCACCTGCACATTCAAGCTTACAGCCCCTGGGATCCCCAAGTAGTCACCTATCTAGGTACTGACAGGCTCAACATTGTTTAACCAGTGATTCAACATGAGGTGGCCAGAAGCCAGGGATAGAATGTATGAAAATACAGAAGTAGACAGAGAAGTCAACACCGAGTGGCAACAGTCTGTTTCATGCTTGAAGGTAATCTTCAAGCCTTCTGATGACTTCAATGATGAAACAGACTGCTTCGCAAACAAATTTATTAAGATACATTAACCCACGAACCTGTAGATGATTGTTATGATCCCTGTTTTTAATAAATTCCAGTTGCATAAGGTCTTTTTATACAAGTACTTTCAATAAATATTGGGAAAAAAAAAATAAAACGAAGCATCTACTCAAATATGGAATTGATTGATTTTTTTGATTTTTTTTTTATATACACTATCAACCTTTTCCAGGTTATTTTTACTGATACAAATCCTACTAATTAATCCATAGTGGGGGGGGGAGAAAAGATGGATTCATACCATTCCCAAGTGTAATATCTACAAAATATTTTCTGGCTTTAAATACCCTTCAAAAGGTTGATAAGTCGTAAAAAACAAATCAATACCCTTATTAG
Source organism: Acanthosepion esculentum (assembly GCA_964036315.1). Taxonomy (NCBI): domain Eukaryota; kingdom Metazoa; phylum Mollusca; class Cephalopoda; order Sepiida; family Sepiidae; genus Acanthosepion; species Acanthosepion esculentum. Next base: position 57,790,206 of record OZ038499.1, read on the forward strand.
TGAGTGCTGAAAAGTTCTTTACCTTAACCACTTCCCAAAATCTAACCAAATATTTGAAAAAAAAAAAGAAAAAAAAAAAAGAAATTCCTTGTTTGGTCTATGAACTTTTCATCATTCCCTTGTACAACATTTTTGGCTTATTATTTAAGGCTTTTGGAATTTATCCTTATGGTTCTTTAGATTTAGTTTTTGAAAATATCAAAGTAATAACCTCAGAAATGATCTTTCTCGATTTCTTTAGATCCTTACAAGCAAAAATTCTTTCAATGCAAGCTGTAGTTTTTGAAAGACAATTCCTCCAACCAAATGTTCCTTACTGCTCAGTTGAGGCAAATTGATCCACACTCTTTAAAAAAGAGCCTTGGCAACTGACTAGCTGATGTTTAACTAATAAATTCTAATAGAATTGATCCCTACACTAAGTTATAGGAAGAGATTAAAATGTATGGGAAGCCATCATGAATCCCACACAGCACCATAATATATTTCCTCATGACATTGTTTTAACTGATCCTAATTTAACTGGTTCTAATGATCCTTTATATATGTATATAGTCTAAGATCTGTTATTGTCTGAAGTGATATTAATTCTGCAGCAAAGTCTGACATTCATAGCCAAAAAAAAAAAAAAAAATTATATCAAACGGACGGTTTTTCTTTGACACCGCTCTATCTGTATGCTCCTTTGGCAATTTTGTTTTCAAAAGTTTTTAGAATTTTCGTAACATCCAAACACATGAAATTGAATTTATGCATTCTCTTTTCTTGAGAATTAATAGCAAAAGTATCGAACACTATCCTTGTAAATAAACAATCTAATAGTGTTTAACATTTTTGCTGTCAGTTCTCAAAAAAATGTATAAATCCAGATGCTCGCAAACTATTTCAGTGAATTTATGTGACGAGAGCAAATCTAAGAAATGCACAGGAAATGCATTTTTTTCTAAATTTGTAATTAGTTACACATGGCTGTGTGTTCATATAAATTTTATTCTCTTGTTCAAAGACAAACTTGTAAATAAAATATTAAAAAATTATATATAAAATTATTCTTCTAAATAAAAAATGTAAGAAAATAGTTTTAACCCTTGTCATTTTCTCAAGAAAATTGCATAAAAAATCCAACTTCATATGTTTGGGCTTTATTGGAATTCTGAAAATAGCTTTTTAAAAAATAATTTCTGAGGGTTGATTGATTTTGTAACATATCAACACTCCTATGGGTTATTTAATGCCAAAATCTAAATATTTTGAACACAGTTTTATGGCTTCAACTAAATATATTCTGAATGCAATTGTATACCTTCAACTACAGATAAAATGTACTTTTGCTATAAAATGTATTGTTGCTAATTTTCACTTTAAATAGATATTGTTGCAAATTTTACTACAAATGAGTATTGCTGCTAATGTTTTTATATAAATATAAAGTATTGCTAGTATTTTTACTATGAAAAATGTATTCTTATAGTTTTTTGCTTTTTATTGGGGATTAACTAATTGCCCATAGCTGGGACACTAACAGGTGCTACCACCCCAGGTGAGGGCAGACCTAAGAACAACAGCAATTAAGAGGTGGTTCCATGCCCCTCAAAACCTTTGATCTTCCAATCAGAAGCCTTGCTGCTGGATGTAGTTTATCGTCATACCCAAGACTACATTGCTGAGGTAATAGTGGTGTCAAGAGAAAAAAAAAAGTCTTTTTGACACAGTTCTTTTTTTTTTTTATGTATAAGTATGTTAAACTCTGCTGATTCTTAAATTGATCCTTACCACACGATAATGTTGAAAGCTGACTCCTTAATCATAGCTTTACCAAATGAAAATACAAGAGCTGTTTCTATCGAGTTCATTCTCTTGTTGGGCTTTATCTCGCCAAGTGTTATTTGGATATACTGTCATAGTTGCTTAATATCAGTTGATAATTGATCTTGCCAATTGTAAGCCACCTGTACAATTCAACAATTCTTTTACCAATGTTTTCCAATTTATGATTGTCAATTGAAATTACATTGACCCATTTAGTTCTCTACAATATTTCTATATGTTTTTCCAAAGATTTCAGTCCAGGTTAAGTCTGAATGAGTGGCTGGAAGACTCCCAATTGTAATTATCGACAACAACTGGCGTTTGAAGTGTTTTCTCCAAAAAAGTGCAATTCCCTTCACCGTCAACCAAGATCACGGTGTGAGTCCTGAAAAGGAGTGAAAAAAAAGTATTAGTTTCTAAGAAGGACATTGAAACAAACCAGGAAGATATGCAAGTTCTGTTGGATTCCTTGTTTTTCTTTTATGCACTGTCTCCACTTCAGGACATGAGCGATCATGCCCCTCTACAACTTCCTATCTTTGTAGCGCTAAGTAATGATTACTCTCCCTGCCATTCTCTGCTCTGCCATCCATTTAAACAAGAAGGTTACTTACTGTTACTCTCTGCCTTTTTTCACCCCAAGCAAGGCAATAAAGCTACTATGATGCAAGGAGTTGCTGAGTGTTAGAGAATATGAGAAAATATAAGACCATAGCTGAGATGCCAGGTCAGGACCAATAACATTACAGATTCTTTGGATTTTATCAAGAATCTCTAAATATATAGTAAGTGTACCAGATCATATCTGACAGCAATATTCAATGCAAGGACGAATGGTAGACTTACAAATATGTAAGATAGATCCTGGCAAGAAAAATTATCTTGCTTGACACAGTGAAACAACTTTCCTAGCAATTGAGCCAATATACTTTTTCCACTTGATACCAACGGAAAATGTTAGTCTGAAAAAGCGCAATAAGTCACTCTCCTGATGGAAGGCAAAAAGGGTTCTCTCAGATGATTAAAAAAGAGCAGTATAGTATTTGCTGTATTAGAGGCATTAAAATTATCAAGCCATTCCTTGCCCCAGTTAACAACAGATTGTCACTATTTTTTAAAATCAGCTACCAATTTGACCTTATCAAACAGATTAAAATTACTATTAAGGGAGGAGTAAATAGTTGTGTCATCAGCATAGATACCAAGTTGAGAACTCATGACATCAAGAAGGTTGTTTAATTTGGCAGTATAAAAATATGACATTTGCTTCTACTTTGTTTTTTAATGGCAAAGTAAACTAAAATTCAATATACAGTGTAACCCGGATATAAGAGAAACCCGGATATAAGAGCGATTTTCTCTGGTCCCAAATCAGAGCCTGTGTATAATGTATGTAATAGACCAAACCCGGATATAAGATACTTCTTCTCCGGTCCCGACAACTCTCTTATATCTGGGTTACACTGTACTTTCTTTTTTTTTTCTTTTTTTAAATATTCTTTAGTAAGAAAAACAAATAATTCATAAAAAAAAAAAAAAAAAATTTTATCATTAATATATCTGTTGTTTGTCTATCTCTGAGATGAGATATTATGATTACTTGCATTATTTACATTATTTGGACTGTTATCCTCATCTTCGTGGCCTAGTGGATAAAGATGTTGGTTAGATCCAGTGACTAGACACAAAGAGTTGTGAGTTCAATACCAGACCACAGCAATGGTGAACCAAAAACTTGGAGAGTTGAGTTAAAGGGAAGTAACTGAGACATCCAGAAGAGGCATGGCATGTGGAACTAGAACAATTTACCCCTGTAAATGAAATAAAGGGTTCTGTATTTTGTTTGGGAGTTCACTATTTACCCATAGCTGAGACCCTAACAGGTGCTACTTACCCAGGTCAGGGTGGACCCAAGAACACTAGCAATTAAGAGGTGGTTCCACGCTCCTCAAAACCTCCTGATCAGAGGCCTTGCTGCCAGATGTATATCAGCATACTGAGGATGAACATAGGTCATTATCCTAGTGGATCACAGTGTTGGTTTGTGAATTAATTGTCTGATAATAATTGCCAAGTCATTGTTTGGATTCAAATACAGTCAGTGCTAAAATACAAGCAAGAGGAAAGTTTTGAAGTATTTACTTTAATAATCATCCCCTTAAGATCATAATTGACCTGAACAGTTATTTTAAATATTAATTTTTTTCTTAATGATTTCTTTGAAAAATATTATAATTCAAATCTAAAATAAGGTGAATATTCCCTTACTTTGAGCCAGCACAGATATCTGTATTTCTATAGGTGATGTAAGCTGTAAGATAATCCTGTCCAGGAAATTGTTTTGGAGAAAATGGAAACAAACAGGGAACTTATGCATATCAGGAAGAGGCAGATGAAATTTCTGGGACCTGTAATGAGGAAGGAGGGCTTGGAAAATCTAATACTCATAGGGCAGATAAAGGGAAAGAAGGACAGAGTAAAGCAACATGTGACATACTTAATGGGCTTGAGCAAGTGGATGGCTGAACAGGGTCTAGGAGAAATAACAAAAAAAAGCAAAACTTATTAAGAGCTACAAGGGACAGAAGGAAGTGGAGGGCCATAACCGCCTACATCCTGAAGGGACACAGTACATAAAAGAAGAAAGTAATTGTGAATTGTCTGATAATAATTGCCAAGTCATCGTCTGGATTCAAATACAGTCAGTACTAAAATACAAGTGAGGGGAAAGTTTCAACGTATTTACCTTAATAATCCTCCCCATAAAATCATGATTGGTATAAAGAGTTATTTTAAATATAAATTGTGAATAGTAAAAAATTTTTATTTTAATCAGTATAAGGCAGTAAAGCCACTAAGACGCAAGGAGTTACAGGATGTAGAAGAATTAGAAACATTAATAATGAGCGGGAAGAGGAAAGAGTAATCAGGAAGACAGTAGATAGTGACTGACAACTGCATTTACTTTTTTGCAGATTAACAAATTATAATTCAAATCTCAAATAATGGAAATTTTCGCTTACCTTGAGCCATAGCGGGTGTTTGTATTTCTACAGGTGATATAAGCTGTAATATAATCCTTTCCGGGAAATTCAACAGCAGCTTCTTCATCAAAATATCTTTCACATCAAGAAAAAAAAAAAAGAAAATCAATAAAAAAAAGTGTTAAAATTTATACACTATCTCTGATATTCAGAGTCGAAAGAAAGAGAAGAGAAGGAAAAGGAATAATGAGAGAGTAGAAGGAGAGAAGATGACATTCTAAACGTGTGCACATACATACAGGAAAACAATCAGCAGACACTTCCTGATGAGTGGACGGAATGATTTCAAAAAGGTTTGTCTACATGTGCACATACATGCGTACACAGACAAAATGAAGAAAAAATAAACATAACAGTAATAAAAAAAAAAAAAAAAATTCTTTTAATATAAAAATAAGGAAAACAACATAATTGGCAGACAATTGCTGACACTTCCTGATGAGTAGACTGAATGATTTCAAAAAGGTTTGTCTATGAAACTCTGGAATCAGGGTGCTGAATATAAGATCAATCAGATAAGTGACAAATTATATATTTCTATTACTCATATGCATATATCATTATGAATGATCAAAATACAACTATCAACATATGAGAAATACTAATAGATAACATCAAAATACTTGACAGCAACGAATGCAGGGAAAGAATCAAAACTCAAAAATAAACACACCCACATTAAATAAAATATCATTCACCTCCGGAGAAGGTATCCCGAAGTGCATAGGATATAATTAAATGTGCACATTTTATTTTATTAATATTATATAAAAAATTTTAAATTTAAAAAAAAAATAAAAATTACAAATAAAATAAATTGCATTCTTTTTGTGCGGCCGAATTCCCAATAGCCATTAGACATGACATCATGCTAGACCTTTTCAAACATCCAGCTTCCCGAAGAATAGCAGGATGCAATAAAGGAATTCTAACTACCACACAGACACTACATCGGTTCTTGATAATGACTGCAAAAGTCCTAAGTACTTGAACAAAAACAATAAAATATGAACTTTGGATAGTTTATACACAACTTTGAGCACATCTTATCAGAAAATGGGAAAAATATAATAAAAAAATGAAACAGACAGACCTTAGTTGTTCTTTTTAATGAAACTTGTTTTGAGATATAAGACATGTTTCATTGTACAGTTTTGACATATTCTGTCTACTTATTTTCGATAAGATCCTTTCATACTCTCGGAAACGGTTTTTGATGTTATTACTGAAACACGAGAGAAAATCGCCGTGTTTATAAATATTTGTTTTATTATCAAGTACTTTCAACATATCTCGATGTAAGAATTTGGGTTATGCCAGTTGTTGTTGTAGGTAGACAGATTCTTTAAGTATGGATTTTATATAAATTGGTAATATAAAAAAGTGTGTTTGAGATTTATCAGGATTCCTTCTAAGTATTTTCTATGTAATAAATTACGTTCTTTTCTAATTTTTCTGATGAAACTTAAATAAAAGCAAAGTTCTCTCTCCTATCATTCTATCTTTATTTAAAGGTATATAGTAACTGAAAAATGAAATACACACATACACATACATAATATATATATATATATATATATATATATATTATATATATATATTTATTTATTTATTTACAATAATTTTGTACTGTACTGGGTGTTTTTAGGCCATGAAAAAAGTGCTTCAAATTAACAAATGGCTTTAATGGACAACCCCCAGTATTTGTTCGTTAAATTGAGGTCCCTATATATATATATATATATATATATATATATATATATATATATATATACACACACACACACACACTACAGTTCAAAAGTTGACGTCACCTGGTAATTTTTTAAATTGGTTCAAAAAGTAGTTGTTTTGTATTTTAAATAAGAGAAAATTATTATACATGGTTAAAAAAATGATTTTTTTTTTTTTTAGAATTTTTATTATGACAAAAAGAAAAAAAAAGCATTTTATGATCAAATCTTGCTCTCGTCAAAATATCCTCCTTTGGCCTTGATTAATGCAGCACAAATTTTTGGCATTCATTGCAAAAAGTTTGTCAATGTACAAGTTTGATAATTGATTCCATTCTTTTTTCAATGACTCTAAGAGCTCTTTTTTATTTTTATTTTTTTTAACTCTTCTGTCAAGTTCAGCCCATGCGAATTCTGGGGGGTGGCTTCAAACTTTTGATCTATATTGTATTTATATATAATTGTCTATTTGGGCAGTAATTGCCATTTTATATAAGTTTTATTAAAGATGACTGACAAGGTACTGTGTATTGTCCAAATATTTTATATATCCGAGTGCTTTTGACTATTCCATTACCCATTATCAAGGAATTTTTTTGAACTGAACATGTAGATGTTTATATAGATGTATCTATAGGGTTGGGAATGATAGTTTATTTCCCAAATACAGTCAGCATGTTGTGGTGGTGTTTATAATTTATATTATTGAGAATTGGCTTTTTTTTATTCTTATTAATTCTTTCATTATTTTTAGCCATTTTTATATGATGAGGCTATTATGGTTGTATTTTCCGCAAATATGTTGCGGACAGAACTCGGATTTATAAAACATTTGGACAGTTTTTGCACCCTTTATACCTGTGTGAATGCAAGACAAATTGAATAATAAAAAGCTTAATGGCAAAATACCTTTTCAGTTGTGTTTAATAAAACTGTCTCGCGCGCACACACACACACATTATATATAAAAATTTCAGATAGAGTATATCTGTAAAAGGACAATGTGAAAGAAGATAAAAAGAACACTTTTCTTATCTGAGGGACTTTATCAAGGTGAATGTACATTGATAAAGTCCCTCAGAGGATGAAATGCATCAGCTAAGATAAGTAATCCTTTTGACAAATTGTTTACCAGTTAGAAGCAACCAGCACTACTAGAATCACCTATACAACAAAAATTGTTCTGAAAAGGGTCCCCCGGCACAATGTAGGGGTTCCAGTTGAAGAATGTGGAAATCTAGTTTCACTCATTTGCATATGGTTTTATTTCATCACAGTTTTTAAGAATCCATAATTTAATTTTGGCTTACTTGGATTTCAAAATTAGTCAAAGACCATCTCAAATATTGTTTACATTTTCTTTGTAATTAATTCCCAAGTGTGCAATTTCTGATTTTACTAAGCTCAATTGAGGTTCAGGCTCTCTAAACCAGACCTTCAAACTACATTTTATAGCTTTAAAACCACTTTTTTTTTCTTTTTTTTGACTACCTCTTACTTCCGTGCGTGACTTTTGACTACATCTGTCTACTTTTGACTTCCATCCATAATTTCTCATTTTGATTAATGAATATAGTTTCTTTCTTTATGGACCCAAGATACCGAACAGGTATTTCATGCAGCCTACACTGTTTTGTCTAGTCAATGAAAAGCTGAGCAAGGGATCTGGGGCATGTTTAAACCTTAAAAATACATTTCATATCTTTAAAACCACTTTTCAAACTAGATCTTTTCACCCCCATTGTCACTTTCATGAATTTTCTTCTTAATAAATATAGCTTCATTCACAGCTCCAAGCTACCAAAATGGTATTTCATGAAGCCTACAAAGGATGTAACTAAGTCCTTAGTTCATGTTTTTTCATTCTGCTTTTGTTCAAGTACTTTCGACAACCATCTCGGTCATTATTAAAAACTGGATGTTGCCAGAATGGTAAACAAGATTTTGCTGATTACACCTTAAAATTTTTGTTTTAATGCTATGCTAAAACAATGTTGTGTACGAATCCTCATGTTCTTTGGGAGATTGCATTTCCGATATCATTAAACGAAAAACAGCATTAAATTCTTACATCGGCCACATCTGCACTAGTTTTGCACAGGGTGATTTGTCACTTGATGAAACTTAGTTCAGTTCGTGCACATACCAATCATCGCATCATAACAAACCAAAATATAACTTAATTTAGACAAATATTGGGAGATAACAAAATACTGTATACCACTCACGGCAAGGAAAGGCTCAAAATATATGAATTCATTATTATACAAAACAATCAATCAATTAAATATCTTATATATAAGCTGCCCCATATATACTTTGCCACAGGGCCAGTGTATACTGCCCCTGGAACTCAAAACAGAAGTGGTGGGGAATCAATCTTGATTTGGGGCCCTGGGTAGAGATTTGTGACCCTTGCTATCTTACCAACATTTGCTTTTTTCTACCTGGTTATTAGAGGATGAAAAATTTTCAGTTTTGTCATTCTGTATTTGTTATTTTTGTCCAAATCTGTAATTTTACTTTGCTCATGCTAAGTCCTGAAAAAAAAAAAAAAAAAAAGCTATAAAATTCACTATTTTTTATTCATAATATTGAATGTGCTAAAAAACTTTTTAACAAGAAAAGTGTCAAGTTGATGTTAAAAATTGCTGCAAAACATCTTAAATAAATTGAAAATGAAACGATCTATTATGACATGTCTCTAATTTGTATTTAGACACACTGTATTTATTTTCAATTTTTCTAGGTGAATTGTTAACCTATGATCTCCATCTAGGGTAGGACGATAAGCTACATCCGCATCCTGGGTAAGACGATAAACTATGTCCAACAGCAAAGTCTCTGACCAGGAGCTTTTGAGAAGCGTGGAACTGCCTCTTAATTGCTGATGTTCCCAAGTCCACCCTGACCCGGGGTAGTAGCACCTGTTAGGGTCCCAGCTATGGGCAAATAGTTAACACCCAAACTGGGGTCAAAACACTATGAAAATGTAAAAATAGGTTTTAATACCAAAAATACTTTGTAAAAAAAAATATATTACCAGCGAAGGAAAATTCTTACCAGAAATAGATTTTTGAAGGAAAAAATACTACCATAAATAGATTTTTGGAAAAAAAATATTAACAACAATGAAAATTTTGTCAGCATTAAATAACCCATTGAGGTCGATATGCCATAAAATAAGCCAAATGATCCATTATTGTACATAATTAGGCTACAATAAAATTTGTACTTTATACGAATACTACCGTATGAAAATTGAGATGTATTAGAGTGGGAGGCCCCATATCATAAATTGTGGGGAGGCACAAGACCTTTTGCATCAGCCCCGCTCTGCCATAACATATGATGGCATCATCACAAATAAAACAGGAAGTCATGCAAACACTGAGACTTTGACCACAAGTGGTGAGATTTTGTAAGCCAATATTTATGGGGCGGGTTTCAGCCCGTTGAATGCTAAAGGCTTAAAGTGTGCATTAAGTATTTGATATGTATATAGAATAATGATAATTCATATAGGTATTTGAAATGTGTATAAAATAATGATAATTCATATAGGTATTCGATACGTGTATAAAATAATGATAATTCATATAGGTATTCGATACGTGTATAAAATAATGATAATTCATATAGGTATTCGATACGTGTATAAAATAATGATAATTCATATAGGTATTCGATACGTGTATAAAATAATGATAATTCATATAGGTATTCGATATGTGTATAAAATAATGATAATTCATATAGGTATTCGATATGTGTATAAAATAATGATAATTCATATAGGTATTCGATATGTGTATAAAATAATGATAATTCATATAGGTATTCGATATGTGTATAAAATAATGATAATTCATATAGGTATTCGATATGTGTATAAAATAATGATAATTCATATAGGTATTTCTTACATTCCTTTCTGGCACAGTTGGGAAAGTTTTACACATGACATCACATGTTCAATACATTTATATTTGAATTAAACCGACAGACCTTGCCAGTTGAATGTAACAAAACTCATTTCTACTATTCTCTACATACAACATGTGAAATCATGTGTGACACCCTGTCCTCATCAGCTGCCACCCAAGGAAGGTAACACAGATTCGGTGGCTAAGGCGCCACCAGCAGCTTTTGTCACCAGACAGGGTATTGTTTTTGTATACGTGTTAGTCTCTTGTGATTTCTTTTTACAACTGCAACTGAAATTTTCAACACTGTTAAAATAAACGAAGCACACATAGCGACCGTTATCAATGATGTAGAATGGAAGGTAAACAGATGTGTTTCACGTCGGAAGTAGAATTGTGCTATGAGCATGGTTTTATTTAAATGTATTTTGAATCTTGACCAGATCCAACTCGGTGTCTGTTGAGCTGTGGTCTGGAGATGATGTGAAGCACGCTTTAGGTTCTGGCCATTGATGCCCACCTTCAAAAAGGAAGGAAACGATTGACCGCCCAAGGAATCCATAGCATCTGACCTCAATAGCACTCAGACTAATGACGTCATTTTTTGTGTTATTATCACAGTTATTAGATTATTAATTCGGAAGTTTTTAGGAGCATTGAACATCATCTTAATTGTTGTTGTTCCCAGATCCACTCTGACCCTGGGGTGGGGAGGACCTTTTAGGGTCCCAGCTATGAACAAAGAGTGAAATACCAAACAAAAGCAAAAATTATGAAAGTATAAAAAACATTTTTTTTTATAAAAAAATACCAACAATACATATTTATAGTAAAATTGCCAACAATACCTATTTATAGTATATAATTAGTTGAAATCATTGAGTTCAAAATATTTAGATTTTGGCATTAAATAAGCCATAGAGGTGTTGATATGCCGCAAAGTAAGACCAACCAACCAACTTATACGGTACATTTGTATTTGAGTTAAACAGACAGGCCTTGCGAGTTGAATTTAACAAAACTCATTTACACTATTAGCATTCAGACTAATGTCGACATTTTTGTTATTATCACAATGTTTGGGCCATTGTGAACAAACGCCTAGTGGATAAAATCATTAGATTATGAATTTGGTGGCATAATAATTCTGAGTGCAATCCCAGAAACAACCTTTTGTTATAATAATAATGATATAATGATTTAATAATAATAATAATATAATGATAATGATATAATGATACAATAATGATATAATTGTTATAATAATAATAATAATAATAATAATGAGCAGTATTTTAAATATAGAAACAAGACCGACCTTTCTTCGGTGGACATCAAATCAAACAATGCCGTCTGCAGTTTTTCCTGATCTTTCACTTCAGAGAATTGAGCAAGGACATCTTTGAAACTTTCTTTGCCTGCAATCACCTTCTTCCAAGGTTTAGTCATTTCGGTGTTGCCAAAAGCATATGTGCCTAGATTTAATAAAAAAGTGAGAGAAGCCCATGAAAACAATATCGTATAAAAATGGAATCTTTTTTTTTTCATTTAAATTTACTGTTCAAATTGAAAATGACCATCCTTTCCTTTTTATTAAATGTTACATTTTTTGCCTGATTTTATGAGATGAGGAAATCTTGTAATTATGCGTGGATTTATTTGGACTAGTTTCCTTATTTTGGTTGTTATAGTCACAACATTTAAGTTGTTGGCTTATGGCCATATCACGTTGGAACATAGGTTCTCGTCCAATCCCTAAAATTAAGCAATGTCAAACCTAGTCAGTACCAAACTCAGTGACTCCTTTGCATACCAGATGCTCTGAGCTTGGATGTAGGGGTGGTGTAATGGATAACGACTCAGAATTATAAATTGGAGAACAGAGTTCCAATTCTATTCAGGTTCATTGTATTCACTTATGGCTAAACAGATTGGGAAAGGTATGAATCCACCTCTTCTCCCCCCATCTATGGGTTAATTAGTAGGATTTGTATTAATAATTTGTTATTCTCTCAATAAAATTCTGGCTTTAAATCACCTTTTCTGCCTGCAAAACAAACTGCTCTTTTAATTATCTTAGAGAACCTTTTCTGTCTGCCATCATCATGGCTGATGCTAAACACCAGAAGAGCATCATCACTATGTCACTTTGGTCTCATGTTTTCTACTGACATAAAGTGGAGCAAATACATTGAATCATTAGCTGCATCTACTGCAAGGAAATTTTTCTCATCAGAATCCATCTTGTACATTTTGTACATCTTGTACATCTTGTACCATTCATCCATATCTGATCTGGTGCTCCTGCTGCACATCTTGAGATTCTTGACAAAATTCAAAGAAGAGTCTGTAATGTAATCAATCCTGACCAGGCATCTCAACTTGTCACTTTCTTACCGATGTAATATGGCTCCCCTCTGTCTTTTCCACAAATATTTCCATGGCAACTGATAAGAGTACAGGTCGGGTTTAAAATGTCAGTAGTTCCTCTAGGCAAGTCAAAGTTAAAAAGGGACAAGAGAGAAATCACAGCAGTTTAAATAGCATCTAATGGTCCAATCCACCCTGGGCTGGAGGGGACACAAGTCTATGCTGCTGCCACTGCTGATAGGAACAGTCCATTAAGTTGGGGAGGAGGAGATAACTGGTTATACCAGTTACAATAAAGAATAGCTAACCGCAACTATTCTGATGAATAAGTACTAAGTATCACCAGTTTTATAATTGTACTAGCTAAATTAACCGCACATTGCTGCATGTGACACATTTCTTTTTTGTAAGAAAATGATGATTGATTTTAAATTATTGTTATAATTTGTGGAGAAAAACGATACATTTCATTATTACTAAATGATCTTGCTGATGTGACCTCCATCTTCTGGCTTTCTCCTTCTATATTTTGGATAAGAGTCATTTCCTTGTTCAAATTAAAATTTAATTTAAATCAAGGGGAAAAAAAATTTCAGTGGGGTTGGGGGGGGGGTTGTACCCCCCCACCTTGGTACCTATTTTGATCAAAATGAAATACACTTATCCAACTACCCTGGGTAATGTAGTCTGAGAATATATATGGTTCCGGAGCGGGGGGGGGGGGGGGGGGGCTATCTCCAAAACCAAACAGGAGTTCAATAACAAACAGACAGAGGCTCCAACTTTATATATATATCTTCCAGTGGTGCTGAAGATAGAAACCTGATGCAATTGCTTGTTTTTGCCTGTATTATGCTGTTGAGTAGATTTGTTTTTCTACGTGACACCGATTTCTTGTGAGCTTTAGTATTGAGTTTATGGTTAGCAAGCTAGTCCGATCACTCATTACTACTTTCAGTATTTTGCATTAGCCCAACAATTGTGGCCTTGTGTCAAACTATGCAAACTTTAGTTTGAATGGCAATACTCCTACTTTCATCTATTTCCTTCAATTTAAACTTATTCTGTCTGTACTTTCAAGTTAATCCCATTATGGGACAAGCCGACATTGAGGCTGGTTTCATTGAGCATTTGCTAATCCAGGATGAGTGATGGGTTCATCACCTTAAGCCAGAGACAAAGAAACAATACATGCAGTTGAAACACCCCTCTTCCAAAAAAAGAGCCAACATTGTTGGGATGCAAAAGGCATTTTGTTACTTACATTATTCAGACTGTTATCCTCATCTTCATTGCCATATTCACGTTTCAGCCGTTGTACACTCCGGCCTTCTTCAGGTGATTGGAATTTTGAACCAAACCCTTTATTTCATTCACCGGGGTAAACTGTTCTAGTTCCATATGCCATGCCTCTTCCAGATCTGTTATTTTCCTTTAACTCAACTCTCCAAGTTTGGTTCATCACTGCTGTGGCCTGGTATTGAACTCACAACTCTTTAGGTCTTGTCACTGGATCTAAACAACATCTTTATCCACTGGGCATTTTGATTATTGACTATCTTCAAATGGCTACACCATCAACGGAGAGTTCTATTCTATTATTTTATGAAGATCAAACGCTCAGAAAAAGTGACGAAAGGAGTTTTGTTCATCAAGACAATGCTCCAGCACACAAGCCCTTGGTTTCATTGGCTGCTGTGCATGACTGTGGCTTTGAACTGGTTGATCACCCTCTCTATTTTCCTGATTTGCTCCTATCTGATTATCATCTGTTCCCCAACATAAAAAAACACTTGGCTGGTTTGTTTTGTTTTATGGCATATCAACCTCAATGGGTTATTTAATGCAGACAAGATTTTTATTGCTGATAATATTTTTTTGCAAAAATGTATTGTTGGTAATAAATTTTCCAAAAAAATTTTGCTGGTATTAAAACCTATATTTATACTTTCATAGTGTTTTTTTTCAAAAATGTATTGCTGGTAATATTTTTTTTTTTCTACAAAAATGTATTGGTTTGGTTCATTTTGTTTTACGGCATATGAACATCAATGGGTTATTTAATGCCAACAAGATTTTTTTTATTACTGATAATATTTTTTTCAAAAATGTATTGCTGGTAATAATATATTGCTAGTAATAATTTTATCTCCAAAAATTCATTGCAAAATTCATTTTGCAAAAATGTATTGCTGGCATTAAAACCTATTTTTACACTTTCATAGTGTTTTGACCCCAGTTTGGGGGGGAGGAACTATTTTTCCATAGCTGGGACCCTAACAAGTGCTACCACCCCAGAGTCAGGGTGGACCTGGGAACATCAGCAATTAAGAGGTGATTCCTCAAAACCTCCTAATCAGAAACCTTGTTGTTGGATGTACTTTATCATCCTACCCAGGATGCCATTTGGTTGGGAACCCGTATTGCAGTGATGATGATGTCTTATCTGTGATTGATGACTTTTTTTGATCGACAGGATGAAAGCTTCTACACCATTGGTATCTAAGCATTACAACACCAATGGAAGATATGTACGGACTGCAGAGGGCAGAGACTATGTTAAAAAGTAAACCTAATTTGTTCACACACCATGAGAATATCTTGGTCAGCCTATGAACTTTTCAGCAAACCCTCACATTTTCAGGAATATTTATAAATTGAAGAGTTATGACTTTGTAGTCAAGAAAAACTAACCTGATTGTAATTTTACTGGTTTACTGTCCTTTGTTTCATTTGTGTAATAATAAGTGGATTTAAGTCTGAAATAGAAAAAAGAAAAAAAAATAATTACATTTTTAGTGTTAAGAGCATTCTAGATTTACCTAGTGGAGACTTACCTCAGTGACCCAAAAGGGCCAGAGTCGTGTGTATATTTTGCAATGGAGTGTGGAAATAGCGAATTGGCAAGCTTCGGACTGAAAGTGAAACCAGGTAGCACTTCATGTGGACAGAAGTGGTGGAGTTTCTTGTAGCCATTTTTATTGGCTGGTTCCAGGCACTCATGGCTGGTCAGGTGCATAAAAGCACAGTACGCTCATTCAAAGAGGAGACTCGTTTTTGGCGAGAGGAGTGGCTTACACGAAATTAAGGAATGGAGATGTCAGTATTTGTGGAATTAATATGCCTATTGCACTGTGTACCACTGTTTTACCCATGTATGTAGGCCTCCCTTGGTCAGGGTTGACCATGGGTAGCAACCTAGTTGTCTGCTTAGCTGGAGCATCAACGTCTGTAACTGTAGAGGCCAATGCAGAAGTTCAAGACTCAGCAAAGTGTTGAAGCTATATTACAAAAGACTCAACTATAATCTGTTGGTCATATGACAAGGTGTAAGACTATATTCCAAAAACTCCAATTCAGAAAGGCAGCCAGTTGGCAGCAAAGAAGCAGAGCCTCACTGAAGAGATACAAGGCTTTCCTGCAAAGTATGGCTTCTCTGAACAGATATGTCTTACCTGCAAAGTAAGGCCTCACTGAAGAGATACTATGCTAGGTACCTCCACTAATTCGTGATACTTAAGGTTTAAAATGAAAATACCTTTCTTGAAGCTTTCATTTTAGCTTTAATTGTAAGCTAATTTTATATTTACTATTTCCAGTAAGCAAAATACTCTGTAGTGCATTTCAAACAGAAATTATATTGATTGGAACAGATTTTCATTTTTTTTTTTTTAAATAGTGATTAGTACCCTTTTTTAGTTGTCTTTCATCATAATGTAATTTTCATTATTAAAAAATCTTCCAAAAATAAAATATTTTTCTGAAATTTTATTTGAGGAATATTAGCTGATGTAAAGTATAATTAATCTTATTTGAAACAAATATTATTTACTTTTAGTTTAAAATAACACATAAATGCAATTTTAAAACAAACAGTAGCTGTTTTTAATCTACAGTAGCCATGTTTACATGATTGAAAAGTGACAAAAAAGTGATGACAGTTTTATTGTCATTCTACAAAGACTATCTGTAAAACATAATTTAAAAAAATGACATACACAACTTTTTTATGTAATTTTTAAGTACTCAGTAATTTTAAAAATGTTGGAAAATATTCTCTGTAATCTAATTTTAGGAATGTCAACTTTAAATTTAATATAGTCATCACTTTTATTTTCTGATAATGCTGTGTATGGTTGCCCATACTTTAAAAAAACAAACATAAAAAAAATGTTTTTTTTAAATCTTGGTGCATAATGATTTGTATTAAGCTTTTCATTTATCATTAATAAATATAGTTTTCACAAAATGAAATTAATGTAATACAGAATTTTAAAAGATTTATATATAAATTATTATAATTAAAATTTTAAAAAAATGAAAACAATTCTTGTAAAAATTCATTATTCAAACAAACAAAATTTTTTCTAAAGACAATAGTGTTCTTCATAAATCTTATAAAAGCAATTAAAAGCTTTTCTAATTAATGTCATAGTTTTATTGCATTTTTTATTTTATGATTCAAAGTGGATATTCAGGAAATGAGTAGCAGTTTTAAAAAAAAATTTGATGATTGACATTCTCCAAGGAGTCCTACTTTTAATTAATAAAACAAATTTTGCAATTTAATTTTTTTAAATTAAGTGAGGGGTAACATGTAAAAATAAAACATTTCTACTGAGATTTTCTAAAGAAATCTAAAAAATAATTTTATTCATTTGTGATTATGTTTTAAAAGTTTCATTAAAATCCAACAGTTATTTGATTTTTGAAAATTTCCAAATGAATGTGTTTTTATTTTTTTATCAGAAAAAGGCACCAAAACACCCACAGTAATCTTTGGCTGACCACTGACACAAAAAAACATTTTTAACCAAAATTTTAAATGTACTAGAAAGGATAAAAAAAATTTAATAAAATCATAAAAAATACTTTGATCTTTCCTCTTAATAATAAACATTTTGACAATAAAACTTTGTTTTTATTAAGTTTGAGTCATTTTGTCATCATGCTATGCTATTTTTTCAGCAAATTAGTGAATACTAGACTGCAAATTTGGGCCTTGATGAAGTGAATAATGGTCTCTCTCATCTGTCAATTTAAGGATTCTCAAAAGAAACAGAAAATGACAAGTCAACATAGATGTGCATTAACCAACAGGCAAACTCCCTCTCAGAATGAAACCGTGAAAAAGAGTTGAAAAAAATTGGCAGTGCCACAAAACCAAGACCACCAGAGGCTGTCAAACTCTCCTCTTCAGCCAATGTAGAGAAACATTCTTCCTGTAAATGCAAA
>OZ038499.1:57813322-58118322 GCA_964036315.1 Acanthosepion esculentum
TTTGACTCCTCAACAGCAGTGGCCTCATTTTGAATTTAAAGCAAGGTGATTTGGGATCAGAGGAGAAGTTTGAAGTGGATTAGCCATTAGTGGGGTTTGGTGCACACCATTTTTTAAAGGTTGAAATCGACAATTGCTTGGTAAGGTGGGTTGGCATGTTGATTGATCGATGTCACTGTGGTAGGTTGATTGGTTGTCAAGATTATCAAGGGGAGGGGAGACTGGAGTGGTTAGTGATGATTGATTAAGCAGAAAGTCTCTGTTGGGTTTTGGTCAAATGAAATGGGAAAGGGATTATGATGGTGTCTCGCTATTACAACTGAGTAGTGAGTTCAATCTTTAAAGAGTGCTCCTTTAATTTTGGACTTGTGCCATATCTAAAACATGCTTAGTAAATCAGAGCACTTCAATGTGGTGTAATGGTGAGTAAGCTTGTCCCACTCAATCAATTACGGCCAAGTAGTGAGTTCAATCTTCACTGGGTCCTCCATACTTTTGGCCTTGTGCTACATGTAAGTTTCACTTACTAAATCACCATACACATAATTATTAGTAATTTGGTACCTGCCACTTCACTGGCAGCAAGATGATCACATTTCAAATCTAAACTGTCCATTTATGTTGGTACCAATCCCAGGAAATGACTACTAAAAATCATTGTGTCCCAAATTTATAGACAAATCCTACAGATGCATGCTGGGATTTCTTCCTAGCCAGTAAAAATGGATGATTTTCAGTCTTACCCACACATTTTTTCCATTCTTGCCTTGAAGTTAGAAAGCTATAATTATCCATTACATCACCCATACATACTCTTTTAAATATTGCATATGTTTAGATGATATTAATAAACGTTGCATGTGTCAGCAACATTGCAATTTATGAGCTTTGAAAAAAATAACATTGTACACATTGAGACAATATTAATAAATGTTGCTTGTATTAACAACATCTTGTCACTTTGCTGTCGTTCAATAAAATTTCTGATGTAAATAGTCTATTTCCATGAACATTTATTCACAATTTAAAGTGTACGGGGGGGGGGGGGGGTTCACATTGATTTTTTTTTTAAATTAAATTTTTTGTTATTTATAATATAACACACCTCAGAATACAATGAAACCAAGTACTGTCCAAACAATCAAGTACACTAAAACACGTAACCTGGTTATTATCAAAATGAGACAAAAAATTATGGATGTTAAAGATTTAAATTTTAAACTCTCTAAATCGGCAAATTAATTAATATTAATGCCTTACCACTGAAATTGGCATTTTTCATTTTGTTGCAAGTTGAAAAAATAAAACATAATTGGTGAATGGAAAAGTACAGATAATTGCTGACCTGACCAGGTGAATTATATAGATGGAAAGTTTTGTGGTAAAAAATTCAGGTCAGAATTCAGTTAATTATGTTTTCAGGTTAATGATTAGCAGTTTAGCGATTAAAAACTTTGGGAAGTTCTAAATTTATTGCTAATTTATTTATAATTAAAATTTATTTTAATTGTGTTCCAAATTTCCCTCCTTATTCATTATTTATTAATGCATCACCGATTGTTTCTTGCTTCGCCAAAGATTACTTTTGGAAAAAGCATTGACCGAAAGGTTCCTATTGGTTAAATAATGATGTCCATTTTGTTACATTATATATATATATATATATATATATATATATATATATACACACACACTAGAAAGAAAGTCAAAAATCATTCTCTTGATTTTTCTATTATCACAAAAGCAGGGGGTTAAACCAGTACATCATTTTTCTACATAAATAATAGAGTGTGGAGAAATGTTGATGAAATAGAAAAAGAAATTAAAAGATTAATAATTTTTGCATAAAGTAATACTATTCTTATAGTGAGAATGTGGATAATTTTTGACTTACCTGTATATACCTATATAATAAATGCAAATGTCAGTGTTAAAAGGGACACAACTCTAACTTTTACTAGCTCATGTTACAGAGATTTTGGATTCCCAAGGTCTCATTACTGTGATTGTTTCCACTGATTTTTTACGTGGCTTTTTGCAACAAATTTTTTGTACGATAACAATTTTTATAAACTGGAAATAAATTTGGGAATAATTGAAATTAATTGGGAAATCCAGCAAAAGTCAACCATGAAATAAAAATAATTGTTTGTACAGAAATTAAGGACTGATGCACATTAAACTGTCTTTAATTTAAGTGGCGGCAGATGAATTATCATTGAACTTTTAAATGGTAAGATTAAATATTAATGCAATACTTAAATGCAGAGATCAATTTTGAGTTTTTCTGTAGTTTATTGTTGCCTATTGGATATGGCAGCAGTATGCCTCACAAAAAGAAAATTGAACCAGATTGCAATCAAATGAGCCAAGGCTGCAGCAAGGAAAAGAATGTCCCGTAATAATGAAAACCCAGATCAAACGGCACCCAGAAAAACTTCCAATGCTGAGAATATGCAAGGACTTACAGATTCTCAAACTCCTGAACAAGTCAAAGGCCCAATCAAGAGCTAACTTAAATACCACCCAATAGGGCAGCTTTTAAGCTAGAGTGTGTGTGTGTACATATATATATATATATATATATATATATATATATATATATATGATGGACTCTCCCGTCGAACTCGACATATGAGGGTCAGACAGATCAGTTCCCAGAAACTGAAAGCCCGACACCCACACAGGATTTGATTATAGTGGTGAAGGCTTTGTGCAGGGCCATCCACACTTTTTGGAGGGACGAATACAGGGACCTGGTGCAACGAATGCCACAAGGTCCCCAAACGACCCTCTGCAGGTTTTGAATTCAGAGTTGTCCTTCTCCTAGACCAGTTGCCGTCCAAGGCTATAGAACCCAGTCTGTCCTGCTATTTACCCATAGTTGGAGGGAGAAGAAGAGGATTCACACCTTTCCCAAGGGTATTAGCACGTAAGTGAATGTAAAGGATTCGACTGGAATTCAAACTCGGCTCTCCGATTCCTCAATCCAAGCTGTTACCCATTACTCCACCGTGCCATGTATGTGTGTGTGTGTATATATATATATATATATATATATATATACACACACACACACATGAATATATATATATATGGTTTAAAAATGACAATTGCAAAAATTATTCTGGGAAATTTAATCGTGTGTGTGTGTGTGCACACACACGCAAACACAATATCCACAAAGTCTTTAGAAAATTTCAAAAAGTCATTACGAAAAACTTAGAAGAGTTGGCAACTAAATGCTTGTTGCATATTAATATGTACTTATTTAAGTTCTTTTAATGATATTACTTGTTTTATTAATGTTTTTATGCTTCAGACATGGACAGAAACTGAATATCTCTACGATGTCCTTCGTGCAACAAATGGGGCCCATATTGAAATTTATTAACTATTTGCATATAAACTTTGGAGGCACAGTGAAGTAATAGATTATGTCTCATACTGAGGAATCAGAAAGCTGAGTTCAAATCCCAATCAAGTTCATTACATTCACTTACGTACTAATACCCTTGGGAAAGGTATGAATACATCTTTCTCCCCCCACCAGTTACGGATAAATAGCAGGATAGACTGGGTCCTATAGCCTTGGGTAGCAACCAGTTTACATGAACAACAACTCTGAATTCAAAACCTCCAACTATGGGTAAATAGTAAAGCAGTCTAGGCTATGTAGCCATTATTGGCAACCAGTCTAGGAGAAGGACAACTCTGAATTCTGAATCATATGGGCCCTGGCAAAGCACATATGATGCAACTAAGGAAATGGTCGTGAAATTTGCATTGACTTCATGATCCCAACTACAGTCAACCTCATACATTCATATAAACTTCACTATTACTTCAGCCATTTTCCAGTTTCCACTGTAATTTTAATGAATTTTTACATTTTCTAGCGACTTTGTGGACACTGTGTGTGTGTGTGTGTGTATGTATATATATATATATTATATATAAAAATGAAAAACAATGTATTATCATTCTTGATAGATCTAGGTGATGGAAACAAAAACAAAAAGGAACTAAATAAAATTGGCTATATCCTATACACACACAAAAAGAAAAATAAATAAATTTAATTTCCCAGTGTTTCTTATTTGTGTGCAAATATAGTCAACATCGAGAAACTTAATCCAGTGAAGTCCTCAGGGACAAAATACATCACATGAAAATTTTTTTCACTGTCATGCAACTTCCCAACCAAGTCAAATATTTGAGTGTAAGGTTGAAAATTTTAAAAACGCCAATGCCTTACAACAACTACAACAATATTTTCAACCTCTGCCAACAGGAAAAATTAGCACTTATAATATTTCCAGGTCCAAAGAATGTTTTAAACCAGAAATCTGGTCTCTTAAGTCCTTGCTTACATATTAGAAAATTCCTCTTAAGCACATATGAGGCTGAATTAAAAAAAAAACAAAAAAAAAAAACAAAAGTAATGTACATTTCAGTTAACCCTCCACCGATACATTTACAATACCCTTACTGTTCTTCTCTTCCCATTTCTTCTTTTTCACATTCTCCTCCTCTCTTTCTATTACCAGCAATAAATCATTGAAGGAAAAAATTATTACCAGCAATACATTTTTGAAAAAAAAAAAAAAAAAAAAAAAAATTACCAGCTGTACATTTTGAAGAAAAATTAGCAGAAATAAAAATTTTGTCGGTATTAAATAATCCACTGAGGTTGATATGCCGTAAACCAAACCAATCTTCAGCCTTTATGGGCAATAGGTCTAGGAGAAGGACAAAACATAGGATTATCAACTATCCATTGAAAAACATATTTGCTATGGAAACTGCAGTGGCAACACCTAGTATGTTGAAGCTGTGGCCCATAATTCAAAGTCAGAGTGTATAGGATTTGAAAAAGAAATAGAGAGACCCTAGTTTGGTTTTATATTGAGCCTGAAAGCATTCACTCAGATAGTGGCCACTTTTCAATTAACATAATTAAGATGGAATGATGATACAGTTATCTAACGATGTATGACCCGATACATAATTGAATAGTTTCACATCATGGCAATTGTTCTAATGAGCTTCTTTTGGAATAAAACTAATACCACCCTGTTCCTCATTTATAAACAGTCACATCCCAGTAAATGTTCATTTATTGTCATTCAATCTGTATTATGGATTCATTATTCGTGGCATTGTGTGAAAATGATGTAGTGGACTGGACATAATTTCTTTTCCTTTTTAATCATTTCACCCTAAGTAAGGTGATAAAGCCACTAAGATGTAAAAGGTAACTTATAGTGAAAGAAAATGAGATGACATTATTGAGTAGAAAGGACAATAAAAGAATAGGATTCAAAAAGATAGAAGATGGCAACTGACGCTGATTTTAAATTATTGAAGATTGTAGTTGACAGGAAAGCAAGAAGCCAGAAGAGAGTTCCACAAGTGCAAGAGAAGAAACTATCAGAATAGAACTTACAGTTACATCTATTTCAGCTGTAAAATGATGAGACTAAATTGCCAATCTAGTACTACGCTGAAATTCATGAGGTCAAAGTACCAAATAGGAAAGCTCCTCGGAACAATTGCCATGAAAATGTTTATAGGAAAGAAACAGGCAACCAAGATGCCAGGTCAGAATTATTAACATAGCAGATTCTTATTATAAATAATAACAGCAACAGAGACATGTCACCTGGAATTTAAAATTAAAATTAAAATTTAAAAAAATAAAACTGCATGACTCACCCCCAATGCAGGATGGATTATCAGCCCAAAATCCAGATGGAAGTGTTGGTCGATCCCAAAACTCATCGCGAACACATGCCAGCACTAAGTGAAAGGAACCTGGAGCAGCATCTTCATTTAGTTGATAAAACAAAAGACACATCTCAGATCTGGAATAACAAAACACAAACAATAATTTCAGATCGCTGTCTGTCATAGTTTGAGCAAGAGGCCATGATGTCTTTAATCATCACAAATCTTTCCAAACCAAAAAAAAAAAAAAAAAAAAAAAAAAAAAAAGCACCATATTTATTGCTGCTGTAAAATGAAACCTTATTTACAAAGTGTGTCATTATTTTTTTTTTTTTTTAATGTAAAAATAATATGTATATTTCCATATAAAGTTCTCACTTCAGTGTGGCATCATCTGCTTTAGTGCAGATCAAGTTCAATCTATTCAGGGTGCACAGTGATTGTAATCTTCAGTCAGACCAAGCTAAATTACTAAATACCATACCATACAATTTGGTTGGTTTGGATAGTTTTATGGCATATCAACATTTTATTTAAAGTTATTTATAGTTAAATTCTGTCCAACAATACATACGCAGACAAAGGTTTGGTTTGTACGCGATTTAGAAAAAGTACACATAAGGTTAGGCACAGTGGTGCAATGGATAGCGGCTCGGATTGAGGAATTCGAAAGCCGAGTTTGAATTCCAGTTGAATCCATTACATTCATTTACGTGCTAATACCCTTGGGAAAGATATGAATCTTTCTCCCCCCCCCCGGCTATGGGTAAATAGCAGGACAGACTGGGTTCTATAGCCTTGGATGGCAACTGGTCTACCGCAGAAAGAAAGGGCAACCTACTGCAGGAAAAAATCTGCCTCGTCAGTCATGTATCAAAAGATACATGATTGCCTAAGCATGTATCATGCATAGCAAATAACTGACCAACATGTATGTTTGGCTTGTACAAGAGTTGAAAAAAAAAAAAAGAAAAAAAAAAGAAAAAAAGGTATACATAGATTGTACGAGAGTCAAAAAATGTAGACATTGGTTTGGTTTGTACGAGAGTCAAAAAAGGTACACATATGATGGTTGGTTTGTATGAGAGTAAAAAAGTTACATGTTTGTTTGGTTTGCATGATAAAACACTAGTACAGAGTAAAAAAAAAAAAAAAAAAAAAGAAAAAAAAAGGTCCCTTTTTGAGGATTTTGACCATTTGCACGGGGGATGTAGTTGGTTTATTCCAGACATCAATTGACAGAGTAATAGGGAAGTGGTAAGTAAAATCATCTTGTAGGTCCATTACTACTGTAGTGTATTTGATACTTACTGAATTGCAATATATGTGTCCTTGTGCCAGACTAAGCTTAATAAATGTCAAAGCAAACAGACATTTCCTGCATTTGTTTTCATGTGCAGAAAACATTGTGACATTTTAAAAAGTTAATATGAGCAGATGGTCAATGATTAATAACTGAAAATCATGCTTGTCAAATGAAAACAAAAAAAACTTATCGATTTTCTATTTTTATCCTAATTTGTAATTGTATGCAATTCACAAGGAATCAATCACAATTTCAAATTTTACATTTAAGAAGTCAGGGATCAATTTGACAGTGTTTATATGATGAATAAGACCCTCTTCTAAAATGATAAAAAATATCAATATAAAATGTTGCAAGATTGCAAATGACAAAGAAAGAAAACTACAGGACCTTTTAGACAATGTAGTAAAAGAAAGGGAGCAGATAGGACAAGCTATCATAGGAAAGGGAGCAGATAGGACAAGCTATCATAGGAAAGGGAGCAGATAGGACAAGCTATCATAGGAAAGGGAGCAGATAGGACAAGCTATCATAGGAAAGTGAGCAGATAGGACAAGCTATCATAAGAAAGGGAGCAGATAGGACAAGCTATCATAAGAAAGGGAGCAGATAGGACAAGCTATCATAAGAAAGGGAGCAGATAGGACAAGCTATCATAAGAAAGGGAGCAGATAGGACAAGCTATCATAGGAAAGGGAGCAGATAGGACAAGCTATCATAAGAAAGGGAGCAGATAGGACAAGCTATCATAGGAAAGTGAGCAGATAGGACAAGCTATCATAGGAAAGTGAGCAGATAGGACAAGCTATCATAGGAAAGTGAGCAGATAGGACAAGCTATCATAAGAAAGTGAGCAGATAGGACAAGCTATCATAAGAAAGTGAGCAGATAGGACAAGCTATCATAGGAAAGGGCAGAATGTTTGTCAGAGTAAGAAAAAAAAAAAAAAAAAAAAATAAAGACAGAATGTACTGTTGTCCTGAACTAAGATGCATGGGGTTACTGAGAGGGAGAGAATGTGAGAAAAAGAAGACATTATTAAGGAGAGAGAACATAAAAGAACAAGAATTATAAAAGACAGAAGATAATGACAGACATCAGATTTAAATTTTTGGTGATCAAAGTTGACTGGAAAGCAAGTGAAAAGAAACTGTTAACATACAACTTAGGATTACCTCTAACCCTTTCGACTATAAAATGATGAGACCTTGTTGTCAATCTAGTACTGCACTTAAATTCATAAAGTTTAGGTACCAAAGAGGAAAGCTTTACAAATCTTTGTGATAGCCTCACAAGTTGTTTAGGGATCTCAGTGGTTTAGATATCACCGTGGTAGCCTCTCAAGTAGTTTAGGGATCTCAGGGGTTTAGATATCTTCATGGTAGCCTTGCTAATCATTTACAGTTCTTTGTGGTAGTCTCTCCAGTAGTTTAGAGAGCTTCAGGGTAGTCTCTTTATTTGTGGCTGTTATGGCTGCGTATTGTATTTGCTTGATGCTGTCAAAAGATTTGTTTTGCACTAAATCCCAATAAAGTTTGTTATATTAATTTATTGCCCAATAATGTCTGGTACATTCATTGGTTTGGCATCAACTTTGACATAGATAAAAGAATGGTCAGAGGTACCCAAGGGAGGCATCAACACTGCAGAACATTGATCAGGGTATGAGATGAGGAACAGGTCTAATAACATAGCATCACCTGTATCAGGAACACAAGTAGATGGTTGGTTGATTTTGTTTAGCAACATCTCAACTTCTACGGTCATTTTGTTTAGCAGCATATCAACATCTCTATGGGTTATTTAATGCCAAAAACTAAATGTTTTGTTTGCAATTTTATGCCTTAAACTACAAATATTTTGTACACTCAAGGTAAAGGTATCTTTTTTTTTTTTAGACATATAGTTTGTAGATGATAAAATGTATTGTTGCTATTTTTTTTAATGTATTGTTAGTAATTTAAAAAATGTTTTATTGGGCATATTTAAAAAAATGTATCATTCATAATTTTTTTTAAAAAGGTGTATCATTTGTCATTGTTTAAAAAGAAGTATCATTATATATTTTTAAGATATATCATTTTTATATTTATATATATATATGAGAAAAAGGTACACATATGCTTGGTTTGTATGAGAGGAAAATGCTACATTTTTGTTTGGTTTGCATGATAAAACACTAGTACAGTTTGAGGATTTTGACCATTTGCACGGGGGATGTAGTTGGTTTATTCCAGACATCAATTGACAGAGTAATAGGGAAGTGGTAAGTAAAATCATCTTGTAGGTCCATTACTACTGTAGTGTATTTGATACTTACTGAGTTGCAATATACGTGTCCTTGTGCCAGACTAAGCTTAATAAATGTCAAAGCAAACGGACATTTCCTGCATTTGTTTTCATGTGCAGAAAACATTGTGACATTTTAAAAAGTTAATATGAGCAGATGGTCAATGAGTAATAACTGAAAATAATGCTTGTCAAATGAAAACAAAAAAAAAGACTTATCGATTTTCTATTTTTATCCTAATTTGTAATTGTATGCAATTCACAAGGAGTCAATCACAATTTCAAATTTTACATTTAAGAAGTCAGGGATCAATTTGACAGTGTTTATATGATGAATAAGACCCTCTTCTAAAATGATAGAAAAATATCAATATAAAATGTTGCAAGATTGCAAATGACAAAGAAAGAGAACTAGAGGATCTTTTAGACAATGTAGTAAAAGAAAGGGAGCAGATAGGACAAGCTATCATAAGAAAGGGAGCAGATAGGACAAGCTATCATAAGAAAGGGAGCAGATAGGACAAGCTATCATAAGAAAGGGAGCAGATAGGACAAGCTATCATAAGAAAGGGAGCAGATAGGACAAGCTATCATAAGAAAGGGAGCAGATAGGACAAACTAACATAGGAACATAGGAAAGGGCAGAATGTTTGTCAGAGTAAAAATAAAAAAAAAAAATAAAGACAGAATGTACTGTTGTCCTGAACTAAGATGCATGGGGTTACTGAGAGGGAGAGAATATGAGAAAAAGAAGACATTATTAAGGAGGAGAGAACATAAAAGAACAAGAATTATAAAAGACAGAAGATAATGATAGACATCAGATTTAAATTTTTGGTGATCAAAGTTGACTGGAAAGCAAGAAGTGAAAAGAAACTTAACATACAACTTAGGATTACCTCTAACCCTTTTGACTATAAAATGATGAAACCTTGTTGTCAATCTAGTACTGCACTTAAATTCGTAAAGTTTAGGTACCAAAGAGGAAAGCTCATCAGACCAAAATTACCATAAAAATATTTATAGAAATGGCACAGGAAATTATGTTATATTGGTGGGAAAGTGACTGAAGCAGAGATATCAGATCGGGACTTTGCAGATTCTTCTGTTTTTTTTTTAATGAAAAATCTCTAAATATATAGCAGAAGCACCTGATCAGATGAGATAGCAATATTCCATGCACGGGCGAATGGTGGACTTATAAGTATATAAATAAATGGGCACCTCGACGTGGTATAATGGTTAGCAAGGTTGTCTCTCCCTAGATCAATTACAACTGAATAATGAATTTGATCCTCATTGGGTGTTCTGCACTTTTGGCCTTGTGCAACATCTAAGCTACGCAAATCCTTATAAATGCAGAAAACCGATTCTGGTGAGAAAACTTGTCTAGCAAAACACAGTGAACCAACTTTGCTAGCAATTGATTCAATATAATCCTTCCATTTCAGGTCAGTGGAAAATGTTTACCATTGTTGATGTCAATATTAGAATCCATTATTCGTTGTGTAACAGAAGACATGTAAGGTAATGAATTCTGGGGACAAGGTGAGATTTCTATACTTT
The DNA here is from genome assembly GCA_964036315.1 of Acanthosepion esculentum. Classification (NCBI taxonomy): domain Eukaryota; kingdom Metazoa; phylum Mollusca; class Cephalopoda; order Sepiida; family Sepiidae; genus Acanthosepion; species Acanthosepion esculentum. The sequence goes on from OZ038499.1 coordinate 57,824,214, forward strand.
TTATTGATTTACCGTTTTAGTCAACTCCAGTTGAGAAAGCAATTGGCATTTTAAGTTTGTAACATTTCTGTTCAGCTTGATTTGCATACATTAATAACAGGATTTAGGATTTGAGATTGCATTTTTCCCCTTTTTTTATTAGGTTTTGCTCAGTTTTAATATATTCACAATTTGTTTGAACCAGTTTAGTTGATTTTTTTTTCTAGGCTCACTTTTTATCTAAGTTTGATGGGATGTGGTTTAGAGATCTTTGTGGTAGACTCAAGTTGTTTTGGGATCTCAGTGGTTTACAAGTCTTTGTGGCAGCCTCACAAGTTGTTTAGGGATCTCAGTGGTTTACAAACCTTTGTGGTAGCCTCACAAGTAGTTTAGGGATCTCAGGGGTTTAGATATCTTCATGGTAGCCTTGCTAATCATTTACAGTTCTTTGTGGTAGTCTCTCCAGTAGTTTAGAGAGCTTCAGAGTAGTCTCTTTATTTGTGGCTATTATGGCTGCGTATTGTATTTGCTTGATGCTGTCAAAAGACTTGTTTTGCACTAAATCCCAATAAAGTTTGTTATATTCATTTATTGCCCAATAATGTCTGGTACATTCTTTGGTTTGGCATTAACTTTGACATAGATAAAAGAATGGTCAGAGGTACCCAAGGGAGGCATCAACACTGCAGAACATTGATCAGGGTATGAGATGAGGAACAGGTCTAATAACATAGCATCACCTGTATCAGGAACACAAGTAGATGGTTGGTTGATTTTGTTTAGCAACATCTCAAGTTCTATGGTCATTTTGTTTAGCAGCATATCAACATCTCTATGGGTTATTTAATGCCAAAAACTGAATGTTTTGTTTGCAATTTTATGCCTTAAACTACAAATATTTTGTACATTCAAGGTAAATGTATCTTATTTTTATTTTAGATATTTTGTTAATGATAAAATGTACTGTTGCTAATTTTTTTTAATGTATTATTAGTAATTTTAAAAATGTTTTATTGGCCATATTTAAAAAAATGTATCATTAATAATTTTTTTAAAAAGGTGTATCATTTAAAATATAAATATATATATATATATATATATATATATATACATAGTTGGTAATTTTACTACAAAAATGTATTGTTGATTTTTGTTTGAGGGTTCACTATTTGCCTATAGTTGGGACCCTAACAGATGCTACCACCCCAGGTTAGGGTGGACCTGGGAACAACAGTAGTTAAGTGGTTTTTCCTTGCCCCTCCAATCTCCCAATCAGAGACCTTGCTGCTGGATGTAGTTCACTGTCATAGCCAAAACAAGAAATACCAGCAGAATTAGCCAATCTAGGTCAGCTTGTAAGCTATGGAGAAATCGTAACAGTATTTTCTCTCTACATTAGTTTGAGTGAACTAGCCATTCTTCGAGTTGAATGAAGAAAAAAAATTTACAAATGGAAGAAAAATCTGCAGCTGAAAAAATAAAGACGTAAACAAAAGCAAACATTTATGAACATGCATGTGTAAAAGAACATTAAATTCATGAATATGCAAGTGTGCAACACAGAGGAAAAACAGACATACAAAGACTCGGAACAAATTGAAAAAAAATGAAATATCATTTAAAACCAGAAGCCCCTGAAGAACGGACATTTACCAAGAAACTTCGAAGTTGGGGAAAACAACCCCCAAAAAATGATACTTAAAAGATGAGAAATCTTTATATAATATTAATGCTCTATTTTTAATATTGTTTTAATATTTTTAATATTGAGCACTATATATAAAAATATCTGCTGTTTCTTAAATCTTTATATATGTAAGACAGTAGATAATGAAGAGTTGATCTGAACAATTATCATGAAAGTATTTTTAGAAAAGGTCCAGTGAAAGCATGAAAGTTAAAACTTAGGGAAAAAAGATCAATCAACATAAAATGTCAGTTATTTTTAATAATACACACTAATATATATATATATATATACTGTAATTCCCCTATGTATAATACACTTTTTTTTGTAAAAAATAATAAGCAAAATTAGGGGTGCATATTATGCACAGGTACAAAAAAATCTTTAAAAAATTGCTGTTTCATAGCTGGATTTCAGTTGCGAAATGACTACTCACCACAAACATGTGACAATTTGACACTAACATTTTTTTAATAAGAGTAGGAAATGCTGGCCATAATGAAATTGGAGAGGTACAATTTATAGGGTTTGATTACAAAACAAGGGGTGTGTATTATGCATGAGTAGAAGCATTTTCCCATGCTTTAAGCACAATCTTAGGGAGGCATATTATACATGGGGAATTATGGTATATATATATAAAAAAGGAAAACTTAGGCAATGTGTTTCATCTTCTGAAAAGGCAAATGTAAGAATTTTATTTTGCTCTAAGTATTTATAAAAATAAAATAAAAAATCATGTTATTTTTTAAAAACTTTAAACTTAAAAACATTCATAAATATATATATATATATACATATCAGGCTAACATGAGCATTAATGAATTAATTTAAGAATGTTTGGTTCAGAAGAAGAGATAGTCCCCAAGTTTTGAGTCTGCCAAACCTCCAGGTTTGCGAACACACTACTTGTTGACCTCTCTGCCTTTGGGTGGAGAGGAACCCAGACAAGGTGATGCCAAAGGGCAGAATCTCATCTGGGGAGACTGCCCTTCAACATCGCCTCGTCTGGGGAGGTAGACAAATCTGAACCTGTTATTACGAGGTCTATGGGGAATTTTTGCCCGGGCCTACAGGCTTGGAAAAACCCACGTTAAACTGGCCTTGTGCCACATCCTGCCTTATAGAGAGGTTGGTAAATAACAGTCCCAACTGATTTTAGTGAATTTATGATGCGACAGCAAATGCAAGAAATGCCCAGGAAATGCAATTTTTCAAAAGTTAAAATTACAGATAGTTGTCATCAAAGATTTTTTGTTCACAGACATTTTTTAAAATTATAAAGAAAAACTCTTTTCATATTTATTTCTTTATAAGATGGTAAATAATAAATATTTGATTATAGATGGGTCACATATTTTTATAATCTTGCAAATATAAAATTATTCTTGTACATAAGTAATCAAATAAATAAATCATGTTTAACATCTTTGTTGTCATATCAAGAATAAAGAAAATGTATAAATCTATTTTCATGTTTGGGTTTTATTAAAATTCTAATCATTGCTTTTTAAGACAATAAACATTGCTGACACAGTCAAAAGTGTATACAGTAATAGCGGTGTCAAGAGAATAACTGTCCTTTTGACATACTGTTTATTTATGAGCACAAAGCTTAAATATTGCCCAGAAAAGCTCTTAAGAAAGAACTTTATAATCAAACATGTTTGTGTGTACAGTTTATTTAGTATGTGTATGTAAATGTTTCCTAAATAAATAAAAAAAGTAAATAAATAAAACAAAATAAAAATATGTAGTTTTTTTTCTATTGAGCATTCAATTTTTAATTTTTAAAAATAAAAGAAAAGAAAAAAAAAATTTTTTGCCTGTACCTAATATATAAATATAAAACAAAGACATATACATACAAGGAAATAAAAAGATGGCTTCTCTGAAGAATAAAATATTGAAAGAACAAAAAATTTTTTTTTTCATTTCAAGGAGTGACTTTGAAACAGACATGAAATCTTAGTAAGGCATGGCAAATGATTGATAACTTGAAAGTTAAACAAACAGAGAAATCTCAGCTTTTACTAAGATTTGCAGGGTTGTATATAAACACACAGAAATTATATACAAGATACACATTATATATCATATCAGTACACTTTATAAATACAAAGATATTTATGTTGAAATAAAATACAAATACTACATGCATACAAATCTTATATTTATAATGCTACTGACTGGTTTTATTACCTTGCGTAGGGTAAATTGAGTAAAATATATATATATATATATAAAATTACCAATGTTTTCTTTGTAAGGATTTATTAAGATTAAATTAAATGTGGCCAATTATTGTTAATATTATTTTTTTATTTAAAAATTTAAAGTGTGAAGTCATCCAGTGTGAACCTGTTGTTTTTTTTCCCCCTTTTTTTTAGAATTCATAAACCATGAAAGCATATATTAAAAGTTTTTTTTTAAAACTTACATCCAAAAGTTCCAACTAATTATAATTTATAATTTTTTAATTCACTTAAAGAAACAAATTAATTCTCTTTCATTTACTTGTATTCATGATTAATTGATTTTTTTTTTACATTTACAATTTGAGTTTGATAAAAAAAAAAGGCCAGAACATCCTTGCTGAAAAGGAAAAACATAGGTGAGACATTCAGCTAGAATGTTTGACAAAATATATGCAATTCTACAGTAAACGACATTCTTTTACTTACTTTGTAAACCTGCTGTAAAAGGTGTGACAGCTTAGTAGTATTAAAAATAAAAGCAACTTTCCCATAATGCATTGTCAACACAAGAAAAACCAATAAAATTATGCATGAATTCTCATAAATTAAAATTTCCTTTGAGTAAACATTTTTTGAGATTCAGTACTGATATAATTTCATTATTATACACTTTTATTATTTATTTACATCCAAGATAATCTCATCATTATTGTTGTTGTTACCATGTCTCAGTCATTGTACTCATTGGCCTTCCTCAAGGGTATACCAATGAGAGTAACCTACAGGGAATTCCAACACAAACTGTTTATTTAATCTTCAGGGGTAGTACTAATTAAGAACAGTCTAGCCCTGTAGATTAAATGAAGGGTTCAGTTTGAAATTAATTGTAGATTACCTGGAATGATGTACCAAGAGGTCACAACAACAAAGATGAGGATAATAGTCCAAATATAAATAATAACTCCTCATCATGGAATCGTTTTAACTAGTTTAATATTTTTTATTGCTTTTTATAACATTCAGCTGGCCAATCCAATATCTTATACATGTATATGTGTGCGTGTGTATGTATATAGTAGCAATAAAGTCACTATAGAGTTATATGTGTGCGTGTGTATGTATATAGTAGCAATAAAGTCACTATAGAGTTATATGTGTGCGTGTGTATGTATATAGTAGCAATAAAGTCACTATAGAGTTATATGTGTGCGTGTGTATGTATATAGTAGCAATAAAGTCACTATACAGTTATATGTGTGCGTGTGTATGTATATAGTAGCAATAAAGTCACTATACAGTTATATGTGTGCGTGTGTATGTATATAGTAGCAATAAAGTCACTATACAGTTACTTATAAAAAAAGAAAATCAAATAAAAATCAAAAATAAAAATCACTGAAGCAAGTGGCTTGCAGATCGAACAGTATCGGTGATTAATTTACTATTGTTTACCATAGCATTTTATTATTATTAACCAGAATCATTTTAATAAATGTCTGGTCAGCTGACTAATTGCTTTGTCTTAATTGTTATTGTAAGTAACAGTATAGTGAATTTATTGCCACCATATATATATATATATATATATATATATGTGTGTGTATGTATGTATGTATGTATGTGTGTGTGTATATATATATATGTATGTATGTATGTATGTATGTGTGTGTATCTTAAGATCATAAAGTTATACAATAAGATTCTAAACCAATTTAATAATCTGAATCATAACAAAAGTTCCAAGAAAAATATTGTTAGGGATACTGGCCAATGTAATTGTAGGAAATCTGACCAATGCCCATTGCCAAACAAATGTTTAACTTTATCTTTTGTTTATCTTTGTTCTATTTCTAAAATAGAGAATCCGACGGTTGAAAAGTTCTATATTGGTAGTACTAAGAATTCTTTCAAGACTAGGTGGTATCAATATATTGTCTTTCACTAATAATACTTATAAAAATATTAGATCACTTGAAATATTTTTGGAGTTTGAAAGATAATAAAACTCCTAAGGTGAAATGGAAAATTTTAAAAATGGCAAGGACATGTAGATCCTTATATGAACCTTGTTTTCTGTGTTTAGATAGAAAATTGCAAAATGTTTTTTAAGCATATCACCCCAAGCAAGGCGGGGGTGCCACTAGCATGTAAGGGGTTATAGAGAGCAAGAGTAAAGAAAAAAAAAAGAGGAGTGTTTAGGGAAAAGATAAAGAGGACAGGAATCAAGATCAAGGCATTAGATGTTGATTGACATTACATTTAAATATTATAGCTATCAGGGAAGCAAGTAAGAGGAAAGAAGTGTGAGATAAGAAGTTGTTGGAATAGAAGAGACAGCTACATTTAACCATTTTGACAGTGAAAGGTTGGGACCGAGATGCCAGCCTAGTAGCATGCTTAAATTCACGCAGTTTGGGAACCAGTAAAAGTAGCTTGTCAGAGCAGTTGCCATGAAAATACTTGTAGAAAAGACAGAGGGAAGCCACAGTATGTCTGAGAAAGTGACTGTAGACAAGATGCCAGATCAGGACCTATCACATTGCATATAAGTCTCTGGATTTTGTCAAGGACCTCAAGATGAAGTGGGGACACTAGACCATATGTGGCAGCAGTCTTCAATGCAAAGGCAAATGGCTGATCTGAAGGATAGGTAAGAAAAACCTGGCGTGACACAGAGAACCAAATTTCCTTGCGGTGGATGAGGCTATTGATTCAACGTAGTTATCCCACCTCAGGTCAGTGGAAAGCATGAGACCAAGCAGGTGCAGTGAAGCACTCTCATGGAGCTGGGCATCAGCTGTCCTGATGGGAGGCAGGGAGGGTTCTCTATGGTGGGTAAATGAGAGGAGTTTCGTTTTAGAGGCTTTAAAGTTTACAAACCATTTCCTGCCCCAGTCACCCAGATTGGCAGTCCTTTGAGACCATCGGCCAGGTTAGTTTTGTCAGTGATGCTGGATTTACTATTGCAGAAGAAGTAAATAGTAGTGTTGTCCACATAGAATCCTTCTTGGAAACTGATGACATCAGGAAGATTGTTGATGAAAACCAGAAACTGTGTAGGACCCAGGATAGAGCCTTGGGGAACACTAGCATTCATATGAAAGGAACTAGAGGAGAACCTGTTTAGAACGACCTTCATTCCACGGTTTGACAGAAATGATTGTATTAAGTCAAATAATCACCCTGTGATGCCATATCCCTGAAGCTCATGAAGAAGGTCAGCATGCCAAACCCTATGAAATGCTTTAGAGTTAGCAAGAGCCACAGCTCTAGCTTCTCCATTATTGTCAGGTGCTCAGTATAAAAATTCAGTTATGGCCTTGAGCATGTCAACAGTAGACTGGGCAAAGCGGAAACCATATTGCTTGTCAGAGAGCAGATCATGGGATGTAAGGTGCTTAACCACTTCGGCACTGATTAAAGCCTCGAAGACTTTACTGAAGAGTGGTAGGAGACTGATAGGACAGTAGTTAGATGGGTCAGAAGGGTCTCCAGTTCTTAAATACAGGGACAACAGATGAGGCCTTCTAACAGGCTGGAAAGCAAGAGTTAGTGAGGCAATAGTTATATACAGTGTAACCCAGATATAAGAGAAACCCGGATATAAGAGATTTTCTCTGGTCCCAAATTAGAGCCTGTGTTAATGTATATATAATAGACCAAACCCGGATATAAGAGACTTCTCCGGTCCCGACAACTCTCTTATATCCGGGTTACTCTGTAGTTTGGAGAGGACTAGAGCCAGTTCTGGAGCACATTCCTTCAGGACTACAGCTGGTATCCCATCCCACCATGAACCTTATGGAAATCTAATTTAGAGACAATGTCCAATATCATCAATCATTTAGTTCATCTCACTCAATAGAGACTCGGTTCCAGGGGGAAAAATCAGGTGTGGGTACTCCAGATGAGTTGAGCATTGAATTGGATGAGAATTATCTAAGCAAAGCATTCAGCCTTATTAGCTGAGGAAGTCAGGACCTCAAATTAAATGAATAAAGGAGATATTGTGGATTTAGGTTCTTTGATAAGAATACTTCATTAAACCAAAGATCCATGTTAATGGTAAATTGTAAACAGTCTACCTTTCACCTTACAATTCAGTTAGACTTGGAATTTGACAATGGTTTTTCTTAGATTTTAGTTGAACTAAAAGATATGGCTTATCTTTTTATGTTGGTAAGATTAATTTGGATTTAATATAATTTTGTATTAATATCCCCAGTGTTAGTAACAACTTGTACAGATGTATTGGTATTTGGTTGGTATTTTGACATTTTGCATTGATTGGTTAACACCTTATATGAAGGATCTTTATTCAACAGTTGCATATTAATTTACCAAGTCTATAGGTATAAATTATTTACTGGTTTCTTAAAAAAGCTATTTATCAACTACAAATTTTTTTTTATTTTTCATATAGGGAACTCACAAAGCATATAACTGATCTACCATTTTGTTAGATTACCACTTCAATTTTTTTTTTTTTTTAGGAAATGTCTAATGTATATGTATCATTTACATTCGCTCCTGTTTAATGTCTGCTGCTGGCATTGATTTGAAATTTACGAGTCATGACCGATTTATGAAAAGTAATTTCTTAATTTTTGTTTCTTCCCTTAGTTTAAATTCAATGTAGGTCATATTCGATTGGTTGATCTGACTAACGCCCACAAAACTTATAAACTCACCTTTTTTCTTGTTTTCATAAAAATGGCTATATTTTGCTTTTAAGTATAAATAAATTGTTCACTTGCTAGTAAATGCGTTGATACGCATCAAAACACGACTGCAATTGTGTAGCGATGTTTACATGTTTTTCGACATAATATCCTAAAATATAGAATATTGCTCTACTTTGTATTGAGCCCTCTTTTAAATTAAATCTTACAAACATTGGAGTTGTACTCTTGTTCTCATCTTAAGTAAATCAACCACTCTCTTGTGTGGTATACACATTCTGATACTTACTGGTCACAGGCACAGGGATCTGTCCCTGTGCTGGTAGTATCACAGCTATGACTAACTTGGAGTGGCTTTGACAAGCTATGATTAGCTAAGACCAGCAGCCCAAATGAAGACACTCAGGTCTCCACGTTAAAATGCGACCTTGTGTTACAACCTGACTGGGGGGGGGGGGGCAAGTAAATATAGCATAAATTTATCTTCTCCCAAGTGGTTTGTAAAACATTACTTGTTATCCCTGAAGCTCATGAAGAAGGTCAGCATGCCAAACCCTATGAAATGCTTTAGGGTTAGCAAGAGCCACAGCTCTAGCTTCTCCATTATTGTCAGGTGCTCAGTATAAAAATTCAGTTATGGTTGTGAGCATGTCAACAGTAGACTGGGCAAAGCGGAAACCATATTGCTTGTCAGAGAGCAGATCATGGGATGTAAGGTGCTTAACCACTTCGGCACTGATTAAAGCCTCGAAGACTTTACTGAAGAGTGGTAGGAGACTGATAGGACAGTAGTTAGATGGGTCAGAAGGGTCTCCAGTTCTTAAATACAGGGACAACAGATGAGGCCTTCTAACAGGCTGGAAAGCAATAGTGAGGCGATAGTTATATAGTTTGGAGAGGACTAGAGCCAGTTCTGGAGCACATTTCTTCAGGACTACAGCTGGTATCCCATCCCACCATGAAACTTATGAAAATCTAATTTAGAGACAATGTCCAATATCATCAATGGGGTTATGTTCATCTCACTCAATAGAGACTCAGTTCCACTCAATAGAGACTCAGTTCCACTCAATAGAGACTCAGTTCCACTCAATAGAGACTCAGTTGTCAAAGGACAGAGTCACAATTGTGGAAAATTATACTGTTAGGTGCTCTGCCCTGGGGAACAGCTGCCTGAGGCCGTGCCTTCTCATTGCACCAGAGACAAGAATTGGTGCTTGCACCGGAGCCAGCGCAACCAACAGTTGTGGGCAATTTTTGTTTCTAGCCCGAGTGTATGCTCTCATGCTCCCCACCTTAAAAACTGGCCTTGTGTCACAACTCGTTTTAGTGGGGAGACAGAGTAAATACCTAATTTGTAACACATTATTTATAATCTTTGTCTTTGGGCAGAGTGTTGCAACTGAGGAAAATTATACAGTGAGGTGCCCAGCCCTGGGGAACAGATAGCCAAGGCTGCGCCCTCTCATTGCAACAGAAAGAGAGAGATTGGTGCTCGCACTGAGGCCAGCACAACCAACAGTTGCCGGTTCTCAGGCAATTTTTGTTCCTAGCCCAGGTGCACGTGCTCGGGCTCTCTACATTGAACTGACCTTATGTCACAACCAGACCTGGTGGGAGTGAGGTGGGTGAGTAAATACAAATTGCTCTCTCAAGTGGTTTGTAACACCCTATTTATCATCGCTCAGCTGCATCTATCTTTGGACAGAATGCACTCAGGGGCAGCTCCGTCAAAGGACAGAGTCACAACTGAGGGAAATTATACTGAGAGGTGCTGGCCCTGGGAAACAGCTGCCCAAGGCCACGCCCTCTCATTGCACTAGAGAGAGTGTTCGGAGCTTGCACCGAGGCCAGCGCAACTAACGTTTGTGGGGTCTCAGGCAATTTCTGTTCCTAGCTTGAATGTATGCGCTCAGGCTCCCCACATTAAACTGACCTTGTGTCACAATGTGATTTTGTGGGTAGGGGTGGGGGGGATGGAGTAAATACCAAATTACTATAAAGTACAGCTGGGGCTTGTAATATCAAAATTCAAAGGAGAATTGAGCGCCAATTTTGCATTTATTCATACAGATTCCATAATATAGGTTTTACTTAATTAATAATTAGCTATTATGTTTCTTAACTCTTCAAATGTTGAATGTATAACTAATTCTAATTTCTATTTTCCCATCTTTACACTATATTAATTTTATCTTATAAATTGTCCCCTGTTCTGTCACCAATGAAATAAAAATTGTTTGTATGGAAAATAAGGATCTACATACATCAAATCGTCTTTAAATTAAGTTGCAGCAGAAGAATTATCATTGTACTTTTAAAAAGGTAAGCTTAAACATTAATACAGCGATTAATTTTGAATTCTTCTGCAGTTTATTGATACCTATTGCATCTACCCCTCCTTAGGTATTGTGATGCTAGTTTCTAGTAAAACATGCACTGCAATTTTGGATACAAAAGGAGAATATGAGTTACTCCACTTGAACCATAAAAGCAACAATAATGGCTAGTATAATGTATTAATATATATTTTTAACCTCACATAATCTGGCCACCCAGAATCTGAGCTCAACGAAAATCGTTCCCTGTCCCTAACTTTTCTAGGACTTTCGAATGAGCTATGAACAATTGAAATCGAACCAGTGGGAGCAGAGGTATTACTTGGACACACACATGCACAAACACACACTGTACTTTATATATAAGGTTATATATGTATATATATATCTGTAGTTCACTGCTACTAAGAAGCAGGGATTTTTTTTCACTTGATGATGGCCATGTTGGCCGAAAGTAGTCGAGGAACCTAACTGAAGTGAGAAAACAAAAATATATTAATATACAACTAAGTGTGTCTGAAAATTTTAATTTTTGAATATTTTTTTATTGTTGAAAACACACACACATATATATATATATATATATATATATATAACCACCATAAATAGAAAAAAATTTTAATATTATCACACATGATAATAATTTAAAGGAAAAAAAAAAAAAAATCAAAAACGAGCCAGCTAACTGGTTTCAAACCTTGCTGACCAGAGGTAAATTGAGGTTAATAAATATTATCAATAAAAGAAACAGAAATTTATGTAAAAAAAAAAAATAAAAAAATTAAATGGAAATCAATTGGAAGCCAAGGAGAAAAAAAATCCTTGTTTGCAGAGCAAAGGCTTCATAGATAAAATAGTGATGTGCAGAATAAGTGACTCAGCAATAATTTTTTTCAATTATTTTTAACTTTAATTACAAATAAAAAAAAATTTATTTTTTTCAATAAAAAATATACCTATTAGTAAAACTAAGAAATAATTTGGCACTTTTTTCTTTTTCTTTTTTAAAAAAAATAACATTAAAAAAAAAAACTGACCATATTTGAGTATTTAACAAGTTTTCTGCTGTGCAAAAAGTGACCCATTGAAGAAATGTGTCATCATTTTAAAACACTTTGTAATTTTATTTTCATAATTTTATTCCTAAATATTCTTAAAAATTCTAGAAAGTTCTAGAATTATTTTAAAGTATATAAAAGAAACCAAAAATATAATTAATTAGTGATTTGTTATGAACAGTTATATGCACACATTGCAATTTGTTAGAGTAGCAATGCCCTATCAAAAGCTGGTAAATCAACTCAAGAAATTGCAGATAGTGTCAACACTTCCGAGTCAACTGTCTCGAGGGTTTTGAGAAGCTTCAATTCTACTGAAACACTTGTCAAGGTAGAAAACAAGATCGATGAGAGAACCAGATGTAAAATCATTAGGGAAATTAACCAAAACCGGTCAATTATCAGTACATAAATTGCTGCTACCTTGAAAAATGATCTTGAAGTGTCAACTCCTCTACTATACACAGATGGCTCTTGAACAAAAGTTACAAAGCCTATTCAAAAGTTTTTAAGCCACTGCTAAATAAAACACATATGGCTAAACTTTTAGCATGAGCAAACACTTACAAGTCCTTCCCCGAGTTTGATTGGAAAAATGTTCTTTTCTCTGATGAGACAAAAATTGAAATGTTTTCAAAAGACGAAAGAATGAAAATCAGACGGAGGAGCAAAGAAAACCCTTTGAAAATGACAGTTAATACTGTGAAGCATCCTGTCAATTTTATGGTCTGGGGGGGGGGGTCGTTTCTCATTCAATGGGACTGGATTTTTCAAACCAGTAGATAAAACGCTGAAACACTCAATACTCAAAAATATTGGACACATGCTTGCTGCCATTTGCCAAAAAACTCGAAATTGATCAATCAAATCTTATTTTTATGCAAGACAATGCTCCCTGCCACACATCAAAGCAGATGAAAATTTACTTTAAAAAAAAAAAAAAAAAAAAAAAAAAAAAAAAAAGTCAATGTTACAGTATCTCCTGACCTAAACCCAATTGAGAATTTATGGAGTGTAATAAAATTGAGACTTTCGAAGAAAATCATTCAAAACAAAGAAGCTTTGATTGAAAATTTTATTGTGGATTGGAACAGTTTGCTAGGAGATGACATCTGCAAAAATCTCATTAAGAGTATGCCGGACTGAGTCAACAAAGTTCTGAAAAACAAAGGTGGAAGCATAAATTACTAATGAAATTTTTCTTGTGTTTTTATTTTACTGAATTTTATTTATTAAGAAAATATCAGATTAACTTTGTACATAATTAATACAGTATAAAAAGTGAGTCATTTTTGCACAGTAAATATTTATCTTAAAAACAAAAAATAACATGCTTTCTTAAGGATTGTTTTTGTAAAATTGCAGACAAAGTATCATTTCCCTTACTTATACAAATTTTTTTAAAACTATTTTTTATCTAAAATATTAAACGCAACTCTGAAAGCAATGGATATTTTTAAAAAAGCAAGACAACCCGAAAAAAAAAAAATTTTTTTTGAAAGCGATTCAACTTTACCCCCCCCCCCAAAAAAAACAATTGTTTGACCTTAAATTATCTCAAAGATTGATAGTTTGTTAAACATTAAACAAACAATTATCTAAAATATTAAGAAAAAACAAGATTTTTTTCCACAAAAAATTTGATGGAGTCACTTTTTTTTTGCACAGCACTGTATGGCCTCCAATATCTTAAGATTGTATTAGGTTGGTGCATAATTATCAGGCGTGTTTTTAAACAATATTTATTATGAAAAAAAAAAAAAAAAAACATAATTTTAATGATTATTCGAGATGCAGTCACCATCTACTTCATTTTTATAACATGAAAATAAAATATTTTTATAAAAAAAAAAAAAAAAAAAAAAAAGTAAACAAAACAGCAATTTTTATTAACAAGTAATTTGCCTACAAAAGCACCTGATAATTATGCTCCAACCCAATAATTTTAGATGGGACCTACTCAGGATAGAAAAGGAGTCCACACTGAAATTGGCTGTACAACTGCAGTTATTTATAAGGTGTTCCACAATGGAAGACCCATATGTATTGATCAGAACAGTTAATGTAGGAAAATTAGAGTTCCGGATTTTTGTGGGCACGTGTTGTTTAATCCTAGCATCCTGCTTTAGAGTCGTTTTTCCAATGTAGTGTATACTGCAGCTACATTTAAATAAATAAACCAGGGAACTGTTATGCTGAGGTAGAAGAACATCTTCATGCACATGTATGGAACGACAGGCATAGCAGAAAAAAACCACACGCATATTAGCAGCAAAATAACAATGTTCAACTGCTATGGAAACCCGTTTAGCCAATTTATCACTAATACTACCTAGCCAAGGAAGACGTAGATACACAGTACATTTCTGTACTGAAGCAAGTTTGATTTTATTAAACTCTGAAATTTTATTTTTAATAACAGATTCAACAATGTCTAAAGGATAGGCATTGTAGCAGAGAGTGGTAATAATAAATCTGATCTCATGATCCAATTTGGTTTTAGAACAGATCTTTAAGGCCCTATGGGTAAGACTCTTAATTAAATTTATTTTACATTTTATGGGACAAAAAGATGTGTATACAAACCAGTAAACGTTGGGTTTTGATAAACCAAAGTGAGAAAACCTGAAAAATTTCTACAAACCAAGACATCAAGAAAAGGAAGGGAAGAGTTAATTTCCTTGTCTTGTGTAAATTTAAGGTCTGGATGGATATTGTTAAGGGACATAAGAAAAAGATCCACTTCATTTTTGCTATTGAAGTACAAAAAGTGTCACTGACATAATGAAAATAAACATCAGGTCTATTAGGATCAGATAATAAACTCTTCATGAAAGCCTACAATGATGTTAGCTAAAATGGGTCCTAAAGCGGAACCCATTGAGACTCCATCAATTTGCCTGTACATGATGCCGTCAAAGCTGAATTCAGACATTTCTAATTTGATTAGACCCTCTGGTTCAATTCATCCCCATCTCTATGGATTAGATTTTTCTTACATCCATATTTTATAAAGAATTAGATAACATCAAACTCGTTAATAATGGATTCCCTAATTCCATCATT
The DNA here is from genome assembly GCA_964036315.1 of Acanthosepion esculentum. Taxonomy (NCBI): domain Eukaryota; kingdom Metazoa; phylum Mollusca; class Cephalopoda; order Sepiida; family Sepiidae; genus Acanthosepion; species Acanthosepion esculentum. Next base: position 57,839,223 of record OZ038499.1, read on the forward strand.
GATCCACCAATTAAAATGTATCACAATAAACTTAATAACACTAACAAAATTGAATATAATAATTATAATCACAATAGTATACATCAAAATAAACATAATACAATTAACTTATACTATTGCAACCAAATGCATAATAATTACAAACATGATGAAACACTCAAAAGCATAATAGGTAGAAATGTTAAACCCATTAATAATAATAAACAAGTTAAGCTCATCATATATTATAAAAAATTTAAAACAATTGACCTTATAGTCTCCAATAACCCTACAACCACACAACTAAATCCTCTACAAAAAACCAATGTAGTATATCAATTTCCATGCCCATTCAGAGATTGTATCTCTGATATTAATAAACCCACTACATATATTGATTTTGCTACAACCACATTCTCCCGTAGACTTACCCGTCACCTTTCTGATCTTAGTTCCATTAAACAACATTTCTTAGAAAAACACATCTATGTACATAATATTAGACAGTTATTAGTTGATAACAACAATACTTTGTCATACAGAGTAAAAAAGAACCTTCAGATATTGGAGGCCATCTACATTAAAACAAAGCAACCTACACTCAACAAAATTACATTTAAAACCAGTCACAACATATTACAATGCATTTAAACATATGGTTCTGTTGATACCGTTTCTGTCTCTCACGATGTCAGAACTATATTACCATTATCATCACATAGCAAACTTCTATGTAAACAAAACAGCATGTCATCTTTGACAGTGAAAATCTTTGTTGTAATGCCCATATAACCACTCTGATGATGGCTCATATGAGCTGAAAGCTTAGATCGATGACCAACATAATAAAGAAATATCCAAATGTTGGACAGTTTTTGTCTTTATTTTCTCTTGCAACTAAAGCCATTATACGACTCTTGAAAAGGCGCATGATAAAACATAATAGACATTCATTGTCTGTTATATTTAACAATATATGTTTGAATCTATTTATCTATGTATATATATATATCCAGGTAAGATGAAAACAAATAGAGTACAATTGCAATGTTTGTTATATTTAAAAGAGCAATATTATTTATTTTAGGATATATCAAAATATGACCGCAATTGTGTAGCGATTTCAACATGTTTTCAGTGTAATATCTTACATACATATATATATATATATATATATATATATATATATATATATATAGAAACACGCACACACACATATATATAAGGGGGCTCTCTTCAAAATCTTTGAAAATAATTTTATGCAATTGTTCTTCCCCTACTTTTTTAAAATCAATTATTTCCAACTATGCATCAATGTGGATCATATAGGGGTTTATACTTTTTAAAAGATAAGTTCTTAAAAAAAATAAAGTTAGAAAAAAAAAAAAAAAAAAAAAAAGTAAATTTATTATTTTTTCTATTCTAGAGTTATTTTCTGTAAAAATAAAAACTTTTAGACTATTCCAATGTAAATTTTGTTGTATGTAAATTACTTGTGTATAACCTATGTTATTTTTTATTTAAAAAAAATTCATTTAAAATTCCCCAGAGAAAAGTTTATTTCTTTAAATATCAATCATTTTCAAAACAAACAAAAAAAAACATAGTAAATGTATTTTAGTTTTACTTACATTCTTTTTAACCAATATTTCATTTGTCAGAATATGTTTCATAATTATCCTTTTAAAAGTAATGATTGTTATATGTAAGAAAAATACAAAAAAAAAAAAAAATTTTCCATTACGGGCCACCGTACTTACAAAGGGAAACCATTCGAGTACACAGCTTACGACAGTGATTTTCTAAGAAGCGTAGCTTAGATATGGCACAAGACCGAAAATATGTGGAACCTAGTGAGGATCGAACTCACTTCAGTGTTAAATTGACCTGTCGAGACAAGCTTGCTAATCATTTTTACACCATGTCGAAGTGCTCTACACACCTTAAAAACATGAATTGCTGCTACTAACACTGACGTCTAACAAATCACCTATCTCGATTGACCTTTGACTCGTACTGATTGACATGTTAAAAATATATATTATTTTGTTTTTGAAGTAAAATGAAGAAAAAGTTTTGGTGTAGTTAAAGTAAAGAATTTTATTAAAAAGTACCAATTTCCAATAATAAAATAATACTAATATAGTCGATTATATACTTATAGAGAAGTTTTCAATTTCACTTGTTTTCGAGTTTTGTCAATCAGAAAGCGGTCATGTCATCGTGATTTTTTTGCAGATTCAGGGAAAACATTCTTTAAAAAAAAAAAAGACGAAATTTTGAGCTCTTATGTTTGTCATGAAAATAAAATACATAAAGTTATTTTAAAAAGTTGATTTCATTATATATATTGATCTTTTTTTTTTTTTCGTAATACTTTTTTTGTAACTACAAATTTTATTTTTATGAAAACAGAAAAACTGATTAGGGGAAGGGTACCACCACGGACACACTAAAAATAAATTAAATACCTTCTTTAAACTTAAACTTTGGTTTTATTTTTGAGAGACCTAAAAACTGTAAAAACCTAAATCCCGAATTAAAAGAATTGATTTCCTTGTATATAAATAAAAGTAAAACTTTTAGATATTTTAAAAATCTGTGAGGTCAGAGATCAACAACTCTTAAAAAGCGCTTGAAAAAAAAAATAAATAGATAAGTAAATACAGAACACCAGCAGTGCAAGAATCAAGAGATTGGTATTTTTTAAACCTTAACCAAAAGTTTAAGTATATAATTTTTATTCTATACGATTTCATGAAATTTTGTAGGATGAGTAATTAATTTAAATAACAGTTACTGCGTAGTATAATTAATTTCTGTTTAAATGTCATAATTTTAAAATGCATTTTTATTTTACGATTCGAAGCAGATTTTCGGGAAATGAGTAGCAGTTAAAAAAAAAATTACATTCTTCAAGGAGTCTTGCTTTTAAAAAAAGAATTTTACAAGGATAAATTTTTAATTTTTCGAAATTTCATGAAATTAAGTAAGTGGGGGTAACTAACATGTAAAAAAATTTTAAACCAAAATTTTCTAAAAAAGAAATTTCAAAAATAATTTATAATTCATTTGAAAGTCCTGAAACTTTCATGAAAATCCGTCAATTATTTGATTTTTGCAAGAATGTGTTTTTTAACTTGAAAAAAGGCGCTAAAATACTAAACGTAAATTAAATACGTCTACCGCTAAAAAAAAAAAAAGAAAAGAAAAAAATTTAACCAAAGGATTACAAAATTTAAATTTTAAAATAATAATAAAAACACTTGTCTTTCCTCTTAATAAAAACATTTCGGCGATAAAACTTAGTTTTTACTAAGTTTGGGGTCTTTTTTTCATCATGGTATGCTGTTTTTTTCAGCGAAAAAGTGGAGGTACTTTGGCTAGGTACCACCAAAATCGCTCGCTATCCGTTTTAAAACTTTTATTTGCCAAAAATCAAGGAGTTATTCGATTCTAGCGAAATTTTTAGTACTTGTTCATTAATTTTATTTTAGCAACTGTTACATTATTTTTGTATTGATGTTGAAAAATAAAATAATTCTGACTGACTATTCTCTATCGGAACAGTAATACGAGTATTATTCACTATATTCAGTAACTCAAACTAAACAGAATCAAGTGAATAATAATAATAACCCATATTGGATGCAAATAGGTGAGAAAGTAATAAAATATGTTAAATTAAAATTAAAAAAAAAAACTATTCTCCTCAGTGACACACTAAAAGAAACTTGACAAGAATTGCGATACTCACGTAGGAAATTTATCTGCCTTGCTGAAGAAAAGAAATTGTCTCCAATGGAAAAAAAAAACAAAAAACGTAGTTTTAAATATTTTAAGTTTTTCTTTAACTTTAATATTTTTCTCTTAACTCACGTCATGTGAAGGAATTTGTCGATTATCTACTAAAACATTAAAAAAAATACCCCCCCAAAATCAGTGATCTGTCGCTAATTTTAGAAATAGAACAGAGTAAAAAAGAAAATGAAAAAATAAATCAATTAATTTAAATTTAAAATACGAATGAATTTTAAAATTTTAATCAGCGAAGAAATAGTAAAAAAAAAAAGAAAAGAAACTAAAAAGCATACAATAAAAATCCAAGTCTTTAAATTTCACAATTTCAGTGTCATAATCTAGAAAATCCCCCACCAAAGTTAATGAAAAATAATTTTAAAAAAGGAAAACCAAAAAATATATTTTTCTTTCTAGTTGCCCCCACCTCCCATTTATTTTTCAGATTGCTACATTTGATTAATAATTTCAATACAAAAAAAAAAGAAAAAGAAAAGTGAAACAATTAATTTTGGAAATTTTACAGGAATCAGGTTTTAAAAATGATTTTAATAAACAATTGATGTAAAAAAAAAAATCGCATTTAAAACAAGATCGCCGTCAATAAAATGTACAAACCTTTTTTTTTTTAATTAATCAAGATTTGTTTGTAACAGACTTTATTATTTTATTTCATTTTTTATTCATGTCTGTGTTCGTAGACTTACCGTTGACACGCGTAAACATATTAAAAAAAAAAAAACGAGAAAATGAAATGAAAGAATCATGATACGGTATTCAATTGTCTAGAGAGCCACTATCAGCACAAAAAGAAATGCACTCATGAAAAACCAATTCACTTACAAGCAAAACATTTAACAGTATACAAAAACCATAGCACGGAAAACAAGCTCGGAAAGGTTATATACGCAGAAAACCAAATGAATTAGACAGGTGACTAACGAAAACTTACTTTGAATGTTGATCCGACCAGTTCGGTGTTGATTTCTTCTTGCTCTCAACAGTTATGGCCCTTGTCCTGGAGATTATTCATTTTTACTTCGCAAATGATTAGACTTTCGTTTGTTTGACCTGATAAATGACAATGCGAATTTAAGTTAAATTTGTGAGTTTCTAAGTTGGCTAAGTCCATAATGTAAAATTCAGATATTTGGTTTCTAGTTAGGGTTAATATGGCCAGTAAACTTTTTAAAGCAATTATTTTTTAAAAGTAATGTGCGTGTAAAAAAATAAAACATGAAAAAAAGATTTAAAAAAAGGAAAAAAATATTAAAAAAAACGAAATGAAACAATGAGTGAGAAAAATAGTTTTCTGAAAAAAATTATTTATTTTTATACATGAAGCTTTTAAGTAGCTCTCGCCTGTGGAACTTACTTTCTGCTTCTTGCTTTCCAGTGAACTTTGATCTTCAAAAATGCAATACCAATATTGTCTTCTTTTGTCTTCGCAATTCCTTTTCTTTTATTGTTCTCTCCCCTTAATAATGTTTTTCTTTTTCTCATATTCTTTTACAATCAGTAACTTAGTTTGTTTTATCAACTTGCTTCGGGTGAAATGATAAGAAAAAAATATAGGATCAATAAAGAAATGGTGAACATAAATTTGCTTTTTTCTTTTGGACATTCTTTTTTTTACACTGGGGAATTGATATTTTTGTCTCCCATATCATTAAAAAACATTTCTAGATCAATCACATTATAAGCCGAAAGTAGTTGATATTTATTTTTTAATCGCTTAAAAAAAAGAACCGTTCGACTTACCATAGTAAACTCAAAGAATTTACTTTATTCTTGTTGAAATTTCGTTCTTTCAAGATCTCAGCTTAAGTACGACACAATACGAAATGGAGAAGAAAAAGATGGCAGCCAATTTGTCAGGACCGGCTCCAGATTTTTCTGTAACTGAAGCAACGCTATCTATTTATGCACAATTTTTTTTTTCTTTTTTTTTTTACAAAAAGATATCTTTAAAAACGGTACCAAATTTTAATTGAAAAGGATTGTAAAAATAGAAATCAATTTTTTAAAAATTTTATCTGGTCTAGTGCTTTTGCTATGTGTCTCTAGAGATTCTTGACAAAACGCAAAGAAGAATCAGCAGCGTTATAGGTTCTGACCTGGCATCTCGTCTTTAATCACTTTGCCTTTTCAATAAATATTTTCACCGTAATTTTTCTGATGACCTTGTTGCTGATTTGAATCCACAACAAAGAAAAAGGCGAAAAAGGTTTTTAAATATAAGAATATAAGATATTTTCGTGTTTTTTACAAGTAATTTTTTCTTAGCGTGTATGAGTGTTACAGTCCTTGTTTGTAGTTGTTTGTTAAGCTGAAAAGAAATGTGATTACTTCGGGCGTATTCGTGAGAAAAAAGAGACAAGGGAAAAAGTGACGAGGAAAGCGTAAGTGACACCGAGTTTGGTGACAAAGACGGGTGAATGAGTAAGGGAATTTTTTTTAAACAGTGAATTGTTGCCGTTCATTACTCTTTACTGGCTTGTCTGGTTTAGAAACTTTTCTTACATACCCTTCAAAGGGATCACGACTGAAGCTTTATTTACTGTAAGCAAGAACGCGACCCATTGGTTGAAAAATGTTAAATATTTATTTTCAAAGCATTAATTTATTAATCGGAAGTATGCGCGAAACCTTCGACTCAGAAACTATTTTTTGTCATTTGGCGCTTGATTGTCTTGGTGCTTATTTGCGTCTTCGCCCCACAAACTTTCTTCGTTGATATCTCAACTTCGGGAATTTAAGTGCAATACTAGATTGACAGCTAGGTCTCATAATTCCACTGTTGAAAGTGCTAGTTGTAACCTTAACTTCTGTTATAATTCTCTGCAAATTAGACCCCTTTTCTATCCACTCTATATGTGGGGCGGATGGGAGCGCCAAGAAAGCAAAACCCAAAATTTTAAAAAAAGGTTGTCTTCTGCGCAGGGGCTCCAAGCATGACATCCGCCCTACAAAACAAATCCCCGCAAAAATCTGCAATACAATATTAAAAAAAACAATCACAAACGATGCCACCAAAGAAAAAAAATATGAGTCTGGTAGCCATCAGTTTGCTTAAAAGAAAACCCCTCATAAATGAACGACACGGAATGTGTCCTACAGGCCAACTGACGACGCCGAATGGGTCTCGCCGTCACCACCGCGATTTTCGTCAACCGACCCAACACACTCGAGACACACTTTCTCCAAACACCCACACAATGCCCACAGAGACATTCCGTTCGCACCCTCTGTGTCGCCAATGTCAGATTCGTGACCTCACCCGGATTTTATGAACAAGTAGTGTAATTTTTTTTCTTTGGATTTTGTGAGGTGGTTTATTAATGTGTTGAGGCGTTTTGTAACGGGTATATTTGTGTATACACTCTTTCTACAACATTTATAAATGAATTATCCCTATTACTAGGATCTTTGCCACAATGTCCAAGAAAAATCGGAGATATAATTAGGAAGAAAATAAATCCAACACCGATTCAGATGCCGGTACTTGTCAAATATTTTTTATAGTGTAAAAGCACGTATATATCGGCGAGACATCTCGAAAATTACAGAAAATCTGCTCTGCATCATAAAACAAAAATGCAATAAAATTAAGACGTTATATAATTAGAAAAGCTTTTAATTTCTTTTATGAATAAAATATATTATGAATACTATTGTCTTGTGGAGGTTGTGTTAATGGATTATATTATATGGATCAAAAATTGTTGAGTAAATTAGGCTGCGTGATGAAATTAATAATTTCTTCTTACATTAAATTTTAGTATTCAACAAACATAGAATGAGGACAACATGAGAAACAACAATTTTTGCACAACAATGAATAAAATATTTATATAAACAAGATATACAAACAACTGGAGTAAAGAGGTGGTTTTAAAAAGTTCAAACGTCCTTTTATGTTTACATTGAAATGTTGTCAAAGTTCTGGTTTGATAGATTATAAGTTGTTGAATGGTCTGTACAATAATGAGAAAGTGTGTTTGGATATTATTGTAATTTAAGAAAAAAAAATAAACAGTTCAAGTTTGTACTTAAAGTGGAGAAATATTGTTTACAACTTACTTTAAGGTTTACGGAATTGTCGCTCTTTGATTTGTTTTCACTTGTTCGAAGAGAATATTCTAGCTAGTTGGAGTAAGTGGTTCTTAACAATCTGTGTTTATGTTAATTGCAATAATTAACGTTGAGCTTGAAAGCGTATGAAAAAGATTCGTGTATCTAGTCGAATGTGGAAAACTTGAGTTGATTGTTCGTGATAAAATATTTGTGGGATACATCGCTGTCCCCACTTTCAATTTGACGCACGCGTGAGTTTTTCACCCCCTTCCTCTCACTTTCGGCCGGTTATAGTAGTAAACCGTTGTCTTAGCCGAAGATGAGGAAGAATTCATTTTTTTCGCGCGCTTTTGCGCTGACGTCACGGCAAATTGGCTTTTCAAAAATTAGTCGCCCCGTGGTCGTCTGACCATCGGCACGGGCTGGCTCACTTGTCTCTCGCCGGTAACAACATATATACTGACAGAGACATTTTATTCGGCAAAACCTTGCCTAGACCTCATGGCTCGTCTCGGTATCTTAACGCATACGACACGGTCGTCACTTTGCGATGACAGATTTTTTTCGTCCCGAGGCTAACATCTTTATAGAGCCGCCAACTTCCAGGAACTTTCGAAAACTTCCAACCTGATGAACAAGGCATTTTTCATATTCTTCGAACTGTACTTTCTGAACCTGTTACTTTAAAAAGAATTACATACACTCACAATTATAAACTCTCACAGTGAGTATTTTTCCTTGCCGTATCTTTATAATTCATCAATAATTGACTGTTTTGAACCTTTCTTCGTGAGGAACTCCTTCCCGCCATAGCCATCTTGGATTTGAATTTTGGCGCGGAATTTTATCTTGTCAACTACCATATTTCCAGTATCTTACTGAAGGTCTTCACTCAAGACAATTAAATTTCATTCTCTACAACATTTCCAGTAATCTCACTGAAGACAATTTACTAATCTACGTTGCCTCTTTATTAACTATAATATTTCCAGTATCTTACTGAAGGTCTCCACAGAAGACAATTTATTAATCTACTTTGCCTCTTTCTCAATTATTACATTTCCAGTACATATACTGAAGGTTTTCACAGAAGACGAATTTACTTGTTAAACTCTAATAAAATTTTATATTTGTTCTCTTGACCAGGCTTATCTTCGTCATTCCTCCTGCTTATTTATTCTTACTTTGTTTGTAGTGTCTGGCACAAAGTCATTTCGTAAACCAGCGCTGCAACGCTGTCGTGGTCCGCAACATATTGCTGTGTGAGTGAGTGTTCTTTCAGGCCGGAATGACGTTAAGGAACTTTAACGTAAACTCTGGAACTGTCTGACGAGTTCAAAGGATTCCGATCGGCTCACAATATTTATTCCAGTAAAAATAGAGAAAATGTGGCACAAGACCGAAAAAGGGGGTGAGGAAAAGGATGGTCATCATTTGTCTTAATTTTAAAACTTGGCTAGCCACAACCACTGACCCAATCATACAAAACAATATTCCTAGCACCAAAACGACACATTCATACCTACCTTTCTTACTGCATCCACCAAAATACCTCATTGTCTCAATGAAAATCCTAAATAGATTCCATATGTACAGATCGTTGTCTGTGAGGGGAGGGGAATAAAAAACAACAAGTTAAAAATCCCCAATGATTATATACAATATGGTTATAAATTATTTACAAGAAACTAAACAAAATCGTGTTAGTAATAAAAAAAACTCACAAACCTTAATCTTAAATGTGGCAGAAATATCAGTTAACTGGACGAAATCGATGCGGGACTATAAAAATATAGAAAACATTCATCCATCCCAAGTACTCACACAGACACGCACTCATTCTGACACAACAAACAAATACGAAAAACACACACACGAAACGAAAGGCGCCCGGCATCCACCAGACAACTGAAATTACTGACCACCTAACGAGGGAGGGGATGGGGAGTTAAACTAAAGGAAAAAGGGGACAGAAATAAAAGGGGCCAATGAGCAAACACATCCTAAGTTTATAGAAAAAGAAAAAACTAAAAAAACAAATACAAAAACCTGCTCTAGCCTAAATCCAGGGATGGGTTGCCCAAGTTCAACCCAGGAAAACAATATCCTGATGCCTAACCGGCATCAAAATGCCACTCCAGGTCAGCCCCTTTTACTCGACACAAGCGCGCAAGATTCACCCACCTTTTGCCAAATTCTGATAAGGTGAGCCGCCGCCTTTCCGTCCTAATGTTGACTTTAAGCTGGTGCTTAAAGAACAAGATCAGTTGGGAAGAAGTGAACTACTCGCCATCATAGAATTCTTTCTGACGCGTCGTCTAAATCACGACTCTCATAACACCTAGTATGCAAAAGAACACATATTGTTCAGCCTTCGTCATCTGCGGCAGCACATTGCTACAAACAGAACTGGTCTCAAGGACAAAGAACTTTCTCTGCAACATGCGGACCATGAGGCCTTCAGCAAACCTGCACAACGGCGCTACCACCCTGCAATGAAAGAAGGCGTGACCAATGGTCTCGACATCCCCAATACAGTATGGGCAGTTTGGAGATTTCTCCAAGCCCGCTGAACAAAGTCTTTTGGCGACATGAATCACCAGCCAGGTGAGTGATGCCTCATCGTTATTGAGGCATTTCAACCCAGGCGCCCAAGGCCATATTGAGCGAGCCTCCTGCTTCATAAGACCGATCTTGTCAATCAGATCATCCTGAACGGACTCCCTGACTAATAGTTGATTCAATGCCCTACGAGACAACGCATGGCCGTTGGAGAGGCCATCCGACGCCCATAAGAGGCGTTTCAGAGCAATACGACATTCACGATAAAAGACCGCCTTCAGATGAATGATGGCAACAGATCTCCTGAGATACCATAGCGGCCTTGTCTCTCCACAAGAAAGAGAACAAAAGCCTTACTAATGACATTAATGTGGTATACGGAAATGGAAGTACAGAGTCGGTAAAGGAGAATCGGGTAGATGTGTGAAACACATGCTTCCCCCCTCCCCTTCAAAGAAAGATTCCTCCGAGACCACAGATTAACCGCGATCTCGGCCTCCCCTTGTACCTCCGACCAATTCATTTCCAACTGGAGATCAGGACCGAACCAGACGCCGAGTATCTTGACCGGCCCATCCGTCCAGAGGAAAGGTCCGGGAGGAGAAACTCCCTTCCATGCACCCAATCGCAAGCCAACAGACTTATCGCGGTTGATCTTGGCCCCTGTCACCATCTCATAACCACTGATCTCTTTGCTGACTTCGTCAATCTCGGCTCTGCTCGACACAAGAACTGAAACGTCATCAGCATAAGCAGAATACCTGGCTGAGGTGGTTTACCCCAGGCAGGGAAATTCTGCGCAGGACCGGATTCGCCTTTAACTTGCGAAGGAAAGGTTCCAACGCAAAGCAAAGGCGAAAGCGGGCAACCTTGACAAATGCAGTGAGACAATACGAAAGGCTCTGATCTTACCCCATTCACTTCCACCAGCGTACCGGGAGTCGCATACAAAAGTCGGATCCAGGAGCGAAAGTCGGGTCCGAAACCGGCCGCCGAAAGGACAGCCTCCAGAAAACGATGGTCAACCCTATCGAAGGCCTTGGACTGATCTAAATTTATCAGCGCGGCTTCACTGTCGACTTGTTCTAAGATCAAGCGTACCATATGAAGGTTGTCCTGAATAGTCCTGCCCTTCACAGCACAAGTCTGTTCGGAGCCAATAAGACTAGACAGGACAAGCTGCAAACGGTTGGCTAAGATCTTCGCCAAAATCTTTAACTCTGTGTTTAACATGGTTAAAGGGCGAAAGTTATCTAAACCATCCCCACCGTTCTTGTCCTTACACAGCAACTTGATCACACCCCTGGTGAAGCGTTGGGGTATAGACCCCTGCTTCATCCAGTTGTTGAAAATCAGTTCCAGCAAAGGAACAAAAACAGGCGACTGCCTCAAGTAAATTTCGTAGGGAAAACCATCTAGTCCCGGAGATTTATCCAGGTCAACCTGTTTCAGCGCTTCCCAGATTTCCGACTCTGTGATGGGACCCTGGCACCCGGCTGCTTCAGCTGCCACGAAGCAGGGAAAGTCGGCTAAATAGGCGTAGAACTGAGCAGGGCTCAGACCGGGCTCCCTGATGAAAAGTTCCTGAAAGTAATACCGAAAGGCCTCGCATATGCCGGCGTTTGTAGTAACGGTCCGCTTATCCGGCAATGTGACGCACGGGATATTTTGCCGAAACGCGTTCGGATTTTTCCCTGCACGCAATTTAGCGGCCATGTTCGTCGCCTCAGAGGACATTCTTTTTAACCTAGCTCTAACTACCAGAGCTTGATCCTTCTTGATAAGCAAGAAAGACAACTCTGCCTTAGCTAAGGCTATTTCCCGACTATCACGAGATTTCACTGCCCGATCAACTTTTTGTTCTAAAGCCGTTTGTGCCGCTAATCTATCTAGATTGAGTCGACGACTAAAATCAGCAGCAAACGTTCTAATTTTGGATTTTAATTTATCCCACCAGGCGTTCCCTACAAGCGCCCCCGTCAATTTCCTCTGTATCATTAGTAGCAGCTGGTCCCGGAAATCCTGCTCACCAAATAATGAACAGTTTAATTTCCAGTAGCCAGCCAACCTAACCTTAGGCTTATCTAAGTTTACACGGACCCGGACAAATCTATGATCCGAATAAACTATATAATGGAAACTTGGACACCCTAGGAACCCTACATCGACTCTCCTAACTAAAATTCGGTCGAGGTAGCTAGCAAGTGTCCCAGGAGCCGGGTTGCCACTATTTGTCCAAGTCCATGCTACCTCCCGAAGGTGCTCATTCGGGTACTTATCGACAAGATCAAACCCGCCGATAAAGACCCGAAATGGTTTCACATTCCGGTTGTTAGTACCCGGATTTTGTCCTATACTATCTATATCGGGGTCAAGGACGGCATTCCAATCCCTCTCTAAAACTACCCGACGAGATGTCGTCAAGAACGGCTCGATCTGCAGAAACAAAGCAGGCCGCTCAGAATGGTTATTGGACGCATAAACCCCAATGAGACGCAGAACTTTATCCTTTATGGTAACATCCAGCACGCAAAGCCTATCCGCCGGATCTGCGAAGACAAGAGTACATGCAGCCTTCAAAGACTTGCTCACTAGCCAAGAGACACCTCTCGAACGACCATCAAAACATGCTGAATAAAGGGAGAGCCCCTTAGACAGCACGTCCTCGCAGTCATGAGAAGAAAAACGGGTCTCTTGCACACAACAAACATTCACCCCGAGGCGCTGAAGGTCGCGAGAGAGCCTCGCCCTGTGAGACTCCGGCCTCAGACCTCGGACATTTATACTTGCTAACCAGAGTGCCATTATCAGACCGAATTAGGGTTGGAGTACTGGTTTGAACATGATCGGGGTAAGGATACCGACAGCTTTTCCCATAGACCTTGATGGTACCGTCTTGGGAGATTCAGCCGATAGCCCAGGGAAATGTCAGTTTAAGGGCTTTATATAGGGAGGGGTGAACTAAAACTGGGACCCTTCCTGCACAAAATTGTTTTAAATGTTTTAGCTGCTTATTTTGGACGATTGCAATTGGTAAAGCGTGTGAAAAAAGTTTCGTGGTAATCACCAGTCAGAAAAAAAGTCATAGCGAGACGAACAATTCCGATCGGCTCACTGTCGAAGATGAAAGACGTTTCATATTTTATTGCTAACTTTGGTCACGTGTTAGGATCACAGAGGCTTGACAGATTTTGGCGGAATTATTTTTTTGGTCAGGTCAAGAACTAGGTCGATGTTATTAAATATTAAGTGACCAATCAGAAGTTGAGGTTTTCTGAAAATATTTATTATGCTGAATAAGCTCTGTGATCCACTTTTTGTACAAAAATTGATATTGACAAAAAAAGGTGGCAGCGGGATGCTAAAGTCTTACGAAGAAAAACATTTTTTAGATGAATAATTCATTTTTACAAGAATTGTTTTAATTTTTTAAATTTTAATTAAAATAATTTATAAGGTTTTAAATCTTTTAAAATTCTATATTAATTTGTAGCGGTTAGGTAAAAACCATATTTACTAATCATAAAGGGAAACGCTTACTACAATTTAGCGACATACTTGCACGTTAATTTATTGTTAATTCTTTAGTGGAAATTTTCCCAATTTGGTAAACTGAGCGATGGAGTCTATCCACTTTCCAAAAAATGGATATTGAGACTTATACTAAATTAAAACTTTAAAACTGTTTCAGGCTCTCTTTCCCTCTCTCCGAACCATAATGCTTCTCCTTGTAAGCCTATATAACTTACCCCCACCCTGGTAACTATCTAGTAATTCAAATGAGGATATGGGATGCTCATGCAACCCTCGTTACCTCCCCACTTATCCCAATGGATCTTTTAGTCCGCAATTACATGAGCGAACTTGTCTTGGTGCCTTCAGGTCTCGGACCGGTACGATGTTTATGTAATCACCAGTCAGAAAAAGGAGGAATTCCGTTGTTTTGACTTTTGTGGCAGACTCGACATGTCCACTCGGAGCATTACGCATGTATTTTCTTTTCTGGTTTGATTGACCCTTCATTTAGGGTGGTAGAGGTAGACGTTTTCTGGATTTGGGCGTTATCCGCCTGATAATCAGGGATCCGAACCTTCGATTAACTTCAAAGGAGGAGGCTATCCTACCAGTAGGTATATATTATCGGGGCTTTTGTACTGCCATTTTGTGAATGGTCTCTGAACTGTGCATTAGTCTCCGCTGGGGCCTCTCGATGCCATGATGAACGGTACTGCTACGGCTGTATCTCTGGACGATTCTCTCCAAGTTATTTATACATGGTCTGGTGCTCCCGCTGTACGTTTCGAGGTCCTTGACAAAATCCAGAGACAAATATGCAAGATGATAGGTTCTAATCTGGCATCTAGTCTACAATCGCTATCCCACAAACGTGCTGTGGCCCCCCCTCTGACTCTTCTACAAATATTTTCACGGCAACTCTTCCGACGGGCTACTGTCGCTGGTTCCCGGACTTCATGAATTTCATGAATTTAAACTTGCTTCCAGGCTGGCATCTCGGTCTCACCCTTTCACTGTCAAAACGGTTAAATGTAACCGTCTCTTCTTCTCAAACAGCTTCTTCTCCCGCACTCCCCGTCTGTGGAACTCCCTTCCCCTTACTGGCTTCCCCGATGACTATAATCTTCAAATATTCAAGTGTAATATCAATCGACATCTGAGACCCTGATCTTGTTCCCCGTCCTCCTCTGTGTCCTTTCCTCAAACGCGCCTCTTTGCTCTTGTTCTCAATTCTCTGTAACCCCTTGCGTGCTAGTGGCACTCCCGCCTTGCTTGGGGTAAATTGCCTTTAAAAAAACCTGCGTGTGTCTGTCTCTCTGCCTAATAGTCTTCTACCAACCAATGCACACATAAAAAACAATCAAAATACAAATGGACAAAACTAACAAAACCCAACCTAAAAAATTAGACCCCTCGTATTCCATCTCCTGCACCAACATGAGGGGTCTACGTTCCAACTTTTCTTCTTTATTCTAAACCAGACCTTATGTTACTTTCTGAAACCGGTATCAGCGCTTCAAATGCACTAGGGGAGATCACACTCTCGGGCTACTCACCTCTTATAGCTACTCACTTCTTATGACCACCTAAATCGCTACGGCCACGGACGGAGCCTAGATCAAGGACGAATTTCCCTGTGGCGGGCACGCAAAAAACCAGGAACCCGATCTCCTCTATATGTGCTTCCGGGTGGCACTTATTCACAGCACCACATTCGTCTTTGCCATCTATCACCCCCAGGACGAAAGGACGGTAATCTTCGACCGAATATCTGAGAAGATTAATAATATCCTCATTCAATTATCCTCAGTCAGCTTTCATATCTGCGGTGACTCCAATATCCACCATAAAGAATGGCTAGTCCACTCCAACAAAAACGATGTTGAAGACAGATACTGCTGAGATTTCTCCATCGCTTATGAACTAACCAAAATCATCGGAGAACCTACCCGGGTCCCGGACACGACGGGACATCAGGCGAACCCCATCGACCTTTTCCTAACCTCTTGCTTTGATAAATGCTTAGCAAAGGTTTTACCTCCACTAGCTACGTCAGACCATTCCATAATCAGTGTCCAGCTTGATGCCAAGCCTGAGGCATCTCTAAATGTACCGTTCCTTGGAACGATTTTTCACTATGCGAAAGCCAACTAAAACAGCTTTCGAACTTAGATGATCGAAGCTCCCCTCCCAACTTTCTTCAAGCGTCCTGCCTCAAAAACTGCTGCCCTTGTCACTGATTGGATCCTTTCCGGAATGGAGAGTTTTATGTCCCAAAGAAAGTGTAGGGGACCGGCGGGTTAATACGAGGATAAATCTCTGGACTAAGACTTCCTGCTAGCCAGTCCCGCTACATAGTAATGTTGGACTATGATGGAGTCCAAAGAAAGCAAAATAAAACGAACAAGACAGATATATATGTACAAAGCAAATATATATTAATGACAAACAGATTGATACAAGAATTACAAATACATCATTTAAAACATGAATAAAACGTTAGTGTCTGTATGGAAAGTTGTTTGTGTTGTTTGTTGAATTGAAATGTCCGTACGGTTGTGAATTTTGTCTTTAGCGTGTTCCCTGAATATGGGAAACGCTGGTTGTATATTAGAGTTCACATATTGGATATGTTAGAGAAAGTTTTTGTACCTCGCCCCACGTGCGAGGTTTCGGCCCGCGGCCGAAATCGAGATAGTTCTCGCACGTGCGCGTAAGCAGGAAAAAGAGCCGTGTAAAGAGAAAGAGGCGAAAGGTCAGCCCGTATTTATACTCCCGGGAGAGAGAGACCCCTGGTGAAAGGGTTACGAAACGAAGAGGAGATAACCCGATAAAAGTTCTAGCAAAAAACAATCAACGCTGGTTCACCTCTGAATGCGCTGCATTCAGCGAAACCACTACTTCAATATATATATCGCAAGGAGTGATGTAAAGAACGAGGCGAGAAATCGCCCAGTATTTATAGTGTAGGGAGAGCGATCCTTAGTGAACAATTAGGAAATTAAGGAGGAGCTAACTCCAACAGGCTCAATTCCTATCGGAGAACGCATATTTTCTATGAAATTTCTCGAACATTCAAGCCAGTAAATGTAATTAATAATGTTTATTTAAAAAAAAACTGAGCATTTAAATAAACTGTATCTATTTAAAAATAACGTATAAACAGAAAATATATTAAATAATTGTCGGACTTTTATATATTTCATAATATGTTGTCAATGTTTATGTTAAGGTTAGTTTTGTGAGCATATATGATCGTACGAGAGAGATCGTCGAAAATTTGTTGTTTATAAACAGTAATTTGGATTTTGTTAACGCGACGCTTCTCTGTAGCTGAGTGGTATAACGCGTCAGATCAATTGACGGCTTCGTATAGGACAGAGGTTCGATTCCTGTCGGAAAACATAAATTATATGAAAAAAGCGTTCAGGCTGTGTTCGTAAAGTAATTTCTATCAGTTGGGTTCTCCTTATTTAAATTTATCAAGCATCAGGCTGTCAATAAATGACGTCAGAAAAACAACCCTACCCTGTTATAAAAATGCTTTTCTTAGTGGCGGACGTACATTTTGGGGTCCCTGAAGCTTAAACAAATATAGAAACCACTTTGTAACCAGCAACAATAAATTTTTTTGCGGAGTAATAGTTTGAATATATTGTGGGATATATCGCTATCCCCACTTTCAATTTGACGCACGCGCGACATTTTCACCCCTTCCTCTCACATTCGGCCGGTTATAGTAGTAAACCGTTGTCTTAGCCGAAGATGAGGAAGAATTCATTTTTTTCGCGCGCTTTTGCGTTGACGTCACGGCAAATTGGCTTTTTCAAATTAGTCGCCCCTAGGTCGTTCGACCTGGCCAGGCTGGCTCACTTGTCTCTCGCCGGTAACCACATATATACTGACAGAGACATTTTATTTGGCAAAACCTTGCCTAGACCTCATGGCTCGTCGCTGTATCTTAATACATACGACACGGTCGTCACCTTCATGACAGAAGCGAACATCTTTATCGAGCCGCCAACTTCCAGGGACTTTCGAAAACTTTCAACTTGAAGAGCAAGCATTTTTCACATTCTTCGAACTCTGTACTTACTGAACCTGTTACCATTAAAAAGAATTACATACACTCACAATTATAAACTCTCACAGTGAGTATGTTTTCCTTGCTGTATGTTATTATGCATTACAACTGACTTTCTGAACTCTTCTTCCTGAAGAACTTTTTCCCGCCATAGCCATCTTGGATTTAAATTTTGGCGCAGAATTTTATCTTGTCAACTACCATATTTCCAGTATCTTACTGAAGGTCTTCACTCAAGACAATTAAATTTCATTCTCCATATTTCCAGTACCTTACTGAAGACAATCTACTTGGCCTCTTCTTCAACTACATTTTCCAGTACATTTACTGAAGGTCTTCACGGAAGACATATTGTTAAACTCTAATAAAATTTATGTTTGTTCTTAACCTTTTGTTGTTTTGCCTGTCTACTTCTTTTCACTTTGTACGTTTGTACGGTGGGAAGAGCACGTCTTTATATTTTTCTTTTTTTTACTTTGTTTGTGGATTCGGTAGTAGTGAGTGTAGTGTCTGGCACAAGGCCTTATTTTCGTAGGCCAGATCTGCACTGCTATCGGGTCCACAACAATATTTTTGATCAGAAGGATATTTTTAGTTTGACTGCGTGAACAAAATTAACATCTCCACAAACATATTTGCATGGCACAAGGCTGTCAAAAGCAAAATATAAAATAACAATATGTTTTCTAGAAATAACAAAACATTTTTATATCAACAATATACAAAACTGAAGAATGAATTCATTCAGGTAATTTAAAATGAGTTGCAAATTGTTAAATTGATGTTTATCACACCAAAATTTATTTTATGGTAGGCGAAAGTGTTTGTTCAATTGTGCACAAAGTGAATGTCAATATGTAGCATTTATAATTAATAATATAGCAGGAGTTATTTACCTTTAACTGTTATTTGAATTAGCTAAGACTAAAGATATTTTTTATCTGAACTCACAGAAAAAAGATTTCAGTTCAAGAAATAATAGTAAGTTTCAATGGAAAGAATGTTCTTCGATAAGAAGATGCTGTAGGGTGAAATTAGATGTAAGATGAGTTCAAAGAAACTTGTTTAGAGAAAATGTAATCTTCACTTGTATATCGAAAAGTTGTATTTGGTACTAAAAATGTAGTTTTTAGTTAGTTTAACACTTCGAGTTGAAAATCAGCATAAATATATTGAAGTATCTTGCCGCTCAAATTCGTTCACCGTAGAGGAATGACATCGGTTGAAATGAATTGAGTGAATGTGTTCTGGGAAGCTGAGATTATGTTGATAAGACACTTTTAGCTTCAGAAGATTTGACGTAAAATTTCTCACTGGTAAAAATTGATAAGAGTCGAAAGTTGTATTCTCTCGGACGGCATGTTTGTTGCTGAAGAAAATCTCACTGCTAGAAGTTGATAAGTTTCTGTGTCCTTGTAGTTGAAGAAATGAATAGATGTTCGTAGATGTGTGTTGCAGACTAGCGAATGTATTTTATCAGAAGGTTAGGTTATTAGAAGGGTTAGTGATGTTGGTGTTCTTAGACATTCATCCACAACAAATTAAGAAACAGGAATATTGAAGGCAACTCATTCAAGAGAAATCAAAGTGAAAACAACATTGTTGGGGACGTGCAGGATTGTTAATTATTTAAGAAAGAATCAGAAGGAAATTTCAGTTGGTTGCGCGTCTTACTGCACCCCGAACAAATAAATAAACAAACTTTCAGATGCAATTAAAAAAACGAGCCATATGCAATTTAGAAAAAACAATGCAACATTTATATACATTTTAACAATATACAGATTGGGTAATCAGTGTGCGTCGTGTGTACAAAATGTGTGTGTAATTGTTTGATTCGTGAATGTCTCTTTGTTGATATTGTTCGTTAGTTCACTGTCTTGTGTTTATGTAATAAGAGTTCTTTTTAGAGTGGTTTACCCTTAAACGTATTTGATGCTTACTTATCTTTTAGTAATGAATTATAATATTCACTGTATATAAGCAAAGTTGAGAAAAGTGTTCACAGAGTTGATTGATGAGTGCTCGGATGTGAGTCAGCGAGGTGTCTTCGAGCGCGGCAAAATCGTGGTTCGTAGTGGCGTGGAGTATATTGTAACTAACTCTGCGAATTCGTGAGACTGACTGATTGGGGTTGTCTACGTTTGTTTTTATATCGTTTGGGTTTGAAAAAGTGGATCACTTGGTTTTGGCGCGATCTTCATTCTGCACGTGAACTTCAGTAATGAACCAATGAAATTGTTTGTTTCGCTTTGTTCAGTTTTTATTGGTTGAGGTTTTTTTAGTACGTAGGCGTACGATGTGGACTGTGCTTTATTTAGGTTGGAAAGGTAAGGATATTGGACGAGTCCACAACATAATTAAAAAAGTTTAACAATAACATTGATTTATATAAAATTAACATACACAATTAAGTCAGATATTGTTGGACAAATGTGAATAGTTGAAATGAATTATGTAGTGTATTTATGCCAAGTTTCAGTGTGTGTGAAACTGTTACTAAGGTTTGTGTGTGAAATTAAACAAAGTGTTTAGTCATGTACAAAAGTGTCTTTTGTGAGAGTTCAGTCAATAGTGTGTATGCGTATGTTTGTTTAAATTAATGTCCAAAGTTGGTAAGAGTTGTGTACCTTTAGTTGTTTTGGTGTTTGATTGAATGTTTACGAATACTTTTTTAATAGTGTGTTATTTCACTTTCTTTAGTATTGTAAGCAATTGTTCCTGGGAGAGCGAAATGTTTTTGACCAGCGTGGATTAATTTGGCATCTCTCCAGGCTGAATTTCTGACTGGTTCGAATCGATTCGGACAATTCTATTTATTGAGTTTCGGGTCTAAAAAATCGGCTCAAAACGTTAGGCGCGAAGATATTTTCGCTTAAACTTGCTAGAGTTTTAAAGGTCTGAGCCAATGAAAAATCTAGTTTGCTGAAACTAAGATGCTGATTGGTTAATAGGTGATTATTGGTGTAAAGTGCATTATCCCGGAGGTGTGAAAGGTAGGTATGGACTATTCCATCATGTGCGTACGTACGTGTGTGTGTGTGTGTGTGTGTGTGTGTGTGTGTGTGTGTGTGTGTGTGTGTGTGTGTGTGTGTGATGACGTTTCATAGCGTTTTCCCCTAAGGGACAAACGCGATTTCTCCACAGAGCTTACATCTTGTATGTGAGAGAAGGCGAGAGAGGAAGAACTGAAAATGTGTCAAGTATTTATAATATGTATCACGTGATAGGTTCGAAATACATAGACAGATTTTGGCGGTAAATTAATTTTAACCGTGCGGACGAAAGCACGACATTGGCATTAATTGACCAATCAGGAGTCAGAGAAATATCAAGGCTCCGTGATCCTCTTTCTGCACAAAAATTGACGTCGAAAGAAAGCAGAATGCTAAAAATTTGAGGAACCAACTGCCAAAATGTAGGCTATGAATAGATTCTGGGGAGCTCAACGAGTCCATATAGTTAAGAAAATTTTTAAATTAGACCAATTAGAGAGGAAATTTGAAGCCATATGAAATGGCTATTAGAGCAGATTCTAAGACTGACATTAGCTTACTTTGGCCATTACTTGGCCATTGGCTTATGATTCTATCACTAAAATTACCTTATTTTAATAAAAAAAAAACACTTAACAAACCGATTTGGTTAAAAAATTAACTAATTTAAAAAAATTGCTTCTAGGGCTCCTCTGGGATTACTGGCCCTAAAGCTTAACCATAATTAGGTTCATTGTAGATCTATCACAGGCTTTTCTGTTATATTTTAAGCTATAAAAGTAAGTAATATTTGTTTCAAATGAGATTAATTAAACTTTCAATCAGCCGATTGTTCACAACGTTTCAGAAAAATCTATTTTATTTTTGAAAGGTTTTTAAAAATTAACAATTATTATTTTGTGTTGACAGACCTGTCAATATGGATACATTTTTATAGATTTTAATGACAAGGAGAAAAAGAAAAGATTTCATTTCAATCAATTTAAATTCGGTTTGAAATATACTAAAGTATTTTTTTGCTTATTGGGAATATTAAAATTTAATCTGTTTGTGTTTTATAACATCTGTAATGTTTATTATGATGATGACTGTAAGCACCTCCGGTCTCACTAGGGAATTCTGGGAGCAAATAGTTATTGAGTTTTTAGCACGTCACGAGTCGTCTTTCTGTTGCTTCAGTTTTTCAGCGGCCAGTCTCGTAGGGTTTCGTTTATCTTTTCACCGTAAGCCCAGTAGAATATGGAGTCAGAGAGGAATTCATTCTAAAAGAGGAAATTATTTTCTAGTAGAAGAACAGTACGAAAAAAAAAAGTTAAAATTCTAAAAAAAAAGTTAAAATTAACTTCATCAGAGCCGTTCGACTTTGCAAATAAAATTAAATATCCAACATTTCCCAACCTCCCC
Organism: Acanthosepion esculentum; assembly: GCA_964036315.1. NCBI lineage: Eukaryota > Metazoa > Mollusca > Cephalopoda > Sepiida > Sepiidae > Acanthosepion > Acanthosepion esculentum. Next base: position 57,861,639 of record OZ038499.1, read on the forward strand.
TCCCACCAAAAAAACAGTATAGCATGGTGAAAAAACGCCCCAAATTTTTTTTGGTGAAAGAGTTTATTTTATTAATAAGAGGAAAGACCAACGTATTTTTTAATTATTTAAAAAAATTTTTTATTCCTTTACAGCACGTTTGAAATTTAAGTTGAAAATCTTGTTTGTTTGGTCGCGTAAAATTTAGCATTAGTTTTTTTTTTTTAGCGCCTTTGTCAGTTGAAAAACACATTAATTTGGAAATTCTTGCAATAATTGGCGGATTTTAGTGAAACTTTCAGATGAATTAAATTATATTAAAAATGTTTGTTTTTTTAGAAAGCCATGGTAAAAATTTTTTTTTCGTCTTTTACACCCCGCTCTTACTTCATTTTATTAGAACCTGGAGACTCGTAGCTGTTACTCCGTTTTTTTTTGTGTTTTTTTTAATAAATGCACAAGACTTTGAAGAATATAAGTCATCGAATTTTCTTGTAAATTGATGTGCGATATTACCCAAACTTTTATCTCAATTGTAATAATTCAAAACCCAATAAAGCTAAGACATTCTTTAATTCAGAAAGCTTTTAATGGCTTTTCTAAATAATATATATTAAGGACATTTTTTTATCTGAAGATGAAAAATTAATTTTTACAAGAATTGTTTTCTTTTTTTAAATTTTAAATGCAAAATGTGATAAAGTTATTAAATATTTTAAAATTAAGTTTGTTACTGCAAGTCAAAGGAAATGGTCTTATTATTTTATTTACTTTTTACAGGTCGTAAATTTGAAAGCTTATTAAAATCTGTTTTGCGAGTATATTTTTACAATAATTTTTTAATATTCCAAAAATGTATTAAAAATCGTCTCCGACAAAAATACGGATGCACAAAGCTGAAATAATGTTACGTGTGCTAGAGTTATTTCTCCGTATAGCGAAAATCCGGCATCATAAATTGCATTGATTTCGTATTAAATTCTCTGGCTCACAATCATCGTCGTATTTTCAAAATTTTTACTTTCCATTTTTTAAAAAATTTTTAAGCATTTCACTAAATATTTTCTTTTCATTTTTTGAATATAATTTTTTTTCTTTTTCAATAAGAGACATAGTGAAATTATTATTTTTTCTTTTTTAGGTTCAATTTTAGGGACGGAAACAGTGCAGGCTTTGGACATATCTTCGTTTTAAAAAAATGTACCTAAAAAATCAATAAAATATTAGACTTTTGAAAGTATTTAATTTTTAAGAATTACTTTATAGTTAAACAAACTGGTTCACTTAAAAATTAAAAATACTGTCACTTCTGCCCTTCCATCCGATAAATTGCCGTAACGTTAGTTATTGATACATTGACGTAAACGTCAATTCACACCTCCAAAACCAATCACCACGTTGAGACATGCTTCTCTTATTTCCAACTAAATTTTTTCTACTAAAGAAATAACTAATGTTTGTTTCAAATTACATTAAGTATACTTTAAATTTTCTAATTTTCCTAAAATAACTTTTGAAAAAAGTATAATTGAATTTTACAAGATTTTTAAACGGAGAAATTAACTTTTGTTTATAAAACTGTCAATAATAGCGGACATGATTGATTTTACGTCAATTTTGATGACTCAAAAAAAAAACAAATTTTTAGCTAAAATTTCGGAAGTGCTAGAAAGTATTCAAAAATTATAAAAAAATATTCAAAAAATACTTTGGTCTTCCCTTTTAATAATGTAGCAGAAATAGTCGCAGAGATTTGAACGTTTTCGACAAGCATCAAAATTCTGGAACGAAAATAACAAAACTCAAGTATATTAATATTGCATGGGAAGCGAAGCCGAAAATATATTCCGGACATTTTCTTTCTCACAACGAGAAGATGCAAATGTGTACGATTCAGTTTTGGAAAACTTCAATGCCTGTTTCATGCCTAAAAGAAAAATAATCCATGAAAGAGCAACATGTTATCTTAGAGTGCAGTTAACAGGAGAACCTGTGGAAACCTTTGTGACAAGCATCATCATCTCGCACATACATACATACTGACGCAAATTCAAATTATGCAACAACAAGCATTCATTGGATAATAAATCAACACTACTGTGTAATGCGACAATTTTATAATCGCTATAATTTCATGTAGTCGATTTCATGCACTTTTGGGAGAATCGGATCCCAGAAGTTTTTCGTGAGTCTCCCCAAAGCTCGCTCGCTGATTGGTCAATGCCAACCAATCAGATTGTCTGCACATGAAGAGTGATTCTTCCCGCGCAGCGTTTCGGAGCCGATGGTCACATATATAAGCAAAGAATATTCTTATTAAAAGAGTGAGATTTCATCTGTCACACGAATCCACGACAGTTGAAACCATGCGCCAATCTTCTCACTCACACCACCACTCACATGCTGAAGATTCGCTATACTCACATAATATTTTTCTTACACAACAAAACTGTTGAAAACATTTATTACCAGAAACTATTACAACCTTATTTCTTTCGGTGAACTTTGAAACAATTGATAGTTAAAGAGAGACAACTCTTGTTTTACTCAATGCATGTTTTTCTTTCACATTCTTGTTTGTACATCTTGTTAAATACAAATTTTATGTGTAATGATGTCTTAGGCTTAATCTCATTTTCTTCACGTCAGTTTGGTTTCCTAATCTAAGTTGAATAAATGTGGTGAAGTCCGCCACACCTTTATTCGCGTATTGCACTAATTAGCAGAAGCATACGAGTTTACAAAGAAAAATGGCCAAATTCGGGACCGTATAGGATTACATAATAAGGACCTATCTGAAAGATTACAGTTAATACCTGATTTGAAACTCGATAAAGCTACGAAGGTGGCGAGGAGCAGTGAGCAAATAAAATCTCAAATGCAAGAAATAAAAGAGAAAGTACTGGAAGTGGACGGACAATACATTTGATTTAACAAATCGATTGAGTTATTGCCCTTGGACTGGAAACAAAACAAACTTTGATCAGTAATTATTTATTTTGTAATTTGGAAACGTTAGAAATAAATTAATAAAGAAAATAAATGAATTTAGGAAGTGGGGATGTTTTCTAACAGGATCAATAATGTTGATTATAATGATGATTTTAAGCACTTCCGGTCCCATTAGGGAATGCTTGGAGCAAACGGATCGAGCGTAAATTTGAATAAAAATAAATAGTTTTTGATTTTCGTACGTCTCGTGTCGTCTTTGTTTCAGATTTTCAGTGGCCAGTCTCATATCATTTAATTTCTCACCCTGAGACCAGTGGACCGATTACCTTGGAATTAAAACTAAAAATAAAAGCTTTAAGAAAAAATTTAAGAATTTTCATTTTTTTTTTTTTTTTTGTTTATGATGTGCATAGACATTTTATCTCTCAATAAATGCGAATGTCAGTGTGACAGTGTCACACTTTTTCAATTAAAGGGACACAACTCTCTAACTTTCAATAGCTCATCTCTCTATATAATAAATGCGAATGTCAGTGTGTCACTGTGTCACAATTTTTCAACTTTACCCGTAGAGGTTGTAACCCAACATATCATACCATTTTGGAATCAAGCCGACTCCATGAGTAAATTAAAAACATTCCAGACCTTCAATCCTGAAATTCTGGAATCCTAAGATTTCATTATTACGATTGTTTTCGGCAATTTTTGTACGTGATATTTTGTGACGAATTTTTCGTACGATAACAGTTTTTATAACTTGGAAATAAATTTGAGAATAATCGAAATTAATTACGAAATCCAGCGAAAGTCACCCATGAAATAAAAATAATTGTTTGCATGAAAAGTAAGGATTTACGTACATCAAATTGTCTTTAAATTAAGTGGTAGCAGAAGAATTATAGTTGAACTTTTAAAAGGTAAGCTTAAATATTAATGCAATACGTAAATGTAGCGATCATTTTTAACATCTGTAGTTTATTGTTGACTATCGTATCTACTTCTCCCTACCTGTTGTGATGAAGGCCCAATAAAGAGTCTTCCACAGAAGCCACTTTAAATGCTGCCTGATAGGGCGGCTTTTAAGCTAGTATTAAATATTTATAAACTCCTGGAACATTTATGCCGCAATCATTATTGGCGGACTCATGTGAGTCCGGGAAAATAAGTAAAACAATGAATATAACACAAACAACAATGCATGTTATTAACAAAAGGAATTACATGCGTGCACAATTGTAATGAAAACAAAAAAACATTAAAACTAGCTATAAGAATATCCTTATATATATATATATATATATATATATATATATATATATATATATATATATATATATATATATATATATATAATTATTTATTCGAAGATTATAACATAAATGTGTTATAAAATCACTACAAAAATAGCCATTTTGTTTCAACACTTCTGGTGTCTTATCAAGTGATGATGTTGAATGTAGAACCTAACCAACCGGACGTCTAGCCACACTGATGAGCTGTGAAACAGTGAAACAGTCTGTCCGTGGATGACAAAAATATTAGCTCCTAAAAAATTAATTTCGGTTGAGCCCTCTGGTTTGAGGTGTGAATTTGTAAACAGTGACTATTTAAGCTAATACTGCACGACTCTTTGACAGAATTGAGTCACTGTCAGTCACTGTGTGTTTATCCGAATCTAAAAATAAACACGCTAAAATTCACCTTCATCCCGTACCGTATGCTTAGTGGGAGAAGTTCGGACTGACGCAAATTCAGTCGGGTTTCGATCCTAGCTAGAGGCAACCGGACGTCTAGCCACACTGATCAGCTGTAAAACAGCGAAACAGTCTGTCTGTGGATGACAAAAATATATATATATATATATATATATATGTTTGTGTGTGTGTGTGTGTGTGTGTGTGTGTGTGTGTGTGTGTGTGTGAAGAAGCATGTGTGAGAGAATTCAAAAGTCAACAGAAACGCAAGGAAGCGAACGACTTTTAGTCGGCGGCGTTGTTTATCGACGTCAACTACATCTGGAAGCAAGTATTAAGAGTAGGGACAATATTATTGCATTTTTATAGACGTTATAGAGCACCCCCCAGCAGGCGTTTTGGCAAAGCCAAGTGAAAAAACAAAACAAAAAACAAACTAGGAAAACTACTAATTCAACTACTTTTAGTAATTAAGCTTAATATATTGTCGTTTGTCTCTAAATTTTTAATTAAATTTAGAATCATAATTTCACGTTATAAGTGTTAATGTTTTAACTTTAACTCTATGTCCGAAACGTCTGCTCGCAATTATCGTCGTATCTTACAACGCCTCAGATAAACAAAACCAATCATTAACAAAAATGTTTGTATATTACATTTTTATGCTAATTTAATAAAATGAAAAGATGAGACGATAAAGAAAGATAAAACACTAATAATCGCCAAAAAATTAAAAACAGATTTACAATAAAAACAAGAATCATAATATCAACTTAAAAATAAGGAAGTTTACTGGAAGGCAAACATACAAAATACATACGCAACATCTTGAGCTTATGACCTTTCCTTTGACGTCATTTCAAGTTGTCATTTCCATTCGTCTATTTATTTGGTTTGTTTTTCAAAATTTGAAACGGAATAGTAAAAAAAACAAAGAAAATAATTAATAAAAATTAATAATAATAATAATAAACACAAATAAATTATACATTAATGTTAATATATAAATATTCAGCATGTTGCTGGATTTGAATTGACTAATTCTGATTTATTTTGTACAGACGGCTCTTCTATACCGGTGTCATATAACGAAGTGACCTTGGGATGTTTTGCCAAGATGATTGCTTAAATCACGAACGCGTTTTATTCACTATTTTTCTATTTTTGCCTTCCATTTGATCCATAGTTATCAACTTAGGGGAGATTGATCTGTCAAAAGGGTCTCATCTCAAGCCGCTTTTATGTGAGCAGAATTAAATAATCTTTTTAAACTAAGACTTCTGTCTCTCAAAAAATATTTACACTCTCATTTGAGTCGGGTGTTGTCAGGTTTTGGGGTCGTTGTTTCAAGTGGAGAAAGTGTCGTGCGTTGACGAACCACATGTGTTGAATAGATTGAAAGAAGTAGACAAACAGGAGAATGAATAAAATGAGATGGAAACTTTAGGATGGTCAATGTTCAAGGATAGTTCCTGAAAGTGAGTGTAAATTTAAAGAATGGTCTCATAATCGTCCCCTTAAAAAGAAAGAGATGGGTGTGATCGAACTTACACTATGGGTGAATATATGGAATTTAGAAGGTTGTTGGGTTTATATTGTAGGTGGAGTGCATGTTCTGATGCAAACAATTAAACAGAAAGCTTATCTTTCTCCCATGGATCGTGTATTCTTTTTATTATATAAAATGCAGTGAATTAAAATTGTTATTGTCTCTTGGGTATGTCCGTTTTCTTTTTGGTCTAGAACTTGGAGTAGGTAAATATAAGTATCGTATTAACGGTCGAGCTTAAGACAGCCTTGCGCAGAGTTAGAACAACCAAGGAAAAGTTTGTTCTTACTTTATCTTTGGAAGGTTTAAACATGATTATAGTATGGATTGGAATTTAATTTGGGAACCACGAATACAATATTTTACAAATTCACGTTCTAGCCTCTTCCAATCCTCACCACAACTTTTTTTTCATTTACTTTCAAAACCGGCTCCCAAAGCTTTGATTCTTATCAGAGATAAGAATATATTTTCTGACAAACGAGAGAGCTGGAAAATATAAAAACGAATTCGACCACTATTATCCTATCCACTGTTCCATAAAGCATGTGTGAATCGCTCACAGCTTGTCAGAGCAGCTCCCAAAACCTTGATTCTTATCAGAGATAAGAATATCTTCTCTAACCAATGAAGGGGCCAAGGAATTTGTATAACAATTTTGGAGGAAAAAGTCCCCGATATTTCTGAGCGTCCCAAATCTCTATAAATACCAAAAATCTTCGCCTATTTGGCAGTGAGTAACTTCGACGATAGTCTGTGAAACAACAAAGGTCGGCGACAGAAAAGCAGTAGTAATCTTTACTGTCAGCTTTAAAAAAGAACTACCTACTAAGGGCTGTCGAGAAGGAACGTCGGCCCACTACTAAAAACCAGTTGAGATCTACCTACTTACACTACGAGTTTTCTGTCGCCGACTTACGAACTCACTCAACTGCAAAATTCGTATCTTCCGATATTTTCCTACTCTTAACAACAATCTAATCGTTTAGAGAAATTTTAGGCGCTCAGAGAAATATTTTGAGCAAAATTTGTCCCTTCTTTCCTGCATGAAAGGGTTGAGATTAAAAATTCGACAAAATTGGAAATAAACAAGCAACAACGGCGGACAATTCTCTATTTTGAACAAAATATGGGAAATTTGTCCCGGCTTTCCCGCATGAAAGGGTTGAAGTTAAATAATGCGACAAAATTGAATAAAAACAGCAACAACGGCTTAAACAATTTGAGCGGGCAATTCTCTATTTTGAGCAAAACATAGGAAATTTGTCCCGGCTTTCCCACATAAAAGGGCTGAAGTTAAAAAATGCGACAAAATTGAAAAAAGCAACAACGGCTTGAAAGATTAGAGCGGACAATTCTCTATCAAGCATCATACCAATTTGACCAACGATGAATTACTTAATTATGATTATTCACCCCCACCACCACCACCAATATAATTTCTATCAATTGGATATTCTTGCTTGAATCGGCTTCTAATACTCTGGATGGAGCGGCTTGGGGGCGGCAAACGTAATCGTGGAGGAACAGTCCATTGGATTAAGTAAACTTGGATGAGTTACACGGCGGAATTTGTGAAGATCTGCGCTGTATCGTCACCGAAGTTGGTCCAGTTGGTATGACGCTTGTGCCGTATCGTTACGGTCCGGCTTCGATTCTCGGTCGTGGATGCGCTCTGCTTATGACTCCCAAGATAGGATGAAACGGCTGTCCAGTGTTTTCTGCATTTTGTTTGAGGTTTTGTAAACTAGATGAATTACTTAAATATGTATATATTAATCGAGTTCACCTCAATGAAGGCTGCACTAAGACACAAGGGGTTACTGGATGTGGAATCATTAGAAAACAGCAACTCAGGAGCTAGAACAAAAGAAGAGTAATCGGGAGGACAATAGATAGCGATTGGCATTGAATTTGAATTTTTGAAGATTCAAGTTGACTGGAAAGCATGGAGCCGGAAGGGAGTTCCACAAGTGAGAAGTGCGACAAAAAGACTGTTAGCATAGAATTTATGGTTACATCTAGCTCAACTGTAAATTGATGAGACCTCGTCACTTTAAATTTTTTAAGGTCTCATCATTTTACAGTTGAAATGAGATTGACTGCGAGAAAAGAAAATGTTAGCATAGAACTACAGGTCATATCTATTCATTTCAACTGTAAAATGATGAGACCTTGCCGCCAATTTAATACTGCGCTTAAATTGATAAAGTCTAGGTGTCACGACGAAGAACTCATCCGAACAATTACCATGAAAGTATTTATAGAAAAGGTATATATATATATATATATATATATATATATATATATATATATATATATATATATATATATATGTGTGTGTGTGTGAGTGTGTGTGTGTGTGTGTGTGTGTGTGTGTGTGTGTGTGTATTATATTTATTACTGAAACGTTATTATTTATTTTCTGCTTTATACAAAACCTGTCACCATATCGCGCAAATGCATCTTTGTTGCATGTCCCTGGCAGGACATTGTCCGTCTGGGTGTCATGATGGGATTTCGTAACTTTGTCGTCGCACTGCTCTCCCACTTACCGTAATTCTCCATGTATAATACGCCCTCATCCATTATACGCACCCCTAAAATTATGCTGAAAGTGTGGGAAAATGCTTCTACTCATGCATTGTTTGGTAATCAAACATGTACCGCTCAAATTTCATTACGGTCATACTCTTATTAAAATGGTTTTAAACAGAATAATTTTATTCTAATTTAGTTTTATGATAATTCTTATTTTATTTTACGGCGATTTGGTACCTCTTACTTCTTTAAATACTGACCTGCATTCATATATATATATACATATATATATATATATATATATATATATATATATATATATATATATATATATATATATATATATATATATATGATTGTTAATGTTGCAATATTTTGTTAAAGATGTTCAGCTCAAATATTTAATTGCAACCGGCTAATATTTAGGGGATCTTATAATCACGGAACCTTTAAGGAGCTTATTCCACCATTACATTAATACCGTAATTCCCCATGTATAATATGCACCCCTTGTTTGGTAATCAAACCCTATAAATTGTACCTCTCAAATATCGTTACGAACAGCGTTTCCTACTCTTATTTAAAAAAATGCTTTAAAAATAGAATAATATTATTCTAATTTAGTCATAAGATAATTCTTATTTTATTTTACACTTGTAAGTATTGTTAGGTACATATGATTGTATTTGATATCCTTATGGGGTCACAATCGCCGAATGTTAGCGTCAAATTGTTGTATGTTTGTGGTGGGTAGTCATTTCGCAAATGAAATCTACCTACGAAACGGCAATTTTTTAAAGATTTTTTGTAGCTGTGCAAAATACGCACCCAATAAGCTATATAAACAAATTTTTACTACGTTAATAAAAAACACCGATCAAAACAAAAAATAAATAAATAAATATATAAGATAAAAAATAAAAATAAAAATAAAAAAAACAAAACAAAAAAAACAAGCAAAATAATTTGACATAAATAAATAAATAAACAAATAAGCGACTTCCGGTAAAAGTAACCGCCAAAATAGATCAAACAATTTCACATCAATAAACGAATTTTAAATTTAATCAGGCACAAGCAACAAAAAAAAAAAAATAACAAAAAACAAAAAAAAACTCCTCCTCAAGAACAAGACAGGAAGACATAGACCCCAAAGCTCCATCATGTGGGAAGGGAAAGAGAGATAAAGGGGGAGAATGATAGGGAAACACATGTCCAGATAGATGGAGGAGGGAGAGCAAGAAAGGAAAACACAAATCCCAAAACAGGATTTCAATATGAAGGAAGAGAAAGAGAGAGAAAGGGGGAGAAAGAGACGGAGACACATATGTCCAGGGAAAGAGAGACGGGGGGAAGGAGAGCAAGGCAAAGAAAGGAAAGGAAGTAGCACAGAAAATGCGACAGGCCGACCGCCTCCCTGTATATGCCTTCCCATAGTGTTCTTGAAGGGGCGTTTTTAAAAAAAGATTTTCTTCGCTTGTGCTTGGATAAATTTAAAATTCGTTTATTGATGTGAAATTGTTTGGTCTGATGAGACGAGATCGATTTGATCTCGCGAAATAAAATATTACCATGGTTTTCAAAGTCTCCACTTTCATAATTATCATTTTCTCTGTTCTCATATTGAGCTCTCTCTGGATCTATCCTCTTTGGAATTATCCATAGGGATTACCAAATAATATTATCATCTCTCTATATATATATATTACAAAAAGAGCTTTTACCAAAGAACAGATATATACATTTTTGTGATAGTATAAAGAACAAATAAGAAATGTTTATAAATCTAAGATGCTTCACTTTTATCAAATCTTTATCAGAGAATGAGACCAGGAGAAAAAAAATGAAATTCTGATATTTATATTATCGTCTTGTTTGATTTTCATTAAACAGGCTTCACGTGCATTTGACTTGTTAGTATAAATTATGGCGTTCATTTTTGTGTTTTATTTTGAGAAAATATCTTGAAAAATAAGAATTTTCTGACGAAATAGATTTTTTTTCTTAATTATTTTTACAAAGAATTGTCATTAAAAAGCAAACAGGTACATACATTTTTAATTAAAAACAAAACAAAAAAAGACAGCTGTATACATTTTTAAGTAAAGAACAAACGGATATTTCATACAAGCAATTTTTTGTCAGGTTAATTTTTTATGTTCCTTAAAAACGAACCTGATAAAAAATATTTAAAAAAAACTTTTAAAGATTCTGAAAAATTAAAAAAAAAAGTACGCTGATGCCAATGACGTCGGCACAATTTAAAACGTGACATTTGTAAATAATCTGCGACGACAGCGAGAGGACGGAATGAAGCGCATCGGTCCCAGTCTAATATGTAGCGCCGCGACCCGTAACGGTCGACGCGGGTGACGACAAACAGGCGACGACCAATCGCGGCCTGTGTCACATGTATTAGCTCTAGAATTGCCACAGTTATCCATCGCCTCCGAGGAGGATTACGGTCCCGAGGATTAGGTCCGGTTCCTGAGCCATTCGCGGTTACGCCTGTTCTAATGCAAAAGGATGATCCAAAAAGAACAGTAGTAGATACCAAAATCGAATAAGAACAAAAATTTAAATCTCTGGGAAGTGTTCTAACAGAAGAAGGAACATGCAATACTGAATTTCGAAGGCGCATTGGGATGGTCAGTGATGCAGTCCAAAAGCTAAGCAATGTATTAAGAGACAGGAAAACTTTATTAGAAACAAAGAAAAGAGTACTGAACGCGATATTTGTCTCGCTATATGACAGCGAATGCTGAACAATCTCCTCAAAGATGAAGAAGATACTTGAAGAAACAAAAATGTGGTTCTACAGAAAGATGCTGATCATACCATGGACTGAACATGCGAGCAATGACGACGTTTTAGAAAAAAATGGAAACAAAAAGGAAATTTATACATAGCATCAGAAAGAGGCAGTTGAAATTTCTGGGGCACATAATGAGGAAGGAGGTCTTGGAAAATCTGATACTTACAGGCCCATCGGGACATGAAATCAGAGAACATGGTTCGAGTTCTGGTCGAGATCATTATATTGACTTTTTCACAAATATATTTGGAAATGGAATGACTCCATCTCTTCTCCCTCCAGCTATGGGTTAAACAACAGGGCTGATTGAGGAGTGTTAGTAGTAGTTGTTCTTCTTTAAATAAAAAAATGTCAACCGCCGCTTTAGGAACGAATTCGATTCCACTTTTTCCGTCATGCAAAATCCTATCATGAGCAGCTTCTTCCCACTAAAAGCGTTTTCGGAAACCTGACCCAGTATTTCACCACCACCACCGCCACCACCATCACCACCACCACCAATGTGGTGATTCGGATGTGACCGGTAAATAACAGCGCAAACTAACGAACAGACATTCCTCTTTGTCTTTTCTCCTGTGATACGCCCTCTGATTCTAGTTTGACCTCGGTTTTCGGCAACCCAAACTGCACCTGTCACAAATACCAAAAAACAAAAAAAAAAAAAAAAAACGTAATCGACAAAGATGTTCAAGTGGTGAAGAGGTCATGGCTGAAACAAAGTAGACTGATCCTGAGGAGAGTCACATCTTCCGGTTCATGTCTTTCACAGATAAAGACATTTACATTTGCAGCTACTTAACACAATTCTGTTACTCTGAAAAGTGTCTTTGCATAAAGCAATGCACAGAGAGATGGGATCATAAACACGATAACGACTCCCGTAACCCATTAAGGTCCTAGGGTCGTCACACGTACTGCAGCTGCAGTAGCAGTTTATTTTTTCCCTGGGCAAACTCCAGAGTGGTTTGAATTCAAAAAAAATTTTCTTCTAGACCGGTCGCCAACCAAGGCTATAGAACTCAGTCTGTCCTGTTATTCATCCATATCTGAGCGTAAAGCGTCCCCAGGTTTTGAATTTGTTCTTCTAGACCGGTTGCCAACCAAAGCTATAGAATGCAGTCTGTCCTGTTATTTAACCATAGCTGGGAGTGGAAGGAGCAAACGACTGTCTTTAGGTTTTGAAGACAGTATTGTCCTTCTTCTAGACCGGTTGCCAACCAAAGTTATAGAACCCAGTTTGTCCTGTTATTTACCGATAGCTGCTGCTGAAGGCAGCAATAGACCCTCCACGGGTTTTGAATTCAGAGTTGTCTTTCTCGTAGACCGGTTGCCAACCAAGGCTATAGAACTCAGTCTGTCCTACTAATTGTCCATGGCTGGATTCATATCTTCCCAAGTGGATTAATACATAAGTGAATGTAATGAATTCGACTGTAATTCGAATTCGTCTCTCCGATTCCTCAATCCGTGCTTCTTTGTGATCATAATATCCGTGGTAAAGCGTCTACTGTAAGTTTTGTTAAAACCTTTCATAGTCATGTTTTTTTTTTTACCAGAAATACCCGTAAAAATATCACGGTTTTCTTATATGAATTTTCTGATGAATCTTAATGATTGAATAAGTTCACGGTGAGTTCTACAACAATAAAATATCCGTAGAAATTCCGCTATCGTATTGTCAAATATTTGAGCTTAACAACTTTAACAAAATATTATAATAACAATCATAAATATGAATTCTGGTTGTTATTTTAAAAAGTATTTTCACACGTATGCACAGTTGATATTATTGAACGTTAGCTTTTTTATTATTATTAATGCTTACACTATTTATTTTAACAGAAGCATTAATAATAAAAATATCAACACTGAACACGGGCACAATGTGGTGACCGTGTATGGAAAATAAAAAAAAAACATTCCCATTGCTATTGATACACATATATAACAATCTACATATTCAGTTAAAAAAAACATCCTTGATAATGGTTAATAAAATAGCCGAAAGCGCTAGGATATATATATATATATATATATATATATATATATATATATATATATATATATATATATATATATATATGTTAAACATTCACTCAGTTTTTATACACTTTATGACTAGAGAAAAAATCACTCATATGAACACAAGAAAAATTGAATAAATCTTTATCGCAGTACATCCTCTTTAATGAAACTAGTATAAAAGAGGGATTATTGCACAAATATACAATTTTACATACATACATATATATATATATATATATATATATATATATATATATATATATATATATGCACATACACATATGTATATATATATATATATGTTCATAAATTGTTGTACCTGATGTATGTCTAAACCATGAAACTCTAAGTCGTAGGTATATATGCAATTATTAATATATACTTTATAGCTCTGTTTAACTAAACTGAGCACTGTTTTGTCTACAAAAGTGAGTAAATAAATAGTTATTTACTCACCTATATGTGTACCTAATCACTCGCATATATGGTTGATCATATCTCTTTATTTAGTTCATTTCTATCCACTATTTTTAAAGCATTATTATAAAAATTGCAGTGTTTATAAAATATATCTTCGTTGCCAGAGTTAATGCTAATTCTATAAAATGGATGAAGGTTCGTGTTTTTATTATAGATGGAGGAAGCTTTAAAAAAATAGTGGCTATAAATTCCCCGATATTAAATATAGAAATGATAATAACAATAACCGGAGAAAAAATAGAAATAGAAAAAATAGTTTATGCACACACCCATTTAACAAGATGGTTAGCAGTAAATTAGGGCAAAAGTTTCTTGCTTTAATTGAAAAACATTTTCCAAGTAAAAATCCTCTTAGCAAGATTTTCAATAAAAATACGCTAAAATTAAGTTATAGTTGTACTGATAATCTAGAAAAAATTATAAAAAACATAATAATAAAGTTTTAAATAAACAGTTAGACCTAAATAAAAATAATAGTAATTCCAAATCGGAAATCAATAATCTTGATAATAAAATATTCGAAAATAAAATTCATATTATTATTCGACCGCTGACAACGCTTCCCTTGCATTTTTGAAGGGCTTCATTTTTGAGCCAGCACATGCTACCTGGAAACTGTAAATACCAAAAATATGAAGAAAAAATAAGAGAAGGGGGTTCCGTGTTGTGAAATCAGACATAGATCACTCATTAAATGAATCGACATTTTCTCCTTTGCCGACGTATATTCTCCAACAAAATTAAGTACCGTATTTGATGGCATATAAGACGCACTTTTCTTTTACTAAAAATATATTCTAAAATTCCCCTGTGTCTTATAGGCCTTATGTAGGTTTAAAATTCGCGATAGTCGGCCGAAATTAGCTACTTGGCAACTCCTATTAACTTAGACTTTAGAGTAACTTTCATATACCTATTGTCATTATTTAAAAGGCTATTATGCAGATTAAAATTGTTATCATTGATAATATTCATTGTATTAATTTCAACATGTTTAATATTAGTACTTTGTTTCACTAAAATTATATGCAATAAATTCAAATTATATATTTGTAAAATATATTTGTTTCATTAATATTTTTCTTGCTATAACTTCCAGTTGTATTGGTATAAATACAATCAGAATTTTTATCTCCCAATTATTCTGCTTAGATGTTTACAAGACGCAGGTTGTACAGATCATATAAAGGAAAATTTTTGATTGAATTTTAATGGTAATTGTACTGTTTTGCGCAATTGTAATAATTGCTTGATTTTTATTTTGTTTTCTTACCTTTATATATTATAAAGTTTTTAGGCTTGTGTTATTTTTTTCCTATTACATATAGTGGTATTTGTGTTAAGTTCTTGATCTAAATAGAAATGCGGACAATATAACTAAAACATACAGAAAAGCACCAAAAACTACAAAAAACGATATTAATATGGAAGCTAAAAAAAATCATCAAAACTGTTTTTAAATTGATTATACTAGTGAAAGCTTTTCTATAAATTTAAATTCAATGTCAATCGCTATTTTGATCTGGACGACCGAATAAATAGCATCGCTAAATCACAAGCATTTATTACACGAGCAGACCACAAAGAAAGTTCAGAACAAACCCAACATGTAGACTCAAAAACCCAACCAAAAGCGAATTAGGTGAAATAAGTAAAATAATACTAGAAAGAACCAACTCAGAGCTAAAGAAGATGTTAAGAGTAAGTCAATGGTAAACCACAAAAACACAAAAGGCTAGTCCCGAACCCTAAAAAACAAACATAATTGCGAATTTATACAATTAGACATCAAATTTTCTAACCTTCTATAACAGAACTCATGCTAGACAAAGCCATCTCCTTAGCTCAAAGAAAAATAAATAAATAAAAAAAATAAAAATCATTAAATACTCCTAAAAATCACGATTATTTGACAACGAAGACGCGTGGATAAAGAAAGAAGGAACCTTTGACATTACAATGGGAAGTTTTGACTGTGCAGAACCTGTGAGTTTATGAGTATACATTAACTACATAAACTAAGTACAATAATCGATAAAAATAATATAGGTCCCTACAGTGACGACGGTATCATAGACTTAAGAAACTGTAACAGAAAAAACCCCCAGAATAAACCAGAAAAATCATCATAAACTTTTGAAAGAACATTGGATTCGATATAGACATAAAAACTAACCTAAAAGAAGTAAATTTCCTGCATATCACATTCAACCTAAGGAAAGGTACTTATAAATCTAAAAACCTAATGACAAACCACTTTATATGCACATATCTTCCAACCACCCGCCATCAATAATCAAGCAGATGCCTCACTCAATTAACCGCAGCTTATCTGACAATTCTTCCAGGGAAACCATCATGAACGAAGCCAAGGAAGATTATGAAACAGCCCTAAAAGATTGTGTATTTTCGGCAACACTTACATAAACCCCACACCACAGGAAAAAAGCCAAGAGAAAAAGAAACATAATATTGTTCAACCCACCTTATAACAAAAACGTAAAAACAAAAGTAGGAAAAATATTCATTAAACTCATACACGAACACTTCCCTGCATCAAGCACCCTCCATAAGATATTCAACAAAAACACAGTAAAAATCAGCTACAGTTGCACTGAAAACATGATACAAATAATAAAAAAACATCAGGAAAACAACCAACAAATCACCTGCACAAATAAAAACCACTTGTAATTGTAAAGCAAAGAACAAATGTCCCTTAAACGGCAATTACTTGCCGTACAATGTAATACACCAAGCCACTGTAAAATCAGTATATAACGAAGAAAAATATACATAGGATTAACTGAAGGATCCTGGAAACAAAGAAACTATGCACACAAAACATCCTTTACAAATAGTAAATACGCGAACGGCACAAAGCTTTATAAAAATATGGGAAATTAAAAACAAAAAACACATTACACGAAAAATATCATGGAAACAAGGAAAACAACATTAATCTACAAAACAAATCCCAAAACTGTAAACTCTGGACGAGAAAATAGCTATAATTACCCTCCCATACCAACACAAATTACTAAGTAAACGACATGAAAGGACCTCGTGTTCCCCACCCGAATCTATGATAGCCACCCACTTCATATAAAATACAAATTTTATTGTAACCTGATTATGTACAATAAAGGATCATATGCAATATAGGTGAACAATACAACTGGAAAAATTGAAAATAAATACAGTGTATCTAAATAAAAAATAAAGACGTCATAATAGATCATTCCCTCGTAAATCAATTATTTTGCGGCAATTTCTAACATCAACTTGAGATTTTTCTTGTTAAAAAATTGAAGAATTTTAACATATTCAATATTAAGGATAGAAAATAGTGAATTTTATTTCGTGCTTTTCCAAGACTTAGCATGAGCAAAAGAAATTCACGCATTTGAACGAGAAAAAAAGACCCCAGAATGACGCCCAAATCTGAAAAATCTTTTCATTCTTTAATAGTCAGTTGTGCTTAGTTTAATTTGTAAATGTAAGTAGAAAAAAAAGAAAATGCTGCTAAGATAGAGAGGGTCACAAAGCACTGCCCGGTGCCTTCAATCTAGCTTGGAATCGGGTTGTTCGCGGGTAGTACGCATCGGCCGTGCATGTAAGCTATTGTTTACGAGTTCGATCTTCACCTACCCAGCAATAGTTGTTTACTTATTTATTTTATTTTTGGCTTGTGTTTGTATATTCTATGAGAGCACGAAAAATATTTGACGGGAAGCGAGCTTAACGCTGTGTACAATACACTTCAGTTGAAAAAAGTCTCTGCCTTGACAAACACGTACTGTTGTGACTATTTCCTTTTCCCGAAAGAGGAATATGATCATGTTACATCGGCCGAAGCCTGTTTTGCTTCTCGAATATCTGACCTTGATATTTTGAAAAGAAGAAAATAGACATACATAAAAAACAAGACTTTTTCTCTCTTTTGTTCCAATTTGCCAGTTCGAATTCTTTTCTGTCATCATGGCGACCGTAATCATGATCGTCCAGATATTTCTTTATTTATTCTTCTGCAGAACAACCACGTCTCTGTTGCCTCAAGACTCTTCTTCATCTGTAAGGAGATTGTCCAGATTCTTAGATGAGAACTGATATTGCGTAACAACCACTCTTTTCTTTGATTCTAACGAAATTTCCCTGTTTCTTAATACTTTGCTTATCTTTTGGAAAGTACATTTTGCTTTTCCAATGTACCTTCGGATTTCTGTGTCACATTTGCTATGCTCTGTTAAAACACTCCCCAGATATTTGAATTTTTGCGCTTGCTAGATTTTGGTTTCTCTATCCCCCGCCCACACACACTTAAAAAGAGAGAATAAAATTAACAATTCTTCCTCACGACTAAAACAGGTAAGCAGTAATTGAAAATGACGTGCCTGGAAGCGAAAATGGTTTTTCGAAAGCCTTCTCTTTAAATAAATAAAAGGACTCTTTCGTTTTTTTTTCTCTCTTCAGCAGTACTGCTTTTACCTTTTTTCTTTCTTTTTTTTAAAATCGGTATCACCCCAAGGCAATACAGCCACTAAGACGCAATGGCTACAGGGGGTGGAGGAATTAAGAACAGAAACATTAATAATGAGGAGTAAGAGAAAAGAGCGATCAGGAGGACATTAGATAGCGATTGACATTACATTTAAAATTTTGCAGAGTTAATTTGGATGGAAAGTATGAAGCCGGGAGTTCCACAAGCGAGAAGTGTGAGAAACGATACTGTTAGCATAGAATTTGCGGCTACATATAGCCAGGTCAAGTGTAAATTGATGACATCTCGCTACCAGTCTAGTACTGCGCTTAAATTCATACAGTCTAGGTACCATATCGACGAGCTCATCCGAACAATTACCATGAAACTATTTATTTAAAAAGGCACAGAGAGGCAAGGGTAAGTGTCTGAAGCCGAGACGCCAAATCAGGACCAATAATATTGCTGATTCTTCTTTGGATCTTATCATGGAGATCCAGGTAAATAGCAGAGGCACCGGGCCATATATGGCAGCAATATCCTAAGCATGGACGAATGGTAGACTTATAGATATGCAAGACACAGTGAACCAACCTTCCTAGCAGCCCACCTAGCAATGGATTCAGTATAGTCTTTCCACTGTCATCTGAGAACGTTAGCCCGAGAAGGCGCAACGAGTCACTTTCCTGGGGGTTAGCATCATACATGCTGATGGAAGGCAGAGAGGGGTCTCTTAAATGATTAATGGAGAGAAGTTTACCTAATCTCAAAGATTAAAATGCCCGTTGAAGTTCGAAAACGCAACAATGGTATTAGCATGCAAAAACAGTCCGCTAACGATTGCATTTCTCAGTTGTCACTAGCCCTGTTTCATATAATTATTAAGCGGTACTACTCGGCCAAAGAATTGAACTCACAATTATTATACCATCAAATTCATGAACCAAAGCGCTAACCATTTTCAACCGGTGGGCCGCAAATATTTTAAAACGTCATTAATTAAATGATTTTCGAAAGAAGTCCAAGGCACAATAAGTTTACATATCAAAATTAAAACTCTTTTAAAATTGATTTTACGAGTGCGAAGCAAGCTTTTCTGCAAATTTAAATGCAATGCCAATTGCTATCTACTGTCCTCCTGATTACTCTTTTCTCCTTCTGCTCATTACTAATGTTTCTGTTCCTAATTCTTCCACACCTTGTAACCGCTTGCGTTTTAGTTACTTTATTGCCTTGCTTGGAGTGATAACAACTAAAAAAAAATATTAAAAACAAAACTTGATCACGACTAGGAAGAAGATATCAGAATTTGCCTGTCTAAAATTCGACCTTGCAAAGATATTCTAAAAAGACGTTAAGCTCAGATGTCTCATTAAGTGTTAAATAAACAAAATAATAAATAAATAGAAGTTTTTTAAAGAATTTTAATTATTATCTTTTTAAAACAAATTATAATAAATCGTTTTGTTTGTGTTAAAAAATAAATCATAGAAAGCATACTATTTTTTTACTCTTTTTGGATCATCATAATTTAAGTGTGCCACGGATGTTTGACTATAGGTTCAAGTGTGCCGTGAGATTAAAAATAAAGGTTGAAAAACATTGCTCGAGGCTATTGATAATTTTATAAGCACGCGTTTGGTAGCACGACAGAACAAACGAAGCAAGTAACACTGGTGAGGCGAAAAGAAAAGAAAACAATAATTCTTCATATATAATTCTTTGTATTGCTGATACAGAAGATGTGAGTAGAACGTCTCTGTGTGGGCAAGGGAAGTGACTTGGAATATGGTGAGAGTTGGTAGGGCCTGGAGTTGGTGCATGTGTCAGGTCAATTGATCGAGCTCATTGGTGGTGTCGTTGAGAGCTTGCCGGTGGAGGATTCGTTGAAGCTTGCCCGTTCACCGCCATTCCATTTCAGTTGTTATGAGCGGCGTTCTTAAAAGCTAATGAGGTGGCTAATAAACTCATTTTTTCATGTGTCTTTTCTATAGCGGTAAACGTTCATAATTGGTTTCTCTTATATAATTTATATTTTTTAGGGATTCGCTTTGTGGGCCGAATGTGATGCTCGGAGCCCCTGCGTAGATGACGAATTTTTTTATTTTGGTTTTGCTTTCTTAGCGTTCAAATCCATTGGACATATAGAGTGAATCAGAAAGAAATCTAATTTGAAGCAGAGTATAACAATTATAGCCGACAGAAATAAAGCGTTGGCTTGTGATTGTGAAACTGAGCAGTACTAAAAAAAGAACAAGACAAGAACATGGGCAGCGGAGCAAGAAGACTGTATCCCGTAGATTAAATAAAGTGTTTAGTTGGAAATGGCTCGTGGAATGGTCTGGATATGGCTTTGTAGATTTTCCCCTCTTTGTGAGCCGTCACAGTTTTTCAAATCTTTGAAGTCCTGGTTGTGACGTTAAACTGCATTCGGCAGCAAAGTTTCCGATCGGGAGTTTAGAGATTTTGAGGAGCGTGGAACCACCTCTTAATGGCTATTGTTCCCAGGTTCACCCTGACCGGGGCGGTAGTACCTGTTAGGGTCCCAGCTTTCCGTTGACATGAAGTAAAAAGATTATATACTGCTAGGAAAGTTGTTTCACTGTCGTACTAGACATTTTTTCTCACCAGAATCTATCTTAAACATTTATAAGCCTTCTATTTAACCATTCATTGAATATTGCTGTCACATCTGGTGTGGTGCTTCTGCTATATATTTAGAGATTCTTGATAAAATCAAAAGAAAAATCTGCAATGTTATTGGTCACAACCTGACATCTCGGCTTCAGTCCCTTTGACACTGCTGTAATGTAGCTTCTCCGTGGTTTTTCTATTAATACTTTCATGGTAATTGTTCTGATGAACTTTCTGTTATGGTACCTAGATTTTATGAATTGAAGTGCAGTACTCAATTGGAAGAAAGGTCTCATCATTTGCTTTCATTTCCATCTGTTTAATTTGTTCATTTTAACAAATTTTGTCATGGATTTTTAAAGTTTTTCTTCACAAACTCTATAGGTGTAAATATCCCCTTTTTTCTTTAGTTTCATCGTCTTCTCTCCTTTCACGATTTTTCATCTCTTCTCCTCATAGTAATAGTAGTAATAATAATAATCATTGTTCCTTGGTGAGAAAGTATAACTTTCTATATATCTATACGGATGACACAACCATTTACTCCTGTCTTAATAGTAAGTCTGACCAGTTCAATAAGGTCAAATTGGCAGCCGATCTCAAAAATGACCTACAATCTGTTGTTAACTGGTGCAAGGAATGGCACGTTAGTTTTAACAGCTCCAAAACAAAACTGCTCTCTTTTAATCGTCTGAGAGAATCCTTTTTGACTTCCATCTGCATATGGCTGATGCTAACCTCCAAGAGAGCGACTTATTGCTCCTTCTTGGGCTAACGTTTTATGCTGACATGAAATGGAAATGTTATATTGAATCATTTACTAGGTCTGCTGCTAGTAAAGTTGTTTCACTATCGTGCTAGACAATTTTTCTCACCAGAATCTATCTTAAGCATTTATAAGTCTACTGTTTAACCATGCATCGAATATTGCAGCCACATCTGGTCTATGCTTCTTCATATATAATTCTTTGTATTGCTGATACAGAGGATGTGAGTAGAAAGTCTCTTTGTGGGTAAGGGAAGTGACTTGGAATATGGTGGAAAGATTATATTGAATCATTTACTAGGTCTGCTGCTAGGAAAGTTGGTTCACTGCCGTGCTAGATAATTTTTCTCACCAGAATCTATCTTAAGCATTTATAAGTCTACTGTTTAACCATGCATCGAATATTGCAGCCACATCTGGTCTATGCTTCTGCTATGTACAGGAATTTCCCCCAAAATGTACTTACTCTTTAAATGACTGTGTTTTCTGACTTGCAAACAAGATTAAAGGTTAAAATTAAATATGAAATTAAATTAAATGTATGGATATGAAAACAAATTTTTTAAATTAAAGAAGCTATAAGAAGTCAAAAAGTCATACTGGATAAAATAAAAAGAATATTCTGCAATGTTATCGGTCCTGACCTGAAACCTCGGCTTCAGGCACTCCCACCACCGTGCCTTTTCTATAAGTATTTCCATGGCAAGCTTTCTGATGAGCTGTACTCTTTAGTAACTCGACTTTATGAATGTCAGCGCAGTACAAGATTGGCGAAAATGTCTCATCATTTTACAGTTGAATTTTCTAGCTGTAACCGTAAGTTCTAAGCTAACCGTTTCTTCTGTCGCACTTCTTACACGTTAATATTCAAAAATTTAAATGCAGTGTTAATCGCTATCTTCTATCTTCTTAATTCATGTTCTTTTATTGTTCTCTCTCCTTAATAATGTTCTTTTTCTTATTTTCTTTCAAAATCAGTACCCCCTCGCCTCTGAGAATTAGTGGCTTTGTTGCCTTGGAGTGAAATGATTTTAAAATATGAATAAAAAATAAAACACTATTGTTTTGAAAATATTATGTGCTTTGGTAAAAAAAAATATTTGAGCAAATATCTTTTACTGAGTTACTTCAAGTTAAGGATGATTCTGGGATACATGTCTTTGCCATTTTGGGGGAGTTGGAATATACAATGAGTAGTCTAAGATAGGAAGAGAAAGAAATCGCAATAGTAGTACTAATTACTAAAGGTAATAAAGTAGCAGTAACAGCACAATTTTAATGACTGCCACTCAAACTACCTACTTACATATTGATTTGACTTTTGTCACAGCATCTTATATGTAATGTTTCAGCTTCCTGTCAGCAAATGTTTTATCCTCAACGTTCACTGCTATTGGCCATAATTTTTCGCATATTTGTTCACACTCAGTCTTGAGTCTTAGTGGCTTTATTGCCTTGGTTTGAGTGAAATGATTAAAAACAAAAACCCGGGAAGGCTTTCGACCACATCACGTTGAAACACCGGTTTTCCGTACGATCATTGAAGTTAAGCAAGGTTGAGTTTGAAGGCATACAATTGCGTTCAAAATATTTAGATCTTAGCATTAAATAACCCATAGAACTTAGTCCGGTAAAGTCCAAAGGGACGAAAAGCGTCACATGAAAACTTTTTTCATTTTGTCATATATATCAACCCCAAATATATATATATGTGTGGGTGTGTGTGAAATGTGTATGCATATATATATATATATATATATATATATATATATATATATAGTGTAACCCGGATATAAGAGACCCGGATATAAGAGAAACTCGGATATAAGAGAGATTTTCTCTGGTCCCAAATTAGAGCCTGTGTTAATGTATATATAATAGACCAAACCCGGATATAAGAGAAACCCGGATATAAGATACTTATTCTCCGGTCCCGACAACTCTCTTATATCCGGGTTACACTGTATATATATATGCAGTTTTTTATATATATTATTTATATATTATATATGCGCGGTACTTATTGGAAAGTGCTCAATATTTATCAATCCAACTACATATATATATATATATATATATATATATATATATATATATATATATATGTATATATATGTATGTATGTGTGTGTGTGTGTGTGTGTGTGTGTGTGTGTGTGTGTATCTATGTTTGTGCTATATAGGAATAAAGTGTCGCTGCCGACACTGGAGTTTGAACATAGTTCGCCAGTGAGCAAACACAGGCGATCCCATTATTGAATTAAGTAGATCACATAACCAGAGAGGAAACGCATAAATAGTAAGTAGCGTGACGTCTAATTGGTCCCTTGTTTCTAGTCTAACCTCTATTACTATACGTACCGCTATTCTCTACTCTATTCAATATACTATTACTCTTCTATTCAAATCACTATACGGCGGTTACTATTCGAGCGAGGATTATCGAGCAAGTACTATTAGTGCGAGTATTATTCGAAGGTGTCTGGCATCGGTATCGTTCAACGGCGTTACTATAGTTGTATCTGCGATTACATAGTCTCTACTACAGCGAACATTACGAAAGTGACAACGAGTATTCGTTGACATCACAAAAGTGTCAACAATTGTTCGTTGACATCACAAAAATGTGTTTGTTTGTGTGTGTGTGTGTGTGTGTGTGTGTGTGTGTGTGTGTGTGTGTGTGTGCACGTTTATAAATTCAGATAAATATAGAAATATATCTGTAAAAAGGCGGTATGAATAAAGACAAAAGAAAAACTTTTATTATCAACGCGTTTTGTCCTCTGATGAATTTTATCACGGCAAATGGAAAGATTTTATTTTGCAACATGTATTTATAAACAGAAGTAAAAAAAATAATATATATCGTCAGGTTTTCAAAATGTTATATTTGAGAATGCTCAGAAATATTCTTACGGTTAACTGACAAATCATGGTAAACTATGGAGGATGCTAAGTGATATAATTTAATACCTAATAAACGGAAGTGAGTAAAAGTGGCATTGCTGTTGAATTCTTTCTTTTCTTATTTGTTTATTTTAGTTTATTGATATACATAATTTTAACATATTAATGTAAATATTATTTATTATTTTATTTTAATTTGATATAATATTTATTTTAAATAATAGAAGATTTTGATTTAACCGATGGTTAAATCAAAATCTTCTATTATCTAAAATAAATAATTTAAATTTATTTTAATTTATAAAAAAAATAAGGTCATATATGTTGACTTTCGAAAGGTCTTTTTCTTTTAGGTAAGGAGATATTTGAAAATGTCCGGGGTGCAAGTTAACATTTTGGCAAGACCCCATAGCGGCACTGCCAAGAACTTTCCGTTTAAGTAATTTACTTTCTCTTTTAATAAGTATGGCGTTCTTTAAATCAAATGCCACGCTCTGATTTTAAACATAAATGTATAACGGACATGCATACAATCAAGAACGATAATTGTATAAATTATCGGTCTGAAAGCGAAACTGAACCTAGATCAGAAGGGCGGGGAGTAAGGCAGATACTACACTCTGCTCCTAGATAGAAATGTGTAACAGTTCTACACAAGTTCTACACACACACACACACACACACACACACACACACACACACACACACACACACACACACACACACAAATGAATATATATTCTCAGCAAAAAAGAAAAGAAAATGTAACTGAATCCGAGCTCAGAAGAGTTTGGTCCAGAGCAGATGCTACACTCTGATCCTACATAGAAAAATATAACTACTTTATATACAAAGAAAAGCAGAGTAATAGTATAGATTATCATTGCATTGATAATGTTATCATGTTTCTATTATTTCTCATTTTGTCCTTTTTTTTATAATAATGACAATGATGACAGCTGAAAATGTTTTTATCGTCCGTTTTCTGATTATCAAGCGTCCGATCTAATGGATAAAACGTTCAGATATTCAGAAATACTGTTTTATTTGATATGACAATATCTCTTACTTCCCATAATCACAGATAACATGACAACGTCCAGTTTATCATGCTTTTTTTTACACTTAAAAAATTAACTGTTTTGTGAACATTGCTTTGTCAAGGACACCCAGCGCTCTTGAAAAAGTTGCTTAGTTTGATGGAAAACAGACGAGCTGATACGGAGAAATCTGGTGGGAGGCTGGGGAAAAAGCTCTGTAAATAAGGACTCGTAAATAAATGTTATCTTAACAGAATTGCTTGGAACAGACGTTTGCTTTTCTATTCGGCCATTCTACCTTGATATATATATATTTTTTTTTTTATTCCTCTTCTATTGTCTGCTTTCGAAGAAAAACAAGATTAGATGAAACATAAATCATGTCCAATGCGAGATGCCGGCCTTCGTTCTGTTTTTTTTTTTTATTATTTCGGGCAAATTTTTGATTTTGTTTTGCTTGCAACACGACGCTTAAGATATCGCTGACGCGTTAATGGATAGTTAAAATTTGCCAGCCGAAGGAACAATTAGAATACGTGGGCAAACATCCTTCACCACACACACACACACACACACACACACACACACACACACACACACACACACACACACACACACACACACACACACACATATATATATATATATAAAACCAGGACAACTAAAGATAAGAGATATTATAAAAACAATGACGAGAAAAGGAAGAAAAATATATAGAAAATCCTCAAAATGGCCTTTTCTATTCCTCTCTTTAAGTAATATCATGGGCTTCCTTGCAACCCGTATCTATATCTGTAATTCTCAAAATGTATGCGTGTTTGGATGTGTGCGTGTGATTGGATGTTTATGCGTTTCCACAGTTTTCATCCGATTTCGATGAATTATTTTTTTGTTTGATGGATAATTCTTCAGTGCCGGTTTTGAGTTCAAGTTGTTTGCGACAATGGCTCTCCACTACTTCCTGTCCATTATAACTCTCAGCAACGTTTTACTATTTACTATCTGTACTTGGATATATATCTTTTATAAAACTTTTTAAAATTACAATAATATTATCTATATCTATAGTTTTCTAAATGTGTGTGTGTGTGTGTGTGTGATCGAATGTTCTTTATGCGTTTCCACAGTTTTCATCCGATTTCGTTGAAATATTTTTTGTTTGATAGATAATTCTTCGGTGCCGGTTTTGAGTCCAAATTGCACATTCCTCTTCTATTGGCCAAACGTTCAATCTCTCTCAAGTGAGATTACCTTTTCCGTTGCATAAAGCATACTAATACAATTTTAAGGCGTTGCTTTCAATATCATTTATAGCCGTTCCCAATTTAAATTTTTTATTCTCCTGCCAGTTTTTGCATTGCATTCACCGTAAGTAATAAGTAAGCTTGCTTTTTCATTACTCAACATTTATTTTTCCAACCTTTCCTAACGTTATTCGAGCTTAGTGATCCCTGTAGTTTTACGGCATTCTCTTCTGGTATTTGCCCACGCATTCCATTTGACAATTTACATTTGTCTAAGACATGCCACCAAAAGTAAGAAATTGCTTAGGTCGTAAAATCGCTGCCGCCAGGTCCGCCATGCGAATAAGAGATAACAAAAGGTCTTTAGAACGTTCAGTTTGCCTGTCTCAAAATGCCTCTCGGAATGCTTCAATCAGAGCTACTGAGTACAACGATCAATGTAGCCATCGGATTTCCAGAAGAGCTTACCTGAATGCTTCTGCGCGCAAGGCTGAAAATGATGATCAAAGGACTCAACGGCTGAGGAGAACGCCTCTTCTACCTTTGCTGTACGTGAGGCTGAAACAAGCTTAAGAACGCAAAAATGGCCCTTTTCATGCCCCCCTTCAAATTATTAACCGCCTTTTGGGGGATGTGCCTCAGTTGCATCCAAATGTTGTTACTAATATTGATTTTCGGCTGCACTGACTTTAAACTTAAACTACTCCAACTGAACGGTAAAAATTCCCAATAATGAAAGACCCTGTCAAAGACGGGCAATACTGCTAGTATATATATATATTCATATGAGTGGATACTGAGATCAGCACTAAGCAGCGACTGTCTGTTTTATGCTTGAACACAATATTCAGGCATAATACAATAGTTTATTGTAATTCAAATTTTCCCAGGTCAACGTCGATAAAAGTGAACCTGGTACGTTAAATGAATTTCGCGTGACGTGCCTTAACCTTTCGGTCACAGAGAAGCGTCTGGTTAGCAAGGTCGATATTACTATGACGGTTCCGTATAGGATACAGGTTCGATTCCTGTCGGAGAACGAACATTTTCTATGAAAATTTCTCGGACATTCAGGCCGGTAAATGTTATTTAATACTATTTATTATAAACAGAGCATTTACTTAAATACTTGTATCTATAAAAAGAACGTTAAACATATCAAAAATGTCTTTAATATATATATATATATATATATATATATATATATATATATATATATATATATATATATATATATATATATATATATATATATAGTCTTTGAGACGAACTTGTTTAAGCATCGAGCTACAGGATGTGATCAAGTTGTCTTCTCTCATCCCATTTATGTGAAAGGTATCATTCAAACCAGTGAGTCGAAAATTACAAGACTCTAATATTCATTTAACGTACCAGGTTCACTTTTAACGACGTTGACCTGGGAAAATTTGAATTACAATAAACTATTGTATTATAAATATAGGCTTGTCCACTTTTACAAGTGCAATATGAGAAGGGATTTTCAAATACGTATTTTAACCAATTTCTCTTTGTTTTCATCAAGGAACTCAATCTATTATTGTAATATTAATAGGAAACATTCGGTGAAACAGGAAAGTTTTGTTAGAAACAATGAAAAGAGTGCTGAATTGCGATGTGATATCAATTCTCATCTATGGTAGTGATTGCTGGACAATCTCCCTATAGATGAAGCGGAAACCGGATTTTACAGAAGGATACTGAGAATTAAATGGACAGAGCGTGTAAACAACAAGAAAAATGATAACAAAAAAAACTTATTCTCAGAATCAGGAAGAGACAGCTGAAATTTCTTGGACAAATAATGAGGAAGGAGGGATTGGCAAACTTAACCATTACAGTTCCATATCGTGGGCCACATATTTAGAAAGGCCACCTACCGGGCGGCTTACGGCAGCATCCCGTTCAAACAGCGGTTCAGCCACGATCACCGAAGTTAAGCAATGTCGAGCCTGAAGTTGAGGCTTCCTGTAGTCAAAAATGTTATTCTCAACGCTCACAACTATTGGCCATATTTTTTCGCATATTCATTCACACTCAGTAACCCCTTGCGTCTTAGTGGCTTTATTGCCTTGGTTGAAGTGAAATGATTTAAACAAAATCTCAGGTAGGCTTACAGCCACATCACGTTGACGCACCGGTCCCCTATGATCATCAAAGTTAAGCAAGGTCGAGCCTGATCAGTACCTAGATGGGTGACCGTTTGGGAATACCAGGTACAGCAAGCTTGGATGTGCGCGTGGTAT
This sequence comes from Acanthosepion esculentum, assembly GCA_964036315.1. NCBI lineage: Eukaryota > Metazoa > Mollusca > Cephalopoda > Sepiida > Sepiidae > Acanthosepion > Acanthosepion esculentum. The sequence continues at coordinate 57,891,008 of OZ038499.1, forward strand.
AATGGATAATGGCTAGAAATTGTTAATCGAAGGACCGAGTTCTAATTCCAGTTGAGTTCGTTATATTGATTTACGCGCATATCCTGGGGAATGTTATGAATACACCTCTTATCCCTCCAGCTATGGGTTAATTAGTATGACTTGTATCACTAAACCATTATTATCTCCCCTAAAATTCTTACAATCTAAAATTATTTTCTGGCTTTAAATAACCCGCAAAATATTTTCTGGTTTTAAATAACCTGAAAAATGTATTCTGGCTTTAAATAATCTGTAAAGGGTTGATAAGCCGTAGAAAATGAATCAATCAATCAACCTACCTGACGAGCCTATGTGAATCGATGGCGGAACGGGATACAGGAGGCTTAGCAAAGAGAGAAACGTTGATAAGGACCACGCGAGATAAGAAGTTGTGGAGAGCCATGACCGGCCGCGTGATGAAGGGACATGGCCCATAGAAGAAGAATATATTAGGTGGGGTGCAAAAGATTCCAGAAAACTAGAGGTTAACGAAAACCGTTTTTCGCTGGAAACATCTACACACATTCAATATATATATATATATATATATATATATATATATATATATATATATATATATATATATATATATTTCGGTTTCGACTGGATTCGTGGATTCGGCATTTAAAAACGCTCTATCCAGACAGGCTTAATCACAAATTTAACAATATAGATAGTATAATTATATAATCCCACAAATCAGGACCTACCCACATTTCTCACCCACACAAGACAGACATGCTTGCGAAGGTGTTGAGGCCTCACACTTATACACACACCCATACGAATATACACACTTACACACATCATACTCACCCAGTCCCTAATAACCCAAATGATATCACACGGCCATAGTAATATACACACTTACACACCTCATAGTCACTCACTCCCTAAAAACCAAATAACACACACAATTAACAGAGACACATTCCATTTCCAGGAACCAATAAATCTGTCAAAATGACCAAGGGAATTCAGAGCAGTATGAATCCATCTAGCCCTTATCTTAAATAACAACTTAAAATTGAGTGTTTGACCAACACAAGGACTGACCAAAATTCATGTTAAAAAAATAAAAAAACAATGAAAACTATAGATAAAAGTTCATTTTCTCCATCAAAACATTCATTTCTGTAGATCACTGTTACTAGCAAGCAGAATTTTTTTTCTCCTGATGATGGCCATGTTGGCCGAAACTAGTCGAGGAATCTAACTGAAATAATAAAAACAAAAGAATATTAATATACAACCCAGTGTGTCTGAAGATTTTAATATTTTAATATTTTTTATTGTTCAAAACACACGCGCGCACACACACAAATATATATATATATATATATATATATATATATATATATATATATATATAGGAGACACGGTGGAGTAATGGAGAGACGAGTTCGAATTCCAGTCGAACCCATTACATTCACTTACGTGCTAATACCCTTCTCCCTCCAGCCATGGGTAAATAGCAGGACAGACTGGGTTCTATAGCCTTGTTTGGCAACTAGTCTAGGCGAAGGACAACTCTGAATTGAAAACCTGCGGAGGGTCGTTTGGGGATCCTGTGGCACGTAGTGCACCAAGACTCTGTATTCGGCCCTTCAAAAAGTGTAGATGGTTCCGTACAAAACCTTCACCACTATAATCAAATCTCATGTGCTGGTGTTGGGCTGTCTGTTTCCTAGGAACTGGTCTGCTTAACCCTCATACGTCGAATTCGACGGGAGAGTCGAGTATATATATATATATATATATATATATATATATATATATATATATATATACCTCCGAAAATGCGATGCTTACAATTTAAAGTGCATTAGTTTTAATTGCAAGCTAATATATTAATTTTAATATTTAAAATAAACAAAATACTTTGCTGTATTTCAAACCAAATTTAAATTGATTGGAATGATATTTTTTTAAATAGCTAAAATCGACCAAATTGACTAATCTGTCAACACAGTATAATTCTCTTTATTAAAAAAATTTTCAAAAGCAAAATATCCTTTCCTGAAATTTTATTTGTCGAAGATTAACTGATTTAAAGTTTAATTAATCAGAATTTAAAAAAAATATTACATTTAGTTTACAATATCGGAGAAAAGCATTTTTCTAAATTAGTGTGAATGTTTCTATGGAGTGTTGACACATAGATAACCTGATGTTTATGAGATTTATATAAGGGTAAAATACGAGTAGCAAAATTACATAACGAATACAACGTAAATGTTTTTTTTTAAATCCAATAATATTTAAAAAAATTAAATTACATGACGAATACAACGTAAATGGCTTTTTATATAATTTTTTAAGAAACCAATAATATTAAAAAAAACTAAATATTTTAACCATTTTAATATTTTATTGAATTTTAGGTAATTTGGCTTTATAGTCTTACGAAAACGCTTGTTGAGGAAATTTAAAATTTACTATAGTTACCGCTCTTATTTTCTGATAATGTCCTGTATAGAGGTGCGTATTTACAAAAATCGGCAAGCTTATACACACACAAAAAGTTGAAAATTATTTTTAAAATATTGGGGGCTGCCGAATTGTAGTAAGCTGTTCCATTTATCATTATAGGATTTTAAAAGATTTAAAAGTTTATAAATTATTCAAAATTAAAAAAAAAAATGAAAATTGTAAAAATTCATTATTCATTGAAAAATGTTTTTAACATTCATAAAAAACAATTAAAAGCTTTTCTAATTAAATAATACCTTAGTTTTATTGTATTTTTATTTGACTATTTAGAGCAGATTTTCTGTAACTTGAGGTCAAGTCTGACAAAAAAATTTGATGATGCAAATTCTCCTAAGACTTGCCCTTATAATTCATAAAAACATTAACCGGTACATAAAAATATTTCTAAATTTCATAAAATCAAATAAATGTGGAATAACAAATGTAAAAACAAATATTTTTACCAGGATTTCCTAAGAAAGAAACATTTCGAAAATAATTTCATTCATCTATGAATAAGTCCCGAAAGTTTCATTAAAATCTGACAATTACCTGATTTTTGCAAAAATTTCTAAATCAGTATGCAAATGAATGGTCCCCTGTTCACGTTAGAGAAACAAGATTTTTAACCAAAATTAAGAAGGTTCTGAAAAGAATTAGAAATAAAATTTACATAAAAATTATTTGATATTTTATTTTGGTTTTATTAGGTTTGGAGCATATATATATATATATATATACTTTTTGGTAGATAAATAATATAAAACTGTTCTTTTTTTCCGAATGCTTTCGGCTGTACATTTAGCCATTTTGAAGGTTGAAATATATTAACTGTTAACAAGAAATAGATTGTTGTAAGTGTGTATTTATATAATATTTCATTTTCAAAAACACGCTCAAGATATTGGGTCCATGTTCATAGTTGATATTATTGAGTGTTGATTTTTTTGTTTTTATTAATAAGGCTTCCATTATTTTCTGCCTTTTTTACATGTAGACGATGCTATTATATTTGTGTTATCAACAAGTATATTACGAATAGGATCCAGTAGGTCTCCATAAGTATTTAAATGAAACCTAATTGATCTATGATCAGAAAAATGTAGTGTGAGTCTTCTTGTCAAATATATTGTAGTGTAGCCTGTATAATTCTTTACGAATTTTGAATGATCAGGAATATAATTCTTTAATGGACATTTAAATTCGTAAATAATATTTGTTCTATCTATTTTTGTTCGAAGAGGTGAATTATTATTTTTAACTAATTCACCTCAGATTCGATATAGCGCCCGATCTTCACAAATTCCGTCGTGTGACTCATCCGTGTCTACTTATACTAACGGACCGTGCCCCTATGAGTCATGTCTTCTATCCCCAAGCAGCCCCATCCGGGGCATTAGAAGCCGGTTCAAGCAGTGATATATATATATAGAAATTAAAGGAGATTGTTACCTCTCCGTCATCGAGACACGTTGGTCCAGTGGGTATACACACAACTTCCATTAAAAACATTTGACAAATTCACTTTATTTGCCGTAATTCCCCATGTATAATACTCCTTCATCCATAACACGCACCCCTAAAATTGTGCTGAAAGTTTGAGAAAATGCTTCTACTCACTCATAATACACACCCCTTGTTTGGTAATAAAACCCTATAAATTGTACCTCTCCAATTTCATTAGGGTCAGCGATAAATGGTTTTAAACATAGAATAATATTATTCTAATTTAGTTTTGTTATAATTCTTATTTTAATTTACGGCAATTTTTTAAAGATTTATTGTAGCTGTGCATAATACGCACCCCTGATTTTTCTTATTATTCTTTAGAAAAGAATGCGTATTATACATGGGGAGTTACGGTAATTGTTCTTGCGTTCTTGTAAATTTTTTTTTTCTGGTCGTAAATTATATTGATATTATTGAGTGTTGGCTTTTCCTTTTTTTATTAATAATTCTTCCATTATTTTTTGTCTATTTCATATTTGACACGGTCACAATGTGCTGACCTTGTTTGGAAAATAAAGCATTCCTATAACTCTAGATGCATACATAAAACAATCCATATGTTCAGATAAAATCATCCTTGATAATGGCTAAAAGTATAGCCGTAAGCGCTCGGACATACAAAATGTTTGGAGAATTTCTAAATAATTTACGTGCAGAAAAGAAAAAAATTATAAGAAAAACTAAATTAAAAAACTTAACAGCAGTACCTTGTCAGTCGTTTTTAATGAAACTTGTATAAAGGAATCATATATATATATATATATATATATATATATATATATATATATATATATATATATATATATATATATATATATATTGTCATCTACAGACAGGCTATTTCGCAGCTCATCAGTGTGGCTAGACGTCCGGTTGCCTCTAGATAGTATCGAAACCCGACTGAATTGGCGTCAGTCGGAACTTCTCCCACTAAGCCGTCGGCTCACGGCAAGGATGAAGGTGAATTTTTAGCGTGTTTATTTTTAGATTTAGATAAACACACAGTGACTGACAGTGACTCAATTCTGCCGAAGAGTCGTGCAATATTAGCTTAAATAGTCACTGTTTACAAACTCACACCTCAAACCAAAGAGCTCAACCGAAATTATTTTTTTCAGGAGCCAATATGTTTGTCATCCACAGACAGACTGTTTCGCTGTTTCACAGCTCATCAGTGTGGCTAGACGTCCGGTTGCCTCTAGCTAGGATCGAAACCCGACTGAATTGGCGTCAGTCGGAACTTCTACCACTATATATATATATATATATATATATATATATATATATATATATATATATATATATATATATATATATATATATATATATATATATATACAGAGAGAGAGAGAGTAGGAGGGAGAGAGAGAGAGAGATGAAAGTGAATGAAAATCTAAGCACACACTGGTCATAACTAATCAACGAGGGAAAAATGTAGGAACGTTCAAATTTAAATATGGCGTTTGATGTGCCTAGACGATTTTGTTTTCGTTAATTAAACCGACGATTATTTTTTTTTTTGTTAATTATCGAATCTGTTATCGTGTAATTACTCCACCCCCTCTATCCGATCCAGGACACCAAATTGGAATATTACTTACTTCGAACACATCGAAGATATTTCTTTCACTTAGCAAAGGAAGGTTCTTCTGACCTTCGTAGCACTAAACAACGTTTGTCACCCGCCCATACCATCACTCCCTATTCCCAGTTCTGCCATCCATCTATATCAACTGATTAGTTATGTTATTCGCTGTTCCTCGCCGTCCTTCTTGCATTCAATATGCCTGATGAGGATGAAAGCCCTCTTTCCTCATTATGTGTCCCAGAATTTTCAACTGTCTCTTTCTCGTTCTAAGTGTCTTTTTAATTCTCATTTTCCTTAAAACTTCTTCGTTACTCGCATGCTCCACCCATGGTATTCCCAGTATCCTTCTGTAGAATCACATTTCTGTTGCCCCGAGACTCCTCTTCATCTGTGATGAAATTGTCCCGCATTTGCTGCCATATAATATTGATATTATAAAGCAATTCTTTTCTTTAACCAGTACTAATCAATTTTAATAAAGTATAATAATGCTTTAATGTAACTAACCTATTTGGAGTCACGGCGGAGTAACAGCTAACGGCTCGGATTGAGGAATCGGATAGCCGAGTTCGAATTCAAGTCGAGTTCATTACATTCACTTATGTGCTTATACTCTTCGAAAAGCTATGAATCTATCTCTTCGCTCTCCAGATATTGGTAAAATAGCATGTCAAAACGTGTCCTATAGCCTTGGGTGGCAACCAGTCTAGGAGAAGGAAACTCTGAATTGAAACCACCAGTGTTTTGCTTCTTTAGGCAAAGGCTAGAAGGTAAGTTCCAAAACAAATCCACCTCTGAATGGAGGGATGGGGTAACCTAAAAATCCCCGGTGCAAAAGAAACCGGGAAGCCATTGCACTATTCAGCCTTGAATGTCGTCAAGAAGCACAATGATGAGATGCAAGGGAACGGCGACCACAGCGACGCAAAATGCGCTAGCTGAATAAAAACGAATGAGGAATTGCCATAAATATTTCCTTTCCAAGTGTCTTGAATAAGGGCTTCGATACGATGATAAATCGATCTCGAATTAGCCATTGTGTATGTGTGAGTTCGCTTAATCTAGGCATGTTATTTTGGAGTTGCGAAAGGCAGTGGGTTTTTCGATTGGTTTTGGTTTGTTTGAGGCATATCAACCTCAATGTGTTATTTAATGCCGACAAAATTTTTATTGCTGGTAATATTTTTTATCTATCTATCTATCTATCTCCGTATATATTTGTTTTTGTTTTTTTATAGCATATCAACGTCAATGGGTTACTTTAAGATTTTTATTGCTGGTAATATTTTTTTTCAAAATGTATTGCTGGCAATATTTTTCCTTTTCAAAAATGTATTGCTGGTAATATATTTCTTTTTCTAAATTGTACTGCTGGTAATAATTTTTCAGAAAATGTATTGCTGGTATTAAAACCTATTTTTATACTTTCATAGTGTTTTGACCCTTTTTGAGGGGTTTATTCTTGGCCCATAGCTGGGACCCTAACAGGTGTTACCAACACGCGTCAGGGTGAACCTGGGAATACCAGCAATAAAGAGGTGGTCCGATGCTCTTCAAAACCTCCTGATCAGAGGCCTTGTTGTCGGATGTAGTTTATCTTCATACCCAGGACGGGTGAGTTTTTCTCCGCAAACTTTAAAAAGGCATGGTAAAGGAAATTTCTCTTAAAATAACTTATTTTTGTGTACAATGAAATAATTTATTTTTCCTGGGAAAGAATGAAAGAAGAAAGAATGTCTGCTTTTTTCCCCGAATGTTAAAAAAGGCGTAAACAAATAAGACTCTCGATTACTACCTGAAATTTAAATGAACAAACGTTTATTACAAAACATTAAAACAAATACAATATTTTATAAGATGGGCTTGCTCCAAAATTTCCTTTTGTGCGCCTTATTTAAAAAAGTAAAGAAGGATAACATAGCAAGAAATATACACGTGATTTAAAAAGATTTCAAAAGAATCTTCGAAAAAAAAACGTTGAAAAGTTAATTTAAATTTTGGATAAGGCAGAAAATACTTTTTGAAAAAAAAAAGAGGTGCATACACCTAATTGTAATATGAAAAGAAACCACAGCACGAAAGGAGCTTGGCAATTTTGTAGCTATCGATGTGACGGGGACTTTTGATAATTTTCCCTTTATAGAAATCTCTATTAACAGGTTTCTGTTTCTTTTTGCAAATCAAGAGAAGATCGGGATGCAGCCAAAAATTGTTTTCCCTTCTGCGTCCTTATTCTGCCAGACTCCTGGATTAAACTTTTGTTTCAGTTCGTCTTGGTTGAAATATTTGGTTCTTGTTTAAAGATTTGACGTCCTTTGAAATGTGAAACCGTCTTCCGCAGCCACGTCGCTTTGTGTGACTTATCACTCCCTTCTGCTTTGAAAACTACCTTCCGCCTTGACATTTTATTACATTCTGCTTCTTATCGGCTGGCTCGTCTCTTTATATAGGAAATGAAGAGGCTCCATGCAGACCTTGACTTCAAAATTTACGAGGGCATAATCCCACGCTTTTGATTGGACAATAAATAAAATAGTACATTTTTTTAATTAAAAAATGATTTTGAAACCATCTGCCATGACAGAAATAGTTTTGGCGGTTTTTTAACCGTCAATTCTGAAAATATAAGAATTTTTGAAAATGCAATGTAACATTTTTTTATAAACCGTCTGACTTTCTTTAAAATAAAATTCTCTAAAAAGTACGAGGAATAGACAAATGTATTTATTTGTTGATACTTTTAAATTAATTTTAATTATTTTACACGACTAACTAATTAGACGTTTTTATAATAGAACACCGAATAATGGCTCAAATTGATTGAAACTTTGCAGGAGTTTTCTTTTATTTTTTAGCTTTTATTTTAAACTTTCAACGGGTCTAAAATTAGTGACGTCATCAAGAACTTTGATGATGTTTCAATTTTTTTTTTTTAAATATAAACGTCTTTATTGAACTAAGTAACTAATAATAACAAAACAAAAGTCATTGAAACAAAGCAAGTTCAGTCGACCAATGACAATTCCAGAAGAAACGTAACTATAAACAATTTTTTCTATCCTCTGCCAGCCGTTATGATGGAGAAAGCATTACCTCGAACCGTCGCCAGTGAGACACGCTGCAAGAGCCACTCCGTGTCACGAGGCTCGTTCCTTAATTGCGACGCAATCGCGCCAATCCTCCGAAGGAACACCATCGAACGAGGGCCAATAACCCCTGAAGTCTCCACTGCCACAGGAGTAAAAAAAAATCTATCAGCAAGAGAAGAATATTTAGCTATTTTTTTATCTCTGCGTCTCGGGCGACGAACCCCGGCTCAACCGCGGACCTGATCCTATTACCGGCCGAAAATGTATCCGCACAAGTCGCATCCCAAATCAACGACTTACCCATTTTAAAAGGGAAGATGGTAATGCCATCCGGCCGCTTTCCATCACCACGGTCGAGGCCTACGGGTTCGATTTGGGAAGGGAACCCAGCTGCATCCAAACCTCTTTTGATGATGTCGTTAATTGCTGTATGCCGTGGAAAGCGACCGGCACTACGACGACAGGAGAGAGGATGCAAACCAAACTCATCGATGGAGGCTCCACATCTGCATCTGTGACGCTCACATAATTTGAGTCCAAGACGGATCGCGACTCTAACCCGAGTGCACTCATCATCTAAAAGGGTACCGGTAGATGAAGAGGGCACTGCGTTGAGCCAGGCGCCACTACTCGGTTGTGAAGCAGATAGTAGACAGGCGAGGCGATGCTGATCCAGAGATAGCCTCAAATTAGTAAAATTGGCCTCGCTTTTTATTTTATCCCAGCTTTTTTGTTTTGATGTGTCTAGTGGAATAGAAAGTAATTCTTGGGTCCAGACGCTGCAAGCTGGTTCGAAAGAACTATCCGAGAAACACTGAGACGATCCACTAAGTATCTCATCAATTAATTCGCGACTGGACGAAAGTGAAGAAAGATATGATGGAAGGGCCAAATCTACCGCTGATCGAAGGCCCAGGCCTCCGAAACTCAAAGGGAGCTTTGCCTGCCTCCAGCCTGTGTCGTCGAAATTGACGTTGCAAATTAGCTCCGCGCATCCCTTAATTGTGATGTCTATCTCATTTAAGAAATCCTGTTCAAGGTAGCAAGGGGCACTTCGGAGAGTGTAGAGGAAACTCGGTAGCGAAAAACTGTTCTTCAAGAGGAAGAGGGCAGGATGTGCATCAATTAGTTGCAATTTCTCAGTCATTCTTGTTAGAATGACATGTTTAGTATCCAAACACTCTCGAATGGCCACTGGAAAGACTGGAGAACCAAGAATGTGTAATTCCTCCTTAGGTGTTATTTTTATATCCTCAAGGATGCGTCTGATATCCCGGATAGCACTCTCGAAATCATCTGCACTATCATTCAAGTTTATTATCTCTAACTTGGACGAGTTAATCTCAAGTCCAAGCAGCGATAAAACAGGAATAACTCGTCGGAGCTCAGCAGCTACGGTCTCGACAGATCCTCCCAGCGTTGCATCGTCAAGATACCATATATTGAAAGGAGAAGCGATGGAACTAGCTACCCCGTCAATAGCCATCGCAAAAAGTAGCGGGCCAAGTGGATCACCTTGCTGGATTCCAGTAGCAGAAGAGATAATATTATCGGAGGCGATCAACAAACTTGGATGACTATACGAAAGATGAGCCAATTTAAATATGATATTTACCAATTGTACATAATTTTCCCGTCTGAATTTTATGTTTACTGTATTTTTTTCGCTAAGAGACTCCTTATTGAAACTTTATTAATATCAGAATGGTTAGTACACACGTATATAAAATAATCATATTTTCCAGCTATTTTACTGACATCAGGACAATTAAAATATTTGTTAAATTCGATGTTTTTTTTATCAGATACTACTGTTTTGATTGCATTTCTAATGTATGTCTTTATTCTGAGACCTTTTTCTCAGTAAGCCAATTTTTAATAATTATTTTGGTGGCAAGGTAGCAGACGAGGACTCAGACTAAGCACTACCAATCCCAAAGACCCTAATTGTGGAACAAGATCTCAACTGTTGAACCAGCGGCTGAAGGGGGCTACCAACGACGGACATGCCACAGAAGGGGCGACTCGAAATTATAACAGAGTCAGCGGTAGTCCGTTGCAGTTTCAAAACTGGGTTCTGCATGTCTCATTCCATGTGCGCCACAGAGGAAGGTCATGAAATCAGGTGTGTGAGTAACTTCCTGGTAAATTGAGGTCCACCATAAATAAATTCATGTCATCGGCACTTTCTTCTACTCTGATTTTCTTTCACATTCAACCAACTTTTACAAAGTCAAACGGCGATAGGGAAGGGACGACAGGCGTAGGTTTTGATGAAACTGCAAGCTTCTAGTCCTGAACCTTCACGTTGGCGGCGAATGTAGTCATCAACGCCATTATCATAAAGGAAACGATCAGCAAAGATGAAATTAGATTCTTGGGTATGAGGTTGTTGAAACTTGACTAATGCATGGAATAATAATGCAAACACAAAATGTAGTTAGAATAAAATGTATTGAAACAAGAAAGTGTACACAATATTTACATATAGTCTTTTGTATATTCCTGGGAAGACCGTTCCTGGAGAATGTGTTGACTAAGTCGCAGTCGGGCAGAGTCTCTAGTTGGATCTCTTGATTTGCCTCCCTGTCTTCCGGTACCAACCATATTTATATCGTCGGTACTCCGCTATGCAAATTAGGTGGATCCTACCACAACAGAGGTAAAGCCGACGATTTAGAGTTTAAAATGAATACCTCAACCACAAAAAGAGCAGTATCAATTGAAAGTTGTGCACGGGCAAAAAAGCCTCCAGTCCCACCTGCTTGGATTAGGGTTAAAGGTGATACTGTCGATGCACCACGGTACACTGATTATTCTCAATATCAGCCTGGAACAAGTCTGTCGGACCCATTATCTACAGGATGTTCTAAAAGTCCTTTTTCTACTTCTTCTATGTTCCGCGTCCCTTTCATTACGTTGGCGATCATGACCCTCCATAATTTCCTGTCCATTTGCAGCTGTTAATAACTTTTGTTTACATTAATAAATCCCAGACAATTCAACAATTCAAGGGTAACATCTGTGCGGAAATTCGATGGCTGCAGCCAAAGTTATTGACCGCTGTTATCGAAAATACTCTCGAAAGAGTGCGTCTGTGTGAAATCGAAAATGGAGGACATTTACGTCAAATAATTTTTCATAATTAAATGGGAATATATTTCCTATGTTTGAATTTTCCTTCTGTATAAAACTATTTTAAATAATAAAACAATTAATTCCCTCTGTGACGTTTGGAAAACACTGTTGAAGAATAAACCAGGTAAGCTTCCCCATCGCCATAATGTAGCTTCCTTGTGCTTGTCCTATAAATAATTTCATGGTAATTGTTATGATGAATTTTCCACTATGGTACCTAGACTTTATGAATTTAAGCACAGTACAAGATTGGCGGCAAGGTTTCCTCAATTTACAGCTGAACTGGCTCAATGTAACCGTAAGTTCTATGCTAACAGTTTCTTCTCTCACATTTCTCGTTTGTGGAACTCTCTTCTGGCTTCATGCTTTCCAGTCAACTTTGATCATCAAAATTTTAAATGCAATGTCACTCGTTATCTATTGTATTTTTGGTTCCTCTTCTTTTATTGTTCTGGCTCCTTAATAATGTTTCTCTTTTTTTCTTATTCTTTCACACTCAGTAACCCATTGTGTTTTAGTGGCTTTACTGTCCTGCCTGGGGTGAAATGATTAAAAAAAAGTTACGTCGTTTTAATAACAATGGTAATATTAGCCGTTTCCTTATAAGGAAATATTCGACATTCATTGACTAAGCAGTCAGTATCAGCGTCGGTTGAAAGTTATAAAAATCTTTCTTTCAAAACAGTTTTTCAGGAAAATAGATTTCTCAAACTCAATAGCTGTTATAGCTCTTTCTCGTATTAATGGAGGTTTCCATGCTAGCATTTTTTTTAAGTAGTGTGGAACATCAGCCTCTTGATGATGTCATTATTTTCTCATGTTAAACCATTTAAAAATATGTAAGTAAATAATAAATTAAAAAGAGCAGATTTATTCAATAAGATCCCTGTGATTGATGCCGTTCTGCGAGTTATTTAAATTCTACTCCATCGTTGTTAATAATAGTGGAAGATCACCCCTATTCAAAATGTCAAGTCTGTTACTAAATTAGGTTATTATATTTTATTTATTTTTAATATTTAAAATTAATATTAGTATGTATTATTCATATATTAAATTAATTTATATAATAGATGATATATAATTTTCCTCTCTATATATAATTCTTCCTTTATATATCCTTCTCAGTTTTTATTCAACTTTTACAATCAAAACATCTGGTAGAGTAAAAGGGCCGTAAAACAAACCAAACCGAATCTACCTAATTTCTTCAACTGAATATCTCAGCACAAAGGGGTTTCGTGTTTTACACAAGTCTCGAGGGCTTTATGTAATCCTTTATTGAAAAGGTAAACTTGAATGTTCGTTTCGTTTAAATTGTTCTTAGGAAAACGCAGAAAGGAATTTTATGTCCTGGGGCTTGTATCTGCTTTTAGATGTCGGCCCTTCTTTCTTTCCCCGTGTTGAAGATTAGTCCACCGTTTCGGCTGGACTAATCTTCCGTCCTTGAAGCGCGGGCGCTAATGCTTTCTCCTTGACGATTAATTACCTTCGGTACTTACCCGAAGCCTCCCCACAAGGCGGGAGGTGGCACAAGGCCAGTTTTTAAAGTGGGGCGTTCCGAGCTCGTAAGCTCGGGCAAAAATATCCCGTAGACCCTGTATACACGGGGTCGAGTTTGTCTATCTCCCCAGATGAGACTGCCCTTCTGCATAGCCTCGTCTGTGTTCCTCTCAGCCCGGAGACAGAGAGGTCGACAAGAAGTTCTGTTCAACGATTAACAGCCTTCTGAGCCATTCGCTACCAGCATTCTCCTTTATTGAACAAAGGAGGGTCGCCTCGGCTCCAGTCTGGTTTTAACAAGGACTTAAGAACATGCTTCTCATTGGCCAGTAAAACTTATGTTTCCCTAGATTCAAAAAATGAATCCACAAAAATTCACAAATAATTTTGGTGGTTCTTTAACCAGTAATTCTAAAATACGCCCTTCACAAAGATACGTGTTAAAAAACATCGTTGATGATTAAACATTTATTTACTACAAAGACTAACAGTAATAAGAAAATAAAATGTTTATAGCAGCTATTTAAGAAGATGATTCGAGTTTTCAGGTTAATGTTTTGGTTTTGTAGCAATTGTTGGGCGAAAATTATTTTCGAGCTCCGCCTATGCGATAACCAATTTCCTTATCTGCTATACTAAATTTGTTATAATTGATCCATACACCGAAGTATTTGGTCAGTTATATAACATACTAGCTTAAAAGACGCCTTACCGTGCGGCATTTAAGCTAGTTCCTGCGGAAGGCTCTTGATTGGGCCTTCGGCTTGTTCAGGAGTTTGAGAGTCCCTAAGTCTTTGCATATTCTCAACATTGCAAGCTCTCCTGGCTGCAATTTGATCTGAGTTTTCATTTGCACAGGACTTTCTTTTCTTCGCTGCAGCCTTGGTTCTTTTGATTGCAATCTGGTCCTCTGTTGACGGAGATTTCTTTATGCGAGGTATACTGCTACCGTATGCGATAGGCAACAATAAACTACAGAGGAACTCAAAATTGATCGCTGCATTTAAGTATTAAATAATAAGTATTTAATATTAATATTAAGCTTACCTTTTAAAAGTTCAACGATAATTCTTCTGTCGCCACTTAATTTAAAGACAATTTGATGTAATGTAGGTTCTTACTTTCAAGACAAACAATTACTTTTATTTCATAGGTAACTTTCGCCGAATTTCGCAATTAATTTCGATTATTCCCAAATTTAATTCCACGTTGTAAAAATTGTTATCGTACAAAAAAAAATCGTCGCAAAAAATCGCTGAAAACAACTGCAGTAATAAAAACTTGGGAATCCAAAATTTCTGTAACATGAGCTATTGAAAGTTAGAGAGCTGTGTCTCTTTAATTGAAAAAGTGTGACACAGCGACATTCGCATTTAGGGTAGACGATAAAGAAAATGAACATAAGCAATCTGTTGCATTCCAACTTGTCCATTTCCTGCTGGTTATTTTACAGCACGTGCGCCACGCGCCGCAAGCCCCTTTCCTGTCATTTGACCACTTAACCGAATGCCACTTATCTGTTATTTCAAGTTTCGCGGTGCTTACTTCGGTCCAGTGCCTCTCGTCTGTCTCAAGTGGAATGTCATTTGCAGCTCCTTGCTACATTTTTCTTCTTTTTCGCTTATTTTTAATTTATTTTCATTTTGTCGACTCCATTCCATCAACGTATCTCGTGTTATCTGCGATGGTGAGCCTCCCACTATTCTATCGCTACTACCATGGAAAGTGCTCGGACGAACTACATTCCTTGATTCCGCCAGGTCTAACCTTCACGGCTAAGACCCGCCATGCCACTCACATTGTAGAAAATCACCCACATCCCCCTCCTATTCCATCGGTGAGAAGTTACACTCGAATAGATTCTTCTCGCGAACCATTTTCTGTTGAAACGACTCCCAAGAGGATGTTTTCCCGATCATGTTCAAGTATATAGCTAACCGTTATCTTCACCTCATATTCGTATAGTGATTTTCTAAGCATAGCTTAGATGTGGCACAAAACCAAAAGTATGAGGCACCCAGTGAGTATCGAACTCACTATTCAGTCGTAATTGATTTAGCGAGACAAGCTTGCTCACCACTACACCGCCTCGAGGTGCCCACTATATCAAGCAGGTACAGAAATTTAAATATCTGGGAAGTGTTCTGAGAAAGGACGGCAAGTGCGATACTGAGATCCGAAGACGTATTGGAACGGCCGAAGACGTATTCCAAATGCTAGGTAGAGTATTACAAGACAGGCAAATTTTGTTGGAAACAAAGAAAAGAGTACTGAATTCTAACGTGAAATCTATCCTCCTGTAAGGTTGCGAATACTAGACAAATCACCTCAAAGATGAAGAAGATACTCAAGGCAAAAGAAATGTGGTTCTACAGAAGGATGCTAAGGATACCATGGGCCGAACATATGAGCAACGACAAGGTTTTGGAGAGCTGGAAACAGAGGAAACTTATACTTAACACCAGGAAGAGGCAGTTGAAATGACTACGCAGAAGATTTTCTCGCAGTAGGTTGCAGTTTCTTTCTGCGATAGGCCCCATGGATTATTCCGTCAGTCAAGTGCCATACGTAATACACTCTTGGGTGATTATGTCTCTTTCGATTCATGACTGACTAGGCAGAAGATTTTTCCGCAGTAGGTTGCCATTTCTTTCTGTTAATCTGGTTGCCAACCAAGGCTATAGGATCCATGGATAAGTCAGTCAGTTAAGTGCCATATGTAGTAGACTCTTGGGCGATCATGTCTCTTTCGATTCATGACCGATGAGGGAGAAGATTGTCCAACAGTATGCTGCCGTTTCTTTCTGCGGTAAACTGGTTGCCAATCAATTTACTGATGACCATGCATTCTGTCTTCTTGTGAGATTATGCTTAGTCCCTTCTTCTCACTCTCCGTCGCTACCTTCTGTAGGAGATTTTGTAATTTCTTTTCCGCATCTGCTATCAGTACTGTGTCATCTTTTTTTTTTTTTTTTTTTAAGCTTATCACCCGAAGCAAGGCTGGAAGCCACTAGCACGCAAGGGGTTACAGAAGGTTTGGAGGAAGAGCAGATAGGAGTGGTAAAGGAGAGGATGTGGAGAAAGATAGTGGATCGATCAAGGCAAGGGGGTTACAGAAGATTTGGAGCGAGAGCAGATATGAATGAAAGGTGAAAGGATGTGGAGAAGGGAAGTGGATAGATCAAGGCAGCTGGAGATGTCGATTGACGTTACACTTAAATAGTTGGAGCTTGTATTTGTCAGGGAAACAGGAATAAGGAAGGGACTTCCACAGGCGAGATGTGCGAGACATGAAGCTATTGGAGTAGAAGAGACGTCTACATCTAACAGTTTCAACGGTGAAGGGGTGGGAACGGGATGCCAGCCTCGTGGGACGTTTAAATTCATGAGGCCTAGGAACCATTGAAAGCAGCTCCTCGGAGCAATTACCGTGAAAGTACTTGTAAAAAAAGACAGATCGAGGCGACGGCGCGTCTGTGAGAGAGCGACTGCAGACGAGATGACAGCTCTGCGTGTCTTATGTTGTTAAGATTGTAGCCGCCAATGCTGAATCCCGTTAGGGTTTCCAATTCTCTCAGAATTGCCTCGTTGTATAGGTTGAACAGGTCCGCCGAGAAGACGCATCCTTGCCTTACGCCCCTTTCAATTTTTGTATATTCGCTGAACTCGTTCTGTATGCGAATGTATGCTTTTTGCTGCCAGTATAGGTTTTTGATTAGTCTAATATCGTTCTCGAAATTCAGTATGCGGAATTAGTAAATAGCAAACACTTCAAATGTCTTAGCGTATGGATCAGTTCTAATTCATTTAGTATAGGAGAAAAGGAAATAGAATAAGCTGCGCCATAGGTAGTTTCGCCCAACACCACAAGTAGCTACAAAACCAAAACATTAACCTAAAAACTAAAGTCGTATTCTTAAATGTTCTGTATGGCAGCGAATACTGGATAATCTCCTCAAAGATGAAGAAGATACTCGAAGCAAAAGAAATGTGGTTCTACAGAAGGATGCTAAGGATACCATGAGCCGAACATGTGAGCAGCGACGAGGTTTCGGAGAGATGGAAACAAAGAGGAAACTTATGCTTAACATCAGGAAGAGGCTGTTGAAATTTCTGGGACACGTAATGAGGAAGGAGGGCTTGGAAAATCTAATACTCACAGGACGGATAGAGGGAAAGAGGGACAAGCGAAAGCAATGCGTGACATACTTAATGGGCTTGAGCAAGTGGATATCAGAACAGGGTCTGGCAGAGATAACAAAGAGACAAAACTTATTAAGAGCTACAAGGGACAGGAGGCGGTGGAGGGCTATGATTGCCTACGCCCTGAAAGGACACGGCACATACAAGAAAGAGGATAAAAGCTGACTCGAGACTTGAAGAGATTAAGATTATAACGATCAGGGAAGGATCATCTCGAGAGTCCGTTCTGCAAATGTAGCGGTTCTTGGGGGGGGGGGGGGAAAGCTGTCCGAATGGAACTTCTTTCTTACAAATGGAATACGAACAGAATGAAGACGACATTATTTACTATTTAATTATTTACGATATTAGCGTGCTAACTCCTGTTCTACAGAAAGACAAATCGTACTGGTTTTCTCTTATTTATCATTTTATAATTTAAAAGGAAATTGAATATAGAATAGGCTGCGCTAGAGTAGTTTCGCACAATACCGCAAGTTGCTACAAAACCAAAACATTAACCTAAAAACTTAAGTCATGTTCTTAGATAGCCTCGTCAAATGGAAACTTTCATATAGATGTCTTGGATGGCGCCTGCAGGTTTTTGCGAAGACAATCCTTCTTCGAACCTCGTGGACTGGCGATACAGAATCACATACAAAGAACTGAGTTAAATAACAGACCACATCACTTGAGGACTTTCAACAGCTGCAACAACTAAAATACATAATACATGTAACTCGAAAAGAAAACAAAAACATAATTACGATACAATGACATTTCACCCTTCTTCAAACAAAACATTATGATTGATTGGTTCATTTTCTACAGCTTGTCAACCCTTTTCAGGTTATTTAAAGCCAGAAAATATTTTTAGATTGTTGGAATTTTTTTTAGAAAATAATGGTTTAGTGATACAAATCGTACTAATTAATCCATAGCTGGGGAGGGGGTTAAAGGTGGATTCATGCCTTTTTCAATGTTATTTGCACGTAAGTAAATATAATGGACCCAACTAGAGTTGCGGCTCGGCTCTCTAATTAACAATTCAGAGCCATTATCCATTACACCATCCAAGCTTACAGCACCTGGTACGCCAAGCGGTCACCCATCTAAGCACTGACCAGGTTCGGCGTTGCTTAAATTCGGTGATTGCAGGCGAACCGAAAACAAAAGGTTATAAAGCTTTATACATTTCAACCGAAAGTAACACTGGCTGGTTCGGTCAATTAATATAAACATTACTATTACAGCATGAAAGAATGACCATCAATGATTTCGTGAAGAGAGCGTATTTGGTTTACTTTCAAATTAGATTTAATCAAGTTGTGGTTGGGAAACGTCTTGACGGTAAGTGCGACACTGAGATCCGAAGACGTATTGGGATGGCCAAGGACACATTCCAAAAGCTGGGCAGAGTACTGCGAGACAGTAGGATTTCTTTGGTAACAAAGCAAAGAATACCGAACTGTTACATGACACCTGTCCTTCTTTCAGGCAGCGAATGTTGGAAGGTCTCCTCAAAGATGAAAAAGAGACTCGAGGCGACAGAGATGTGGTCCAACAGAAGGATGCTAAGGATATCATGGACAGAGCGTGTGAGCAACGAGGAGGTCTTATAGAGGTTGCAAACAAGGAGGAGGCTTATACTTAACATCAGGGAGAGGCAGCTGAAATTTCTGGGACACATAATGTGGAAGGAGGGCCTGGAGAATCTGATACTCACGGGTCGAAAAGAAAGGCAAGGGAAAACATAACTGACGAACTTAAGCAAGTGGATGACAGAATGTGATCTGGGGAAGGAAGCAGAGGGAAGGAACTTGTTGAGAGCTGCAAGGGATAGAAGGAGGTGGAGAACCATGATCGCCTACGTCCTGAAAGGACATGGCACATAAAAAGAAAGAAAGTGTAGCAAGCATTTACACCAGTAGACAAAGGGAGTTAGACTAGCATTTGGCATCCCAATGATATGGTTACTCGAATCCGGAATTGGCATTTCGCACAATGCCCTATTCGGATGAAATAACCGAACCTGTTTTTACACAGCTGGTTTCACTAGAAGATGAAAGCGTCATCGATGCATCAGGTGATATTTGGAAATGTTGAATAACTACAATGACAATGGTAGTAACAATTCGGAATTTTTTTTATTCTCGTACCAACGAGATGCAAATACAAAAAATACACTTCGTCCCCAGCCACACAGTTGTTTATATAACATCGAAGGAGGTAACATTTGTCCTGCATTGTCAGCCTTTGAAAGTCCCCCATTATTTAATGAGACCTTCCATTTCTACTCTACGGCAAACATAACTATAATAAAGATCTAGTAGATACTTCAGGCACAGGATCTAAAACCTTTGTTGCAGACTGAACTGAATTGAATTTTGATTTAGGCCTGTTAAAATGTTTCTGGTTATATTAGCCGTTTTATTCTGCTTTCATTGTCCCAACAGGCGGTGCAACTCTAGGCTGAAATTTATATAACAACGGTACAACGGCCGAAATGTGATGAATATGGCAATAAAGATGAGGACAACAGTCCAAACAATGTAAACAGTGTAAATATGTCTCTACTCCACGAAAGCTAATCTCACATGACCATTTTCATTTAAGCTCAGTGTCTTTTTCTCTCCTGAAGATGTCGAGTCCCGACTTGATGTAATATATTTGCGTGCAGAGATGTTTTCTAAGCTTAACTTATGGCTAATGCTGAAGTTAAATATCCTTTTCAAATGTCTTGTTTTTATTACAGGTCTTTACTCCATTTGAAATTTTCAGCCATTTTAAAATTCTAGGTTTCGCTCGCTATTTTTATTTCCATCAAGAAAAAGTTTGGGCGTATTAAATTCTAACTCGTTGAACACCAAGGGTCAATTATAAAATCTGACTTCAAACGGCATTCGTCAGGTCACGATTAATTACAGAATTAATTAATGTTCGTAAATAATTACAGTTAATTGCAGACATTAGTTACAAATGTTAATTAATTACAATTAATTAAGTCTGTAATTAATACAATCATTCTTCTGCGTGTTCCGATAAGAGAGAAACCACGAAATTCCGAGTAGATCTTCGATAATTGCTGTGAACATATATTACTTCTGGTTCAGTAATTATTGCTCTCGTTTACGACCGACCATTTACTTTATTTGCAGAAATTCTGTTTACCTTGATATACGTTGATCTATATCATTTTACGTATATCATTATTACTATTATTATTTTATGCTATTATATATATATATATATATATATATATATATATATATATATATATATATATATATATATATATATATATATATTATCCCTCACCGATAGCACGA
The DNA here is from genome assembly GCA_964036315.1 of Acanthosepion esculentum. Lineage (NCBI taxonomy): Eukaryota > Metazoa > Mollusca > Cephalopoda > Sepiida > Sepiidae > Acanthosepion > Acanthosepion esculentum. Next base: position 57,911,839 of record OZ038499.1, read on the forward strand.
CTCGGTGTTACATGCATAAATATGTATATTTATTACTACCTCTGTTGTATTACATCGAGCACTGTTTTATTAACACCAGCGCTATATATGTAATATATTATATATTACACACACACACACACACACACACACACACACACACACATATATATATATATATATATATACACACACACATATATATGTATGTAAGTATGTATGTACTAGGGTCATTCAATAAATAAGGTGAATTTTTCGGTATAAGGACTTCTAATACAGATAGAAGCTTACTTTTTTTTCCCAACGTAGTCTCCCAGCACTATCACACACTTTTCCCATCTGTGCACAAGCGTCCGTATTCCCTCAGCGTAAAAATCTTTGGATTGATGTCTCAGCCAGTCGCTCAAAACACTTTTGACTTCATCGTCACTTTTTAAACTTCGTGCCTCTCGTGAACGCTTTCAAGGGACCAAACAGGTGAAAATCTGAACGGGCAAGGTCTGGGATGTAAGGGGGATGAGGGAGCAGTTCCCAGCCCAGCTCGTTGATGGTCTGCACCGTTTGGGCTGCTGTGTGAGACCTTGCGTTGTCATGATGCAAGATGACTCCTTCTGACTGATGACCCCTGCGTTTGTCCCAAGAGATAAGCTCAAAGTCCTTGCAATGTCACCCTTCTGTCAGACTGAATGAGGTCTTTGACTGATCCGATCACCTCAGGAGACCTCACTTCTGTAGGCCTCCCAGGCCTGTCTTCATCCTCAACACTGCTCTGTCCTTCTTTAAACAATTTAGCCCACTTGTAGATATTTTTTGGCTGAAACATGTGGCACCATACACAGTTGACATTCTCCTATGAATTTCAACTGGTTTGCACCCTTCAGCAACCAAAAACTTGATAACTGACCGCTGTTCAATCCTGGAGCATGCTTCTTGGTCGGTCATCTTTGTTAATCGCCAAAACTCTCAAAGTTTTTTTTAATCTGCAAAAGAAATTAAATCCATGTGAAAAAGAAGTAAAACAAAAAAAAATAAATAAAAAAGAGTAAGCTTCTATCTGTATTAGAAATTCTTATACCGAAAAATTCACCTTATTCATTGAATGACCCTCGTATAATAAATACGAATGTCAGTATGTCACCTTGTCACACTTTTTCAATTTTACGCCTAGAGTCCGTAGCCCAACATATCATACCATTTTGGAATCAGGCCGACCCCGTGAGCAAATTAAAAATATTCCGGGCCGGATCCAGACCTGCAATCCTGAAATTTTGGATTCCCAACTTTTCATTATTGTGATTGTTTTCGACGATTTTTTACTTGATTTTTTTTTTTTGCGACAAATTTTATTGTACGATAACAATTTTTGTAACTTGGGAATAAATTTAGGAATAATTTAAATTAATTACGATATCTAGTGAAAGTAATCCATGAAATAAAAATAATTGTTTGTACGGGAAAATAAGGACCTACATTCATCAAATTGCCTTTAAATTAAGAGGCGACAGAAGAATTATTGTTGAACTTTTAAAAGGTAAGCTCAAATATTAATGCACTACTTAAATGCAGTGATCAGTTTTGAGTTCTTCTGTAGTTTATTGTTGCCTATCGCATCTACTCCTCTTCACCTATTGTGATGAAGGCTCAATCAAGAGCCCTCCGCAAGAGCTAGCTAAAATGCCACATTATCAAGCGGGTTTTAAGCTGGTGTATATATATATATATATATATATATATATATATATATATATATATATATATATATATATATATATATATATGTATGTATGTATGTGTGTGTGTGTGTGTGTGTGTGTGTTTGCGCTCAAGCTATAAATCCCAAACAAACAAAAAATCAACACTTACATTTCCTATATAGGACAAGTGGGAAGGTGGAGGAAGAGGCACCAGTCTTGAACAGCTGTTGAGAAACAATGGTTTTATTTGTTTAGCGGTGACCAGAGAGAGATCCGGATAGCCAAGTTTTAAGAGGATGAGAGGGAAGGATAAACAAATAAAAAGAAAAAAAAAGAAAAAAAAAGGAAAGAAAGGAAAAGTAAAATGTGACAATTTTTTTTCCTTGGAAAGGAGCGAGAGTTATCTTCCCGGCAGAAGGACCGAAATAGCTAAAAAAAAAAAAGAAATTTAGGAAAGTTCGCTGATAATAATAAAAAATAATGGATACCATCAATTAAAGCAGCCGTTTTTTTAAGTGGACTTTTAAAAAAAGAAATAAAAACGATCCCAGGATTCATTGCCTGAGAAAATTTAAAGTGTTTTCTACTTATGCTCTTCATTTCAACCAGAGCGTAAGTTATATTAAAACATTAAACAAAAATTGACTCTTTCTTTTTTACGATTTTTATACATTTTTAAAAAATGTTATAAAAAGGTTTGTTGTTTTGTCATTATGGCATTACAGTGTCATGGGTTGCAGTTAATATTTAATTTTATGCAAATTCTTGCTTACTCGTTTAATCATGAATAAATAAATGTAACGTATCTTGTTGACTTATACAAACACGAGATTTGATCTCTTATCCGTAACATCACACCTTAATTCCGGATTTTGTCAAGTACTGTCAACTTTTACCAGGAACACGGAATCACCAGAATGCAAGAGATTCTTTTTGATTGGATGTTTATATATCTACCTGTTTTTTTTTTCACGCCTACAAATTTTAAGCGCAACTGTGTCAACCGCGTGTTAACTTGTTTAAGGTTTTACGGAACGAATCTGCACACGGTAGCTAGGAGGTTATCTCTCAGGTCAATTCTTCGATGTATCTGGCTGAATGCAAAGTTTATTTTGGAATCATCTAGATTGAGTCATATAACGCAGGATCCACCAAGCCTTCTCTCTCTCTCTCTCTCTCTCTCTCTCTCTCTCTCTCTCTCTCTCTCTCTTTTCCGGTTCATCCTTCCTTCTTTTTTTCTCCAAGGTTAGTAAGTATAAATAATCAGCTGTTTACAAAATGACCGAGTTTTCAAAGTAGCAAAATTTACCGAAAGGTCAACAACTTATGACTTTGTGCTAGCACAACCGACGATATCCGAGCAGCGTCGTCTACCCAATTTCATCCACGAGGCTTGGGTCAACGGGGGCATAGTTTTCAAGCACATGCCTTGATATTGGTACCGCAAGATGGGATCACTGATATCCATCGAAGGTACGGTGATTTTCTAAGCGCAGCTTAGATGTGGCACAAGGCCGAAAGTATAAGGCACCCATTAAGGAACGAACTCACTACTCAATCATAACTGATTTAGCGAGACAAGCTTGTTAACCATCACACCACGTCGAAGTGTCCTATCCATCGGACGTACGAGTGGTGTAATGGATCGCCTTTCTGAATGAGAAATCGGTGAGCCGAGTTCGAATTCAAGGCGACTTCATTGCATTCACTTACGCGCAAAAACCCATGGGATAAATAGTAGCGAAGACTGGATCCTTTAGCTGTGGTTGGTAATCAGTCTAGGAGAAAGACAACTCTGAATTCAAAACTGATTGGGCATTGGGCAAGTAACTTTATGCCGTAAAAACTTGCCATGAAAACCACAGCAACAATTCCTGGTGTGATGAGAGCTGTGGCGCCATATTCCTCAGGGAGTTGACATCTTTTCAGTGAGTGTCAGTAAGATGGGAAAATCTTAGTCATTGTGGTAGCATCTTGATAATGACTGCGAAAGTCGAAAGCACTTGAACAAAAATAACAAAATATGAACTTCGGAGAGTTTAGCCACAACTTCGAGCACAATAATCAACACTTTATTCGAAAATTGGGAAAATACAATAAAAAATTATACAGACCTTGTCCGCTCCTTTTCATCAAACTTCTTTGTGTGTATCTCCCCCTCCCTCCCTCCCTCTCTCTCTCTCTCTCTCTCTCTATATATATATATATATATATAGTTAGTTAGTACACAATAAAAATCCAAAAATATACACAATTTGTATCTATCTATCTATCTATCTATATATATATATATATATATATATATATATATATGAAGAAATATAGTCTTAAAGTGTGCTATATTTAAGGGATAAAGTGCTCAATATCAGAGATAGAGCGTGTGTAAATATAAAAGTGAACATAGAAGTCAACACTTAGAGGCGACAGTCTGTTTCATGCTAGATGCAATCATCGGGCCCGATGATTGCATCTAGCATGAAACAGACTGTTTCTTATCAAAATGTAAATCTGCGCCCCGGATTCGTCCCAATATATTCTTTTCTGAAAGAATTACTCTTTTCCCAAGCCAAGATACATGACCACAAAAATATTTTTAAAAATTAAAAGAAAACGCTTAAATCCATAACCTCGTGTTATTTAAAACATATAACACATAAATTAATTCTAATCTAAAAGAATTTAAATACTAATTTACATATATATATATATACATACATAACAAATGAAAACAATCTCCTGCTTTCTTTCGTTTCTTAGGTATTGAACTGTATCACCTCACGCCAATGAACTTTCCTGTCTTTTCCGCTAACCTGATAAATATTCATGAGCACTCCTATAACCATAAAATTTTGAAAACCTAATAACATTTTTATTCTTGTATATAAATATTTTTCACGAAATAAAATCCTTACATTTGCCTTAATAAAGTCTCTCAGAGGACGAAGTGCGTCGACTAAGATAAGTTTTCTTTTTGATTTTATTCATATATATATATATATATATATATATATATATATATATATATATATATATATATATATATATATTTGTCATTGAAAACCCAGACGACACGTTGAATAGCAGATGTTTATGTTTGTATGCAGGCACCCCCACCCAACCTAAACCTAACCTGACTTTGTAAGTAACATATATTTGATACATAAGTTATCTTGGGCAATTAAAACTCAACCACCCCTAATCAAAATAGATTGAATTTTCCTTAACCTTAACAGCTCAAAATATTAAGATTGTCTGCGCTTATAAATTAAGTAAATTTCTTAGGAAGTTATTCCTAACATCGCTTAACAATCGAAAGAATCTATGGATTTTAAGTAAAATATTTATAATTAAATTTACAACTTTAGTTTCAGTTTTGAAACAGAAATTTCTGTGTCGCGATGGAATCATATTTGTTAAAAAGAAAATAAGTGTATATATATATATATATATATATATATATATATATATATATATATATATATATATATATATATATATGCGGTACTTAGTGGAAAGTGCTCAAAATCTGTGATAGAGCTAACATATTCAGTTGTATGAAGGTATTAGTTTGTAAGCCTAAATTCCCCACCTACATCACACACAAATAATCTAACACAAATGTATATATATGCAGGTAAAATAAATAAATTTACATATATATATATATATATATATATATATATATATATATATATATATGAAGAAATATAGTCTTAAGGTGTGCTATATGTATGGAATAAAGTGCTTCATATCAGAGATAGAGCATGTGTAAATATAAAAGTGAACATAGAAGTCAACACTTATAGGCGACAGTCTCGGTATTTATATATACGAGTCAGTGGTGCACCACTGACCCGTATATATAAATAGCCGAGAAAAATAACAGCACTCGTGGCCTGACGATTGCGTCTAGCATGAAACAGACTGTCGCCTCTAAGTGTTGACTTCTATGTTCACTTTTATATATATATATATAATAAATAAATTTACACACACACACACACACACACACACACACACACACACATATATATATATATATATATATATATATATATATATATATACAATAGCTGGCCACCCATATTCGAGAATACCCGTTTACTAGGGCGGCTAGGCAATCCCTATTGCAGACTCTCGCTCAGGCACATTTGTGTTTGCTCAACATCCACTCAGCCAACCTGTTGTTTATACTTCAACTATGCTGAGTAGATCTTAGTTAAAGTTTCTGGGAGAAAGTATGTTATCTAGCATGATCAACAATCTGAACAATGCCAGCACACTCAAACCTTTGATTACGAACGATGTCTTGTGACTTCGTGCTATCACAGCGATCGACGCCCCCCCCGCCCCCAAGTGGTGTTCCGTCTACCCAATATATATATATATATATATATATATATATATATATATAGGTGCAGACATAATTATTCATCCCCACTTCTATAATTACAAATAAAGCTGTAATACCTCGAATTTTCATGGAAACTTCATGTGCATTTTTTCACAAATGATGAAATAATAGATTTGAAAAAATGTGCAGCGATGCCCACAACAAAATTTTTATTTTAATGTCAAACAATAATACAAAAACACCAAAAACACATTTAAGATAGGACAAAATTATTGAATCTCTTGCCTCAATAATCAATTCTGCAACCTTTATTCTTGATTATTGCCTTTAACCATATTTATAGTTCCTTAAAAGGTCACTACACACACTGATAAGTATTTTGCTCCATTCTTCCTTGGCAATAGCTTCCAGTTTCTTCAAATTTGAACGACTTTTTTTCAAAGATACCCATAAATTTTCAATGGCATTTACGCCATGACGGTGTGTGGGGTACCCCAGTATCTTAATTTTGCTGTTATTTAAGTATTTTGTAACAATTCTTGTCATGTGTTTCGTGTCATTTTGATTGTTGAAACATCTAGTGACGCCCCAAAGTCAGCTTTCGTGCACTTTGTTTTTTTTATTATTAGCCAAATACTGCTCTTTATCCATGATAACCTGGACTCTCAATTGTTCTCCTGGTCCAGAAGCAGCAAAACATCCCCAGCACAGAATGCTCTCACCACCATGTTTAATTTTAAGGAGGGCATTTTTGGGTTTGTGAGCTTCATTCATTTTCCTCCATATATAACGGGAGTTCATGTGACCAAATAATTCTAGTTTGGTTTCATCTGACCCTAAAACAGAGTTCCAATATTTACTCTTATATTCTAGATGGCTTCTAGCATAAGCTAATCTGCATTTTAGGTGTTTAGTCTTAAGCAAGGGAGTTTTCCTTGGACGACAACCTCGAAGTCCTGCTCAATGAAAACATCTAGTGACTGTCTTCGTCGATACATTCAACTCTCATGTCTTTACATCATTGACAATGTTCTTTGCCATAAAGTGAGGATTCTTCAAGACATCTCTAACAATTTTCCTTTACATTTTTTCAGAAATTTACTTTTTTTGCTAGTCTTTAATTCATTCTCAATACAATGAGTCTCGTTGTACTCCTTGATAATGCTACGAATTGTCGATTAAACGCTTGGAAACTGTTGTATATCCATCACTTTGTTTGTACGCATCAACTAACTTCATTCGGAATTCTTATCAGGTTCAGACGTCTTCGACATGGTTACAGAACGAATGAGTTATCGCAGAATGTAGCACTCACATATTGTTTTCTTCATTACCATTTAGAATGTTACAGAAACAGGCGAATATTATTTCATTTTCAAAGGGTGTTTGTATTAAAGGTCAAATTAAGAAAAAAATAATATAATTGCCATAGAGTGATATTATTTCATAATTTCCATAAGGGCGTGGGACGAATAATTTTGGACTCCACAACTTTTTACAAAAATCTATAGCTATAAATATAATAGATCGAAACTTCTAAAAATCTCACGAATTATTCAAAACGAAATACGCAATCAACGTAAATTCAGTAAGTATTTGAAAATATTCCTTAGAAATTATGCAAATATTCAGGGGTGGCGTCGAATAACTGTGTCTACAAGTACATATATATATATATATGAAGAAATATACTCTTAAGGTGTTCTATATTTATGGGATAAAGTGCTCAGTATCAGAGATAGAGCGTGTGTAAATATAAAAGTGAACATTGAAGTCAACACTTAGAAGCGACAGGCTGTTTCATGGTAGGCCTGAGTGTTGACTTCAATGTTTACTCATATATATATATATATATATATATATATATATATATATATATATATATATATATATATATATATATATGGTGGACTCTCCCGTCGTATTCGACGTATGAGGGTCAGCAATCCCATTTCTAGGAACCGACAGTTTCTACAAACCGACAATCAGATTTGATTATAGTGGTGAAGGCTTTGTGCAGAACCAATCACACTTTTTGAAGGGCTGAATGCGGAGACATGCTGCACTACGTGCCACAATGTCCCCAAATGACCCTCCGCAGGTTTTGAATGCTAGACCAGTTGCCATCCAATGCTTTAGAACTCAGTCTGTCCTGCTAATTACCTATAGCTGGAGGGGGAAGAAGAGAATACATACCTTCCCCAACGGGATTAGTGCGTAAGTGAATGTAATGGATTCGACTGGAACTACTGTGCTCGGACATGGTCTCGGAGAACCGAGTTCAATTCCAGTCCATATATATATATATATATATATATATATATATATATATATATATATATATATATATATATATATATATATATATATATCGGGTGTAACAGCAAATTTGTCCAAATTGTCTTACAGCATAATTATCCATCCCAGAAAATATTTAAAATCTAAAAAAACACTAAACAGAGTTTCATTTTTCCAGGTTTTCAGATAAGACATTTAACCATATTGACACCATTTCTCGTAAGAATCACTGAAAAACCCTTTGAGTTATTCAGCTTAAAAGAGAGCAGGTTATTTTTTTTTTGCGATAGAAACTACTGTCTTCCCAACTGAGCAACGGTGAGAGGAAAAAGATAATTCAGGCCTTTAGTAATGGTACTAAAACTCATACTCTGGCTTCCATCTTCAAAGTCTATTCAAGAACCATCAAGAGAACGGTGAATAAGTTTAAAAAAGAGGGAACAGTAGAGAGGAAAATGGATCAGGAAGTCACAATAGGAAGAGGGATCATCATTTCAACGTAAAGCTAAATTAGAAGTAGATTAATTAGAAAATATCCAACTCAATTCATAAGACGTTTGGCATGTGAGAGAGGAGTTTCAGCTATGACAGTCCAATGAGCATTGAAAAAACCCTTGAAAATGAAATCGTGCGTGAAACGTGTGAGGCACCTTGTTACCCCAGGACAGAAAGTTACAATTTTAGAGAGGGCGTAGATAATCTTGAATTGGTTGGAAAATGATCCTGGAATATATATATATATTTGAACTTTATTACTTTATTTCAATACTTCATGATAAACATGTCATTTTCGTTTATGATCAATTTCATCACGATTCTTCTGTCAAGCTTTGAGAGTAATTAGACATTCTTATTGCACAGTCTAGAATCTCATCGTGTTATGAAAACCTCGGAGAATTCCAGTAAGATATATTTAATCATTTCTAACATACAATGGTTCAGAACTTAATTGAACAATTTTGCTCTTACATGAGTTTGGTTAATTTTGCTGTTACACCCGGTACACACACACACACACACACACACACACACACCAACATATATATATATATATATATATATATATATATATATTAGAATATCAGAATGTATGCGATTATGGCTCTCCCCAGAATTATTTTTAATATCGGTAAATGTCTTCTTAGGAAAGAGAGTGGAGTGATTTCTCTTTGTCTCCTTCACGATTTTGTATTCAGAGTAGTCCGTCTCCTAGACTGGCTCAAGAGCCCAATCTGCATTGATAGTTAACACATAGCTGGAGGGTGGATAGATGGATTCATGGAATTCTTAACGACATTAGTACGAAAATGAATGCGACTGACGATGCCGAAATTTGAACTTCCGTGCTGCACATTACCCGTACATCTTATTGGCTTTATTAGCATTTCCAAAAAGGTTCTCATGTTTTGCCACACTACCACCACACAGACACTGGTGCGATGCTGGAATATTCTTATTCTTCTCCCCCTCGTCGTCCTCCTCCTCCTCCTCGTCCTCCTCCTCCTCCTCCTTCTTCTTCTTCTTCTTCTTCTTCTTCTTCTTCTTCTTCTTCTTCTTGCCGTGTCTCTTCAGATCGTGGGTGATTATAACTCTCCACGTTTTCCTATCCGTTTTGGCACTTAGCAGCATTTCTCCCTTTGCCAAATCTCCTGCTCCTCATCTCGCCGTCCATTCACACGAGCTCATCAGGTAGGTGGCCAGCTGCTTATTCCTATCACTCTTGCTCTCAATATGCCCCCGTGAGGACCAATTTCTCCAAGCCATCCTTCCTCATTACGTTTCTGGTTCTGAGTAAGTGTTCTTTTTATTACCATTTTCTTTGAGACTTCTTCGTTGATTTCTCGCCCCGTACTATAAAATCCTCAGCCTCCTTCTGTAGCACCACATGTACCTCCAGTTTTCTATTCATCTATTGAGAAGCAGGGTAAACACGGACGTTTTTTTTTTAAGTTTTTTTTTTATCGGCGGCCATGTCAGCATAACATCGAACGTTATCTTTTAACAGCTAACTTGCGACTGTAAAAGCAAAGATAACTTCACAACTTTACAATTCTACGAACACAAGTTCATGTATTCATCTCCACATGGAAACATCATCACCCAAAATCAGCTCGAACTGGAAGCTCTTTTATCTTTTGATTTAACAATTTATCATAAAATGATTGCGTTCTTTTAGGCTACAGTAGGCGTTTCCAAACTACTGCACGCAGCCTACATACGCTAAGCCACAATAGTTTATCTGGTCAACAACTTGGAAACTAGAAATGAATGGCCTTTTTTTCTTATCTGCAGTTAAGTAACTGATTATTTTCTCAGAGCATTTACTAGTATTTAGCAATTATTTATTATACAAGGGTCGTTCAAAAGGTTGTACGCCTCACCAAGAAAAAGAGCCATAGCTGAACAATTTTGTTATGGCAGCACACTATCACTTCTTATAAAACTAGAAAAACTAATTCAGATTTCCGTATTCATTTCTGCCTTAATAGAATAGAATAGCTAGATAGCTAGATAGATAGCTAGCTAGCTAGATAGATAGATAGAAGGGTCGTTCAAAAAGTTCTAAGCCTCACCAAGAAAGAAGTGTCATAGCTGAACATTTTTTTCGTGTCAACGCGCTACCCCTTCTTATAAAACTAGAAAAACAAATTCAGATTTCTGTGCGGGTGAAACCCATACAAATGTGCGTGACAAATCTAAAAATGGACAAAACAGAGGTCCGAGAAGTCATAAAGTATCTGCAAAAGAAAGGTATGACATCCAAAGAAATCTACGAGGACATGGTACAGCCATTTTCTGAGGACTCCCCTTCCTATGCAACTGTGAAGAGGCGGGCTGCGGGATTCAAGCGAGGCAGGGACAGCACAAAAGATGACCCTCGGCCAAGTCGTCCAAAACTCTCAATCACTGATGAACAAGTTGATGACATTCACTGTATGGTTTTGGATGACAAACGTTTTACTGTCCAGCAGATATCCATAAATAATAGTTCTGGTGCGCTCGATAATGTTTTAACTGAGATCTTGGGGACTGAGCAACAATGGGCCCCAAGAATGCTGACACCAGAGCAGAAGCTGAAAAGTGTTGACTTTTCCAGGATACTTCTGATTCGCTTTCAGGCTGACCCTGAGAATTTCCCCCGCAGATTAGTAATTCCCGATGAAACCTGGGTCACTTCGAACATGAATCGAAGGTTCAAAGCAAACAGTGGAAACGCTGTGGTTCTCCACTCCCGAAAAGGTTCAAGCAGGTAGCGTCTGTTGGCAAGGTGATAGCTTCTGATTTTGCGGATTCTGAAGACGAAATCAGGATAGACTACCTGGAAAAGGGAAAATCTATTAACAGGCAGTGCTATGCACCAGAATTAAGACAACTTAAGAAGCAATCAAGTTGAAACGCGGAATGAGATAGGTGTCCTCTTACTTCAAGATAATGCACCCGTTCATACTGCTCAGTTTGTAGTAGATGTAATTGCAAATTCTTGTTTCCTAAATTCGAATCCCGCCTGCGTGGTCGCCATTTTGGAAACAGTGATGAGATCATACGTGTTGTAGAGGATGTCTTGGAGGACCAGGAAGCCACCTTCTTCCGTGATGGCATTGCAATGCTTAAGCATATTTGGGCCAAGTGCATTGATATCAGGGGTTGCTATATTGAAAAATAGTGAAAAACTGTTTTGGTTTTCCAACTCCTTCAGGGTGAGCCTTAAAACTTTTTCAACGAACCTCGTATATCAGTCTTAGAAAACTCAAATTCCTACCAGAATTCAGTATCGACGGCCACAATCTTAACGACATTAGATATGCAGATGACCCAGTGTTGATAGCGGTCACAGAAAGGAAACAGCAAGAACTACAGAAGGTATTAAAGGATAGCGTGAAGAACGGACTAAACATCAATTCTAAGAAGATTAAATTTATGGTCGTCAGCAAAAAAAAAAAAAAGATCCCAACAGATTCCTTTTCTAATCGAAAATTCTAAAATCAAGTAAGTGCAAAAGATTAAATACGTTGGAAGTGTTTTAACAGAGGATGAAAAATTCGACACCGAAATCCGAAGTACGCGTTGGAATATCGAAAAATGCCTTCCAAAGGTTAAGAAAACTATTAAGAAACAGTTAAATCTCGTTAGAAACAAAGAAAAGAGTACTTAACTGTGTTATGCAATATCAGTCCTCCTATATGGCAGTGAATGCGGGACAATCCCATCAATGATAGAGAAGAAACTGTAGCCAGCAGAAATATGATTCTGCAGAAGGATGCTTGGAGTATCATTGACTGAACACGGTAGCATCGACGAAGTTTTTAGAGAAAATAGAAACAAAAATGACACTTATACGTAACATCAGGAAGAGACAGTTAAAACTTCTAAGGTACATAGTGAGGAAAGAGGGCTAAGCAAATTTGACTCTCAGGGCATACTGAAGGCAAAAGAAATAAAGGTAAACAGCACACAATCTCCCCTAACAAGCTTGTGTAAATGGTTGCCAGAAGAGGGACCAAGACAGCGAAAAGACAAAATTTACTAAGAGCTACAAAGGACTTCAAATTGGTGAGAGCCATGATCGCCCATGACCTGAAAAGACGCGGCACATAAAAGAAGTTCGGTATCCATCGCTTTACTGATGACATGATCAATTCTAATTGTTTCTCTCGATCAACGTTTTTCTCCTCAGAGTAAAACTAAAGCATTCCAGGCTCTTGCTGTTTCAAATTGATCAACAAGTGCTTTGCGCAGATCAGATGATAATCCTTTGTCTTTGTGTAGATCAGATGGCTATCATTTGTCTTTACGCAGATCAACTGGCTATCATTTGTCTTTACGCAGATCAGATGGCTATATGTTGTCTTTGCGCGGATCAACTGGCTATTATTTGTCTTTGTGTAGATCAGATGGCTATCTTTTGCCTTTGCGCAGATCAACTGGCTATCATTTGTCTTTACGCAGATCAGATGGCTATATGTTGTCTTTGCGCGGATCAACTGGCTATCATTTGTCTTTGTGTAGATCAGATGGCTATCTTTTGCCTTTGCGCAGATCAAGTGGCTATCATTTGTCTTTACGCAGATCATATGGCTAAATTTTGTCTTTGCGCAGATCAACTGGCTATTATTTGTCTTTGTGTAGATCAGATGGCTATCTTTTGCCTTTGCTCAGATCAGATGGCTATCATTTGTTTTTGCGCAAATCAGATGAATATATTTTGTCTTTGCCCAAATCAGATGGCTATCATTTGTCTTTGTGGACATGAATTGGTCTCTTTGTATTACATATAACTTGTACCGGAGTATATTGCATACACAACACTTGCCTTAGCAATGGCATTAAGTTTATGGGGTTCTTATAAATAATTTTTTATGCACTGTACGAGTTTGGGTGTTCTGATGGTATTGCGACTCTTAGCAAGCGTTTAACCTTTGACCACTGCTTTAGAATCCCCGTCCACAGTTTCTAGCTCTTTGCAGAGTTTGACAACAAACGACCTTGCAACTTTCAAGAAGCGATCATTCTCTAAATCACTATACTCTGCGTTTTAAAGCAACGATTACAGAGTGCTTTTTCATTTCACTAGGAAACTATCAAGAGTTCAATAGCTTTTATGCGGTCTTGTGAGTGATGAATTATTTTGCACACTACAACCCTTTTTTCATAAACGAAACGTCGCAAGCCTTTCGCCACGTACAAAACAGTGAATCATCCATATTTCCTCCATATTCTATTAGAAGAAGTAAGTTCCAGTCGTACAGCTCCTTCCCCAGAACTGCTGCTTTGTGGAACAGGCTCCCGGCAATATATTTCTCTGATCACTACAATCTTAACCTCTTCAAGTCTAAGGTTAACCGTTTATTTTCCTACATAACCTCATGAATTGCGCTTCTTGCCTGTCCTTGTGGTTGTGCAACACTACACAGTAACCTTCTACCTTGAATGGCTGTTGGGCCTTGTATTGAGTGAATATTAATATATAAAAAATGACACGACATATTCGAAGTCACTTTGGAATAGAAACAGCTGAATTACGTTAGAAACAAAGAACTAATGTGTAATATCGATCCTCCTATACGACAGTGAATACTAGACAATTTCTACACAGATTTGTAAGGGGGAATAAACATATAATAACTAGCGTATTACACGTAAAAAAAATGACGAGCTTATTTACGCATGAATTGCTACTTGCGGCAAGGATCAGAATATTTTTGCCCATTGGGTTGTGTCAAATGAATTGTAATTCCACTGTATGTAACATTTAATTTAGCCGTGGGCGGGGGGATAACATATATAAAAAAATTTTTATCAAGATATTCTAAAAATCATTTCTAAAATAATTCAATTCATTCGTGAATAAGCCCTGAAAGTTTTATTAAAATCCGACAATTATTATTTTTTGCAAGAATTTCCAAATCAATGTTTTTTCACCGCAAAGGCACGCTAAAATTTCCTACGCAAGAAAAAAAAATAATCAAAATTTTGAATGTCCTAAAAGGGATTAAAAAAATAATTTAATAATAAAAAGAAATTCTTTGATCTTTCCTCTTAAAAATAACATAAAGATTTTGACAATAAAACTATGTTTTTATTAATTTTCGGACATTTTTTCACCATGGTATGATCATGTTTTAGCAAATCTTTGGAGGTACCAATACATACATACATATTAATAATGGCCTGTAGGAGGCACGCATCGAGGAATCGGAGAGCCGAGTTCGAATCCATTACATCGAATTCATTACATTCACTTACGTGCTAAAACCCTTGGGAAAGGTATGAATCATATTCTCCCCCCGGCCCAGCTATGGGTAAATAATAGGACAGACTAGGTTCTATAGCCTTGGATGGATACTGGTCTAGGAGAAAGGAAACTGTGAATTCAAAACCTGCGTTTGGGGAACTTGGGACACGTGGTGCACCATGTCTCCGTATTCGGCTCTTCCGTGGTTGGTTCTACACAAGGCCTTCGCCATTATAATCAAATCATATGTGCAGGTGTCTGGTTGTTCCTAGGAACTGAGTTGCTTGACCCTCATACGTCCAAAACGACGGGAGAGTTCAGCATATATATATATATATATATATATATGCACGTGTATGTATGTAAATTTAGGCAGCAATCCTTCTTTTATGCACGTATAAAAAACTAAATCAAAGCACCTTGTCTGTCGTATTCAATGAAATGTGCCTATATATCCGCAATAATTCTCTCTCTCTCTCTCTCTCTCTCTATATATATATATATATATATATATATATATATATATATATATATATGTATATGAGGGGGGGATATCCTAAGGGATGATTGTGGTTTCATTCACACCCAATAGGTGATTAAAAATGGCCTGTATTATTTGACTGAAGTCGTAGACCGGACACACACAAACACATAAAGAGAGAGAGGGGGGGGGGAGAAAGAGACAGACAGAAAGAGAGAGAAAGAGAGAGAGAGAGAGAGGGTGTATCTAATGTTACATGATACTGTAGATATATAAAAACTGGTTTCGTTTATCTGGTTGTATTTGGGCGTGATTATTTGCGAACTATCAAAAATGTTGATAAAACAACAACAGCAGCAAAAAACACACCAAAATATGTTTTATTTTTGTTTTTTACTTCCAACGCATAGTTTTCACAAAATTCCATTTTTGACATCCTGTAGAAAAAAAAAATCGGGGAGCAACTATTTTCCCAAGAAGTCATGGAAATTCACAGATATGAAAGAAAAATGTATTGAAAAGAGAAACGGCACACGAATACAAGAAGAGGCACCACATCTACTGCGGCCATAGTAGCAATGGTGTTCCCTAGGCACGACAGCTTGACGGGCCCCAACCCGCCATAGGCTTGTTCGAATTCAGAGTTTTCCTTCTTCTAGATTGGTTGTCAACCAAGACTATAGGGCCCAATCTCTCCTGATGGTGAGAAGAGATGGATTCATACCAAGGTTAGCACGTAAGTGAATGGAAAGGACTCGACTGGAATTCGAACTCGGCTCTCCGAGTCGCCACTCATTGTTCCACCGTGCCTCCGCTTGAAACGAATTTTTAAAAAAATAGGGTTCAACAATAGGTAATTTTCCTTTCAAATAGATCAGGCTAAAAATACAGATTTGAGATAAAGTATGTGAACCGGATCAAACCAGTTGATTGGAAGTATATTTATAGAGTGCACTGATACTGAATATCCGTTGATATGCAAAGTGAACCGGCCAATTCAGTACATCTGACTAAAAGGTTTGACACTGTTTTCGAAGCACAAAAAGATCTATTCTCTACTATTCCGACCATGTCCTCTCTTATCATTCCTGCATCGAGTTGACATCATTCTGAAGATATGAGAAACAGAATAAAGAATGATTGTGCACAGGGAAATGTGTGCAGTTTTGATTATAAACGTCACTGTCATGGTGAACATGTCCGGCTAGATATGGATGAATTGTCTGATATTTTATCAACATTCGGAGAGGCAGATTTTATTCAACGTATCTGTATGCATGTATGTACGGAGGAGTGTATGCAGGGAGACAGAAAGGTAGATTTACGTGTGCATTTCAAATTGTATAAATAAAATGGGCGTTAACCATAAAGCTAGGAAATGAGTTTGATTCTATATCAACCCTACCAGCATAGTAGGGTCGATGTACACTGGAATATATATCTATCTATCTATATATATATATATATATATATATATATATATATATATATATATATTTGAATTGGACATAGTCCGACAATTTATTAAAGACATTTTTGATATGTTTAACGTTCTTTGTATCTATAAAAAGAACGTTAAACATATCAAAAATGTCTTTAATATATATATATATATATATATATATATATATATATATATATATATATAGAGAGAGAGAGAGAGAGAGATAGATAGATAGATAGATAGATTCGAACTCACTTCCTAGCGTTATGGCTAACGCATTTTATTCATAAATTTTAAAATGCACACGTAAAAGAATGCCAAACGTCTCCAAAATTTCATAAATGGAATATCCTATCCGTCTGTCTGTACCATTAAAATGTCGTCTCGCTATGAGCAGTCTTGCCGGCGTTCACACTAATCCGCCAGATGTCAGAGCTCAACTGATACTGGTCCACTCATTTACATGATGTCAGTTTATCTTGGCGTCATTTATAACTCCACGTCTAAAAACGTCAATGCACATGCATATGGGAGGTTACAGGATATTGATAAATTCTTATCAATCTGTGTTGAACATCAAAAAAATAATTGGAATCTATATGAGAGGGCAATAAATGATAGAAAGCAAAGTTTTATTTTGAAAGATGTTATCGAGAAAAGCAGGATGTTTTATGTGTTACTCTTCTACGTCTCAATTTAAGCCAGTTCTGCAACTGATTGTCAAGAATTCTCCTTTTATGTGCCGCGTACATTCAAGTCGTAGGCGATCATGGTTCTCCTCAACTTTCTATATATTTTAGCTCTTAACATTGATTGTTTTTACTATCTTTTCTACTCTCTATCCTGTCATTTAATTTACATAAGCTCGCTAAGTATGTTACACACTGTCTCAATGAACCGTGAGTGTCAAAATCTACAAATCCTTGTTGGGGCAGTAAAAAGCTTTGTCTTTACACATGCGTGGAGAGATAGATCACGTGACGACGAGGCGTTCTCCCATTGGTCGATCCTGCCACGGGCGGCCCATACAAAAAGCGTAGTACGTGTAGAAGCACCCACTTTTCAGCAGACCCCGCCGAGCGACACACGTGTTGTTTTTCCAGTCCAGACTCGATCTGTGACAACAGTCATGAGACCAGATCTCTGAGAAACCCGTTTTCCTCTGTTCTACCATTTGGGTAAATCCGTCAGTCATTATCTCCACGTTAGGGAAGGACATGCGTATATTATATGTTGTTGTATGTGTTTAACGTAAAATAAAACCTGTTCTTTTTATAAGTAAGATTTTTGGTTATCTTGTTTTTTTCTGATTATATTACATACCAGTGACTAGAAATCTCATATTTATACCCTTTTTTTTCTAATTATGTGTCACAGAAAATTTGAACTGACTTTTTCTGGGTATAATTGATCCCCTTCTTTCTATTTTCCTTTCTCTTTTCTCGGCATTATCACCATTTTTGTTGATTCTCCTCGTCAGTTTCGGCGCCGCCAACTACTACACTATATTTGCAGCCCCCATTTTAGCACAGCTTATTACAAATCTTCTTTCATATGTCGGAACGTTGGGGATCATGGCTCCTGAAAAAAAATCTTTCTTTAGTTGCCCTCTTGTTAAGACTTACCAATTTAGTACATTTCTTCCGATCTGCGATCCTTGATCTGACACCCACTCACTCAAAATGGTCAAGTATGTTATTTGTTGTTTACTTCAAAAATAAAAGATTTAAAGTGGATTTCTTTTCAGTGTAGTGGCAGGGGCTGTAAGTTAAACTCTAGCAATGCACTTCAATACCAATGGTTCTTTAACATAATATATATATTATGAAATGGACAAAGTCCGACAATTACGTTAAGACATTTTTATGTTTATACATTCCTTTTTATAGATACAAATATTTAAGTAAATGCTCTGTTTATAATAAACAGTATTAAACAACATTTACCGGCCTGAATGTCCGAGAGATTCTCATAGAAAATATACGTCCTCCGACAGGAATCGAACCTGTATCCTAAATGGAACCGTCATATAGCCTGACGTGCTTTACCGATTTAGCCACAGAGGAGCGTTCAGTTAGCAAGGTCAATTTTACTGTTTTTAAACTACAATTCTCCGTGATTTTCTCTCCTACATTCATATCTGCTCGATGCGAATCCAAATGTAAACAAATAACGTCACGCATTATGAAATGGACAAAGTCCGATAATTATTTTAACACATTTTTATGTTTTATACATTCTTTTTTATAGATACAAATATTTAAGTTTATTATAAACAGAACATTTACTTAAATATATATATATATATATATATATATATATACAATACTCGCCAGCGGCGTGAAGCAGGTAAACCACTGCTCGTGGTGGACTACTTAGACAGTATATTACCCCACTTACAATAGTGTCCAACGCATTTATGAGGATTGGGACATACCTATTAGTGTTCATAGGTAAGGTATATAGACCCTCCCCCAATTTTAGATTTACTCTGCACAGAGTCAATATCTTTTCCTTTTCATGTTAATGTCGATTCTCACTGTTTTCCCTTCTTTTCCTCTTACTTTGTCTTTTTTTTGTCAGGAGCTGAGACAAAAGGGTTAAAATAGTTCAGGAACGCCGGAGCTCAGGCAGAAGGGTTAAAATTGTTCAGAAACGCAGATGCTGTGGCAGAAGGGTTAAAATTGTTCAGGAACGCCGGAGCTCAGGCAGAAGGGTTAAAATTGTTCAGGAACGCCGGAGTTCAGGCAGAAGGGTTAAAATTGTTTAGGAACGCAGATGCTCAGGCAGAAGAGTTAAAATTGTTCAGCAACGCAGGAGCTCAGGTAGAAGATTTAAAATTGTCCAGGAACGCCGGAGCTCTGGTAGAAGGGTTAAAATTGTTCAGGAACGCAGGAGCTCAGGCAGAAGGGTTAAAATTGTTCAGGAACGCAGGAGCTCAGGCAGAAGGGTTAAAATTGTTCAGGAACGCAGGAGCTCAGGCAGAAGGGTTAAAATTGTTCAGGAACACAGGAGCTCAGGCAGAAGGGTTAAAATTGTTCAGGAACGCCGGATCTCTGGCAGAAGGGTTAAAATTGTTCAGGAACGCCGGAGCTCAGGCAGAAGGGTTAAAATTGTTCAGGAACGCAGGAGCTCAGGCAGAAGGGTTAAAATTGTTCAGGAACGCCGGAGCTCTGGTAGAAGGGTTAAAATTGTTCAGGAACGCCGGAGCTCTGGTAGAAGGGTTAAAATTGTTCAGGAACGCCGGAGCTCAGGCAGAAGGGTTAAAATTGTTCAGGAACGCAGGAGCTCAGGCAGAAAGGTTAAAATTGTTCAGGAACGCCGGATCTCTGGCAGAAGGATTAAAATTGTTCAGGAACGCAGGAGCTCAGGCAGACGGGTTAAAATTGTTCAGGGACGCAGGAGTTCATGCAGAAAGGTTAAAATTGTTCAGGAACGTAGGATTCAAAGGGTTAACTGAACACAAATATCATGTTTTTCTTTTGTTTTCCAAAGTTCTGTAATTACAAAGTTCATCCACCCCAATGTATTGTGAAAACGATAGAATTTCAGCGAAGAAAAATAACTGAGGCATCGATTCAAATCATCCTTTCCCGAAAGATGTTCTTATTTTTGTTAACACTTACACTTGCTAGCCAACCAGACACTACACGTCTTTGCTGCTTCATTGATCTCCCCTCGGCCTAACTGGATAGCTATTCAATCTGGATAGCTAGTCAATCTTTTTATATGTATTTTATATGCATCAGATTATGTACGTTTCTTTCATTGAACCACGTCTAACATTGATGCACTATGAACTGTGCACTACTATAAACCTCTACGGTCAAAACACGCAGTCGAATATATTACACAGGATTAGAAGGCTTCAATAATAACGGTAATGGTAATATTAGCCGTTTCCCTATAAGGAAACATTTGCCATTAATTGGCCGAGCATCCAGTACTGTTTTTGTTTAAAATTTATGAAATCTTTCTCTTAAAACACTTTGTTTTTTTTTAGGAAAAACATGCTTCTACGGTCCAGTAGCTTTAATCGCCTTCATTCCTGTATTTTACGCGCTAATGCCCTTCGAAAGGTATGAATCCCCTCCTTCTCCCCTCCTCAGCTATGGGTAAATAGCAAGACATACTGGGTTCTATAAACCTGGGTGGCAACAGGTCTAGGATAAAGAAAATCTCTGAATTCATAACCGGCCTGGAGAGAGTTGGGTTCCGTCAGGCTATCTTGCCCAAGAAACATAACTAATACTGTGGCTGCAGTACGCCTGGTGCCCCTACGACCCTATGGGTCACGGGATAAAAAAAATCCAATAGCAATGGAGGATCCCTTCCGAACCTTCTATTTTAAGTGGCATATAATATTAACATCTTGATGATGTCATTATTTTCTCTCTGAGTTCCCTGTGCTATCCATTTTAGCTACTGCTGATGTTGGTAGTCTTCAAGTGACGTGGTTTCTGTTGTCTGGTACAGTTCTGTATACGCCAGTCCACAATATATAAGAAGGATGATCTTTGCCAAGACCCCCAGGCTTTACTCGGTCAAAGCCTTTTTTTCACCATTGATCTTAGAAAGCGGTTGTATACAGCTGAAAGTTTAGACATTTTGAACGGGTTTGGCGCCATGCATGACATCCATATGAAAGGCTCGATCTGACGAGGCTATTTAAGAATATGATGCGAGTTTTCAGGTTGATGTTTTGACTTCGTAGCAATTGGTGGTATTGGGCGAAACTACCTCTGCAATAGACGCAGACTATGTTCAGTTTCTTTTCTCCTATACTTAATTTATTTAAGCTGATCCATACACCGAGTGTTTAGTATTTACTAATTCCACATTTTGTATTTTATGATAGATTCAGGTTCTTGAGTCCCATTTCTTGGAACAGTTGATTGAGGAAGCTGTTTTTCTGTTCAAAACCATTCTTATACCAACTATGAACATTTATGTCATCAGCATAACCCCTTTCATCATCAATACATTGGTCTCTGGAGCCCTATCTATCTATCTATCTATCTATCTATCTATCTTTTTTAAGCATTTCAGCCAAGCAAGTGCCACTAGTACGCAAGTGGTTACAGAGAGTGGGAGTAAGAGTAAAGAGCGGTGTTCGAGGAAAGGATAAAGAGAAGGACGGGGATGAAGATCAAGGCGTTAGAAAACGTCGATTGACATTACATTTGAATATTTAATGATTATAACTATCAGGGAAGCAAGAAAGAGGAAGGGAGTTCCATTGTCGTGCGAGATAAGGAGCTATTGGAGTAGAAGAGACGGTTACATTTAACTGTTTCGACAGTGAAAGAGTGGGACCGAAATGCCAACCTAGAAGCACGCTTAAATTCATGCAATTGGGGTACCAATGAAAATAGCTCATTGGAGCAGTTGCCATGAAAATATTTGTAGAAAAGACAGAGGGAACCGACATCACGTCAGCGAGAAAGTGACTGGACTCGAGATGCCAGGTCGGGCCTATCACATTGCAATTCCGTCTTTGGATTTTGTCCAGAACCTCGAGATGAACAGCGGGGGCACAAGACCATATATGAAAACAGTATTCATTGCAAGGACGAATGGTAGATTTATAGATTTGAAGGATAAACTCAGACGAGAAAAACCTACTGGCGCGACGCAGAGAACCATCTTTCCTTGCGGTAGATGAAGCTATTGATTCAATGTAGTTGTTCCACTTCAGGTCAGTGGAAAACGTGAGACCAAGAAGGCGCAAAGAGCCGCGTTCGTGGAGTTGAGCATCAGCCATGCTGATAGGAGGCAATGAGTTTTCTCAGTGTTGGGCAAATGAGAGCAGTTTTGTTTTGGAAGCCTAGTCTGTAAATTAACAAATTAATTAAAGAATATTCATTCTTTAAGTAATTTATCTATTAATCGATTTGTTTTTTACGGCTTATCAACCCTTTGATGGTTATTTAAGCCGAAACATAATTTCGTATTTTAATAATAATAATACTTTTTGCCAATAAATATTGCATTAACAATTTTTTGAGAATAACAATGATTTTCTGGGTACAATTTTTACTATTTAACCCATAGTTTAAGGGAGGAGAATGGATTGATACCTTTCCCAAGAGTATTTGCACGTAAGTGAACGTAAAGAATTTGACCTGAACTAAATTGCTGTATAGGAATAAAGTGTCGCTGCCGACACTTGAGTTTGAACATAGATCGCCAGTGAGCAAACATAGGCGATCTCATTATTGAATTAAGTAGACCACGTGACCATAAACGCATATATAGGATGTCGCGTGACGTCGAATTGATCTGCACTTCTATTCTATCCTCTATTACTATACGATTCGCTATTTCTAGTCTATCCTCTATTACTATACGATTCGCTATTTCTAGTCTATCCTCTATTACTATTCGGATCGCCATTTCTAGTCTATCCACTATTACTGTTCGGATCGCCATTTTTGGTCTATCCTCTATTACTATAAGGTCGCCATTTTTGGTCTACCCTCTATTACTATAAGGTCGCCATTTTTGGTCTACCTTCTATTACTATAAGGTCGCCATTTTTAGTCTATACACTTATTACTATATGTACTGCTATTCTCTACTGTATTCATTATACTATTCACTATTCGGTGGTTGCTATTCCAGCGAGTATTATCGAGCAAGTACTGTTAGTGCGAAATTATTCGAAGGCGTCTGACACCAGCATTGTTCAACAGCATACTATAGTGGTATCTGCGATTTCAAAGTCTCTACTACAACGAGAAAGACTAAAGTGACAACGAGTATTCGTTGGTATTACAAAAGTGGCAACGAGTGTTCGTTGATATCACAAAATAAACACTTCAGATACCTTGGTGTATGTATCAGTTATAACAAATTTAGAATAGGAGAAAAGGGAATTGAACATAGAATAGGCAGCGCCAGGTGTAGTTTCGCCCAACTCCGTAAATTGCCACGAAACCAAAACCTCAGCCTGAAAACTCGCGTCATTTTCATAAATAGTCAGATCGAGATTATCATGTAGAAGCCGTGCACGGCGCCAAACCTGTTCAGGAATGTCTAAACTGTCAGTTGTATATAAGCGTTTTCTAAAATCAATGGTGGAAAAAGCCTTGGTTCATCGATTTCTGATTCCGCTGTCGAATATATTACACAGGATTAGAGCGTTACAATAGTAAATGTCCGATCGTCCTGTTCGCGCTCCTCCCCGGTCTTTTGAACAGGAGTAGATGTTTATCTCTTGTTTCCTGTTCAGGATTGGGTTTCCGGTTCCTTCTAAAGTCTACTTCAACTCTATACTCCTTTCGCTTGTCTTTTCTTACGCTAATACAACTCCATGCAGTAACCTTCTATCTCGAGTGGCTCTTGGGCCTTGCATAGGATGAATATTAGTAAAGAAAAAAAAAGCAGAAAAAGAACAAACTAACGAATATATTTGAAACCAGAAGCGGTCAGTCGAGCAAATAGAATGGGTGAACACCGGCTTATATACTGATTATATTCATTTCGTTAAAATATCTATGGGAAAAGCATGAATTCACTTAGCCCTGTGATATTTTCCCCGTCGCTAAATATCTTTTTCCGGGTATACAAAGATGTGACAGATTGAATGCGTTATCAACTGGACAAAACCATTCACCCATAAATACCTTACCTGCCAAGGCAGGACCAGCAAAGAGCTGTTACCTTCAAAGACAATAAAAATGTCAATATTGACAGTGTAATGCATACTTTTTTCGCTACGGCTCAGTAGGTAATCATATTTACAGACAAAAGATATTGCCACTTGATGTCGGAAGTATCTTGAAGCCGTGTCCTAGACTGGTGTCATAAATTTCAGGATCATTGTCAAAGAAGATTGAAATCATTTGTGCGAGAATACATTTGTTTAGTCCTTGGCGACTCAACATAACGCCAAGTGCGATCGATCTGGATATTGTAAGTCATTAAAAACAGGTCAATGTTTCCTCGTCAGCACTATGAAACAAACAGGTAAAAATTGATTGCTTTCGGAATCCAGCAGAATGACAGGATAAAGAACAAATAGGAAACGTATTCTATTTGTTCTTTATCCTATCACACACACACACACACACACACACACACACACACACACACACATACATATATATATATATATATATATATATATATATATATATATATATATATATATATACCAGCTGTAAGACCAAAATTGTCCAAATCGTGTAAACAAAATAATTGTCCATCCCACAAAATGTTCAATATCTAAAAAAAAAAAACACTGAACTAATTGAGTTTCTTTTTTCCAGGTTTTCAGATAAGACGTTTAGCCATCTGAATACCATTTGTCTTAAGAATCACTGAAAAACCATTTGAGTTATTCAGCTAGAAGGAGAACAGGTTAAACTCATTTTGTGTCAGCCCCACTATGTCTTCTCAGCTGAGCAATTCAGGCCTTCAGTAATGGTACCAACATTCAAACTCTGGCTTCCATCTTCAAAGTCCATTCAAAAATCATCAAGTGAATGTGTTTGAAAAAGAGGGAACAGTGGAGAATAAAACTGGATCCGGAAGACACAACAGGAAGAGGGATCATCATTTCAACTTAGAGCTAAAGAGATCAATTAGAAAAGATCCAACTCAATCCATAGAACGTTTGACACGTGATGGGGAGTTTCAGCTATGACAGTCCAAAGAGCAGTGAAAAAAGTTTTGAAAATGAAATCGTATGTGAAACCTGTGAGGCACTTTGTTACTCCAGAACAGAAAGTTAGAAGGTTAGACAGGGGGAAGATCATCTTGAATAGGTTTTAATATGATGCTTGATATATATATATATATATATATATATATATATATATATATATATTTGAACTTTATTTAAATCATTCATGAGCTTCCGATCCTCAGCTATGATTAATTAATGATGAACATATCATTTTCTTTTATGATCGATTTCATCACGATTCTTTTGTTAAGCTTGGAAAGTAATTATAAATTCTTATTGCTCAAAGTAGAGTCCAGTAGAATTATAGAAACCTTGGAGAATTCCAGAAAGATATCTTTAATCTTTTCTAAGATACAACAGTTCATAGCTTAATCTAACAAATGAACAATCTTGCTTTTACACTATTTGGACACTTGCTGTAAAACCCGGTATATATAAAGTAATATTACGATTACAGGATTGGTATAAATGGAATAAAATTCCAATAACCAAAACACTAATTTTTTTTTAAGTGCTCAATACAAAGTAGAGCGAATAATATTTATTTAAAAATTATAACATAAGCATGTTATAACATCACTACAAAAATAGCCATTTTGTTTCAAAACTACTGGTGACTTGTCAACTGAAGGTGTTGATTACAAAAAAAATTTGCAATCAACACCATCTATTTTCTTCTTTCCTTTTTCTCCTTTTTCTTGGGAGTTTTTGTTTAAATTTTGACCGTTGTATAGTATCAAGACTTTTAGCAAACACTTCCGCTTAGATTTAAACTTTTCAGGTGAGTTTTTATCTTAATGTCACCTTCTTTCATCGCCTAAACTGCTATCAACTACTACTCTTGTCTTCCTCTGTCCCTTTTTTCTTTCTTTCTCTTTTCTCTATTTTTTCTTTATCCTCTTTTTCGGTTCTGCATTCAGGTAGATTTTTCTCCTATCTGTTTTATTATTCTACCCTCGTCTCCCCACCTTTTTTCTTCTTTCTCTTTGGAATTTTCGACGTGTTATTTTATTTTTAAATTCTTCTAACTCTTATATTTCTCTTCCTTTCCCTCCCTTTTCGCATTCTTTAGTTTTCTTACCCCCTTCTCTTTGCTTTTACTGGTTTACTTCTTCTTCTTCTTCTTCTTCTTCTTCTTCTTCTTCTTCTTCTTCTTCTTCTTCTTCTTCTTCTTCTAATTATTATTATTATTATTATTATTATTTTCCTTTTCTTTTCCATTTATGGAAACTCTTTTATATGTTTTTCCTTTTCCTTTTATGGTGTTTCTCCTTATAGTTTTTCAAAAGCAATTTGAGTAATGAGAAAAAGAAAGTGATGTTCCATACGCGCTATTTTTTAAATAGAATCGTTCATAACTACCTTTGTTCCTCACCCATCAAGATGCTTCCACATCGAAACAAAAATGCATCTTTGCCGTGAGTGATTGTTTTGTCCGTATGTAACAATATATATATATATATATATATATATATATATATATATATATATATATATATATTCAACGCCTAACTAGGAAAATGTTTTTGTTCCCTTCCCCTAATTTTGAGATATTTTAACACCAGTTGTTGAAAATAATTTTTCTTTACAACCACTTAGTTTTATTTGCTGACGATATTATTTTTTCTGAAGATGTCTCGGTCGAAAGTACCTAAAATTTTTTAATCGTTGTGATACTTTTGTATCCCTTTTTTATGAATAAAATATGATCCCTTTTCTAAATATCATATATATATATATATATATATATATATATATATATATATATATATAGTGGTTCACAATTGTTGAAAAAAACAGCGGTCTCTCAGATGGGTAGAGATTGAGGAGCGTGAGGCCTCGATGCGGAGGGACAATGGTTCCAGCAGGATGGTGTTCTTCCTGACACTGCTCATCATTACTAAGCGTACTATGGTATGACTGTAAAAAGTTTGGGGAACGTCTCATCAGCCGTAAAACTGAAGTGGAATGGGCACCTCATTCGTCTAGCCTACCTCCTCCCGCAGATTTCGTCCTCTGGGAGTTCCTCAAGGACAACATTTTCTAGGGCAGCCCTTGCACTATTGCTACGTTGAAGGCAGCCATCACTGAGAATATTCAAACGATCACCCAGGAGGAATTTGCACGCGTTATCAACAACGTTTCATTCAACAGTACCTTCAACTAAACGGCAGACACCTGGAGCATGTAACCTAGGCTTCTTTCTGATATTTTTCATTCCTCTTTCTTTGTATTAGGTTGGTGCAAAAATAATGTCGTTTTCTCACATGAAGTTGAACGTCAAAAACGACATTATTTTTGCACCAACCTAATAGTAGAGTTATCCTGATTAGTTCTTTGGTGGTTAGGGAAATGGACCTGTCTGTCCCGTTTTCGAAAGGCTAGAGAAAACTGACTTTTTTTTCCTGGGTTTATATATAAGTGGTCACAGAATGCGTGTAGGATTATGCTTATATTTGTTGTAATGCAATGTTCCACTCTCCCTATTACCTATTGTGGACTACTATATCAGTAATATATGTAGCGTGCACAGGACATACCAGAGACTGTCTGTCTGACAGTGTCTAGCAGTTTGACTGACTTTGGAAAGTGTTAGTCGATCCCCTGTCTCTCGATAGTGTATTCTCTTTTACAATAAACATCTCTTTCTTCCATCTACGTCCGTGTTGCTGTTCTTTCCACTCGAATACCAGCTTTGTCTGTTTGTAACCTTTTTAAGGATATAAAAGTTTTGGTAACGTTTGAGCACTTTGACGTGGTGTAATGGTTAGCAAGCTTGACTAGCTAGACCAATTGCGACTGAGAAGTGAGTTCGATCCTCACTGGGTGCTCTAAATTTCCTGCCTTGTGCCACATCTAAGCTTCGCTTAATAAATTACTACAGGGTAACCAAAAAAGTCAATGACTTTTTTTTTTTTTTCATTTCTCCCCAAGCAAGGTGGCAGTGTCACTAGCACGCAAGGGGTTACAGAGAGTGAAAGTAAGCGAAAAGAGGGGTGTTTGAGGAAAGGACAAAGAGAAGGACGGGGATCAAGATCAAGGTATCAGAAAATGTCGATTGACATTACATTACCCACTTTCCGTCACTGGTGAGCACTCAGTGAAGATATGGGTACGTTGCAGTACCGAAAAAGCAATGAGAAACAGACTGTCACTCGTTGTTGCTTTTTTCGCTTCTGACAGTGTGTGGGGCACCCACTTGCACAACTTGTACGGCTTCCCACTGACGTGCAGGCGAAGCTAGACTGTTTCATCAGAAACATTGAATCGTTCGGCAAGCTCACCACAGGTTTGGCTGTTGTCCTCCTCTATGGCAGGGTCTCATCATCCTGTGTCTGGCCAATGCGGGATTCATTACAAAGAGACAGATCTCCCGACCTGAAATTCGAGCCAACGGCTCGACGTATTCAGCGACTTGATTGTGCTACGCCAACCATAAACTGATAATGCAGACAACCCCGAACAAGCTGCTTCGACACCAACATGTTTCCTCGCGGACGCTCGAGCAATGACTGATGTGTGTGCGCAACGCACCTGCATTGGTCAAGAACAATTACCCCCCCACCACCACCACCACCGCAGCCTTTTCCGGTACGTGACTCGCTCATTTGCGTATCAGGGATCACTTCTATCCACACGACGTAAAAATCGATCGTTACTGGGTACTCCATACTCTCGGCCTTGTACCACATCTAAGCTACGCTTAGTAAATTACTACTGCTACATGATAATAGATCTAAAAGTATTCATTTTAGGAGGGATTTTAAAACAAATACAGAATAAAGAATGTTTGAAACTTAACATCTGACTTCGACCCCCTCCACTTATAGCATCTGATTTAGCGCCTCCCCCGCCACACTACTAACCGCAAAATGTCGGACTTTATATATTGTGTCGCCGTGCGTGGTATATTTAGTTAAATATGGAATGTTGTGATCTACTGAGACGGAACCCCCAACAAGTGAAACTTCTCATTCTGGGACAATACATTAACAATTGGGCTTCACTAAAAGTGCGCAAATATCATGTTACCGGAATTTAATGTAAATTAGTCTCGTTCTTTCTTGCGGTTGTTTAGTTTGGCTCGTGTGTCAAGAGCAAATTGAAAAACTATAACACGGGCTTTGTCTTCAACACGTTCCTTTTTAATCTGTAACAACAGCTTGTCTGGCGTTCGTCATTCGGTCACGATCTGCTGATATAACATTGTATGGTTTAGAATACAGGGTGTTTATTATTATTTTCTGACTACTACTTTATAATTCTTTTCATTCATTTCCCCACAAGCAAGGCAATAAAGCAACTAAGACACAAGGAGGTTACTGAGTCTCAGTCTATACACCGGGGTTGAATAAGACCGACGAAGTTTTCGTCAGTTGAAATAGACCTATACCCCCATATGAGGCAATTTTGGATTTTATTGTGTAATACTTTATATATATATATAAACATATGTATATGCATAAACACCGATCAAAATAAAAATAATAAATATAAAAGATAAAAAATAAAAATAAAAATAAATAAAAACAAGCAAAATAATTTGACCCAAATAAATAAACAAATAAACGACTTCCGGTAAAATAACCGCCATAATAGACGACCCACAATAAGCTATATAAACAAATTTTTACTAAGTTAATAAAAACACCGATCAAAAAAAAAAAAAAAAAAAATAAATATATAAGATAAAAAATAAAAATAAAATTAAATAAAAACAAGCAAAATAATTTGACACAAATAAATAAATAAACAAATAAACGACTTCCGGTAAAATATCCGCCAAAATAGACTACCCACAATGCACCACTGACCCATATATATAAATAGCCATATATATATATATATATATATGCGTATGTTTCATATTTCTATAAAATTATTGTGTATGTGATTGTTTGGAAAGTATTGTTGCATTATGAAGAGCAGAAATAAAAAAAATCTAATCAAATACTGCAAAAGTTAAATTTAATTCGCAAAAGTAGAATCATCTTAACAAAAACGAAAAGTCTAATATGAAACTATTTGCTTTCTCATTAATTCTGAACCCTCCGGTATTATCTCCACCGGACTTTGTCGATCGACGCTCCATTATGTGACGTAATATTTAATTGCCACACCTGTCCAATTACAGGTAACACTGACGAAGAAAAAATGGCCACTTTTTAATTTTTAGACGAATATTTCTTTCATCTTAATTTAAGTTGCTTTGCATCGCAATTACTCAGACATTCATTCCATAACCATGAATAATCATTGCAGACCCGAAATAAATAAGCTTTAGTCTGGAATAGAATACAACGTCTGAAAGCTATCTATAAATGACAGCTGCTTTACCAATTGAACTACGGGAACTAATGGCTGCAAAAGATAATATAGACTTACCTTTTATTTTTCACCGATCGCTCGGCACAATATTTTCTTATTGTTTTTACGTACACTCTACTACAGTAGAATCCCTGACAACCGGACTAAGAAGGCCTTTCGGATATGAGGAATTGGATACAAAGTCCAGATATGAGGGGTTATATTTAGATTAAAATAAAAGAACTGAAATCAGGTTTAACATTTATTTTCAATATTTTATAGTAAACAAAATAAGTTAATGGTGAGTGAAATATAACGGAATTGATTTTAAGGAAAAAAAAAATTATGTAATGTTAATGTTCACGTATGCGAATACCCTATAAATAATAGACTATTCCATTTTGATAGAGTGGAAAAAACAATACTTGGGCTCAGTGAGAAAACGAAAGAAAGAATGAAAGAAGAGAAGACGTAAGTAGATTAAGCTGACAAGAACAGATACTACACTTGGTATCTACTTGACTCCTCACTGAGTCAGGTTGTGACACAAGGTCGGTTTTTAACGTGGGGGGGGAGGTGTTTCCACCCGGGCCGCTGGACTTTGCTGGTCTTAGCTTGTCCAAGCTGGTCAGAGCTGTTCATAGCTAGTCATAGCTGGTCTTGAATGTCTTAGCTGGTGCTAGCTTGTCCAAGCTAGTCAGAGCTGGTCATAGCTAGACGTAGCCGCGATACTACCAGCTCAGGGACGAATCCCTGTGCCAGGCATGTATCAGTGATCAAATCTCAGCCAAAAGGCCGTGGATTTACTTGACCTCCCACACGGTCAGGTTGTGACACAAGGTCGGGGTTTAACGTGGGACGGGAGGGGGAGTGGACCCGAGTTTTCACCCGGGCCGCAGTGCTTTAGCTGGTCTTAGCTTGTCCAAGCTGGTCAGAGCTGGTCTTAGCTAGTCATAGCTGGTCATGGCTGGTCTTAGCTTGTCCAAGCTGGTCAGAGCTAGTCAGACGTAGCCCCGATACTACCAGCGCAGGGACGAATCCCTGCGACCGGCCTGTATCAGTGATCGCTCCCGGCCTAAAGGCGATCATTCAGCGAGTAATCTGCGAACAGATACTACACGGGATTTACTTGACCTCCCACAGGGTCAGGTTGTGACACAAGGTCGGAGTTTAACGTGGGAAGGGAGGGGGAATGGACCCGAGTTTTCACCCGGGTCGCAGTGCTTTGGCTTTAGCTAGTCATAGCTGGTCTTAGCTGGTCATAGCTTGTCCAAGCTGGTCATAGCTAGTCAGACGTAGCCCCGATACTACCAGCGCAGGGACGAATCCCTGCGACCGGCCTGTATCAGTGATCGCTCCCGGCCTAAAGGCGATCATTCAGCGAGTAATCTGCGAACAGATACTACACTTTGATCTTAGCCAAAAGGCCGGGATTTACTTGACCTCCCACAGGGTCAGGTTGTGACACAAGGTCAGGGTTTAATGTGGGAAGGGAGAGGGAATGGACCCGAGTTTTCACCCGGGCCGCAGTGCTTTGGCTTTAGCTGGTCTTAGCTTGTCCAAGCTGGTCTTTAGCTGGTCATAGCTAGTCTTAGCTGTGATACTACCAGCGCAGGGACGAATCCCTGCGACCGGCCTGTATCAGTGATCGCTCCCGGCCTAAAGGCGATCATTCAGCGAGTAATCTGCGAACAGATACTACACTTTGATCTTAGCCAAAAGGCCGTGGATTTACTTGACCTCCCACACGGTCAGGTTGTGACACAAGGTCGGGGTTTAACGTGGGACGGGAGGTGGAGTGGACCCGAGCTTTCACCCGGGCCGCAGTGCTTTAGCTGGTCTTAGCTAGTCATAGCTGGTCATGGCTGGTCTTAGCTTGTCCAAGCTGGTCAGAGCTGGTCATAGCTAGTCAGACGTAGCCCCGATACTACCAGCGCAGGGACGAATCCCTGCGACCGGCCTGTATCAGTGATCGCTCCCGGCCCAAAGGCGATCATTCAGCGAGTAATCTGCGAACAGATACGTTAGAAGCTGGCAGGATAGGACACAAGGTAAGTTTAATGTGGCGAGAACGAGTGCGTGCCAGGCACAAAAATAACCCTGCGCTCGCAAGCGTCGGTGTGACTACCGATACTCCCTACTTTAATGTAATCAGGGCGGTACTGCCGCAGGCAGCTGTTTCCCTAGAACGGGTACCTCCCAATAATATTTTCAGCTGTGCTCTGTCCGCAGACAGAAAGAATTGAGAGATAAAAATGAAAGCCACCCCCCCCCATTCGCCGCTCTGGGTTTTGGGCGTAATATTATTTTAACCTCCCGAACAAAAATGTGGAGGAATGGATAGCGGCTCAAATTGAGGTATGGGAGACAAAGTTCGAATTCCGGTCGGATCTATTGGTAATAAGCTTAGGAAAGGTATGGATCCTCTTTTTCTTCCCTCCCCTCCCAGCTATGGGTAAATAGCAGTACAGATCGGGTGGCAACCAAGAGAAGGAAACTCTGAATTCAAAACCAGCCTGGAGAGGGTTGGGCTCCGTCAGGCTATCTTGCCCAAGAAACACCACTTCTACTGCGGCTACAGTACACGTGGTGGCCCTACGACCCTGGTGGATCACGAGATTCGCTCGTGCGCAAGCCAAAAGGCCGGTAAACCATTGCGTCTGCGATAAAAACGACATTTTTCAGATGCACAGTATCGGACGACGGAAACCGTGTAAGGCAATCGCCAAAAATCCAACTACCATAAATAAAATAATGTCTGCTGAATTATTTTTAAATTACTATAAAAAAAGAAAAATGATTTGACTGCAGCAATGAAACAAATTATTTTATTATAGAATGGATCTGAAAATTCAGGAAAGCAACGATAATTGATATTCAGGGATTGACATAGCATAATAAGGCAATTATATATATAATCTATGTTTTTAGAGTTAGACATGCGAATTGATGCTTTTAGGCAATAAAAAATGTTTTCTTTATTTTTATTTTTCACTCTAATTAAATGGTTCCCTGAAGCGGAATTAATTTAGCTTAATGCAAATGTCCATGGGTCTATTTCTTCTATCTACGCCCATGTTGCTGTTCCTGTCACTCGAGTACCACCTTTGTCTGTCTTTAACCTTTTTAAAGATACAACACCTTACTATATATATATATATATATATATATATATATATATATATATATATATATATATATATATATACACCTCATAACACCCTCGAGCGTTTGACCTTGGAGTGGGTAGAATGGAGATCAACGTGTTTTAGTGGAATCAGTAGTTTTCAATCTGCCAGTCTGAATCGTCATCAAGAAGCGTGAGCAAGATCTAAAAGGTCAGCCAATCTAACTCTCATCCCACAATCCTAACTCTTGTTCCATATGCAGCCTCCTTTGTAAATCACTAGCGGGTCTAAAGTGCCACTTAAGATTATCGCACAAAATTTCATAACTGAATCAATTGGTTAAGTTGTCAGATCCTCATACGTCGAAACCGACGAGAGAGTCCATTATATATATATATATATATATATATATATATATATATATATATATATATATGTGTCATTCGCAGACAGTACTGTTTCGATGTATCACAGCTCTTCGGTGCGACTAGACAACCAATTGCCTCAATCTCGGATTGAAACCCAGCCGACTTGGTGTCAGTCAGAGTCTCTACCACTTCACTCGACAGAATAAGTCAGCCAAATCTAGCGTATTGTTTTAAAAATATAAACAAACACCAATCAACCGAAGTGCTCCATTGATTTTACTGAAGAGCTTCGCATTAACGCAGGTGGCTGTTGTTTCTAGAATTAGCTTGTCATTCAACAGTGCTCAATTATATATATACAGGTATACATCACCCTACGTCGTTAATTGGTTCCAGAAGTCACGACGTAGGTCGAAGACGACTTAAGTCGAAATAACCACACTATAAACCGCAAATAAGCACTTCTCATTGCTTATTGCAGTATTTATATGTACGTACAGTATTCTGAATAATATAATTAAAAATAATTAAGTAAAATCCAATTTTAAATTTATGTAAACTCGTGTAAAACTAGTTTTATTTTTCCATATAATATTTAAGAAAATCCGACGTATCTTTGAAAATGACTTAACTCGAAACGACTTAAACCGAGGCATCACCGCATATATGTTGGGACAATCCTCTCTCTACGTTGGCCGTGGGTGTAACAGGTTTTTTTTAATAGCTAATATTAACTTGATTGTAAGATAAGTTACAGGAGCGACCATTTTTACCCACGCATTCATTCATACGTTTTCTACTCCGTCGATTACTATGATTTGCGTTTCAACATGATATCTAGCGATAAGACAGGCCGCAGGGGGGGGGGCATGAATCCACTCCTTTCCTGAATGAATTAAAGCTAAAGGAACATAAGCCGTTTCATTCCCGTACTAAAATTCCTCGCTCTACCTTATATCTCCTGGTATGTATAATATTAATAAATATATATATATATATATGGTTATATCAGGAGGATATACACGCATTTTACTGGTTAGCGGCTTGTGTGGCACAATAGGTTTCCCTTACTCGAACTTTCACCTACCATGATGGGTGGCTCTTCTCTCAAGGAGGCGCCTTGTCTTGAACGTTTATTGAGACACAAGCTATCCACAGACCTCAAATGGAACACATATATCCGATCTCCTGAAAAAGATGCTGGAAAAATGGTCGGCTCCTTTACCGCTCCAGGAAGTGTCTGACTCCCTCTGTTATACTCTATCTTTACAAGAGCCAGATCAGACCAAAAATGGAGTATTGCTGCCACGTATGAGCTGGAGTTGTCCCGTCCTCACTTGCCTGTCTTGATAAAGTTCAAAAGCATCTACGCGGACTTGTGGGTGATGAATTATTTTCCACCCTACATCCCCTTTCCCCACAGTTGAAACGTTGCAAGCCTCTCACTGCTCTATCGCTACTTCCAGAGCATGTGCTCTACCGAGCTACATTCCTTAGTTCTACCACTCATACAACTGTCACGTACACAAGTGTGAATCATACCCATTCTCTTCGTATTCCATTAGTAAGGAGGAAGTTCCACTCGGACAGCTTCATCCCAAGACCTGATGCTCCCATCAAGATGTTTTCCCACTGACTACAATCTTGACCTCTTCAAGTCTAGGTTTAAGTGTTAGCTTCCCCGCATTGCCCTTGAACTTCACTTCTTGTCCTCACAATAACCGTCTACCTTGAGCAGTTCTTGGGCCATTTTAACGCTCATACAAGACCACACAGTAACCCTCTAATTTCAGGGTCTCTTGGGGCTTATATTGGGTGAAATTTAGTATAAAAAATACGACCGGTTGACTTAAATAAGTCAAGTGGCCCCTCAAAGGTGTTATTGGAATCAGGGTTCTTTTTAATGGCTGGAAGATAAAATCTGTGAAGTCGAGCGAAATTTCGTGTTCAAAGCGCCAACGCACTTGAGCGAAGAGGAAGAAAATAACAAACAAACAAATAAAAAAGGGAATCAGGTTGGACTTAATCGGAAACATCTGGTTTCCGCTTACAGCCTTTTTGTTGTAGGGAAGGTTACTGAATAGAATAATCAAATGAAGGTTGGTAATGAACGATAATACTTAGGACAAGAACAACACATATAAGATTCGCCTGCGGCGCACAGAAGTAGTAGTCAACTGCTAGAAGTGAGTCAAGTGAATTCCACAATGAATCCCCAACTCCAGGATATCTACCAACCTCCCCACACGGTCAGATGTGGCACAAGGCCAAATTTAATGTCGGTTATCCGAACCAGGAGGCTCGGCCAAAATTCCCCGTAGACTCCGTATACAACGAGGCCGGGTAGCTGTTTCTTGAGACGAGATTCTGCCCCTCGACATAGCCTCGTCTGAGGATCCTCTCTGCTGGGAGGCAGAACGTTTGACCAGCACAGCTGGAGACGAATCTCCAACTGTAGACCAACATACAGTATTTACTACTGTATTTATGTGAATGGGGACATACCCAGTATCGTCCGTAGGTATGCTACAACACTTATAAATAGAATCCCGGTTAGGGCTGAACAGAGAGAGGAGCCGCCCGTCCAACCAGTCACGTCAGTAGCAGTCATTCGACTGAAATAAGAAGAAGAGTCGAAGGGACCTATATGCCACATACCTACTAGTAGAATGAATACTAGGTTCGATCTGGGTGTAGTGGGGACCACATTGAAGTAAATACCAACTTATTGAGAACAACATTTCTTGCTGTTGATTTTCATCTTCCGTTCCTTGTGAACTTACTCGCCAGCCTCTTCCAATTTTCGTACACACCGGCGCGAACGAGAAGCGAAACACAACATGGGGATTGATTTGTCCTGTCGGTGAAAGACATAAAGGGACCCCGTTGTATGTTGTACACCTGGAACGGTTAGCAAATGGTATAATGGTTAGCAGCATGCCAAGTTCGAATTCCAGTCAAGTTAGTTACATTGTAGATTTCGCATCAATATCCTTTGAAAAGGCATGAATCGATTTCTTCTCATGGGTTAAATGTTAGGCAATTGTAAGCATTTTCTCCTTGGTTGGTAACAAGTCTAGAAGAAGGACTAACTCTGAATTTAAAACGGGATGAGCATGAGGCTGTTTGCTATGGAAACAGCAGCAACGCCAAGAGTGTTGCATGCTGCTGTACAAGAATTATTTCAGACAAGTTTTTTCGTATTGTCTTAATCACGACGTTTTAATTGATGCCCTTTTCAGACTTTGTCAGGTGTGTGACGCATTCTGTAAGCTCAGGTAACTTACTTGCTGCTTTCTTTGGTCTCTCCTGCCTTCAACCATCTCTACCCATAATTATGGTTAAAATAGTAGTACTTGTATCTGGAAAAATCATTGTTATTCTAAAAAATATTGTCAATACAATTTTCCCCCAAAAAAAGGGAAAAAAAAGAAAAATTATTCTTACAATCTACATAATAAATATGAATGCCAATTTGTCACTGTGTCACACTTTTTCAATTAACGGGACGCAACTCTCTAACTTTCAATAGCTTATGCTACAGAAATTTTGGATTCCCAAGTTTTCATTACTGCGATTGTTTTCGGCGATTTTTTTGTACGATGACAATTTTTATAACTTGGAAATCAATTTGAGAATAATCGAAATTAATTGCAAAATCCAACGAAAGTCACCTATGAAATAAAAAAGAATATAAAAAAATTTACGGAAACTAAGGACATACGCACATCAAATTGTTTTTAAATTAAGTGGTGACAGAAGTTTTCTCCCCCCAGCTATGAGTTAATTAGTAGGATGTATATCATGAAATCATTACTATCTAAAAAAAAAATCTTACAATCTAAAAATATTTTCTGGCTTTAAATAACCTGTAAAGGGTTGATAAGCCGTAAAATAAAGAAATGTTGATTCCCGAATATTTTTTGCTGCCAATGCAATTTCTTATTTCTACATCACATAGACATTCGGCTTATCAACGCCTTCTGTGTGATTTTTTCCTGGCATGTAGGTAAAGTAGGGAAAAATGGGAATTCTCCCAAAACTAAAAATAAAAATTGACTAGAAAGCAGATATTGGTCACAGCAGAGAATAAAATGAAGACAAGTTGCGAATGACGAAAATGGGACGTAAATGACGCCGTTTATCAAGGAAAGTCATGAAAACACTAAACAAAATCGTCTGACGTTGTACGTGTTAACCAAACATTTGTCCGTAGCCTGTATTTATAATCACAATGAAAAGGTGAATAAATTTCACCCACTTAATTTATTTTCTATTATCGATATGTCAAGTCCGAAGTGATATGTTTCACTTGTAGAAACACGATTTTTTGCCAGTTCCCTAATCGATAATTAACTTGAATGGAAAGTATGTGCGACTGCATCGTTTTAGACGTGCGAAAGAAAAAAAAAACCCTGTAATCTTGCACATCTGCAATTATTTACTAACGTCGTCTGCAGTG
Organism: Acanthosepion esculentum; assembly: GCA_964036315.1. Lineage (NCBI taxonomy): Eukaryota > Metazoa > Mollusca > Cephalopoda > Sepiida > Sepiidae > Acanthosepion > Acanthosepion esculentum. Next base: position 57,950,779 of record OZ038499.1, read on the forward strand.
ACAGCTGGATTGAAATTACCGAACGGTAGAAATATCATCGTAAAAAAACAAAAAAAATCAAGGAAGAATCATAGAACGAAAAAAAAGAAAGAATGAAAAAAAAAACAAAAAAACTACAAACGCACTTAATGCAAACTCATTTCAAATGATCGAACATTCCCCAGTGAAATCGTTAAGTGTCCACACCCGGTCCTGAAACACAATCTATTACGCGTAGACGTTACGTTAAAAAAGATGGTGAATATAATTCCGGAAAACATACAGACAAGTAATCAATATTTGATCATTGGATGAGTAACTGTGTCTCAATCATTCGTATCTCTTACGTCAATTACAAATATTCATCTCTACCATCAGGAATTACCTAGGTTACGCTGGCTGTAACAGATTTTGCGGCAACTGAATGGACAGAGGAATTACTATTATCTTTTTTAACAGAGCGTTAGTCACATGGGGTGTTTTATTACCCCCAAATTTGAAAGTACTCGTAAGTTGGCAACATGTTTCATTTGCTACTCAACACTACTCTCCCCGACTCCGTGAGGGTGTGCAGCAAGCGGTGTGGAACAGTTGTAGCTCAGTTAACGTGGGAGACAGACAATGCTTTGTCTTTTCTGAGGTTTTCTATCCCCCACAGCTGACAAAAAAGTTAAGTTTCCATGATATATATATATATATATATATATATATATATATATATATATATATGTGTGTGTGTGTGTGTATTTAGGCAGCAAATTCTCTTTTAGGCATGTTTGATTGAATAAATTACAGATATTATGTCTGCTAATTTTTTAATAAAATCCGTTCATACTCACGAATAACCTTCGTGTATTGATGTTGCTGTTTAAATTTCTTTTACATTCATTTCCCAAGTACTTTCGATCTTTTTCCAAGATCACCTTCAGCACATTGCCAACCGATTTGCATTTAAAAGTATAATGAAAAAATTACGGCAATGGATAACAACGCACAACTTTGTATAAATACTTATATTAATGAACAGCATATAGTTTTGTATTACTTGCACCCCTGAAGATGATCTTAGAAAAAGATCGAAAGTACTTGGGAAACGAAAATAAAATAAATTTAAACAGCTATAACACATTTCTCTCATACTTTACCATCAATACACGGAAGGTTATTCGTGAGTATGAATGGATTTTATTAAAAATTAGCAGACATATTTGTAATTTATTCAATCAGACTATTATTATTAGTATATATATATATATATATATATATATATATATATATATATATATATATATATATGACAACTCTGAATTCAAAACCTGCGGAGGGTCGTTTGGGGACCTTGTGGCACTCAGTGCACCAGGTCTCTGTATTCGTCCCTTCAAAAAGTGTAGATGTGTCCTGCACAAAACCTTCACCACTATAATCAAATCTCATGTGTCGGCGTCGGGCCCTCAGTTTCTAGGAACTGATCTGCTTGACCCTCATACGTCGAATTCGACGGGAGAATCGATGATATATATATATATATATATATATATATATATATATATATATATATATATATAACGGCTCTCGCTAACGAAGAGGTAACAAACCAGACTCGATATAGCGCCAGCTCTTCACGAATTCCGTCATGTGACGCATCCGAGTCTACTTATACCAACGGACTGTGCGCCCGATAAGTCACGTTTTCTATCCCCAAGCCGTTCAAACCGGAGCATCAGATGCCGGTTCAAGCTGTGATATCTATAAAGAAATTAAGGGGGATGTGAATAATAATGATTAATTCATCGAGTCTAGAAGAATCCTCAATAGAATGCGGAAAGCAGTGGACGGCCGTTTCATCCTATTTTGGGACTCATCAGCGCACAATGGATACGTACTGCTGATGAGTCCCAAAATAAGATGAAACGTTGGATATTATATATATTCACTAATATATACTTATAGCTCTGTTACATAAATAACATTGAGAACTGTATTTATAAGAGCTGAGGAAGAAATATATTTCTTCTTGCGTGTATATATATATATGTGCGTATATGTATATTTTTATCATACCCATACCAACATAAACAGTATTAAACAACATTTAACGGCCTGAATGTCCGAGAAATTTTCATAGAAAATATTCGTCCTCAAACAGGATTCGAACCTGTATCCTATACGGAACCGTCCTTTAGGTTGACGTGCCTTTAACCGATTTGGCCACAAAGGAGCGTTCGATTTGCAAGGTTGAATTTACTGTCTTTAAACTTCCATCTTCCATGAATCTCTCACGTACATTCATATCTGCTCATGGCGTATCAAATGTAAACAAATGACGTCACACATTATAAAATGGACAAAGTCCGACAATTATTTTAAGACATTTTTAAGTTTATACATTCTTTTTATACATACAAATATTTATAATAAACAGTATTAAACAAAATTTCCCCGTCTGAATGTCCGAGAAATTTTCACAGAAAATATTCGTCCTTTAACTTTTTAATTTTTAATTTATATATATATATGTATATGTGCGTACATGCGTGTGTATGTATGTATATATATATATATATATATATATATATATATATATATATATATATATATATATATATATATATATATATATACGAGGGTCATTCAATAAATAAGGTGAATTTTTCGGTATAAGGACTTCTAATACAGATAGAAGCTTACTTTTTTTTATATTTTTCAGCGTAGTCTCCCGGCACTGTTACACACTTTTCCCATCTGTGCATAAGTTTCCGTATTCTCTCAGCTTAAAAATATTTGGACTGATGTCTCAGCCAGTCGCTCACAACACTTTTGACTTCATCGTCACTTTTAAACTTCGTGCCTTTCGTGAACGCTTTCAAGGGACCAAACAGGTGAAATTCTGAAGGGGCAAGGTCTGGGATGTAAGGGGGATGAGGGAGCAGTTCCCAGCCCAGCTCGCTGATGGTCTGCACCGTTTGGGCTGCTGTGTGAGGCCTTGCGTTGTCATGATGCAAGATGACTCCTTTTGACTGATGACCCCTGCGTTTGTCCCAAAAGATAAGCTCAAAGTCCTTGCAATGTCATCCACTGTCACCCTTCTGTCAGACTGAATGAGGTCATTGACTGATTCGATCACCTCAGGAGACCTCACTTCTGTAGGCCTCCCAGGCCTGTCTTCATCCTCAACACAGCTCCGTCCGTCTTTAAACAATTTAGCCCACTTGTAGACATTTTTTGGCTGAAACATGTGGCACCATACACAGTTGAAATTCTCCTATGAATTTCAACTGGTTTGCACCCTTCAGCAACCAAAAACTTGATAACTGATCGCTGTTCAATCCTGGAGCATGCTTCTTGGTCGGCCATCTTTGTTAATCACCAAAACTCTCAAAGTTTGTTTTTTAAATCTGCAAAAGAAATTAAATCCATGTGAAAAAGAAGTAAAACAACAAAAAATAAAAAAAGAGTAAGCTTCTATCTATATTAGAAGTCCTTATACCGAAAAATTCAACTTATTTATTGAATGACCCTCATTTATTGAATGATATATATATATATATATATATATATACGTATATGGATGTATGTATATGTAGGTAGATGTGCATGCAGATGTGTTTATATATATATATATATATATATATATGTGTGTGTGTGTGTGTGTGTGTGTGTGTGTGTGTTTAGGTATGTATGTATACATATATATATGTATATGGATGTATATGTATGTATGTATAGTTAGACATATAGATAGAGGGATACATTGTTTATTTGTTTAGATGGGTGTGTGTATGTAATTGTATGGAGATGTGTAAGGTTGTATGTATATATGTTTATGTGCACGTATGTGTATGTCCGTATGTATATATGTGTGTAAATGTATATATATGTAGGAGTGGATATGTATGGATGTATATATATATATATATATATATATATATATATATATATATATATATATATATAGGTATGTGTGTACACGCCTATATGTATGTATGTACGTGTAAATATAAATATGTTGTTGTGTATACGTATGTGTTTTTGAACATAGAAATATAGGTCTTTGCTAGATTAGATAATCGTTATTTTTTTTATATGTTTATATTAGATTTGTAACCTGTAGTCGATATTACCTTTGTCAAATTTTCTTGATTACACAGCGGGCCTTTTATAAATGCCCTTCGGTTTTAGTTCGCCACCCCATCTCCCCCTTTTCTTTTCCTCTCCATCTCTCATCTTCTGATCTTTACGATTATATCGTCTATTGTGTGTGTATGTCACCACAAAATGTATACTCTTTTCCGGTGTATCTTTAATGTATTAGACATCCGAGAATATTCATATTTCTCTCACTTAAACCGCCTTTGACTCCCCTCTTTAAAACTTCTCTCTGTTAAATTTTAATCCCCCCCTTCATCTTTAGACCTTCCTGTCCTTCTCTCGTCTGTTACCCCTCCCTATAGCTTTCATTTACTCTAGCATTCGTCCCACACTCTCATACATACACTCTCACTAAATTTTATTTTTTATTCCCGGAGTTGTTTTTTCTGTTTTCTTTTTGAATTTGTAGGTCTGATGAATTGGATCGTATTTACGATTCCAATGGAATAAATTATGACCATGGAATATTAGTGTTTAAGCCTTTTTATTATATCCTTACTCTGTCCTGAACATTGAGTTCTACCTGGATTCTATCCTCTTGGAATAATTTTTTATACATATATATATGTATGTGTATGTATGTATGTATGTATGTATATTTATATATTTTAGATATATGATTGCATATGTATGTGTATATTAACCACTAATATTATCTATCTATCTATCTATATATATATATATATATATATATATATATATATATATATATATATATATATATATGTAGAGAGAGAGAGAGAGGGGGAGAGAGAGGGGGAGAGAGAGAGGGAGAGAGAGATCAACATTTTCATACAAATAAATGGGTGACAAATATTCCAAGTATAAGAAGAGTTCAGTATTATTATTTTTAATTTATTCACACATGTGTTTGAGGAGGCAGGTTTAACTTGGATAGTGGCAGGAGAGTTCGAGGGAGATATATATCTCTCGAAAGGAAAAAGTGATTGAGGGAGTGTAAGATAAAAGACAGGCAAACAAAATTAGGAAAAGAAAAAAAGATAAAGAAGAAAGCTTCTTCTTATAATGACCTATCTATCTATCTACCTATCTATCTATCTATGACGATATATAATTTTTTTTTATATATCAAGAACAATTTTGGGTAAAGAAATATGAGAAAGTGGAAAAAGGTTTGTATTAATTAAGTCTTTTATTGTTTTAGACGTAGTTGTGACAGATTTTATGTTAAGTTTACAGAAATTGATTTTAATTTTAATTGTATGTGAAACAGTTGGCGGGTATATGTTATAATAATAATTAAAAAATAATAATACTAAACAAATTATATATATATATATATATATATATATATATATATATATATATATATATATATATATAATTTGTTTAGTATTATTTTAGCCTGTTCTTTTTCTGTCTCTTATTATTATTTATTGATCATTTTTTTTCATTTACGCTTATCCAAGTCCAATTATTCCACAAATCAACATATCAACAATTCAAATATTTTTCTTGATGGCTTTCACCCAACATAAACCTCGAGAATCACTCAAGGCAGAGGGTTATTGTTCAAATTATGGTGATGAACCGGGTATATGATATGAATGAAAGACAAGAGAAGATTATCAGTTTAAGGAGTATAGATAATAATTGATCGTTAATCTTTGATTCAAAGAAGACACAACTGGGGTGTTCAAGGAAGCATACACGAGGGAGTCTGTTCCATAAGATAGCAGTTCTTAAGAAAAAGCTGAGTTAAATTTTCTTCTTATATTTGAAACACGGAGGGAAATGACAGTGATTCGACTCCGTAAACGAGACATGACGTGTCCTAGCGATAAAGGTATTAACTGTCGGAACTAAAGAAGGGAGTTCGTTTTAACATTTGTCATAGAGATAGCGAAAGACTAGTGACAGGATTTGCCTCTGTGGGGAAGAGATTGTAGAACAGAAAATATGCCCCCCACCTCGATACAGACACACTATACTGCATAAATGATTTTGAACTCTATAAAGGCTGGAAATCGAAGACTGAGTAGAGCTAATTCAGGTATGGCCGCAATATTTGGTAAGAAATAATTCTGTTTGAAAAAGAAAAACTAACTTTAAGCAAAACGTGAGAAGTGACCTGTTCTATCCCACCCGACATTTTAACATGGCCATGCAGCAACTAATTATTAACTTTTTCGATCGCTTTGATGAGAAAAAAACTTTGTACTCGTCTATAATAATTAGTACGCTTTTTAAGTGTTTGGCATTCTGCAGTCTATATGTCTGTACGAACGTCCTCAAACGAGAATAGACATGGGTGTAACGATAAACTACATCCGGCAGCAAGGACTCTGATCGGGAGATTGGAGATTTTGAGTAGCGTGGAACCACCTCTTAATTGCTGTTGTTCACAGGTCGACCCTGACTCCGTGTGGTAACACCTGTTAGGGTCCAAGTTATGGACAATTAGTGAACCCACTAACAAAAATCAAAACACTAGCAAAGTATAAACATACATATTTATAGTAAAAATACCAACAATAAATTTTCATTAAAAAAATTACCAACGTTACATATTTATAGTAAAATGATCAACAACACATATTTATAGTAAAAATTACCAACAATACATATTTATAGTAAATAAATAAACATATATATATTCTGTCTATACGTTATTTTTTATAGATACAATTTATTTAAGTAAACGCTCTGTTTTTTAATTGAAGAGGATTAATTACGTTTAACAGTATGAATGCTCGTAGAATATATGCGTTCTTCGACAAGAATCGAACCCGTGTTCCTATAGTGAAACTGCCATTTGACCTGACGAGTTGTACCATTTAGCTACAGAGGATACGGGTTGGAAAACGCGTATTTTTTACGAAATTTACTTAAGCATTTACTTAACTAAATTGTATCCATAAAAATAAGGTATAAACAGAAAATATATTAAACAATTTCGGACTTAATCCATTTCATGGTGTGTGTGTGTGTGTATATATATATATATATATATATATATATATATATATATATATATATATATATATATCCACAGACATACTTGTTGTATCACAGCTCATCAGTGTTGCTAGACATCCGATTGCCTCAAGCTGGGATCGAAACCCGACTGAAGACAAATCAGTCGGAGATTTTATCCCTGAGCTATCAGCGTCCGGTACATAGGCAGGCGAATTTTTACGTACCTATTCTTCGAATAAACACGCCAATGAGTGAGAGAAATTCATGGAAGAGCTTTGCAGTATTATCAGTAGTAGCCATTGTTTACAAATTCGCGCTTTCTCTTCAGAAAGATCGCAAAAAGCTAATCAAAAGATCTTGGCGATTAAAAATGTAACTATGAGGCTATGAATTCTTAAGAATAAAAAAACCTTGGTCAAGAAATGTTGGGGACTCTTGGCTCACCCCATAGGATAAAAATCGCAAGTTAGAAGAAAGGTGGTGTTCGGGTCTAATAAAACCATGGAAAATAGTTTGATGAATGATGAGCTATGAATTTCTTTGGATAAAAGATTTTGTTCTCACCTCCGCCTAAATGCTGAAAAGATTTACATCAATTTAATATATCCAGTAACCAAGGACATTGCAATGTGAATGTTTTGAACGTCTAGTCGGAGTCGAATCCAGCCCAGATCTTAAATGGGACTCATATATACGATCCATTGCTAAAATGCCTGGAAAAATGATTGGTTCCTTCTACTGTTCCAGAAAGTATGTGACTACTTCTGTCATGTTTTATATTTATATTTTGTCTATCATCTGACCTTAGTGGTCAGCCTCAGAAGGTCTGATCCAAAATACACTGCCACTAAAAAAAATAATAGTCTGAAATTATTATTTAACATTCATGTTAAATCATGGAGTAGAGTAATGGATAGCGGTTCGGATTTAGGGATCGGAGAGTCGAGTTCGAATTCCAGTCGAATCCATTACATTTACTTACGTGCTAATACATTTGGGAAAGGTATGAATCCTCTTCTTCTCTCCCCCTCCCCAAGCCATGGGGGAATAGCAGGACAGACCGAGTTCTATAGACTTGGATAGCAGCTGGTCTACCGCAGAAAGAAATGGCAACCTACTGAGGGAAAAAATCTGCCTCGTCAGTCATGTATCGAAAGATACATGATCGCCTAAGCGTGTATCACGCATGGCACATAATTGACTGACGCAACCACCCAAAAAATTCATTTATGAATTTTATTTCAACTACATTATATTTAACAAACATAAGAGAAGGCTATGTCGACGTGGTGTAATGGTTAACAAGCTTGTCTCGGCTGAGTTGTGAGTTCGATCCTCACTCGGAGCTCTATACTTTCGACCTTTGGATAACCCTCTAAGCTGCGCTTAAAAATTAGTCACAAGTTATGAAGTTCATAGGTTTATGCAAGATAGATAATGGTTAATCATAGATTTGAATAGTTCAAGATTATAGTGATTGGGAAAACATCCTGTTCCATAAAGCAGTAGTTCTTGGGAAGAATTTATCCAAATTAACTTACTTAGTACAATTGGAATATGGAGGGAATGGGGGATAGTTCACCCATGTGTAGTTAGCATGTGGGGGCACGGTTTTAAAGGTCAGGGGTTAAGGAAAAAAGCAGGTCATAAAACATGTCATGGAAATAGGTAACCCGTAGAAAATGTATCAATCAATCAATAATCTTCAATGTGGTTGTCCCAGTAATAGTGTCAGAGTTAGTAAAAGAAATCACAACTTCCTTTTCAATATTGGTGTCTCAATCGTAGTTTCACATAAAACGTCATGTTGGGTTTGTAATTTCTATCTGAATTTTCGGGAGGACGAGTTATCATTATTTAAATTATTTACATTCAAACTATTGTCCTTATATTTGTTGTTGTTATCACAACGTTTCGACTGTTGCACCCTCCGACATTTTGAGATAGTTTTAGATCCGAGTAATCGTCGGGGAATTTTGAACTGAAACCTTTGTTCAATCTACGAGTCAGAGATTTCTCCATGAAGGCAAGCTACTCTCGAATATTGTCCTGCTGCTTTATGGACCACAGATCTTCTGAATCTTTTCCGACAAGCCCTTGACATCAGGGATCAGGGAGACAGACCGCGGCAGTTTTCCGGCCCTCTCTCGATCTCGACCTCCAGAAGCTGATGTTTATGTTTACTGGTAGCTGCTAATCTTTGAGTTTGTCACTTGTTTTAGGCCTTACTTCCCAACTATAATAAATTCGGATCAACATATTTTGTTATACTTGTTAATTGCTAAGCTGACTCTGCTTGACGAAAACGATTTTCCCTCGCTCAATTCTTGCGTGTCCATTGACGTCATTAACTTTCAAGTAATTAAATAAAAAATAACATTGAAGATTTGAGTATGCACGTAAAAGAAAATATTTTCCTTAAATAAAAACAAATATAATTTGTGTGTTGGGGTGTGCGCGTGGGATTTACTATTTTTCTCGAGGAGAAACCGGTTCTACACACATATCGAAACAAAATGTGCACAGCGACTAAAAGATATACAATCCCAGACTAATGCTATGTAAAAAACGACAAATATAACATTAAAGGCTAATTACCTTTAAGCCCACCAAACACTCCCTATATATACAGAGATGGTTGGTAGGACTTAATATGTATTGATTCCAAAACAATCCGGTGATAAAAAGGGGTGTATTATCAACAGAACTTTTCAACCAATACAGCGAGGCCATTGTGAGAGAATAAGATATCCTACCAGGATTTATTATTGGCGGCTACAATCTTAACAATATGATTATAGCAGACACAGAAAAGGAAACTACAAGAACTTCCACAGAAGGAGAGCGAGAAGAAAGGATAAACATAAAATGCGGGAAGACTGACTGCATAGTTGTTAGGAAAAGGGACTGCCCAGCATGTAAATTACGCATTGGGTATACCGAAATCAAACAAGTGCAACAATTCATTGATCTGGAAAGAGTATTATGCACAACGTAATTACAAAATAATGCACAAAATAAATCATATATATATATATATATATATATATATATATATATATATATATATATATATATATATATATATATACAAGTTTAGGATTGGTATATACGGAGTGAGATCCAATAACCAACAATTAATATTCTTTAAAGAGTGCTCAATACAGAGTAGAGCAGATATAATTATTTATTTGAATATTACAACATAAATATGTAATAAAATCACGACAAAAGTAGCCATTTTGTTTCAACACTTCTAGTACACATAGGTACGAATAAACTGAGAGATAGCTAGAAAGAAAGAAAGAAAGAATAGGAAAAGAGTTATATGAGCATACTGAGATAAATAAATAGGTTCGAACATACTGACATAGATAGATAGATAGATAGATAGATACGAACTGAGATAGATCGATCGATCGATAGATACGAACGGACTGAGATAGATAGATAAATAGATAGATAGGAACAGACTGCGGTAGATAGATAGGAACTGACTGTAATATATATATATATATATATATATATATATATATAGAGAGAGAGAGAGAGAGAGAGAGAGAGATATTGAAGAGACTAAAACAGATAGATAGATAGATAGATAGATAGATAGATAGATAGATAGATAGATAGATCAATTAACATACCTTATTTTTGCATGGCAAGCAGCAGCTGCACCGTACACAATGGATTTACGAATACATTTTCTGTGCGCCATCAATGGAAGGATTGAAATTGCATTTACGTCTTATAACATTATGGGAGTTCAAAGAGGGATATGACGCTCTGGGGACATTTAGAATAATATCTATTGCTAATGGTGAATGTGTCAGAACTGATCAACAAATACGATATGTTATCCATAGTAACAAGTCTTCTTTTGCAACAGCGAAATTACCTTTTCCTTAAATATATCATATTGCCCTGGGTATGACAAACTACATCCGTCAGCAAGGCCTCTGATCGAGAGATTGGAGATTTTGAGTAGCCTGAAACAAGCTCTTAATTGTTGTTGTCCCCAAGTGCACCTTGACCCGGATCTAACACTTTCGCCCCAGCCCCTCAAACTGCGATGTCTTACTCTCTGGGGTGAGGTGTCTACTCGGTCTTAAACGAACTTAAGGGAGCGACCGCAGGTCCCCTGAGCATCTGTAGATCATTCGATCGGTCCACTGGTTTAATCCTGCTTCCTGCCCACGTTGTGTTTGGTTTGATTCAGAAAGCAGAAGTGATGTTCATCCATTCACGGTCGACTGAAGATGTAGACACGGCTGGAGAGTCTGTGCTGAAAAATTTAGAATTCACCAAATACACACACACACATACACACACACACACACACACACACACACACACATATATATATATATATATATATATATATGCAGAAAGCCGGACAAACAACTATTCAGTGGTTGAATTGTTAATGTCTTTTATATAGCAGAAAAATAGTATAGAAAAGAAACGGGTTACAGAAAAGAAAGTAATTGACGTAAAAACTCATACACTAAATTCTAGACAGAGAGAGAGTGGGTTGTGATTAGCTTGTTGTTAAATCGTCTCAGAACGATATACGACTCTTGCGATGGATAAATAAAGATTTCTGTGCGCGGCTTAAAGTTTATAGTTGCGTTCCTCCTCGACGGTAGTAACAGTAGTAGTAATCTTCGTGGTAGCAGAAGCATCGGTACTTATATTAACAATACATGTTAGCGGGGGTTTTGTTCCAATCTCTGACGTCACTTTCAGTCTCCGATATCTCTCCACCCAGCTCGACTGCACTCGACGATAGACGAGCCCCAAAAAACAACCTTTTGATTATTGTAGCTTGTTCTACGTTTCCGTTTCCAGTGGTAATAATAATAGTAGCAGTAGCAGTCTTAGATTGTTGGAGGAGTAATTCGCTTCTTCGTACTTATATCAACAAAATATGTTAGCGGGCGTTTGGTTCCAATCTCTGACGTCACTTCCAGTCTCCGACTTCTCTCTACCCAGCTGGACTGCACTCGACGGCAGACGAGCCAACCACACTGTCAACAGATTTCTGTGCGCGTTTATATAGATAAACCTGGCTGATCATAAATCGACCCTTGGCCCGCACAAGATAATCATGATAGTTGCCTTCAACCCAAAATCATGTGAATTTCAAAGTTCCTCATAGCCTGAGTAAGCTCTATTTCAAATTTTAACCGATAAAAATGATCTCGATCATCTTCCATTGTCTTCCTAATGACCCAATTCCAAATGGGCTAGATCAGATTCCCATCAGTAAACAAAATTGTTCTGATCTAATTTTGAAGTTCAAATCTTTCAATAAAAAAATATACGTGTTTGTGTGTGGTTCCCAAACTCTCCCTCTGTTACAGGGGTGGTAGCCCCTGTTAGGGGTCCCAGCAATTACATTTTGCAAACTGTATATCTAAAAACATACATTTACTCTGACAGTATAAAATTATGTACAAAATATGTAGATTTCGGCATTAATTAAGCCATAGAGGGTGATATGCCGATAAGCAAAATCAGCGAACCAGCAATACGTTTCATAGTAAAATTATCAATAATACCTACACCCTTGTGTAAATTAACTGAAACAACCGCTTTAGTTTCCATTCTCTCACCACACTGTCTGTTTTAGTCCCACTGGAGTGACAGGGTGTAATCGATTTCTATTTTTCCTTAGATTAGGTCATTTGCAGTGGTGTGAAGTAATATGAATCTATTTTCAGGTTGTATGATGAAATTTATTTGGCCTTGAAAAATATTGCACCAGATTTTTATCACGCCCAAATATTATTGTCTCGGCTGTCGATTAGTTGTATGATAATTGTACTATAGACTGGCCCGGAAACTCTCCTGGTTTAAATCCAATCGAGAATCTGTGGTCAATTTCGAAGGAACGACTTCATGGAATGGACAAAAAATACGAAAAAAAAGTAAATAATAACGGAATTATTCGTTTTGTTTCAATTAATTTGCACAAGTGTATTTAAAGCAAAATTACAAACAATACATTTTTATCTGTAGTTGAAGACATACAATTGCATTCAAAATATCTTTAGTTGAAGGCATAAAATTGTGTTCAAAATACTTAGATTTTGGCGTTAAATTACCCATATAAGTGTTGATATGCTGGTAAACAAATCAACCAACCCTCAGCAATGATTGTTTCAAAAAGCTATTTTTAGAATTCTAATAAAGCCAAAACATTGGATTTTTATGCATTGTCGTTTTTCTTGAGAAAATGACAAAAGATAGATTTTTATGAAGATGCCAGCAATACAGTTTTATATTAAAAATACGAACAATACTTATTTATAGGAAAATTGCCAACAAAACATTTTTAAAGCAAAATGAATAACAATTCGTTTTATCTGTAGTTGAAGCCATAAAATTGTGTTCAAAATATTTAATTTCGACATTAAATAACCCGTAGATTTGTTGATATGCCGCTAAACAAAACAACCAACCTAAAATATATCACAACAGGCGAGGAAAAATGGATGACATACGACAATGCTCAACGCAAATGGCAGTGGATTGACAAGGATATATCTTCACAAGTGAATCACAAAAGCTGATCTCTATGGAAGAAAGGCAATGTTGTGTGCGTTGTGGGATCGTCGTGGTATTATTCATTTAGAGTTCTAGACAATCTTTATTGCAGACGCTTGCACAGGCGCATTTGTGTTTGTTCAACACCCACAGAGCCTACCTGTGGTTTATAGTGCATCTATACTGAGCAGACCGTAGTTACAGTTTCTGGGAAAGAGCGTGTTATCTAGCGCGATCAACAATTTGAACAAGGCCAGCACACTAAAGCCCTCGGCCACGATGACTTGTGACTTCGTGCTAGCACAGCTATCAACGGCCCCAAGTGTTCTGTTTACCCAATTTCACTCACAAGGCTAGGGTCAACCCGAGGTATGGTTTTCAGGCACTTTCGAAAGTTGTCGCACGCTGGGATCGACCCCCGCCAGTCTGATAACATCAGGAAGGAGACTTACTGCAAACAACGCTGAATATACAGGGTGTCCCAAAAAATTTCACATCATTTCGCAGACCGATAATTTTGGCAATTCTTGTTGAAATAACTCCAATCTTTCACAGAATGTATATAAACAGATCAAGATTTAATATTTAATGTTTTATTTTGGTTCTTTTTTTCAGGTTGAGCTATACCGTTCATTTCCAAAGAGAAGTCATTTTGCATCTTGGAATATGCTCGCACAACAGTCAACCAAGACTGTGCAGCGTACCTTCAATGCAAAATTTGGAAAAACTTCACCAAATGGCAAACAAATTTGGACTTGGTACCAAAAATTTAAAGAGGAAGGTTGCTTATGCAGGGCTAAAGGATCTGGTAGACCATCATCAACATCAGCGTGTTTGGCAAGAGCTTAACTACCAACTTGACGTGTGCCGTGTCACAGGCGGTGCACATAGTGAACACTTATGAAATCGGTCTCATAATAAACTTATGATGATCAACACCTAAACTGTTCAATTTCATTAAGCTAGACTTAGTAGTTTTCAAGATAATTGCTTTTAAAATGATGTCAAATTTTTTTTTGGATAACCTGCATAAGCGAATAAAATGTAATTAAAGAATAAAGTTGATAAATAAAAAAAGAAAGAAATTATTTATAACTTAGTTCAATATGATTGGTTCTCATCTGGCGTCTCTTGCCCTCCACCGTAAGGTTATCTCTCTGTGTTTTTTTGTTTGTTTGTTTTTTTTTATTAATATTTCCATAGTAATTGTTCGGATGAGCTCTTCGCTATTGTACCGAGTCTTTATGAATTTAAGCGCAATACTAGACTGGCGGTGAGGTCTCATCAATTTACAGTCGAGCTAGCTAGATGTAGCCGTAACTTTTATGCAGTTTCTTATCTCGCACGTGGAACTCCCTTCCGGCTCCATGCTTTCCAACCAACTTTCATCTGCAAAAATTTAAGTGCAATGTCAATGGCTATCTAATGTCCTCCTGGTTGCTCTGTTCTCTTTCCCCCTTATTATTAATATTTCTGCTCTGTGCCACATCTGACCACGTGGGGCGGTTGGTAGATATCCTGCAGTTGGAGAGTCATTGTGGAATTCCCTTGAGTCTCTTCTAGCAGTTGACCACTTCTTTTGCGCCCCGCTGACGCATCTTATATGTGTTGTTCATGTCCTAAGTATTATCGTTCATTAGCAACCTTCGTTTGATTATTCTATTCAGTAACCTTCCATAGGTTACAACACTATGGTTGCAGAAAACCAAATAAAATAATATCGATCTATCCCATATTTTACCGGTAATTCAACCCCATCATTTTATGTACACTCGCAGTATTATTAGTAGCAATATTAATTTATTTTCCTTGACGAAGCATTAAAAGCAATTTTTAATTTTTGTTAATTATTTTTTTAATCATAAAAAAATAATTAACAAAAATGAACAACACATATAAGATGCGTCAGCGGGGCGCAAAAGAAGTGGTCAACTGCTAGAAGAGACTCAAGTGAATTCCACAATGAATCTCCAACTGCAGGATATCTGCCAACCGCCCCACGTGGTCAGATGTGGTACAAAGCCGAATTTAATGCAGGCTCGGCCAAAATTTCCCCGTAGACTCCGTAGAAAATGGGGTCGGGTAGCTGTTTCCTGAGACGAGATTCTGCCCGACATATCCTCGTCTGGAGATCATCTCTGCTCGGAGGCAGAACGTTTGACCAGCACAGCTGGAGACGAATCTCCAGCAGCAGACCAACATACAGTATTTACTATTGTATTTATGTGAATGAGGACATATCCATTATCGTCCGTAGGTATGCTACAACAATTTGTTACTATAGTAGTCCTTCATAGGCAGAGTTCCCACTGTAAAAGGTATGCGAGTTGTTGAATGCTGAAAGCAAGTTCTTTATGTCCGATTTGTTTACTCACGGTTTGGTGAGTTACAATGAAAACCAACTGAAATCAAGATGAACGATATACTAATAATGACTGATAAGGCTTTAGTTAATAAAAAAATATATCACTAATAATAGTAATATTTCGTTTTCTACATGCTACATTCCTTCAGGACGTGAACGATCATAGCTCTCCACGACTTCCTATCTTTTGTAGCTCTTACTATGTGTTGCATTTTGTTATCTCCCAATTTCTGTCCTGACAAGCTGATGAGGGAGGTCACTTGATATTTTCTTCTGTCTCTCTTGTCTTCAATATATCCTGTGAGTATCAAATTCTCCAAACTCTCTTTTCTCATTGTGCATCTATTTCAACTGTCTCTTTCTGATTCTAAATATAAGCGTCATTTTCGTTTCAATTTTTAAAAACTTCCTCATTGCTCACGTGTTCAGTTCATGAGATTCTCAGTATCCTTCTGTGGAACCACATTTCTTTTGATTCAAGTCTCTTCTTCGTTAGTGAGGAGTGTCCAATATTCATTGCCGAAGAGAACTGATCTTACATGACAATTTAGTACTTTTTCCTTCGTTTCCAACGAAATTTTGTTTCTTAATACTTTGTTTAGCTTTTGGGAGGCATCTTTTTCTATTCCAATTCACCTTCGGATTTCGGTGTCACATATTCCGTCGTCTGTTAGAACCATACCTTGATATCTACATTTTCGTAATTGGTTGATTTTGGTAACTCCACTTCATAGTTGGCATCTGGTGCAGTTTTTCCTGCTGACAGCCATACATTCTGTCAATTGATGATTAGTCCTTTCTTCTAGCTTTCTTTTAGTACTTTCTGGAGGAATTCATACAGTTTCTTTTCCATTTCTGCTATCAACACGGTGCACGTAAAAATAATAACATATGATGCCGAATGATTGGTGAAGAATAAAGCAACATGGCAACAAAGATGAGGACAATAGTCCGAATAATGTAAATAGTGCATTATGAATAAAAAATAGTTAATTTTATATAGCGTTTTTTTTTTCGGGACACAGATTTGGACGAAAAAAAAAAAAGGAAAAAGACCACAGAATGAGGTCGAAATCCACGAAAACTTTTCATCCTTTAATAGGTAGTTGTGCTTTGTTTAATTTGCAACGTATGTAAATATAGGTAGAAAAAAGCAAAAGTTGATAAGATAGCGAGTGTCACAAAGCACTGTCCGTGTCCCCCAGTCAGGACACCCAGTCGGGGTGTTCGGTAGTTCTTTTGAGCGCCTAATAAAAAGTAAGCTAGGAAGTGAAAAATGTTTATGAGAATGTGGGAACTTACATTAGCTAATAAATTTTTTTTTAAAATGTCTTTGGTCCAGAGTTGAATGGTTAAAGTCATAACGGAACCGTCTGATGTTAAACGACGAGTGCTTTTGTTTTGGTAAACTTGTTGAAAACGGTAAAAAAATATGGTAGAAGCGAACGATTTGTTTTGTATCATCGAGGAAAAATTGTTGAATTTGTCTATATATTGTTTGCATTAAGTTTCTTGTGTGGCCTGGAGTTATTGGTATCTCGGAGTCTGAAGTGCGTTTCTCCTTATTGCTGAAAATGTTAATTGATCTGCTTGATGCCATCTGTCTCGACTGACGTAACAAGAACGAACAGCGATTTGACCGACCGACGATGTTACTTATATTTCCATCGTCAGTTCTATCTTTTCAAATTATCGCATTTTTCAAATTCCGTCCATCTGATTGGTGGAGAATAATCCAGAGGATGAGCTTTCTTCTCACTTGTTTTGTTGTATCTGTTATGAGAACTTACCCATAATAGTAATGGACTATTCCGTACACCATAAACACTGCGCCTCAAGAGTGTGAGTTCAATCTTTTTTGGACGACTCAGTTGGCCGGTCGAACTCTCTGCCTCTAAGCAGAGGGGAACTCTCTGCCTCTGGTCAGGGAGGAACCCGGACGAAGCTCCGCCGAAGGGCAGAGCCTCGTTCGGGGAGGTTGACCAACCCGATCACGTTTATACGGGTTCTACGGGCAATTTTTGCCCGAGCGTACGGGCTCGGAAAGCCCACGTTAAACCGGCCTTGTGCCACATTTGACACACGTGGGCGTGTTAATGAACATCGTGTGAGATTCAGTCCTTTTTGGACGACTCAGCTAGCCGGTCGAACTCTCTGCCTCTAGGCAGAGGGGAACTCTCTGCCTCTGGCAGGGAGGAACCCGGACGAAGCTCCGCCGAAAGGCAGAGCCTCGTTCGGGGAGTTTGACCAACCCGATCCCGTTTATACGGGTTCTACGGGCATTTTTTGGCCGAGCCTATGGGCTCGGTGAGCTCACATTAAACCGGCCTTGTGCCACATTCGACACACGTGGGCGTGCTGCTGAATATCGTCTCAGTCAGACGATTACTGTAAGACATTGAAATAGTGATGCTTCGAGACAACATAATTCTCTCTAACCTAACCTGATTGTTATTGCTAACACTTCTACTTCTTTTGTACATATTCTGTTTGTAATATATTTATTTATTCTTTATTGGTTCTACCTTGGACCATCACCGTGGTACAAGGAACCTAGACCATAACAGTATCGAAAGACGATCAACCTTCTCGACACGAATTACTCCATTCGCTATGAGTAGAACGTCTGCTCATAGGAACAGTTGTCGTAAAGTGGATCGCAAGGCGTGGCGTTGGGTCGTACGTATTGCCGCACTGAACTACGGTATTCACTATTAATGTATTATTAATCAATGCCCCTTATGTGAGTAAACGTTTTCTCCACAAAATTGTCTTGTTCCAGGGCTTTCCTTACAATATTATTAAGCAGGAACTACGAACTTATATGAACATTATAACAACATGGACACTAACGAAACACCAAGAAGCATCTTTTGACGGAACATATACAAGGATGTTACTACTTGCATTGGACATCAGCTGGAAGAAACACCCGCCTGTATAGACACTTTCCTTCTATCTCAGTATCACTAAGACAGAGAAGGCTTCGGTTAGCTGGTCACTCCTGGAGAAGTAAGTCAGAACTTGTGAGTGACACCCTCCTATGGAACCCAATGCGCGGCAAAAGATCGGTTGGAAAACCTCATCACACCTACATTGACCAACTTGTAGATGACTCTAGATGCCATCTGGAGGACCTGCCCGACAGCGATGTCTGACAGAGATGATTGGAAGGAACGCGTCAGGAGAATCCGAGAAGAATTCTCGACCTGATATATAAACGGATCGAGAAACTAGGTTTATCTAAAAGAAAAAATAGTTCTGTCTGAACAATTTGCTGGTTGATAAGGACTTCGATCATAGGTAGTTGTAAGGGTATAATACTTTTTGTTTTTGTTTTTACATGAATTTATATAAACATTTACTAAGTTCTGGCTTGTTGCCAACAAGACTGGATAACCTTCAAAACTCTTACTGGAAAGTCTGGGTTGTACAATTTTTTTTTTTTTAATTAGAGAGATGCCATGAAAAAAGGCATTCGGAATTCTGGCTTGTATCTGAGCTCGAACGCTGACCACTAGCAAAGTTGTAAAATATAGTTACCTCAGCAACTACAGCAGGGGCAAGACCTAATGTAGATGACATATCTGCGCATGCGTCTTCTTGAAAGTGTTCAGTATGTTTTATGATTATGAACGTGTGAGCTTCTCAAGCGAATATAAAGAAATATAATACAAACAAAATATAATAATAATGAATTAGAGCCATCACTTTACTCCCACTTGGTCGTTCGTATTTCATTACTTTTCTCTTATTGCATGAGTGAAGGATTTATGAGATGCATCTGGGAATATTTCAATTTACATTGTATCTATAGAACTAAAAATCAAGGCAAATGTAAGAGATGGCTTCGTAGCCATTTTTTTCTTCCTTTTCTTTTTTCTTTGATTCGATATTTTAACGTTTTTTTTCTTGTTTTATATTTCTCATTTCAATATTTTAAAAAAAAAACGATATATTCAGCATTCCGGACTATTTGTAGCGTCTTTATTTCGGCTTTAATTTATGAAATATAATAGTGTTGCCGAATTATTTGATAAGCAACCGCATCGTTGATATGTATCATCTGTACACGGATGTTAATGTGCCAATCCTACTTAAATTGATTTCTCTATGACAAGTAATTTTGTTAGGGAATCGTATTTGTTATGCATTATTAAACAAAATCAATCACGCTTCGTCGTAACATAATGCTTACTAAATTTGAATCGCGGTTCATTACTGAGTAATGAGTTAGATCCTCAATGGGGGCCTCGTTCTTGCCGCCTTGTAACAAAATCTAAGCTGATTCCGCAAATCGATTCTGACATTTCGGTGTGACGTCTACAAAGAATGAATTTTTGATTGCTCCACGGGAGTAAATAGGTTTGCCTATTGTCCGGTTCACACTCCTCTCCGATCTTTTGAACAGGGGTAGAAGTTTATCTCCTGTTTCCTGTTTAGCATTGGGCTTCCGGTCACTTCTAAAGTCTACTTTAAATCTATAAATCTAACGTTTCCGCCTGAACTCTGAAATTTTATTCGCTATTTAAACCTTGACCTCTTCACGTCTAGAATTAGCCGTCTATCGTTCCTGTTATCTTACCCTTTCTTATGCTAATACAACTCCACACAGTAACCCTCTACCGTGGGTGGCTCTTGAGGCTTGTATTGAGTGAACATTAGCAAAAAATTCTAGTTTTATTTATGATTAATCTTTCTTTGATGTAGGATTTCCTTATCATAGTTATCCACAATTTCCAGTCCTTATTTGTTAAGGCACGGTAGATTGCGGCTCGGATTTAAGGAATCGGAGAACCGAGATCGAATTCCAGTCGAGTACATTACTGTTATGGCCTTGTTAGGGCTAGAAATAAAGACACAAACAGAGGAATTGAGTTAAATAAATATATTAAGAGAAACAGTAATACAAACAAACGAGAGTGTTACAGCAAGAATTTTCGGTCCGACTGTCATAGCTGACTACTAGAAACTTTCCTCTCCAAAAGCAGTACCTGCTCCTATTTATAGCTGGAAGAGTCTATGCGTGCGTAGGTAAATTACCATAACAATTACATTCACTTATGTGCTAATACCCTTGGGGAAGGTATAAATCCATCTCTTCTCCCCCAACTATGGGTAAATAGTAGAACAGGGTTCTATAGCCTTGGGTGTTAACCGGTCTAAGAGAAGGAAAACTCTGAATTCAAAAATAGCATTGACTCGATGATCCCGACTACAGTCGACTCCTATTTTTATTTGATAAAATTAACTCTATCTCCATTTGTAGGTAGTTTGCTCTACAAAGGGTGACTAAGGTTCGATCCCTGCCAGGGAAACCATTTTCTTTACTAAGATTTCTCGAATGCGCTGGCGATGGACGTAACACATACTGTTTAATTAATAAAAATGGGCCGTCTATTTCAAATAAGAAATATCCCCTATAATATCGTTTGAACAAATAATGATAATATGCCAATAAAAAAAAACACACGGTTTCACCTATTTCAGACAGGTCCAATCAGCAAAACTTTCGCGTTCAAAACTTTTAGTAAGTTGAAACTACTTAATATATTTCTACTAGCTTAAAATGCCCCCTATCTTACGAAATATTCGTTGCAAAAACTCACGTTAAAAATCACTGAAAACACTCGCAGTAATGAATACTTAGGAATCAAAAACTTTAGGATTGCGAGTCCTGATCCGACCCGGAATGTTTTTAATTTGCTCATGGAGTTGGTCTGATTCCAAAATGGTATATTTTGGGCTGTGGCATATATGAGTAAAGTTGAAAACACGTACAATTTTATTTTGAAAAACTGTAATTTGAGAACAGTAATTTTTTCATTTGAACATGAGCTATTGAAAGTTAAAGAGTTGTGTTCCTTTAATTGTTTTTTATCAGTAGAAGCCAACAAGGCACAATCCCAAAATAATTGCAATAATGAAAACTTGAGAATCGAAAATTTCAGGATTGCGGATCCGGATCCAGCCTGGAATGTTTTCAATTTGCTCACAGCGTCGGCCTGATTCCAAAATGGTTTGATATGTTGGGCCGCGGCCTCTAAGAGTAAAGCTGAAAAGGTGTAACACAGTGACATTCGCATTTATTATATAGATGAAGTCAAATTATAACAAAAAGGACCTAGTCATAGATTATTAATAATGATGGTTTTGTTAGAGCCGATTCCCCAACATGCTGTAAAGAAGGACATTAGCAATTATGGCTTCTCATGGTTTGAAAAAATAATGTCGACCAAATACATTAATCCGCCACTCTTAGTATCAGAAAAGTATGGGGAAAAGAAATGTTTCATTGGAAAATAGTTCTTCTTCTTTGTGCCATGTCCCTTCAGGACGTTGGTGATCATGGCTCTCCACAACTTCTTATCGTTTGCAGCTATTAGTAAATTTTGTCCATTTGCTATCTTTCCTAAACCCTGTTCTGATATCAATTTACTGAAGCTCGCTCGGTAGGTTATTCACTGTTTTCCCCGAGCATTCTTACCTTTAATATTATCTTCATTATGTGCCCTATAAAATTAAACTTTTTCTGGTGTTAAGCATAAGTGTTCTTTTTGTCCATTTTTTCTAAAACTTCGTCGTTACTCACCTGGTCAATCCATGGTATCCTCAGCATCCTTCTGCAGAATCACATTTCTGTTGCTTCAAGTCTCTTCTTCCTGTGAGGAGATTGTCTACCATTCACTGCCATATAGGAGGATTGATATTATTTTTTTCTTTGTTTCTGTTGCCTCAAGTCTCTTTTTTATCTGTGAGGAGATTGTCCAGCACTCAGGAAGGCTGGCATTACGTAACAGTTCAGCACTCTTTTATTTGTTTCCAATGAAAATTTCCTGTTTCTTAATACTTTGCTTCAATACTGACTTTGGAAAAAAAAATCGAAAATGGCCTCTTCCGTCCTACTCATGTTGACTGCAAAAACAAAACAATCAATAATGGAGCTAGACCAGAAAAACCTAAAACCAGAAAGACGATTTGTAAACTCCATTCAATCTTCGAGGAGGCGTATGAAAATATTGCTGCCACATCTGGCCTGGCGTTCCTGCTGTATATTTAGAGATTCTTGATAAAAGCCAAAGAAAAATTTGCAATGTTATTGGTTCTGACGTGGCATCACGGTTTCAGTCACTTTCACACCGCCGTCGCGCAGTTTCCCTGTGCCTTTTCTATAAGTACATTCATGGTAATAGTTCGGATGAACTTTCCCACGTTCTGTAGTTTACTTCCCCCCGTTAGGTGTCCAGAGATGTCAGTACTCTGGTGGATGCCGGGCGCCTTTCGTTTCAGGCTTGATTTTCGTATTTGTTGTTGTGTTTGAATGAGTGTGTGTTTGGGTGAGTGGTTGGACGAATGATTGTTTTAATTAAATTATTTAAGTCCCGTATTAATTTCGTCCAGTTAACTGCCGTTTATGTCATTGGGGGTATTACTAACACTATTTTGTTTAGTTTCTTGTAAACATATATTAAAACACACCGTAAATTGGGGTTAGATTTTTTTTAAATTGTTGTTTTTTTATACTCCTCCCCACCGAAGACAAAAATCGTACATATATAAACTAGTTTGGACTTCATAGGGATTCTGAGGTATTATAGTGAATATAGTAAGAATGGTAAGTAATAATGTGTTTTTTATAATAATGTGTTTTTTTTTTCGTATATATGTTTCAGTCAGTAATCGTTGCTACTAAGTTTAAGATAAGGCAGATTGAAGACCAGCCTTCCCCTATTGTCCACATTTTTGTATTCTCAAGTTAAATATTACTTTCCCATTTTTCTTTTGTTTAATTCCGTTTTCCCTTCCCGTTATTTGGCAAGAGATGTCAGTTCTCTGGTGGATGCGGGACTCTTTTCGTATTTCGAGTGCGTGTTTTTTTTGCGGGGGGTATTTGTTGTGTTTAAATAAGTGTGTGTTTGGGTGGGTGCTTGATCGAATGATTACTTGAATTATTTAAGTCCAGTAATAATTTCGTCCAGTTAACTGATGTTTCTGTCACAATTAAGGATTGTTGGGGTTTTTTTTATTACTAACACTATTTTCTTTAGTTTATTGTATATAAAAAATTGAAACCATCGTAAATATTCATTGGAGTTTCATTTTTAAAAATTGTTATTTTATTCCCACCTACTCAAATAAATTATACATATTGGGACTAGTTAAGATTTCGTAGATACTCTGAAGTATTGTGGTGGCTATAGTAAGAATGTTAAGTAAGAATGTGTTGTTTTGGTATAAGGAATATTGTAGTTTTTTGTTGGTTTTTTTTTTGGTTAGTGTATGTGGCTTGCTAAGTTTCAGAGAAAACAGATTGAAGACCAGCCTTAAAATTTTGGCCTTGCGCTACATTTTTGTATTACCACACAAAATAATTATTACTTTCCTCTATGGTACCTACAATTTGTGAATTTAAACTCAGTACAAGATTGGTGTAATGGATAACTGCTCGGAATGTGACATCGACAGAACCAAGTTCGAATTCTAGTCGGGTTCGTTACTTTCACTTGCGTGCAAATACCCTTGGGTAAAAGTTATGAATCCATCCCCCCATAAGTTTAATTTCAAGACAAACTGGGTCCTATAGCCTACCGCAGAAAGAAACGGCAACCTACTGTGGGGAAATTTTCTGCCCAGTCTACCATGGATCGAAAGATACATGATCGCAAATATTCTGCCCAGTCAGTCATGGATCGAAAGATTCATGATCGCAAATCTTCTGCCCAGCCTGTCATGAATCGAAAGATACATGATCGCCCAAGCTTGTACGGTACTTAACTGACTGACTAGATTGGCGGCAAGTTCTCATCATTTTACAGTTTAAAAGGCTAGATGTAACCGTAAGCCCTATGCTAACAGTTTCTTCAATCGCACTTCTCGCCTGTGGAATTCTCTTCCGACTTCTTGATTCCCAGTCAATTTTGATCTTCAAAAAACTTTTAATGCGTTATCGTCTGTCTTGCTTAATTCTTGTTTTTTGTTTTTTATTGTCCTTTCTCCTTAATAGTATGTTTTTTCTCTCAAATACTCAGTAAACCCTTACGTCTTAGTGGCTTTATTACCTTGCTTGGGGTGATATGATTAAAAAAAACTTGAAAATTATGTCAGATTCGAGCATGCACAAATTAGCGATTATCATTGATTTTGACTCTCTGGACGAATAGAAGATGACAGTATTTTTTTGTCAGACCCTGTTTCGGCATAGAGAATGCTAAAAAGTGCCTACATATCGGGAGAGAACGAAAGACTGGTAAAAGTGACGGTGACTCTTTCTTTAAATTGTTTTTTCCGCTATTTAAAAATAAAAATAAAATAAAATAATTAATTAAAATACCTGAGTCATCAACTCGCTCTTATTTAAATTTGTGGGCGGAAAACAAGAAGAGAAAACATATTGCACTTGGCGATAACATAGCTGAGTCAAAAAGCATTCCATTTCTTCTTCTGCCACGTCTTCTTCTATAAGCCGTGTCCATTCAGGACGTGAACGGTCATATGCTCTCCATAAACTTCCTCTCCTTTGTATCTGTTAGCAATCTTTGTTTTTTTTTTTTGTTTTTTTTTTGTGTTTTTACTATATCTCTCACTCCCTCTTCTGCCATCATTACGTTTCCAAAACAGAATGCTGATTCCAGGTAAAAAAAATAATTCAAGATATATACAGTATATAGGGTCGTAGTTATTCACTGAAATCTGATTTCCCGTACGATCACTAAAGTTAAGCAACGTCGGACATGGTCAGTCCCTGGGTGAGTGACCGATTAGGAATGCCAGGTGGTGAAAGCTTGGATGAGCGGGTAGTGTAATGGATAATGGCTCGGAATTGTTAATCGGAGAACCGAGTTCCAGTTCCAGTTGGGTTCGTTATATTCAATTCACTTCGTCGCAAATACATACTACCTTCTAACAGAAGACGAAAATGCTTGATAGAACGACAGAAAGTGAATAGTACACGACCGAAAGTACTACAGGTTGCCCCCCAAAATTTGACATCATTTTGCAGGCCAACAATTTTGGCAATTCTTGTTGAAATAACCTCAGATTTTCACAGAATGTATAGAAACAGATAAAGATTTTATATTTAATGTTTTATTTTTGTTATCTCAATGAGAATCTGCAGGATGGATGAGTGTGTGTCTGTATGCATGTTTGTGTGTGTGCTTGTCTGTCTGTCTGTCTGTCTGTCTCTCTCTCTCTCTCTCTCTCTGTGTGTGTCCATTGCAACCAATCCTTCACTCGCCGCCCTGCGCCCAAACCGCTGGAACCTGAAAGACAATGTTTTGTGATTTGGGTCTAGACCTTTACAACCCACTATTCATCGAAAAAATTCATCCACGCACACACCATTCCTTAAAAAGAACTATGATTCTTTGAAATCGATAATGAACCTTTTTCTTTTACATCGACATTCACCCTGTATAATTCCCGGTCCCACAAAGCAGCGCTTGGTGGGAAGAAGCTGCTCGAGTAAAACTTACATCTCACCAATGGCATAGGAAGTGACTGATGGCGGTTCGCTACAATGTTCGTGGTATGACGGTTCTTAGCCGTGAAGGTTAGAACTGGTCGAACTAAGGAATCTAATTCGTCTGAACACTTTCCATGGAAATAGCGATAGAACAGCGAGTGGCTAGCGACATTTCAACTGTGTGGAAAGGGGTTGTAGGGTGGAAAATAATTTCCCCCCCACAAGGACGTGGAGACGTTTTTGGACTCTATCGAGACTAGAAAGCTCCTGCCTATATATATAGCAACAGTACTCCATTTTAGGTCTGACCTGATTCTTGTCAAGATAGACGATAGCAGGAAGAGTCAGGTACTTATTGGAGCAGTACAGAGAACTGACCAGTTTCCCAGCACCTTTGGCGATGGATCATATGCACGAGTTCCACTTGAGGTCTGGGGTGAGTTTAAGGCATGAGACCTCCCTGTAGGAATAATGGATGTCAAAACAATGATGTTCATCCTATACAATGTTCGAGAGCCACTCGAGGTAGAGGGATACAGAATAAGAGGTACAGTTTATGCGAATATGTGGGTAAGATAACAGTTAACCCTAGGCCAGAACAGGTTAAGATTTTAGTGATCGAAAAGCATCCTCCTGGGAGTCGGTTTCACAAAGCAGAAGTTCCTGTGAAGAAGATGCTCGAGTGGCACTTACATCTCACTAATGGAATACGGAGGTAATGAATGAGATTCGCTACAATGGGCGTAGCATGGTTGGTCCTAGCCGTGCAGCTTAGAAATGTTGAGACTAAGGAATGTACTTCGTTTAAGCACTTTCCATGGAAACAGTAATATAGCAGTGAGAGACTTACGACGTTTCGTCTGTGGGAAAGGGGTTGCAGGGTGGAAAATAATTTATCACTCACAAGGACGTGGAGACGTTTTTGAACTCTATCGAAACCGGAAAGTGAAGAGTGGGCAGCTCCTGCCCATATAGAGCAACAGTATTCCATTTTCGGCCTGATATGGTTCTTGTAAAGGTAGACGATAGCAGGAAGAGTCAGGTACTTACTGGAACGGTACAGGGAACCGACCATTTTCCCAGTATCTTTAGCGATGGATCGTATGTACGGGTTACACTTGAGGTCTGGAATGGGTTTAATTCCCAATAAACACTCAAGGTATGGCGCCCCCGTGAGCGAATTTCTGTTCATCGTGATTGGTGATAGTTCCATCGTCGGTGATGGAATGTCACTAGTTTGGTTTTTTGCGGCATTGAATGTAACCAGCCAGTTTCTACGCCACTGAGCTGTTAGAGCTCGGTCAGATGAGAGATCAGCTGTCAATCTCTGGTCATCTAGTTTTTCTCGGAGGTGCACTCATATACCGTTCTATCATCAGCATAGATATTCACAAAAGATTTGAATGTACACTTCGACAGATAATTTATCTAATGTAGAAAGAGAGTTGGACCGATAAGCGAACATTAGGAGATGCCTGCGCTGATCGCTTGGGACTCGGATGACTGGTAGTTAACAACTACCTTCGAGGACTTACTCGTTGGGAGGTGGGGGGGGGGCTTGAGAAGACTCTTCCTAGTAGACGCTCAAGGCCTGATCTGGTTCTTGCAAAGGCAGAGGATAGCCAGAGGAGTCAGATACTTCAGTCAGTCAGTTATACACGCTTAGGCAATGATGTATCTTTCGATACATGACTGACGAGACAGATTTTTTTTCCCGCAGTAGGTTGCCATTTCTTTCTGCGGTAGACCAGCTGTCATCTGTCATAGATGGGGGAGAAGAAAGGATTTATACCTTCCCAAAGGGTATTAGCCCATCAAAACCTGTATTGTTTGTTGCTCAAGAGGTTGGATAAGTATAGATGATACCTTGCCATAGAGTAATGCCACGTAAGAATTCCTCTTTGTTCCTGTGTAAATGAAACACGTATATGCCCTTCTTTCACACCAGTACCTCTTAGGCAAATCATTTATCTAAAGTAAAAACAGGTTGGTCCGAGAAGCAACCGCTGGGGACGCCTTCGTTGATTGCTAGGACATCAGATGATTGAGTTATTGCATATGTATGCGAGCACGCACGTCATCCACTATAAAATTCTGTGGAAGAATTAGAGATCTATATACTTTACGCTATCTAAGAGCGAAAACTTTAATAACAAAATGTTCGGACGGGTTTTGACTTTTCTCGATATACCTTGAGTTTGGAGCCTATTTATGGCGACGTTATGTTTGATCTCAGGGCAATAAAAATCGAATGTTCTGGAAAAAAGGATTGAGGAAGAAAATTCTTCCTTTGGATTATTTCAAACCTGCGATAATTTGAAATGATAACTGGGCTGAGCTTGGCGAACTAAATATAGAAAAAAATCACTATTCATTCCCGCGTCATGAGTATTGACCAGAGTAACTGAGAGCAAGAAGGTGATTCCAAAACGCCAAATGGTCAATCAAAATCTCCGGACAACATGACCGAAACTGAAAACCAATAATTTTTTTCTGTAAGCAACTTCAAAGAGATGGAGACCAAACTTCCGTTGCGTCCTGGGTATGACAATAAACTACATCCGCGTCCTGGGTAAGACGATGAACTACGTCCGACAGCAACGCCTCTGATCAAGAGGTTTTGAGGAGCGTGGAACCAACTCTTAATTGCTGGTGTTCCCAGGTTCACTCTGACCCGGGGTGGTAGCACCTGTTAGGGTCCCAGCTATAGTCAAATAGTTAACCCCCAAACTGTGGATAAAGCACCGTTAAAGTGTAAAAATAGGTTTTAATACCAGAAATACTTTTTTGTAAAAAAATTATTACCAACAATAAATTTTTGAAGGAAAAAATTATTACCAGGAATACATTATTACCAGCAATACATTTTTGAAAAAAAATTTACCAGCAATGAATTTTTGAAAAAAATATATTACCAGAAATAGATTTTTGGAATATATATACATATATATATATATATATATATATATATATATATATATATATATATATATATATATATATATATTACCAGCAACACATTTTTGAAAAAAATATTACCAACAATAAAAATTTTGTTGGCATTAAATAATACATAGCGGTTGATAGGTGGTAAAATAAACCAAACCAAACCAAACTTCCGATCCGTCACTGGTACCAAAGATCCTATTAGGGTCTTTCTCACCAAAACCATTCTTCGCGACTGCTACTTTTGACCTCGACTTTCGTTGAATTCCCTATAACAAAGGACATTATCAACTGCAAGTCTCACTTTTAAACGAACATTTTCCTTTAGTCAGTTCAATTTTATTAGGGGCTCAAAAGAATATTTTGAGCAAGACTTTATACATTTCCACCCTTAATGCGTTGAGGGGGGCTCCAGTGCTCTACCCTTGGACCTACGTTGTTACTTATCCTCATCAACGGCCTTCCCGATGTCATCAGTTCCCAGCTGATGACACAAATATTTACTTCTGCCTTATAAGAAAGTCCGTTAAGTCCGACAATGTAAAACTGGCAAGTTCTTAAAAATAACCTCCAATCAGTAGTTAACAGGGGCAACGTATGGCTTGTCAATTTTAACGCCTCCACACCAAAACTGCTATCATTTAATCCCCATAGAGAACTTTTTCTGTCTGCCATCAGCATGGCTGATGCTAACCTCCAGGATTGCAACTTTTTGCACCTTCTTAGATACACGTTTCCAATGACATGAAATGGAATGATTATATTGAATCAATTGCGCGGTCGATGTGTCTTCCTTCTGTTTTTTCTATAAATATTTTCATGGCAATTGTTCTGATTGCCTTTCCTCCTTGGCAATCGACCAAATGAATTTAAGCGCGCTAAAAGATTGGTAACTAAATCACACCGTTTTATCGTTGAAATAGTTAGATGTAACCATAAGTATCTATTCTCATAGTTCATTTTCTCACATTTCTCGCTTGTGGGAGTTTCTTCCGGTTTCTTTCTTCCCACATACAGTCTTCAAAAATCTAAATACTACGTCAATCGCCATCTTCTGTATGTCTAAAAACAAGGTTTCAATTTGTTATCTGCCTTCCTGAACCCTGTTCTTTTATTGTCTTTTCTTCTTTCACTCCCAGTAACCCTTTGCATCTTAGTGACATTATCGCCTTATTCTTATTCTGTACAATTTCACATCGAGGAAGAGATCTGCTTTTCTTGTGCGCCTAAAAACCCAAGAAATTCTTTTTTCCATATGTATAAAACTTCCATACCACGAACGTTAGTTTTTTTGTTTTTTTTTGTTTTTTCGTATATCATGAAACTGGTCTCTCATTTTGAATAAAAAAAAATGAAAACTGGGGCAAACATGGACCATCGTGCCCGAAAAAAATAAGTGTCAAAAGGACGGTTTTTCTCATGACACCGCTTTTATTTTAACTACCTTCACTCCCCGGAAATGCTCATTTTAAAAAAGCGATGATTAAAATTGCAATAAAACCTAAACATATGAATGTGAATTTATACATTTTCTCTGTTCTTCAGAATTGACAACAAAAATAATAAACACTATTGATTAAATTGTCTATTTACACTATTTATTATATTGTCTATTTGAATGGTTGGCAAAACTTAGGCTAAATGTCAATCGATTCGACATTTATAAAATGGTAAATAATAAGGATTTCCTTGTAGTTGGTACACGTATTTAATTTATTAAATGTTTATAAATTTATGAATAAAAATTGTTTCATACTTATTTCTTTATAAATTGGTAAATGATAAATATTGCATTGCATTAGTTAGTTTTAATACAATTGTATTAATTTTTAGAATGTTGTAAATATAAAAGTATTCTTGTAAATAAACAATCTAATAAATAAATAGTGTTTAATATTTATTTTGTTAATTCTCAAGGACAAAGAAAATGTATAAATTCACTTTCATATGTTTAAGTTTTATCACAATTCTAATCATCGCTTTTTCAAACAATAACCATTGCCGATGAGTAGTTAAAATAAAATCGTTTTGACACTCCGTTTTTGTTTGTTTTTCTGTTTTTTTTTCTGTTTTTTTTTTGTTATTGTTTTTTTGCGCGTATGAAAGTCCATGTTTGCCAAAAAACAGTAAGAACAAAATTTAAAAGTCAATAATAAAAATATGCTCATATATAACACCAAACAACAATGATTTTTTATGCTTTTTTTTTTTTTAGTAAAATAAAGACTAATTACAATAATCATATCTTGCCACAAATATATCTAGGGTCTGAAAAAAAATGGTGGATGGGAGAGAAACACCAAATTTTATTTTATTTTCTAACATTTCAGAAAAGCCTGTACAATTGAACCAATCGTAACATAATAAACCCTGTTAGTTTTGTTCGGTCTTTTTTTATATATGTATTTTTGCTTTCTGTTTTTATTTTGTTTACTCAATATGAGTTAGTATCATTAAAACACCGGCGGCTTTTCAACAAAAATAACACCAAACCGTCGATTGCAGAAAGACGATCCTTTGATTATCAACGTTTAATTTGTCAGGATGGATAGGTCTTATAAAGTACTTCCTCGGTAATAAGGACAACTTGGGACAGGGGTTAAAAATATATTTAAAATTTCGGATAACTGCATACCTAAATTATTTCAAATAATGGCGGGGACGTTTTCTGAAAGCGATTTAATGTTTATATCATCAAATAATATTTTCAAACGCTTTGTTCGAGGTTTTGCTCAGCTGACTTTTTTAATGAAAAAAAAATGCGGGCCTTGCGTTTTTTTTTTTTTCTGCCGCTGACTCCCCGAAATTGGATTAAAATACAGGGCTTCCTCGACTTACGTCGGGGATCCGTTCCTTCGTCGCAACGCAACCTGATTTTTGACGTAGGTCGAAACTCACCTACATAAGCACCCATGAGTCTGCCTTGTGCTTGGGAGTCATAATGAAGAGCGAAAAGTTCCTAAAAAAAACGATACAAATGAGAGATAGCAAATGTAGCACAATCCAATATGGCGTACAGCCGGAGAAGAAACATTATATATATATATATATATATATATATATATATAATGTTTCATATATATATATATATAGCGCCGGGTGACGACTTATTATATTATGAAAGATGGCGCCGTAATCATGAAATGCCGTACGTTCGACGTAACCTGTGGACCTTCTGTAGATGGATTTGTAAGGGAAGCTTCTGAAAGCGCAATCAATTTTAACATAATCGTTGCTTCGGTGTATGAAATTGGGCATTGAGGCTGTTAAACTTTAACATGGGTAATATCGTTATCATCATCATCGTCCTCTTCAGCATTTTTCGACGCGGTTATCAAATGTATTTTCTTTTCATGTAAACAACGAAGAAATTAGCAAGAATTAATGAAACGTTGAGTGTGGATACCTAAATTCTCAACACCTTTGAGATTAAATATTAGAATGGGTTTCGTTCTGATAATTTTCGAATTTATCATCATCAGAACTGTTTCAACTTGAAGGCACGTTGCAAATCAGTGTGATTTCCCATCTTGAGCAACGTTGTATCAACCATCTCCACACCTTTCGACCCTGTGCTAACTCACGAAAGTGTATCACGTCTTTCAACCCTTTCAATTTTTTTTTTTTACAGCGAATGATGAAATTTTGTTGATAGTTCTTTTAATGTTGTTCAGTTTGTATATTATGTTTCCATTTCGTATTGATGACGAAACAATGTTCATAATATTTACTGTCTATTTCCAAAGTTATTAATTTGTACTAATTCTTCTTTGACTTTGGTTTCTTGGAGACAACATATTTTTTTTCAATCATTTCTTTGGTGTTTGAAATTTGGCGTTGGAACTGTTGAACAATCAACACGGGAAATAGCATTATCCTTCTCCTTCTCCTGCTACTCCTCTTCCGACGCGGTTATAAGTTCAACAATACTGTGGTCACTTAAGTGTTCATACCCAGGACCGTCTGCGTTGAACCAATCATTTATTTCCGTGATAATTCAAATGTATTTTCTTTGTATGAAAACAACGAAGAAATTAACAAGAATGAATTGAACCTTTTTTTTATCAGTGTTTTTATCAAAAGCTGAATATGGATTTCTGAATTCCCAAAACGTTTGTCTGAGATGAAATATTAGAATGCTTTTAGTTCGTATAATTGAAAAATGTTCAGCTGATTTCAATTTTTCTCTTTATTTCACGTCCGAATAATCGAGGAAGTACTGGGCATGGAATATGGCCATTTTGAGAAGCGTCTGTAACTTTACCTGACGAGTGGCGTCACGTTGACGCATTGAATAAGTATTACTTGGCATTATTTTGTTTTTTATGTCTCTAAAGCTTAAATATTGACAACATTTTCTTGTTGCAAAAAATCACATCAATTCTTTAACCAGCTCCTGGCGGTTCCGAACGAAATGACTTCGGTTTACTGATAAGTCTTTTGATATTTGTCTGCGATAACGGTGCGAATATTCCATGAAACTACAGAATATTCATGTCATAAATTAGTATTTGGTAGAACAAGCAATTCAGGCTGATGAAAACACATGTGCACACATGTAGATGTATAGAAAGAGAGAGAAAGAGAAAGAAAGTTTAACAGGCGGATACATAAAGAGAGAAATAACAAAAGATAGATAGCTAGATAGATAGCTAGATAGATAGATAGATAGATAGGAAAGAACATACGAACATAGACAGAAGGGAAGGAACGAAGATAGATTTTTATATCATTGAATTGTTTTATGAAATAATTGAATTTTTAAGGAGTCTTACAATTGCTATGAATTAATTTTAAAACACGCAAACGTACATACTTAAAATCAAGTCCAATGTGTGGATTTTGTATGAAGAAATTTAAATCAATAAGATTTAAAATTAACTATGTCATGATTGACTGGGTAGATCATGACGCATCCAAGAAAAACGATAAAAGAATGTGTGAAAAAATGTTGAGAAGATTAAGAGATTTTTTGATTGGACAAATCTTTTTTTTTTACCATATATCATATTGCAAATATACATTTTGTTCAAGTTTGAGATCATCACTTTTTTTTTTGTTTGAAGTCGTAGAAAACATTAAAGGAGATTCGATTTTTACATAGAAATGCCAGATTGATTTAAATTCCAACGGAAATTATCTCTAACTATTGTTTTAAATTTCAACTCTGTTTGTCCTTCTATAATTTTATAGTATAACTGTGAACATATTGGCTGGGTCGGTCATGTAATTATAGGACACAAGTTTGCCCAAGGAGTCATTGACAAATTCACTAATTCTCTTCGTCAACCAATTTTGGTGAGTGAAAGGTAAAGTAGATTCATGTCTTTCACAAAAAATTAGCTTATTTAATGCCCTAACATAGATACATCCATATATATATATATATATATATATATATATATATTAGAATTTGACATAGTCCGACAATTTATTTAAAGACATTTATATTATGTTTAACGTATCTATAAAAAGAACGTTAAACATAATATAAATGTCTTTAAATATATATATATATATATATATATATAGTAGTAGTAGTAGTAGTAGTAGTAGTAGTAGTAGTAAACCATAAAATAAAAAATTACTTGATATGGGCTATAGACCTATTTCAACCGACGTATGGATCCACTTGAATTATATACCAACGGATTTATTAACTTTACGATATATATATATATATATATATATATATATATATATATATATATATATACGAATTTGAATGGAATGAGTTTGGATTGGAATGAGGAGATTTTCTGTAATTCGTGTTCCTGTTTTACAAAATAAAAATTGATGATTTAAAGTCTCCAAAGAGTTGTCCTGATAACTATTGTAAACATTAAGCCCTACAAAAATAAATTTCTCGAAATTTCATAAAATGAAATAAGTGAGTGGGGAGTAGGAACAGAAGTAAAAAAAAAATACGAATATTTTCTCAATCGATTTCATGTTAGACAGTATATAAGTCTCATTCCAGAACATAATTACTATATATATATATATATATATCGAAGAGGATAAAATATATATATATATATATATATATATATATCGAAGAGGATAAAATCTAAAATCCAGATAGAGCTCAATGTACAAGACAGAACAAGAATATAATATAAAAGGCTCAAACACTAATATTCCATTGGTCATTTTCTAACATTTTCTCAACAAGCGTCTTCGTGAGTAAGGCTATAAAACCAAAGTACTTAAAATTAAAACATTTGATTCCTTAAAAGATTTTCTTAAATTTTTAAGATTACTGGGTAGTTATTA
This sequence comes from Acanthosepion esculentum, assembly GCA_964036315.1. Taxonomy (NCBI): domain Eukaryota; kingdom Metazoa; phylum Mollusca; class Cephalopoda; order Sepiida; family Sepiidae; genus Acanthosepion; species Acanthosepion esculentum. The sequence continues at coordinate 57,986,451 of OZ038499.1, forward strand.
AAATTATATAAAAAAGGCGTTCACGTTGTATTCGTCAGGTAATATATTTCAATTATGTCCCTCGTATTTAAATTTCCCAGACATCAGGATGTCAATAAATCATTTAACGCGTAAAAAACATTCCTCGCCAACGTGCTAAAAATGTTTTTCTGAGATATTTTAAACTAAAAGTAATATTTGCTAACATTCTGTTAGGGCCCCAACTATGGGCAAATAGTTAGACGCCAAACTGTGGTCAAAACACTATGAAAGATAAAAATAGGTTTTAATACCAGCAATAAATCTTTTGAGGAAAAATTATTACCAGCAATATATTTTTGAAGAAAATGAATATTACTAGTAATACATTTTTTGAAAAATATTACCAGCAATAAAATTCTTGTCGGCATTAAATAATCCATTGACGTTGATATGCTGTAAAACGAAACAAACCAAACGAAATTTATAGAATTTACTGATAAGGAGAAAAACAATCCCAATCAATTTAAATTCGGTTTGAAATACAGCAAAGTAGTTTGCTTATTAGGAATATTAAATTTTATCGATTAGCTTGGAATTAAAACTAAAATTAAAGCGTCTATACTTTCAGAAAGACAGAAGTTGGCGATTGGCGTTGCATACAAATTTTTAAAGACAAGAAAGCAATAAATCGAAAGGAGTTCCCCAGGCGAGATGTACGAGAAAATAAACTGCTAGAATAGAAAAGACGGTTACATCTAGCTAGTTCAACTATAAAACGGTGAGACCTAGTTGCCAATCAAGTAGCCCGCTTAAATTCATGCAGTCAAGGTACTAAGGAAAAGCAAGAAGCTCATCAGAACAGTTGCCAGTGGAAAACGTGAGCCCAAGAAGGTGCAAAGAGTTGTTCTCCTGGAGATTAGCATCAGCCATACTGATGGAAAGCAGAAAAGGTTCTCATTTTGTTTTTTGTTTTTTATATTCACATAGAAATTAAACGCACTTTGGTCTGCTTCCCCGTGGTCAGTTAACGGCTGACTACCGTTGACAGCATAAAATTTTTATGCCGCGGGCAGATTTAATTTAATAGTAATGTCGACTTTTGTTTGCTCTAAATCCATGCTTCCCAACGTGGGTCACATGCACACAAGCGTTGAGGAAATTTTATTTTTAAGTGAAGTAGGGGTGGGGGAATTCGAGAATGAGTTATTAACAGTGAATATTTTTTCTAGTGAGTCTGTCTAAGTATGCATAATGTATACGGTATAATATATAAAGTATGCATACATAAAAAATACTTGTGTGTACGTATGTATATGTGTAGTGGAGGTGCGGATTGCGGCTCTGCTTACGGAATCGGAGAGCCGAGTTCGAATTCCAATCGAATCTGTTACGCTCACTTACGTGCTAATACCCTTGAGAAAATCCTATTCTTCTCTTCCTACGCCCTCGCTATGAGTAAATAGCAGGACAGACTGGGTTCTGTAGTCTTGGGTGGCAACCGTTCTAGGAGAAGGAAAACTCTGAATTCAAACCAGTTCTGTCAGGCTATCTTGCCGAAGACACACCACTTCTACTGCAGCACATGTAGTGCCCCTACGATATCGATGAGTTACGGGATTCGTGATCGTGATGTACATGTGTTTGTATGAATAGATAGATAGATAGATAGATAGATAGATAGATAGATAGATAGATAGATAGATTATGCAGTGTTACATTAGAACATGCACATGCCTACTACAAAACTACATCTTGTTTCAACGTTAAAAAAACGAAAACTTCTTTAACGTTTCATCAGGTGGGGAATCACGATGCGACTGAAATAATTTATTTAGATATGTTGAAACAAGATGTACAGTTTTGTAGTGGATATGTGCATGTTCTAATGTAAAACTGCATAATAACTAAAAAATATATACGGCTCTACTTTTGTATCGAGCTCTGTTTTAAATTAATGTTTTGACCGCTGAAATTTTACTCTTCGTTCTTTTACATTTATATATATATATATATATATATATATATATATATATAAATTCTAAAATTAAATGATAATACTATTGCATATATGCAGTTTCAATTTCTTAAGGAAAGTTAAGTTATTGTCCTTTTAGGCTTCCTCCACGTGAATAGGAATTCACTTTTTGAATAATAATAATAATAATAATAATAATAATAATAATAATAATAATAATAATAATAGAATTATATGTCACGAGTGGAGGGGCGTCAGGATTTTAGTGTTGCTTCGGTGGGACATAGCCAAAAAAAGTTCGAAACAACGGCTTTAAATGCTATATTAAATTACACGTTCCAGACACATAGTGTAGATTATATAAATTCTTATTTTCAGACGATAAGAACCGGGTAAAATGTTAGATAAATATCAAATTTAGCTGCTACAAATTCTAAAAAGTAAATTTGTCTTATAAAAGTGTGATGCTTTCCTATAATTTCTTAGACCCTGATTTCGAGTTTTTTTTTTCTTTTTTACAAAGATGTTTACTTTGTACTCGAGATAGAGAGTTATAAAATAAGAGGTATCACAACCATGACGCAAGGAGGCCACCAGAAATGAAAGACAATGAGAAAGCTTTAGAAGCAATCAGAAAGACAATCCTAAACAGCAAACAAGGAATAAACCTCTACTTTAAAAACCTGGGGAGGAGTGGGAACTGGACGATAGGCAAACCAATCTAATCTTATTGGGGGAAAAATAAATAAAATTTCAGAGTTTAGGCGATGTTAGAAGTATAGAGCTGAAGTAGACTTTAGAAGGAACCGAAAACCCAAACCTAAACAGGAAATATGGAATAAACCTCTACTCATGTTTAAAAGACCATGGAGGAGTGTGAACAGGATAATAAGTGAACCTATCTTATCCATTTTGCTTTATCACCATTACGGTAGTAACATCGATTTAAATTATGCGCCTTTCCATTAAAACTCGTATTCTCATTCTGTTGCAACTATAAGGAGCAACATGAACTTACGTGGTCGAATGGAAACGCATATAATCCTATTATAATTGTGCTTTCCCCACCCACTTCGTTAGTTCACACGACCGTTACGCCCTGCTAATACCTCATGAATAATGGACTATTCCATTTTAATAGCGTGGAAAGAGGGTAAAAGACTCTACTTGGTTTCAGTGAGAAAAAGAAAGAAAGAAAGAAAGATAAAAGTGCTTAACATCTGCCAATATCGTATAAATAATGGTGACGAATTTATGGATTTTTAATTATTAATCTGTCAGATTAATAAATAAAAATCCATCATTTCTTTAAAAAATGAATTTACTATAGGAATGCGTTGTAAATCATTTTACTATATTAAATCATTGTAAATCATTTTACTAAAGGAATGTATTGTAAATCACTTTACTAAGGAAAAGCATTGTAAACGATTTTACTATAGGAATGCATTGTAAATGGTTTTACTAAGGAAAAACGTTGTAAACAATTTTACTATGGGAAAGCATTGTAAACAATTTTACTATGGGAAAGCATTGTAAACGATTTTACAAAGAGAAAGCATTGTAAATGATTTTACTATAGGAAAGCATTGTAAATGATTTTACTATAGCAAAGCATTGTAAATGATTTTACTATAGGAAAGCATAGTAAACGACTTTACTATAGGAAAGCATTGTAAACGATTTTAGGAATGGACTGTAAATGATTTTACTATAGGAATGAATTGTAAATGCTTTTTACTACAGGATGTAATGAAAATCGGGAAAATAAGATTAGCAAAAGGCGATTAGTTTTCTCAATATTTTCATAACTACATTATTTTACTTTCTTTTTGTAACAAACGATTTTAGCAGTTAATCTCTCAAATTCCTCCATGTTTGTTTTTTACGACCTCAGCTAATATTATAAACAAAGTTTGTTTGCAATATGATAAATGTTATAATACTTATTATTGTTTGGTAGATTCTGTCGAAGCAGTAATATTTTGACTTGCTTTTTTTCTTCTCTAAAGACTAAGGTGTTCATTCACCTCAGAAACAGTCCACAGACCCTCAAACATCGTTGTGTTCGTACACAGGGCCTGGCATGGCGTCAAGCCACCGAGGATTAATTTGCGTGCTTTGTGTCTGAAAACACTGTTGTGGTGGTAGTAGAGAATTGAAATGAAGAAATTGTTGGAGATAGCTAACCAGGAGACGACGAAGAACACTTGGTCAGGTATCGGGCCGACTTGGTTTTGGCGAAGAATTATGCACACAGTTGCTGGTACGTACGAACAGATGAAGATCCCAAGAGATATCAGGATGGTGCGAGCGGCCTTTACGTCGCGATTGAGACGACGCGGCATGGAGGGGCATGTTTGGTTCAGGGTTTTTTTGATGTTGTGAACCAAGTAGCCCAGAGCCAGGTGCGCCGCGCAGTTCAAGCCGATCGCTGGCGTCGAGATGTAGAACAGTTCCTTGTAGTTGAAAGCGCACAGAAAGCTCTTGCTAGTGTACATGTAGCCTTTCTGTCTGAAGATGGGAATACCTGCCACGATGCCACAACCGACGGCCGTGAAGCAGGCGATTATCCAACCGTACGCGGACCTTATCCGCGTTACATAGTTAATGGACAACTTAATCTTGAAGAACTTCTCCAGAGCCATGTAGCCGATGCAGTATAGTACAAAGGTAATACTCCAGATGAGGACCATGCCAGGAATGGCACAGATTTTGTGTTTTTTTGATAGGTAAAATTCTTGGTGCAAAGAGAGGTAGATGCCAAGAGGCGTGACGAGAATGCCGACCAGAAGATTAGCCATGGCAATACATATCATAAATACGCCTTGTAAAGACTTATAACCGGCTGAATAGAAGATGACAGCCAACGTGAAGATGGATGATAAAAGTATAAGAACAGTCACTGTTATCATAATAAATAAATGAATTGCGTTTGGATAATGAATAATGTCACGTGCGGAAATTTCGGCGAGCGATGTGTTATTCATGACGTATGTGTAGTGAAAGACTTTTAATGATTAAAACTGTAGTTATAATACTTAGGTACTATTTAATATATATACATACACACACATATATATATATATTAGTAAAGATTGTTTACGCTTAACAAAACACGTAGACCAGTAAATTACTGGTGCATAAGGCTCAATATTGATCTATATTATATATCGTTAATAATATCTGTTTATGAATTTAATAGAATTATTTTACCCGGGTCTGTATGAGAAATTTCAAGTCGGAAGATATGTCATTTGAACTTTTATTCATCTTTTCACTATGTATATAAATATATATTTGTTGGTGTATGCTTATATATATTAGGCATAATTTCTTCCTTTTTTTTCATATGATAATGTATATACGTGTTATATTTAGATATTCACTGAACTCCACTTCTCTCTCAACGTTAAGAAAGTTTAATGGTGAGCAAGGCGGACACACCCTAGATGAAACAGTTGACAATGTCACAAAGTAGGTACGAGATTGGGATCCGCAGGTGGAACCAAAGATAAACTGTTTAAGAACAGGGGAAATAGAAGTAACCTGAATAACCTGAGGGTGGTTTAGCTGAAGGGGATGAGTAAGTCACCCGAAAGCGAGTCCTCTACCATAGCGAGCTTGTGACTCTATCCTGTACCAGAAACGAACTGGAATAGAATATGTTTTCTAAACTCGCGTCACAATTGAATGCTTACATGTGATAATCGAACTCACGTTAACTATCTCATCAAGCTGGGTGCCACTTTACTAAGCACGGCTTAATCTGACAAAAGAACACATATATGAGTCACTCAGTGAGGATCGAACTAATTACACGACAGTGAGTGTTGCTAGGCCCGCGAGCTATTCCTTGCCTCATGGTGAGATGGGCAATATATGTATTTATATATTACATACACATGGTCTTATAATCGCTTAAGACGTGAAACTACCAGTCACCATGCAGTGTTGATTCCTGTGTCCAAACTATTTCTATCTACAAACGCTCTATCTCCGATATTGATTAATCTTTCCCTATAAACATAGCATATTTGAATTATATTATAATTACCTACACACACATTATATATATATATATATATATACTAAGCTTACTTTAGTTTTTTTTATAATGCTGTTTAACTTGTACAAGGCACAAGAGCCACTCGAGGTAGAGGTTTACAGAGCAAAGTGATAATGCCACCAAGACGCAAGAGGCCACTGGAAATGAAAGAGTGGAAAAAAATTAGAGGGACCCGAAAACCGATTCCTAAACAGGAGACAAGGGATAAACCTCTGCTCCTGTTCAAAACTGGCACAAGATCAAAAGCGTAATCAAAAGTGTAACACCCAATGAGGATCGAACTCCTTACACAGTGGTAATAAACAACTAGATTAACTCGCTAAGCATTATCTTCTATGAGGTACCTATATGTGTGTGTGTGTGTGTGTATCAAGATATATATATATATATGTATATGCACTAGTATAGGTGTGTTATTTATATTACATTGTGCTTATGTTGTATTAATTTATAATAATTACATGGTAGAATGGATTTTGAAATTGGTTATATATTCTTTGGTTTCTGTATCCAATAAACACTGTATCACACGAATTTCCTTTCTTTTTTTGTTTTGTTCTTCAATTTCAAGAAGAAACGTCAACAATTAGACCTTTCATTGATGATTCGTTGCATTTATGACCGAGTTCATTTCTCTGGTCTTTTTATACTCCATCTGTTTTTCGGTTTTGATCCTGTTTTCAGTTTTTTTGTGTGTTTTTTTTTTAAGGATATACTTAAATATCCTATTTAAAACAGGTCGAGGTTTGTTGGAGGTTTTTTTTTTTGTGTGTGTTTTTTTACAAATAGTGGAATTCGTTTACAAATGTCACAATATTTATATTTATATTTACCTTATGTGTGAATGAGGCCACACTGCATTTTTTTCGATCCATGTAACAGTCCGTGAAAAAATAAAAATCATCCGCGTTTTATACGCTGAAATTTTTTTAAAAGACAAAAAATAGTTTAAATTCTCAATCAAATAATCAATTTAAAAATCAAATTTTTGCATGATGTCAGAAACATTTACACGTCTATGCCGGATTGTTTCAATAATGAAAAAAAAAATGTCAAATTTTTTAACACACGCGTAGATACGACTGTATGCGTGTTGTGGTGTAAAGTTGTATATTTGCTGTGTTAAAATTTCACGCATTAAAATTATGTCAAAGAATGTCTTGTCTAAGAAGAGTGTGTACAAACTCTGGTACTCCCTCAGGCTGTTAGGGTAGTAATATATAGTCTTTTGGAGTAAAACAGGGTTTGACAGATATGTTTGTGTGTCAACATTTATTCTTTCCAAGGGACAGAAAAGGTGTGCCGATGTCTATTGCGCGTGAGTGAATGGATTTTCCGACATGATTCCGATAGAAACGTTCCATTTAAAAGTTCCACACTTCCATGTTCAGACGTTATCCATGCTGACAGACAGATTCAGTTAAATTTAAAGAAGTGACCAAAAAAAAAAAAGAAAAAAAAAAGAAAAGTATTTAACGTCACTCTGGTTAAAACGTTGATGTACAATTTGTCTGAAGTTGCGAGTCCTGGTTCTCGATTAACCACGGGAACGCCTGTCTAAAACAGTGTCCATGCTTTTCTTTGTTTCGCGATCGCTCATGCGTGTGAGAAACTGTTACGGAGATGGTTGGGAGGTGTTTGTCTTCGCGCGTGTGCATATGCACTGGTACATGTGACTGTTTTGAGATTTGGAAACGAATAAATTAAATATTAAAAGAATGAGTTCATGAAAATTTAATGAGAATATAATAATCACTAATGCTTTTAACCGCAGTGTTCACAATTAATCGATCAAATAAAACAATCGTTTATAATAGATAAATAGGGTGAAAAACTAACAAAAAGAATGAATCATTTGCGTAGACAGTCAAGTGAAATCACAGCCCCTATTATTGTTAATAAGATAGTTACAATAGAAGCTTGTAGCTGGAGTTCGTAAGTTGGAGCCCCTATGGAAGTCACGGTGTTACTGTTTTTGTGTTACTTCACAAAACATTTAGCAAAATGAAGTTGCTAAACTTTTTAATATTTAAACGAATTTCTTTTCGTTACTTGATTTATGTAACACAGATGGCTATAGATTTAAAAACTGCCATTAATTTTCATAAAAAAAAACAACTTTTTAACAAGTTTTCACCCGTATCTTCGGCACATGACAGTTTTATTTTAAGTTCATTTTATTTTTCTTTGCTACTCTTACCTTTGATGACGGAATATTGATGACAATTTGCCGAAGATATTTTTCTCTTTTCTTAAGGGAAACCACCACAGATAAAGGCGCGCGAATTTAAGATAAGAACGCAGTCGAGTTGACGATTTTTTTCCTTTATTTGTAATGTAATTTAAACTGGAAATCGCTTTAAAAACCCTTTGAGAGTTAATAAAGCTAAAAGTTATTTCATTTTTGTTGGTAAGGTGAATAAGACGCCGTGAACTGTGAAAAAAATCACAGGAATACTTTCATGGAAGGGGGTATTTATTAAATGACGAATAATGTCATTGTTGGTCTGATAGATTTGTTGAAACTAAAGTTAATATTTTTTTGGCAATTACGTTTTTGGTTTTTACTTTTTTTTTTTCTTTCTTCACAGAGACAAAATACTGTTTTTTGTTTTGTTTTGTTTTTAATGCCTGGATTTCCGAACTAAAGTATGTATCCAATTATTGTTTCTTTCAAACCACTGTTTGTATTTTAAATTCTTCCTTTTTTTTTTCTTTTTTTTTAAATTTCTTCCTGTGAGTATAGCAGTAGTTGCAATATTGAAAGTCGTGGAAATTGATTACATTTTTACTCAAGCCCGATAATTGTCAGTCAAGTTATCGAAGCTATAACTGGTTGTGTTTTTTTTCCCTTTTTCTTTTCTTTGAAAGCGTCTTGGATATAACAACATAGCCACTTTCTAAAATTAGAACATTTCGAGTAACATTTCAGTTCAAGTTACTCATGTCGTTGGGCCCGAAAAGATCCTAACATTTCCAAAGTGAGAGCAACTCCACAAGCCAGTCAACACTGACAGACAAAGAGCCCTGAAGAGACTGGCTTTTTTTTTAGTTCATATTTAAGATCTTTAAACGTTATCGTGTAGAGCCAGACAAGTGGTGACAGTTGAATTAGCCTCTCCCATAAATAGCTGCTGCTGATTAATCGCCGTCGTCGTAGTAGTAGCAGCGATGGTGGCAGTGCTTTCAACGAATAGATATAGACAGCCGACTGTCTAGGATAACGGATGACAAGGATGAAGACAACTAAATTGATTATATTTATATATATATATGTGTTCTCCGAGGTGGGAAGAAGATCGACTGCCGAAAGGGAATTCTCTTTGGTTTGGCCTTAAAAATAATGAAAGTGGGTGGAGTCAGTAACACGTGTTTTTCACCCACAAATATTACTGTTGTTATTTTTCAGTAGAAAAGGAAGAATATTGTTTGTTTGTTTTTTTTTTTTTGTTAGTGTTACTATATATATTAGTGTTACTATGGTTATAATAACTTAATTGTTATTGCTTCATTTTATTTAGTCATCTCTTGTACTAATGAACTCATTTGAACGTTCACAACAGCAGCTGTAGCCAGGGCCGGCGCATGCAACTTCCACTACACCCCCACACTCACAACTGGGATAAGCCTGATTGAAGTCCTCGGGCAGTGCTTTATGACTCCCGTTATCTTATCAACGTTTGATTTTTTAGTAATCACAACTGATTATTAAAGAACGAAATCTTTTCGCAGATTTGCCGCCATTCTAGGGCCTTTTCTTTTTCGTCCAAATCCGTGATTTTGTTTTGCGGTTTTTCCATGCTAAGTCTCGAAATAAAATTCACTATTTTTGTCCATAATGTTGAATTCTTCAAGTTTTTAACAAGAAAAATCTCAAGTTGATGTTAAAAATTGCCTCAAAACATTGATTTATCTAAGATGGAAAGATCTATTATGACATGTCTCTAATTTGTATTTAGATACATTGTATTTATTTTCAATTTTTCTAGTTGAATTGTTTACCTATATTGCATATGATTCATTATTGTACATAATTAGGTTACAAGGAAATATGTATTTTATATGAATACATTATAATAATTGAGATGTAGTAGTGGGTGAACCGTATCATAGATTTAGAGAGCGGTGTCATAGATGCAGGGTGCCCACGCGACCCTTGCTCCGGTCCTGGTTGTATCTATCAGGCGATCTGGTTCTTCGATGGATTCCTTTTTTATTATCCGTCAATTGTTATGATTTCTCTGGAAAAATAGTAAAATGATTTTCTCTACGGTTTCGAATTTATAGTTGTCCTTCTCTTAGAGTGGCTGCCAACCAAGGCTAGAGATCCTGCTATTTAACCCATAGCTAGTGGGAATGGATGTTCGGGTGGTGTAACGGATAGAGTCTCGGATTGAGAAATCGGAGAGCCGGGTTTGAATTCCAGTCGCGTTCATAGTATTCACTTATGCGCAAACACCGTCGGGAAACGCATGAATACATTAATTTCCCCCAAACTATGGGTTAAATAGTAGCTATTCTTTAGCTGTATTTCGTAACTAAGTGAAGGATGATTCTGAATCTAAAACCAGTTGGGCATGGGGCTAGATATTCCATCCCGTAAACCCTACTACTTGTTATGGAAAACAGAGCACCAATGCCTAACGTACTGAGAACTGTGGCCCCATATTCCTCAGGAAATCAGCGGGAATTGAGAACTGTGGCCCCATATTTCTCGGGAAATCGGCGGGAATTGAAAACTTTGGCCCCATATTTCTCAGGAAATCGCCGAGAATTGAGAACTGTGGCCGCATATTTCTCGGGAAATCGGCGGGAATTGAAAACTGTGGCCCCATATTTCTCAGGAAATCGCCGAGAATTGAGAACTGTGGTCGCATATTTCTCGGGAAATCGGCGGGAATTGAAAACTGTGGCCCCATATTCCTCAGGAAATCGCCGAGAATTGAGAACTGTGGTCGCATATTTCTCGGGAAATCGGCGGGAATTGAAAACTGTGGCCCCATATTTCTCAGGAAATCGCCGAGAATTGAGAACTGTGTCCAGTTTTTTGTCACTTGACCTCAAAAGTTTTTTATTTATTTGTTTGTTTGTTTGTTACCCTTCGGTTAAGTGGTTGCCGCTTGGTCGACCCAGCTTCTAAGACTATCCGCCAGCCATAAAACACGAACAACTTAAGACCGAGATAAAATTACATACTCCTCCTATGTAGGCATCTTAACCACAATGTCACAATAGCAGCATTATGAAAACGATGGTAGAGATATTATTATATGATAAATACACGCTAGACACACTTTTTTCATATCACCAACCTTCATACAACCAATACTGAAGGAATGTAACATCTAGATAACTGCGGACGGTGTAACATAAGTCTTTCCCTCTAACACACCAAGCATTTCCCAGTCAGCACACGTACAGATACAACCAACCACAAAGGTCGTTGATGTAGATACAAAACAAAGTAGGTCCAAGGGTAGAGAGCCCTGGGAGGCACCGGTATTAATGTGAAAAGTTCTATAAAAGCGGCCGTTCAAGACCGATTTTCATTACGCGATTCTTGAAGAAAGATTGGATCAAATAAAATAACCTGCCGGAGATACCATAACCTTTCAACTTGTGAAGAAGGCTAGTATGACAAACCCTGTCAAACGCCTTCGAGACAACTAAAACCCCAGCCCGAGTTTCGTCGTTCTCATCTAAGATTTAACATACTTCTTCAGTAACAAACATCAGCAGTTGATCTAGAGAAGCGGAAGACATATTGTTTGTCTGACATAAGGTTGCACGAAGTGAGATGTTTAATCAACTCAGCATTGATTAAACATCTCACTATTAGAGCCTCTAGCCATGCGTGATACACGCTTAGGCGATCATCTATCTTTCGATACATGACTGACGAGGCAGATTTATTTCCTCAGTAGTTTGCCATTTCTTTCTGCGGTAGATCAGTTGTCATGCAATAGCTGAGGAGAGAAGAAGAGGATTCATACCTTTCCCAAGGGTATTAGTACGTAAGTGAATGTAATGGATTCGACTGGAATTCGAACTCGGCTCTCCGATTCCCCAATCCGAGCCGCTATCCACTTACTCCACCTCTAGTACGTTACCAAAAAGAGGTAGAAAACTAATAGGTTGATAGTTCGAAGGATCAGTCAGTTCGACCGAGTTCTTTAAAAAACAGTAACTAAAGAAGAGGAAAGCAAGAAGCAGCAAAGTATGTGTTTGTAGAGTTTAGAGAGAACAGGAGGCCGTTCAGGAGTACATTTCTTGAGGACCATTGTAAAGAAGCAATCAAATCCACATTTGTGGGGATTTAGTTTGGAGATGATAGTAAAACCATGAACCTTATTTATATGCATATCACACTTGTAGCGACACGGCCTAGGTAGAAAATATTTGAACGTTTTATTTTTCTATTTAATATTAACACACACACACACACACACACACACACACACACACACACACACACAAATATATATCAGGTCATCCCATAAGTTCTGTCCGAATTTTGAATAAAGAAAACAAGTGACCAAATGTTACATTTAATTACAGATTCAATCAACAATGTATTTTCCCTGATTATCTATGACTTCCTTCCATCTATTAACAAGCTTACTAATTCCATTACTGTAAAATTCTTTGGCTTTGATTTGAAGAACTCACAAATGTCAGTTTTAACCTCTTCCTGTGTTACAAAAGCTGTTTCTTCCAAAAGATTCTATAAGCTACGAAACAAATGGTAGTCTGAAAGAGCAAGGTCGGGAGAATAAGGTGGATGAGGAATTTTCTCCCAACCAAGTTCTTCGATCTTTTGTGGCGTGATTCTTGCTGTGTGTGGTCGCGCATTGTCCTGATGAAACATGACCCGTTTTCGATTCACTAGAACAGTTCTTTTTTCCCTCAAAGCTTGGTTCAAAGGCTCTAACTGCTGACAGTATATTTGAGCATTAATTGTTGCATTAGGTGGTAAGAATTCAAAGTGGATTATTCCTTGGCAATCACACCAGATTGAAAGAAGAACCTTTTGCCCATGAAGTTCCCTTCTCGGCTGTGGCTGGGGCCCCTCCCCTTTACCAAGCCACTGTCTACGACGCTTAACATTTCGATAAAAGATCCATTTTTCGTCGTCAGTCACAAGTCTATCCAAAAAAGGTGAAACAAGTTGGCGAGAATGGAGAGAAGAGCAGATGTCAACTCAGGATTTGAGGTTGTTTTCAGACAATTCATGAGGCACCCATTTTCCAAGTTTAGGAACTTTTCCAAGTTGTTGAAGATGACGATGAACAGTTGTATGGTTTGAACTAAGAACCACTGCCAATTCCTCAACTGATAAAGCAGGATTTTCTTCAAGGGCTGCTTCAAGAAGCTTTTCATCAAACTCAACTGGACGTCCGGTTTCATCTTCATCTTCAATGGTGAAATCTCCACTTCTGAATTTTGCAAACCTTCTTCTGAAAGTTCTTTCATTCACACATTCCTCTCCATAAACTGAGTGAATGTTTCTAGCCACTTCGGCTGCTGAGTTTTCTTTCTTGAACTCATAAAGCATTATGTGCCTCAAATGATTCTTGGGTACGTCCATGTTAGCAGGGTTTTAATCAAACAAAATTTAATTTTATTGTTCTCTGAAATAAAAATTTGATCAGTTTAAATGCATCTAAACATAAAAATAATGTTCAGCTCCATTAGACATTATAAAATACTCTTTAAATTTCGTTCATTTTAACAAAAAGTTAAAATTCGGACAGAACTTATGGGATGACCTAATATATATATATATAATTTCTTATGTATTATATATAATAATTTCTTCCAAATGTTAATCAATTCATCAGATTATAATATTGATTTATTTTAGTTTAGAGATCATATATAGTGACCCCCCCCAAATTGCAGTACTATTAAAAACCTGGACCCGCATATAAAATGGAGCCTCAAAAGGACCGGGTTTTCATTGACACCGCTATCATTTTAACTACCTTCACTCCTCAGCAATGTTTATTGTTTTAAAAAGCGATGATTAGACTTTAAAAAAAACTAAACATATTAGAGTGAATTTACACATTTTCTTTGTTCTTGAGAATTGACAACAAAAATAATAAACACTGTTTATTTATTAGATTGTTTATTGGAATGCTAAACAAAACTTAGGCTAAATGCCAATCGATTCGAACTTTATAAAATGGTAAATAATAAGGATTTCCTTATAGTTGGTTCACATATTTTAATAATTTAGCAAATGTTTATAAATTTATGAATAAAAGATTCTTCCAATGGTAAAGCGATTATTCTAATGGTAACATGATCCTTCCAACGGTAATGCGATTCTTCCAATGGTAACGCGATTCTTCCAATGGTAACATGATTCTTCTAATAGTAAAATGATTCTTGCAATGGTAACGCGATTCTAAAAATGGTAACACGATTCTTCCAAATGATAACGCGATTCTTCCAATGGTAACATGATTTATCCAATAGTAACGTGATTTTCTAACGGTAACGCGATTCTTCCAATCAATGGTAACATGATTCTCCCACTGATAATGCGATTCTACCAATGGTAACATGATGTATTCAATGCTAACGCGATTCTTCTTATGGTAAAATGATTCTTCCAACGGTAACGCGATTCATCCATTGGTAACACGATTCTTCCAATGATAACGCGATTCTTCCAATGGTAACATAATTCCTCCAATGATAAGTTGATTCTTGCAATGATAACGTTATTCTACCAATGGTAAGGCGATGTATGGCTCTTCCTGTGCTTATTCTTTTCTAAGTTGTCATTACAAAACCAAGTGTTTATGCAATCTGTAATAACACAAAGAAGTGTTAATAAATACCGTAATTATTTGTGCATATAGTATCCGCCGTACTAAATTGTAACTTTTTCTGAAAAAAAATCATTTCCCGTCTATAATAGAAACCGTCATTTTAAAATTAGAAGCAGCTAAATTTAACTTAAATGCAACATTTGTTAACTGTTTTATCCGGCTCTTATCGTTTTATATCGCTTCAATTTTGAAACACACACTGTACACAGTTTTTAGAGTAAATACAAGGACATGTTCGCACAAAAAGACAAGCTCGCGGCGAAAATACACTCACACTAGAAGAAAGAAAGAAAACTATATATATAAAAAGCAATGTCTAACAGCTGTAGCGGTGTAAAAACGGAACTAGACGTTGATCCTACTTCCTTTTTGTGGAAAAAAGACAAGATGACTCTATGGAGGACGCTGACGACATCGAAGATGACGAAGACACCGTATGACTCTGACAACGAAGATTGATAGGTTCTATCATGACGACTATCTTTGATTGGAATTGCTTGTGGCTATTTCTCTATAGTAGCGTAAAATAAATGTGGAGATTACTACTACGTCCGTGCGCAACATATAAAAGAATCGAAAAGAAATATCCTACAATTTATCGGTCACTGGCTGCCAACCACAACACGACTCCGTTAACAGGCAGCAACGAAATTGAGTAAAATAGACTTAACATTTATGTTGATATATATATTTTTTAAATAAATGTGGTGTTTGGTTAGTGATTTAAATTCATTGTTCGTTTGAGAATACCAGGTGCTGTAAGCCTGGATGTGCGAGTAGTGTCATGTATAGTGGCTCAAAATTGTTAATCGGAGATCCGCGTTCCAATTCCTGCTGGGTTTGTTATATTCACTTACGTTAATAGTATCACTAAATAGTATCAATAAATCATTATTATCTAAAATAAAAAATTCTTATAATCTAAAAATATTTTCTGGATTGAAATAACTGGCAAAGATTTGATGAGCCGTAAAAACGAATCGACTAAACTCTTTGTTACCCATTAGATAATTCGGACCATAGATATAGGTTACTTTCAGTCGGTCCGTTCAGAATATCGCGACGTATATGACACAAAAAACATTACAAATAAAAGCAAAACAGGAAATAATACAATTGCATACTGTAACGTTCCAATTATCTCCCTTGCTGACTAACTCTTTATTCTTTATTAATAGAGGATTAGTCCGCAAGGGAGATAACAGCGCAGAAGCAAAAGTAAATAATAAACTTCAACCATTCAATTATTTTGCAGCAAATAGAAGCAAAGAAGTAAAATTATTAACTCAAGTATTTAAAGATTTTTTGGCTCATTTTAATGGGATTTTAAGTGTAAGGAAAGTATATTATTTACATTATTCGGACTATTGTCCTCATCTTTGTTGCCATATTTATTACAACGTTTTGGCCGTTGTACGCTCCAGCCTTCTTCAGGTGGTTGGAATGTCGAACTGAACCCTTTATTTCGCTTACTGGAGGTAGACTGTTCTAGTTCCACGTGCCATGTTTAATAAATGTCAGTTATCAGTTATCTCCTGTTAATATCCCTCTGAAAGTTCTCCACTGCCTTAACCGGGTATTGAAATCACACTCTTTGGGTCCTGTCATTGGATCTAACTAACGCCTTTATCCACTGTGCCATGTGTCCTTGAGGACATCTGTGCATGAATTTCTGGGTATTATAAACCTAATGTCTTCAGCAACAATTTTTTACCAGTGCTCATATTGCAATTTTTGCTGTTATCATATCCTGTTTTTACCAGAACTCATATTGCTGAAGAAGACCGGAGCGTACAACGGCCGAAACGTTGTAATAAATATGGCGCAAAAGATGAGGACAATAGTTCGAATAATGTAAATAATGTACATAATACCTCATCTCAGAAATATAGACAGATACGTAAGGAAAGTATTTTAATGGGATTTTAAAAACTAAGGGAAGTATTTCAATGGTATTTTAAAAATAAGGAAAGCGTTTTAATAAGATTTTAAGACTAAAGGAATTATTTCAATGGAATTTTAAGACCAAGGAAAGTATTTTAATTGGTATTTTTAGACTAAGGGAAGTATTTTAATAGGATTTTAACACTAAGGAAAGTATTTCAATGGGATTTTAACACTAAGGAAAGTATTTTAATGGGATTTTAACACCAAGGAATGTATTTTAATGGGATTTTAAGACTAAGGGAAATTGTTAAAGATTTTTTAAATACAAATTCGTAAAAGAATGTAACATGTAAAAGTTAATATTTAGTTCTCGTGTATAATGCGCACACCTAATTTTTAGGCTTAAAAATTCGCAAAACGTGTGTATTATGCACAAGTATTTACGATATGTTAATTCGATCTGAATCTCCCTTTTATATCGACGCATCAAATCCTAAATGCATATATCGGAAATCTGCAGAAGCTAAACGTTCCATTTCGTGTGCGAAAAGATAGACAAAGCCTTAGGAAATCGAAAATGGTTTTGTCGTTCATTTTACACTTGTCCTTCTGGAAATCTTTTGTTAAATATTAACTCCAATGAATACAGTCTCTTCACGGTTCAATGTAAATAGTAACTACACGGTTCAGTTTAAATAGCAACTTCAAATCACAACTTAAAACTTAGCTTCAAGCCTAAGCTTAAATAGTTGCTTCACGACTCAGTTTAAATAACCTGTTCACGTCTAAGTTTAAATAGCTTTTTCATTGCTCAATTTAAATAGCCACTTCATGCCTAGTCTCAAATAGTTGCTTCATTAGCTCAGTTTAAATTATCGCTTTATGCCTAAGCTTAAATAGTAGCTTCACGGCTCATTTTAAATAACCGCCTCACACCTACATCCTTGAGCAAATTAATTGAGACAAAACGAATAATTCCATTATTATACTATTATTTCATATTTTTCCAATGAAACATGACCCAGTGCATGAGTTAGTACTTGTGTGTCCATTCCACAAAGTCGTTCCTTGCAGATTGACCACGGATTCTCGACTGTATTTAAATTAGGAGAGTTTCCAGGCCACTCTATAGTACTTTCATTTGCTTACTGGTAAGGCTTACCAGTATGTTCGTGCAGCGTTACAATTTTCGTACGCTTCCTTGGAGTAACGTCCATCATAGACAATGACCGTAGGACAACTAATCGACAGTGAAGACAATAATGTCTGGGCGTGATAAAAATCTATCAATGCTGGCTTTCTTGAGATGGTCTTTTACACAATCTTATGGGGTTTACCAACTGGTCTCTTGCCCTCTCTTAGCTCACCAAACATGACCTGCTTAGGCATCCTGCCATCTTCAAGCCGAACCACATGACCGCAACATTTTTTATGTGCCGTGTCCTTTCAGGACGTAGGCGATCAACCCCCACTAATATCCCTTGTAGCTCTCAATAAGTTTCGTCCCTCTGCCACCTCCCCCAGACCACGTTCTGTCATCTATTTGCTCAAGCCCGCTAGGTATGTCATGCGTTGCTTTCCATTGTCTCTCTTTCCTTCTATTCAACCTGTGAGTATCAGATTCTCCAGGCTCTCTTTTCTCATTACGTGTCCCAGAAATTTCATCTGCCTCTTCCTAATGTTAAGTATAAGTTTCCTCCTTGTTTTCATCCTCTCCAAAGCCTCATCGGTGCTCACACGCTCGGTCCATGATATCTTCAGCATCCTTCTGTAGAACCACATCTCCGGCCTTCTCCAGGTGATTGGAATTTCGAACCTAACTCTTTATTTCGTCCACCGGGGTAGATTGTTCTAGTTCCACGTGCCAGTCACCTGAAGAAGGCAGGAGCGTACAACAGCCGAAACGTTGTGAATATGGCAATGAAGATGAGGATAACAGTCCGAATAATGTAAATAATGCAAGTAATCATAATACCTTATCTCAGAGATTCAATTACCTGAAGAAGGCCGGAGCGTAGAACGGCTGAAACCTTATGAATATGGCAAAGAAGATGATGAGGATAACAGTCAAAATAATGCAAATAATGCAATTAATCATAATACCTCATCTCCGGTGATTAGAATTTCGAACTGAACTCTTTATTTCGTCCACCGGAGTAGACTGTTCTAGTTCCACCTGTCATGCCTCTTCCGGATGTCTCAGTTATTTCCTTTAACTCAACTCTCCAAGTTTTGGTTCACCACTGCTGTGGCCTAAAATTGAACTCACAACTCTTTGTGTCTAGTAACTGGATCTAACCAACGTCTTTATCCACTGGTCCATGTGTCCTTGAGGACAATCACCTTAAGAAGGACTGGGCGTACAACGGCCGAAACGTTGTGAATATGGCAATGAAGATGAGTATAACAGTCTGAATAATGTAAATAATGCAAGTAACCATAATACCATATCTCAGAGATATAGATAGATATTGAAAAAAATCGTTTAATTTTTTTGTCACTACTTGCAAGGCTGACCCTAACCATAAAACTAACCTTGACTATCAATTTAAATTACTTATATAGTTTTCAATGGTCAATTTTGTTTTTGTTTGTTCTTTAATACGGTAGTAGCAACAGCAGCAGCCGCATAAGACAGCATTATTTGTTACCTCCCTTTCGTATTTTTACTACACCGTAATGCCAGTTTATGAACCAGTAACAAACTTTTACCAAACAATTTGCGTATGCTTTTGAATATACAGGTGGGCGATGGAAAATGTTTCGATGTGAAAGTGGGCGATGATACAAAAAAGGTTGGGAACCCCTGCCTTAGACTAACTTCAAGAGGAGAGGTTGAGAATGAGTTAGTCTTTTATTTCAAGTCAAAACCTAAAAAATTATACACAGGTGGTATTAAAATGCTTGTTGACAGATGAGATAACGTCATTGAAAACAAATGGTTACTATATTAACCACACTATATCTCTATTGACTACCATTTGTTTTGTCATAGAAAAAACGGACAGCACTTTCGTTACAATCGGATGCGATAAATTCTTTCAAAGATTTTTCAAATGCCAATCTTCTTATTAGACAGCGTAATGAATTGTCCTGAGTATGACAATAAACTACATCCGGCAGCAAGGGCTCTGATAGGGATTTGGAGGTTTTGAGAAGCATGGAATCACTTCTTAATTGTTGTTGTTCCTAGGTGCAACCTGACACGGGGTGGTATCACCTGTTAGGGTCCCAGCTATTGGTAAATAGTTAACCCAAACTGGTGTAAAAAGTATGAAAGTATAAAAATACATTTTTATAGTAAAAATACCAGCGGTGCATTTTTATAGTAAAACAAAATTACCAGCAATACATTTTTGTAAATAAAATTATTAATGCTCCCAAGAAAATTAAATTTCAGTATTAAATGACCCATAAGGAGTTGATGTGCCGCTAAACAAGTAAAACTGGGTTATGAAATGGATGTGCTGAAAAAATGATAACACAAGACTTTGACTTTTCGTATTAAATTTTACATTTTATTCAACTAAACTTCGCCAATTACCATCGGCAGGTGTGTTTATCCCGGCGCATAATCCCAGTGGTCCGATATGTGGACCTTACATTCTGTCTGCGATGTGTGTGAGACTGTCCTCTCTTCTCTGGGGTGGCTGTTTATACACCCTTGTGCAAATTAATTGAAACAAACGCTTTAGTTCCTTTTCTTTCGTTATACGATCAGTGACAGTGTGTAATCGATTTCTATTTTTCTTCAGATTAGGTTATTTGCAGTGGTTTGCAGTAATATGAATATGTTTTCGGGGTGTATGACGGAATTTGGTTGGCCTTCAAAAATATTGAGTCATCCGTGAGTGCATCAGATTTTTATTACGCCCAGACACTATTGTTTCGACTGTCAATTAGTTGTCCTACGGCCATTGTCTGTGATGGACGTTAGTCCAAGGAAGTGTATAAAAATTATAACGCTGCATGAACACACTGGCAAGCCTTACCAGTGAACAAATCAAAGCATTATAGACTGGCTCGGAAATTCTCCTGATTTAAATCCAACCGAGAATATGTGATCAATCTGCAAGGAACGACTTTTTGGAAGGACATACGAAGTACTAACATGTGCACTGGGCCATGTTTCATTGGAAAAATACGAAAAAAAGTAAATAATAACGGAATTATTAGCTTTGTTTCAATTAATTTTGACAACGGTGTATATCCATCTAACTATTTTTCTTTCTCCCGCGTGCATATCAACAGTAGTCGGGCACACAAATGTTCACCAATTGAGATCAGTCACTAACAACGGCTGAATGTGAGATCGCTACCACCGTCTGAGGTCATCTTAGGTCAATTCAGCGCCTGGTTTCCTTGGCTTGATGTGAAATTGAATGCAAAGCCTATTCCGCTATAATACTGCAAAATGTTCAAATACGCCTCTCTGTGTGTGTGTGTGTGTGTGTGTGTGTGTGTGTGTGTGTGTGTGTGTGTGTGTGTGTGTGTGTTTAATTATATACTCAGAAATGTAATCCCATTGATGGGGTTGGTTCTAAATCTTCTTTTCTGTTTTGAATCCAATACTTCGTCAATTACTCTTGGACAGTAAGGCGCCACGGAAGACCTTGCCGATACGTGGACCTTACATACTGCCTGAGAGAGACTGTCCTACTCTGCTCTAACGGGGTTGTTTATATAGGGTGGCCCAGAAGTCACCAAGGGATTTCAAAATTTAATATCGCATTTAATTTTCAACTTTAAATCACAGTACAATAGTATTATATAGAATAGATATGGGAAATAAGTTGACACTACTTGTGAATGATTACGACTTTTAAGTAGTTTCTATTTTCAGCTTCACACGAACGTGCTCCTTCTAAGGCATTTTCCATCCCAGCACACCGTGCTGTGATTTCTGTCTGAATGTTGTCCTTCAACTGTAAGAAGGTGTAAACCAGGCATGGGCAACCTTGTTCGGACAGGGGGCCACATAAAGTACATTATATCATAAAGCAGGACGCACTACTAAAGAATTAAGGTATTTTTTATTAAAGATACTGCAGCCATTTTCCGAACAAAATTAGAAATGGGGCAAGTTGACTTTTTTTCTTTAGAGAAAAGAATCCTTGTATAATTTAAAAAAAACACACTTTGCCGGATGTGATTTGTTTTTAATTTATTCATTTGAGTAGACAAAAATATTTGTAAAAGAAGAATAATTATCATTAACTTTTCCTGTTTCTCAAGCAAAAGATGTTTACATGTATGATCTTCCTTAGTGAAAATCGTCACTGGTTTAAAATGCTGACAACGTTACTTTCAACAAAATGTTACAAAATTCAAGAAACATTGTACTTAATTGCTTATGTACGTGGTTATGCATGAGAGTATGTGAGTGAACAAGTGAGAACAAAAAGAAACAAACAACATTTTTATAAACATTATTTTCCTCATGAAATTAGGCGAGCCATTCAGAAAGCCAAATCGGGCTGTGTGTGGTCAGCAGGCCACAGTTTGTCCATGACTGGTCTAAAGTTTGTTGATATAAAACTTTTCTTTGAGATAGCCCCATAGGAAGAAATAAGCGTTCGTCAGACCCGAGGAAACGTGGTGGCCAGTTTATGCTGCAAACGGGAGAAATTATTCTTTTTGTAGAAATTGGCATGAGAAGCTGGATTGTTGCCGTTTGAACTGTCGCCCAATCATGTTGCATGTAAACATGTTGATGCTTTTTTAGGATTCGCTGGGGTGACGTCCAAGAGATCTAAACCTGTCGAGATGACCTTCGAGTTGATCCGCTCGGATCTTCTTCTATGCCCACCCTTACTCTCTCAACTAAGCGAACATTATCTGCCACTAGGTGGAAGGGTCACTCACTGAAACGTTACCCTCAAAACTTGGGGAATTTTTCATACCGTAATGACGACGATATACTTGTTGAGTTTGAATTATTGATCCCTGAGTTTGGTAGAAAATTTTCAGTGTGTTTATTGTTAAGTCATGTATTTTTCTATGATTAGAAAACGAAAAAAATGGTTAGTAAACAAAAAATTATTTAAATTCCAAACTCTTTGATGTCTTTTTGGGCTACTCTGTATAAAAGGCCGGATTAATCTAGAGGTCAGTATAGGCTGCAGTCTAGGGCCCCTGAGGCTTGGTTATGATGTTGATTATAAAAAAATCTTTTCTTTTTTTTTTTTTTTTTTTTTTTTTTTTACTATGGTTGGGTTGAAATATATGCTAATTTAGTTTGTGGTAAATAGTAAAATAGTCCTATTTCTCAGGCCGAGAATATTTCAACATCCCTTTTTATTTACACCGGAATATCCCTTCGATATGCTAAAATTCCTCCACTGTAATTATCATATATACAGGGTGAGTCAGGTATTTGAGAACACATATTTTGAAAGACGTCAATTTTAACTAAAAATCGTCTTTTTTTTTTGTCAGTCGAGGCATGGAAGCTTCGATTCTGACGCAGGAAGTGAAAAGGCACGCCATTCTCATTGCCTTAACAGTCAACTAAACAGGTTATAAGGAAACATTCGACATTCACTGACCGCAGCCAGGTCTACCGTCAGAGGAAATTTATAAAATCCTTGTTATAAAAAGATTTTTCAGCAAAATAGGTTTCTCAAGTAGCTGTTATCGCTCTTTACACTGTTGATGGGAGTTTCCATCGGACTTTTATTTGAAGTAGTGTGGTAGATCAACATCTTTATACTATTTACATTCTTTCTTTTTGTTCTCACTTGTTCACTCACATACTCTCATGCATAACCCCGTACATAATATGGCAACAAAAATTAGGACAATAGTCCGAATAATGTAAATAGTGCGCATAATACCTCATGTCAGAAATATAGACAACATCTTTATGTCATTAATAATCTCCGAGTTACATGTAATATCCATTTTAGTTGCTGCTGCTGTTGAAGGTCCTCCAGTGATGTGGTTTCTGCTATCTGGTACAGTTCTTTGTTTATGATTCTGTAGCCCACTTTCACACGGTTTGAAGGATGATCTTTGCCAAGATACACAGGATTCATGTGTATATTTTTAATCATTGATCCGAAAAAGCGATTGAATACAGTTTAGGTATTTCAGAACGGAAATCCAGCCATACGAAAGTCTCTATCTGAAAAGGCTATTTAAGAACATGAACAATTGTCGCCAGGCCCCTCGGGTTTAAGATAAGAGCTCCAGACTTCTGACAAGAATGTGTCTTTAGTGATCAAAAGAAAAGAAAGATTCTCGACGATTAGACATTGTCTAGAATTTCCAGTCCGTCCAGCAAGACCAGGGTATCATCGACGAGAATTCGAGAAAATCAATATGGGTCATTGCCAATAGACTTCATATGTCAGAGTCAACAACCTGACGTGTGATGCACAAAGACGTCAGTTATAAGAAGGCAGTTCCTGACTAATAGTACGCGGGAGAACCGTGATTGACTAATAGTACTCGCGAGTACCGTGACTGACTAATAGTACCCGGGAGAACAATGACTGACTAATAGTATCCAGGAGAACCGTGACTGAATAATAGTACTCGCGAGTACCGTGACTGACTAACAGTACCCGTGAGGACCGTGACTGAATAATAGTACTCGCGAGTACCGTGACTGACTAACAGTACCCCGGAGAAACGGGACTGACTAATAGTACCAGGGAGAAGTTTGACTGACTAATAGTACTCAGGAGAACGGTGATTGATTACTAATAGCCGGGAGAACACTGAGTAACTAATAGTACCCTGGAGAACCGAGACTACGTGACTAACTAATAGCATCCCGGGAGGACCGTGTGATTCGGTCGCAATGCTCACTAAAGAAAGTGAAGGACCCTGATGAGCTCAACATGCGCTGGATTATTTTTTGGGTTTTTTGTTTGGGTTTTTTTGGGGGGGTTGTATTTTGTTCTTGTCGTTTTTCCAGAGGAGAAGAACTTTATTCAAGATCAAAAGGTGAACAGAAGGCATGACAAATGGCTGTGCACTAGCCACACTTAAATCTCCACCGCTGTGCACAGCAAGTTCTTGTTGTCTTTAATAGTCTTTGGCAGTCATGTTAATCATGTCATTCTTCCCCATTTTTTCCTACAGGGCCTTCTGGCCAACGCAACCGCTTACACCAAGACATTTGACACAGCTGTCAATCCCTGGATAACTCGGGAGAAGCCATACAAGTACCAGCAATTTTCTGATGTCTCAGAGTGGAGTGGCTACCGGACCATTTTCACGATCATGTTACCTCTAATATTTGGTCTCTTAGCTCGCATGCCTAAAGATCCTATGGACTATTACATCTGTGGCATCGTTGACAGGGCCCAACAATCCTGCCCACAATAGCAATGAGTCGCTGAAAGCTGCTATCTGTAGCCTCATGCCAAGCATTAATAAAGAACACTTGATCAGTGCATATAATAGACGTAGCATTGAGATTATAAAAAATTGTAGTCATATTGAATAGACATGTTTTCTGTATGCATGTCAGAAATATGTGTACTAATTCTGTTAGGAAAACCAATGCACTTTAGTCACGTCTTCGTGCGCATGCGTAGTTATATCAACGTAAACATTACTTTCTAGTCTGAGGACTTTCTAATGGGCGAAAAGCGCCACACGAAATTGTTTTCCACTTTATCATTGGTTTTTCTAACATTGTTCTGGCATATAAACATTTATACATCATTTTCTCTCGCTAAATACGGCAAAAAAGTACATGTTTTTTATTTTATTTTTGCTTAATAATACGATTACCTCAGATTAAGATTTGCTTCCAAATACCTGACGCGCCTTGTATGGGCATGGTCACACATGCTCAGTTAGGTTCCCCGATGATTTTGCTGCTAAGTCGCATCAAGGTCGCACAACCGGTTCTCGTTAAACTCAAGCCGGCTGGATATTGTCCGAATATATCTTATATACCAAGAAGTCGCGGGAAAGTGATCTGGTCTCAACAACATAACACGCTAGTCTCGTATTCATAGATAGTCGGAAGGTCAACGATGAATAAATATCGACTTATGAATATGAATGAATCGTTCACCGCTGCCATAGTAATAATCCAATAAAGAAACGGCGCGATTATGAATAAATATTGACACGCTAAATAAATGCAGATGGAAATGTGGCGAGATGGAGAAGGAAAAGAAAAAAAAAGAGTGGAACTTAATCAAATATATAAGACATTCTTTTTATTACTATTGCTTTTCTAAATAATTTCGTCAGGTGAACGAGTGAGAAGAATGAAGTGGGCAAAAAAAGACAGAAATAAGAAATAGATAGATAGATAGATAGATAGATAGATAGATTTGAATTAACGCAGTTAGCATCGGAATACCCAAGTTGTTCTTTTTAACTCGGGCCAAATACCCTAATTACTCTTTTAAAAAAAGAACGACAATTGTTATCACGAAGACCCCTGTCATTGATTTTATAAATATTTTATAAATAAATGTTTAAGTTTTTTTGTCCAATTTGTAAGATCTTAATTTTTACATTCAAGTTGAAGATGTCATCAACACTTAAACTCACCTTAAACTGAAAAGCTGACCCATTCTTCGTTTTAACCTGAACGAAATTTCGGTGCTACTATGCCGTCCATTTTCTACTATAGTATGATATCTAGTATTCATTTTCTACTAGGGTATATTTACCAACTGTTTGAAGTATGAAATATGTGATGGTTAAAGGTTAGTTGTTAGAGTTAGGAGTTAGGGTTAGAGGTTAGGGTTAAAGGCAGTGAACAGTGAACTGGTTATGTATTAAAAATCATTAACAATTTTTTATACGAAAAAAAAATTAAAAAATCATCTAATAATGATGTTAATGTTTGTAAACTGATCTGATGTCATTTAAAAAATAACAGTAAACAGGTCATCGTTTTTCCCAGAGCATTTTCCAGCAATAATAAGTGCATCGTCATTTACGGTAGGTAGCAAATACCTCAGTAGATATCGTACCTAGTAGCACCAAAATGTCCATGTCCAATCGGTCAGCTTAAATATTTGTAATATCCAATGAAGTAATACAAATTACAAAGCTGATTTGTAACAACGCAACGCAATCGTTCGTCATTTGAAGCAATTATATATATATATATATATATATATATATATATATATATATATATATATATATATATATATATATATATATATATATATATATATATATATATATATATATATATATATATATATTTGCCCTTTTGTGGTTTTACGGAAACAACATTTATATAATAACCACTTGCCTCAAAAGAGAATGGCAGGTTGTATGCTTAAACGGAAGCTAACAACAACAAAAAAAAATGAAAGGAGTGTCGTAACCCATTTTCAAACTGGCAGTGAAAGCAACTAACTGTACGTCTCTTAATTTTACGCCGATTTTTTCTTCTTTTTTTTATCTCCTTTCATTTCTTTTTTTTTTTTTTTTACCAATTACCGGTTTTTGAGGAAACACATCTTGCAGTAGTAGTAGTACACGTCACGATGAAAACTTTTTCCTTTGCTGTTTCTCTCTTTCTCTCCCTACTTCTCTATCCAACTCACTTACATCGGACTAAGCCGCCCCCCCCGCTCCCTTTGTCTCTACCCACCACCATTTTCTTCCCGCCTTTCTTCATTCGTTTACAACTCATATCTAATGACAAAAACGTAAAGTTATTTTATTTTACAACTTTCTTTTTCTTTGTTTTTTTTGCTGTTCTTGTTCTAAGCAAGACGAAATGAGTAACTTGAATTGAAATGTTTAACTCCCAAGTTTTAAAGGTCTGCACGCTCACGCGAACACATAAGCAGGCTCACACACCTCATACACACATGCACACAAACACACACACACACACACACACACACACACACATATATATATATATATATATATATATATATATATATATATATATATATATATATATGCACACATATATGTGCAAAAGTAAGTGAACCCTAAGATAATATTAAAAAAAATTTTTTTTCCAGATAATCAATAAATGTTAATTAAGCTATATATTCATTAAGAAAAGCCTTTATTAAATCGATTACAACCACTTTTAAAGATTTTTATCGAGATGGAATAAAAATATTAAATATTAAGAAAAAAATTAATTATTAAGATGTGCAAAAGTAAGTGAACCCTTACACCCTTGTGCAAATTAATTAAAACAAAAGGGATAATTCCGTTATTATTTCCTTTCTTCGTATTTTTCCAATGAAACATGACCCAGTGCACATGTTAGTACTTCGTATGTCCATTCCACGAAGTCGTTCCTTGCAGATTGACCACAGATTCTCGATTGGATTTAAATCAGGAGAGTTTCCAGGCCAGTCTATAGTACTTTGATTTGCCCACTAGTAAGGCTTGCAGCATTATAATTTTCGTACGCTTACTTTGAGTAACGTCCATCGCAGACAATAGCCGTAGGACAACTAAACGACAGTCAAGTCAATAGTATCTGGGAGTGATAAAAATCTGATGCAATCTCTGATGACGCAATATTTTTCAAGGCTAAACAAATTACATCATACACCCCGAAAATAGATTCATATTACTGCACACCTCTGCAAATGACCTAATCTGAGAAAAAAATAGAAATTGATTACACCCTGTCACTCCAGTGAGTCTAAAACTGACTATATGTTGAAAGAAAAGGAACTAAAGCTGTTGTTTCAATTAATTTGCACAAGGGTGTACATTTACACTTCTTGTTTTTGTTTTACATAGTAGCCGGGGCAAATAATTTTTTTGTTCGCATGTAAAAATCAAAATGACACGTGTTCATTTTTTTTTTTTTTTTGTAAGCTGTGTATATGGCAGTCAAACAATATAACTCATTGCAAAAGTGTACAGTCAGAGACTAAATTTAAAACAATATACGCTTTCAAGGAGGCGGCCTGTTTCACCTAGAATCAGGTCGGGGTTGCTGTTGGAGCCGATATGATGCGAAACCCGAAATCGGCGATGAGAACAGTGCATCATTGAAGACCACCCTTGATGCATCTAAAATGTATGACTTAACTATATGCAAAGATCAAAAGAACTTCCTGAAGCTTTCACAAATCGTATAGTTGAAACCTATAATGATAGTGAAGGCTAAGAAATTGTTTTTATTCATACGTTCTCCAATGTCGACAGTATGTAATAAATTTGGGTATGTAATCCTGACAGTGTTATACGTTATTGATATTTGGAAAAACGTTCATGAAAATATGTTTCGAAAATAATATCCGATAATAGGTTATCGGATATTATTTATTTATTACATAGTCTCGCCATGGAGAACGTATGATAAAAGACATTCTTTAATTTATTTTCTATCCATGCTGAAGAATTTCCATCTCAAAACGCGGACACTTAAAAGCGGAGAATATAAAAAATGTTTTTTTTTTTAAATGTCACTCATTTTCTTTCTCTTTTTACTTTCGAGTAACGCCAGCTTGGGGGAAATAATATAAGATTTAATTATGTTAAACACACACAATTGCATACAGACACAACACATTTTCGTTTTCCATCTGATGAAGCCATATAGGCGAAATGCATTATAGGATATTATTTTCAAAACATACTTTCAAATGTCAATAACTTCTAACACTCGGGATTGCATAACCAAATTTATTACCTAAGCCATTATGAAACAACACAATATTCCTATTAGTTTAAAAAATATCTTTTTAAATAATAAAATAAAGAGATATTTTATCCATTGCATTTCTGCTTTCCTTTTTTTTTCTTTTCTTTTTTTTTTTGTTTGTTTTGACTATATGGCATTTATTCTCTATGTATTTAAAAAAAAAAAACTATTTGATCGCATGGAATATTTAATATCTGTCTATATTTCTGATATGAGGTATTATGTACACTATTTACATTGTTCGGACTACCATCCTCATCTTTGTTGCCATATTTATCACAACGTTTCGGCCGTTGTACGCTCCGGCCTTCTTTAGGTGGTTGGAATGTCGAACTGAACCCTTTATTTCGCTCGCTGGGTTAGACTGTTCTAGTTCCACGTGCCATGTCTAATGGATGTCAGTTATCAGTTATCTCCTATTATTTCCCCTCTCCAAGTTCTCCACCGACTTAACCAGGGATTGAACTCACACTTTTTGGGTCCTGGATCTAACTAACGCCTTTATCCACTGTGCCATGTGTCCTTGACATCTATCAGACATGGCACATGGAACTAGAACAGTCTTCACATACATCACCCCTCGGCTTTGATAGAGCCCAAAAGCGTCTCCGAGCTCTTGTCGGTGGCGAATTATTCTCTACCCTTCTACCTCTCTACCACAGCGGGATGTGGCAAGCCTCAAGCTGCCCTGTCGATACTTCCATAAAAAGTGCTCGGACGAATTACATTTCCTGGTTTCGCCAATTCAAACATCCTCGGCAAGGACACGCCAGGCCACTTACATAGTAGCAAACCATCCACATTCCCTTCACCCATGGTGAAAAGTAAGTTCCACTCGAACAGCTTCTTCCTACCAACCACTGCCCAGTGGAACAGACTCCCAAGTGGATGTTTCTCCGATCACTACACACTTGACCTGTTCAAGTCAACTGCTTCTTCCCCTCCTATCCGTATAAACTACCCCTTAACGTAGCCCTTTACTTTGATTGGCCCTGTGGCTTTGTATAGTGTGAAACGTACTGTAAAAAAAAGTTCATATCAGAAAGTTCTCGTGTTGAACGTCTAACTCCTTATGTATCGCGTTAATATAACTCGTTAATATATGAGCACGTGGCCGCGTGGTTAGAACGTTTGCATTCTGACTATGAGACCCGGGTTTGAATCTCACCATGGTCGATTTGTCATGGTGCGGCCTGAAAACCATACCTTGTGAGTGAAATTGGAAGTCACGAGTCATGCTGGCCTTGTTCAGATTGCTGATCACTCTAGATGACATGCTCTGTAACTAAGGTCTGCTCTGTGGGTGTTGAATAGTAAGCGTCTGCAATAGGGATTGGCTAGCAGCCCTAGTGGGTGTCCTGATGGACACCTAAAAATTGGATGATAATGTAAATATTATACACATTGGCAAGGAGGTGCCCCCTAGATTTTGAAGCCCTAGGTTTCAGCCTGATAAGCTTATAGGTAAAACCGGCACTGAGTAATTCCTTTGAGCATTCGGGTGCATTCCAATTTAGGAAGTAAGAAATTCCATCCCTTACTTCCTTTATCATGATCGAACCAATCGTAGAGGAGATGAGCGAAGACGATGCACTCAGTCGCCGCAACCCAGATGTTTTTTGCCCCACGAAACAGCGTCGGAGTGTCCATCCTGGTCTATTCTTTGATATTGTCCATTCAGCCTTTGGGACTGCCTCCCCCTACATCTACCCGCTTTCAAGGTATCTTGAAGGACCGTCTTGGGTAGAGTATTGTGGCATATGACTTGTCCACACCACAAAAGCTTTCTCCTCTTTACTGTTGCCAAGAGGGGATCCCGAGGACCTGCCAGTTATGTCACTTGGCCCTGTAATTTTCGCCTACGACCAGACAGTAAGTTATCTTTTATCATGTTTTTTTTTTAAATTTTGTAGCTTAACTTTTATCTCGTTCACTTACTTGTTTATTCATTATATTTATTTTACCCATTTAAAAATATCCTTTCTTTCTCAATAACTAAATAAGTTGTTTGTTAACTCGTACAAGCGTTTTCTAACCTCCATTGATATTGCAGATATGAAAACCTCTAAGGGAGTGTGAGTAAAAATAAAATATTAAATGTAGACATACAAAAACAAACCCGGATTCAAGACCACAGATGTTTTCAGCTTTCTCTTTTGTTTGTTTCTTTATTATTATTATTATTATTATTATTATTATTATTATTATTATTATTATTATTATTAATAGTAATAATAATTTATTTATTTCCGGAGCTAAATGCCCACTGTCTTCCTACGCACATTCTTTGTTTGATTTTAAAGTGTGAATACGGAGCTCTTAGTTAAAAACATAATTTTCGGCAATGTTTAACCTATGTACCCGAAAAAAATCCAAGGCCTCCAACTCCAGCACTTATTAGTTAATCCCGTTTCTAGCCTTTTTTGTAACATATAATTTTAAATAAAAATTTCAATCGTTGCTAATCTATATAAATAAATGCGAATGTCAGTGTGTCACGCTTTTTCAACTTTACTCCCAGAGGCCGTAGCCCAACATATCATATACCATTTTGGCAATCAGGCCGACTCCTTGAGCAAATTAAAAACATTCCCAAATTTTCACTACTGCGATTGTTTTCGGCGGTTTATTTTACGTGATATCTTGCGACAATTTTTTTTTTTTTTTTTTTTTGTACAACAATTTTTATAACTTGGAAATAAATTTGGGACTAATTGAAATTAATTGTGAAATCCAGCAAAAGTCACCTATGAAATAAAAATAATTGTTTTTACGGTAAGTAAGGACCTACGCACATCACATTCTCTCTAAGTGGCGGCAGATGAATTATCGTTGAACTTTTAAAAGGTTAAGTTTAAATATTAATGCAATACTTAAACACAGCGATCAATTTTGAGTTCTATAGTTTATCGTTGCCAAAGACAGAGCAGTCAGTTTGTTTACTGGATCTAATCATACCATTAGCCATAAAGGAGTATAACAATAATGGTATCGCAAGTCTGCCAGGAACCGGCTCTACAAAAGCAGGTAATCTTTAGGAACCTATTCTGTTTATTTTCTTTGCAATCTGAGAATGAAAACAAATCACTTTATAGAATAAAAAAGAATTAAATAATTTTGATAATTTAATAGAAAACATTTATTTGTTAAGATATTTCCAGATTGAAATTCTGTTCTCACCATATTTCTGTTCAGAAGTATGATACTTTTTGACACTAGTGTATATATATATATATTTTTTAAATTTTCATGAAGCGTGCTTAGAGAATCTGCAGATAGATTATCTATTGTCAACCCCAAGTTATGAAGAATTCTTAAATGAAGAATGGACACTAAGTACTTTGACTAAAGCAATCGCCAAAAGTGTTCTTAGGAAATTTTTACAAATATGTCCATCGTAGAAAAAAATTAGATAGACTTACATTCTTCAGTCATGCTGTCAACATGTCAACCCCTTAAATAAACAGCTACCTCCGTGTTAAAAATGTATTTTTGCGATATTTTAAACAAAAAGTAAGTAATATTTGTTTCAAATCAGATTAATTAAACTTTAAATCAGCTAATATTCCTCAAATAAAATTTAAGAAAAACATATTTTATTTTTGGAAGATTTTTTAATAAAGAGGGTTACATTGTGAAGAAAGGTGGCTAAAAAATGGCTCTAAAATTCAGCGATTTTAGCAATTTCATAACGAAAACTTCTTCCGGTCAATTTAAATTAGCTTGAAATTAAAACTAAAATAAAAGCTACTAGCTTGAAATTAAAACTAAAATAAAAGCTTCAAGAAAGATTTTTCATTTTATTAAATTTATTTTAAACCTTAGGTATCACGTTCTGTGGAGGTTACGTTATATATAAATAGAAATGCCGCACATGATAAAAGCTTGTGTGTCATGCACGAGACCATTTTAGAAATGAAAAATCCCTATTTTAAAACGAAAACAGATTTTTCCTCTTCGTTTTTCTTCTTTTTTTTTCTTTTTCTTGCTTTTCTATTATTCGAAATAGAACAGCGAGGAATTTTATTTAAAGAATTCTAAATCTTATGTAAAAACTAGTTCACCATGCCGCCCCAAAATTTTTTTTTTTTTTTTAAGCAGTTCAACCTAAGAACGGCAGGAGTGCCCCTAGTACGCAAGGGGCTACAGAGAGTGTAAGTAAGGGAAAAGACTGGTTATAGGGGGTAAGGAAAAGATAAAAAGAACAGAGGAGGATAAAAAGAAAAACGGGAATCAAGGCAACAGAAGATGTCGATTGACATTAAATTTAAATTTTTGAAGATTATAGTTATCAGGGAAGTAAGTAAGAGGAAGGGAGTTGCACTGTCGGGAAGTGCGAGAGAAGAAGCTGTTGGGGTACAAGAGGCGGTTACATTTAACTGTTTCGACAGTAAAAGGGTGGGATTGAGATGGCAACCTAGCAGCACGCTTAAATTTATGCAATCGGGACACCAGTGAAAATAGCTAGTCAGAGCAGGTGCCACGAAATATTTATAGAAAAGACTGAGGGAAGCCACATTAAGTCGGTGAGAAAGTGACTGGAGTCGAGATGCGAAGTCAGGACCGATCATAATGCATATCCGCCTTTGGATTTTGTCGAGAACCTCGAGATGAACAGCGGGGGCATCAGACCATATATGGCAACAGTATTCCATGCATGGACGAATGATAGATTTGTAATTGTGAAGGATGAACTCGGACGAGAAAAAACTTTCTGGCGCGACACAGTGAACCCACTTTCCTTGCGGTAGGTGCAACAATTGATTCAATGTAGTTGTTCCACCTCAGGTCAGTGGAGAACGTGAGACCAAGAAGGCGCGGTGAGGCGCTCTTGTGGAATTGATAGGAGGCAGGGACGTTTCTCTATGGTGAGTAAATGACAGCAGTTTCGTTTTGGGTGTATTAAAATTTATAAGCCATTTCCTGCCCCAATCACAGATTGGAGGTCATTTTCAAGTATTATTTCGATCAATTTGGCTAATTGTATTATTATTATTATTATTATTATTATTATTATTATTATTATTATTATTATTATTATCATCATCATCATCATCATCATCATTCTTCTTCTTCTTCTTCTTCTTCTTCTTCTTCTTCTGTGTCCCTTCAATATGGCACAGCCTCCTATCCTTTGTATTTCCACATCCCTGTTCTACCATCTATTTTTTAAAAAAATCAATTCACCCCAAGTAATGCCACTAAGACGAAGCAGGTTACTGGGAGTGAAAGAGAATGAAGAGACTTTAGAAGGAATCGGAAACCCACTCCTAAACAGAAAACAAGGGATAAACCTCTACTCCTGTTCAAAAGGTCGGAGAAGAACGTGAACCAGTCGATAGACAAACCTTACACAAACACATTAGGTAGGTTACTCACTGTTTCCTTTTGCCCTTCTTACCTTCAATACGACTTGTGACTGTTAATTTCTCGAAGCCCTCTTTCCTCACCATGTGTCCCAGAAATGTCAACTGTCTCTTTCTAATACTAAGCGTCCCTTTTTACATTGCTCGGACTTTGTTGCCATATTTATCACAACGTTTCGGCCGTTGTACGCTCCGGCCTTCTTCAGTTGGTTGGAATGTCGAACTGAACCCTTTATTTCGCTCACTGGAGTAGACTATTCTAGTTCCACGTGCCATGTCTAATGGATGTCAGTTATCTCCTGTTAATTCCCCTCTCCAAGTTCTCCACCGCCTTAACCAGGTATTGATTCTCACACTCTTTGGGTCCTGTCACTGGATCTAACTAACGCCTTTATCCACTGTGCCACGTGTCCTTGAGGACATGAATTTCTGGGTATTATAAACCTAATGTCTTCATCAACCATTTTTTACCAGAGCTCATATTGCATTTTTTTGCTGTTATTATTGCTTTTCTCTGGTACTCTTTATTACTGGTTTCCACATTGTATTCAGTACTCAGAGAGTGGCACACACAGCCTTGGCAACTAACAATCGGCCTGAGAGGAATACCTTTTTTGTGAATCTCAGGGAGTCCGTATATGTGAGGTAGCTTCGTGTAATGCTGTGACAACAGCCTATGCATCTTAGATGTGAAGTAATCCTTGTTCTTGAGTAGTATCTGTGACAGTGTGCGTTCCGTTTTCATTGTAGGATCCTTTTTTACTTTGCTGTAGCTACCATTTCTAATGAGGTCTTCCAGCTTTCCTGTATAATCTGATTTTTGTTAGTTGACATGGCTCTGTGTGCCACCCTCTGAGTCGCTTCCTTGTAGATATAATTGACCCATTGATCGGAAAGTCACCTTCATATGTCCGAAACTCCGCCCACTTCGTGGAAATAATCAAAGCTGCCCCCATCCTATCCAACCAGCTGGTGAGCTTGGACGTGGTGAGTTTGTTCACCAAGGTACCCACGGAGGAGGCAATCTCAGTAGTCAGAGACAGATTGGCCTCTGACTCATCTCTAGGAGAACGGACCAGTATTTCAATAGATAATCTGATGGAGATGTTGACTTTCTGTACACAAACAACACCCTTCGAAATGGGATCACACATATATCAACAGGATGAGGGCAAAAGTCATAAATGGTGACCCAGAGACATTAGATATAGAATTGGTCAGTATAAGCAGTACCCTGCAATGTAACAACTACCCTAGGTACATGGCAGCAGCCCCAATAAACTGGGATAG
This sequence comes from Acanthosepion esculentum, assembly GCA_964036315.1. NCBI lineage: Eukaryota > Metazoa > Mollusca > Cephalopoda > Sepiida > Sepiidae > Acanthosepion > Acanthosepion esculentum. Next base: position 58,022,467 of record OZ038499.1, read on the forward strand.
GCGGGTACAAGAGGAGGACAACAACACTCAGAAAACAGTCTGCCTGACTTATGTGAAGGGATTATCGGAGAAAATACAAAGGATCTGCGGTCCATATAACACCAGGACAACCTTCAAAAGCTGGGCTACACTTCGCAGATTCCTCTCAAGACTAAGACCTTCTCCCATAGAGGAGAACATGACTAAATGCTGTGGGTACTTCATCCCGTGCAGCTGCGGAAAGAAATATAAAGGAGAGACATGCCGCCCCCTAAGGTAAGGCTTCAAGGACACCAAAAAGCTGTAACACGAGGGGACGTGGAAAAATCAGGCGTGGCTGACCACATATGGAGAGAAAAGGGAAATCCCCACCCACTGTGGGATCAGGTTGAAATCATAAACAAAGAACATCATTGAAAAATTCGTAAACTTAAGGAATCAGCAGATATGCTAGTCTACAAAAATCTCCTGAGCCGACCTAGCATAGAAATGAATACATATAGGAACCAGTAATAAGGCGTCCCAGAGAAAAGCAATAATAACAACAAAAAATTGCAATATGAGCTCTGGTAAAAAACATGCAATGATAACAGCAAAAATTGCAATATGAGTACTGGTAAATAATGTTTGATGAAGACATTAGGTTTATAATACCCAGAAATTCATACACATGTCCTCAAGGACACATGGCACAGTGGATAAAGGCGTTAGTTAGATCCAGTGACAGGACCCAAAGAGTGTGAGTTCAATTTGGAGAACTTGGAGAGGGGAATTAACAGGAGATAACCGACAACCATTAGACATGGCACGTGGAACTAGAACAGTCTACCCCAGCGAGCGAAATAAAGGGTTCAGTTCGACATTCCAACCACCTGAAGAAGGGCGGAGCATACAACGGCCGAAACGTAGTGATGAATATGATAGCAAAAATGAGGATGATAGTCCGAGCAATGTAAATAGTGTACATAATACCTCATCTCAGAAATATAGAGAAATACTAAGCGTCCTTTTTGTTTCCATTTTCCTTAAAACTTCCTCCTTGCTCAGATGTTTCCTCCATTCTTAGAATTCTTCTACAGAGCGATATCTGTTACCTCAAGTTTTTTCTACATCTATGAGGAAATTGTCCAGCATTCATTTCCATATAGGAGGAATGATATTACATCGCAGTTCAGCACTCGTTTCTTTATTTCTAACGAAATTTTCCTTTTTCTTAATACTTTGCTTAGTTTTTGGAAGACTTCTTTAGGTATCTCAACTCGCCTGTCGATTATCTGTATCGCATTTACCGTCATCTTTTATAATATTTCCCAGATTGTTAAATGACAGTACTTGTTTGATTCGGACGTCTTGAAATCGTATCTTGCCTCTTGAAATATCTCTCTTGCTAATATTCTGTCTTCTTGAAATTGGCAGTTACTCTTTTCGTTCTGCTTTCCTTTACTATCATGTCTAGAAGCCCCTGCTGTTCATTTGTGTATCGTATATTGCTAAGATTGTGTCCACCAGACAGCGAACGAGAACTTGATAGTTTTTTGTTTATTTTTACACAGATATCGTTTTACGTGGCGATGTTTGAGCCGCCATTGTTCTATCTTTATTGTATTTGAACTACCAGTGTCCAGTCGATCTTGCTGTGTTCGAATTTAAAACGCGCACTGAAGCTGCAACGTCAGTTAATTTAAAAGTTGCGAACCCCCACCATGCAGATTCTTGAAGGACTTTCTGTAACCCAAGAAAGAAAGGCGAGGTTGTACTTCCTTTTTCTTTTACTACCTCTTTAAATTATAATTCTCGCAAAACGGCGGCTCCTCTTACTCATCTATAGTTTTTTAGTCTGAGGGGAGATATTGAAAATCGCTACAGCACTAACAGAAGGATAGTCACAGTCAATCCCAAATGCCTGAGGCTGTCCCAATAGGGAAATGCCCAGAGAACTGAGACATATCTGCTATTAATACCATATATGATTTAGAGACTCCTGCTTTAAACACAGCTTGGGGCTATATTCGATTCGAGTGGGCGTATGGGTAAATACCCACATAAATTGCTTTTTTATGTAGATGTAGTACACAAAGAACTATTTGAACTGTTAGGTAAGCTTGATTTATTTGGGATGGATATTAGAATAATCCAGAACTTATACTGGGAGCGAACCACCTGTATACGGATAGAAAATGAATTCAGTAAATACGCAAAAATAGAAAGGGGTGTACGATAAGGTTGTGCCTGTCCTGCTATTTATCCATAGCTGGAGGGAGGATAGATTGAATCATACCTTTCCCAACGGTATTAGCACATAGGTTAACGTAACGAACCCGATTGAAATTCGAACTCGGCATTATCCGAGCCGCTATTTATTACTCCACTGTGCCTCCGTATTTTGTAAAATAAATTTCTAAAATAAAATACATTTCTTAGAAATAAGAATTATCTCGGATGAACTATTTTTGTACTCGAAAAGCAAATAAAAAAAATTTGAATATAATTGTACTGTTGCAGGGACTACTCCTAAGGGATGTAATGCTACTACTCTAAATGAACCTGACTCCAAGAAAGAATATTCATAAATTAAAAATATATATGGAAAAAATAGGATACCAAGCGAAGAAAAAGTTCGCAAGAGATGACAGTATTTTTTAAGTATTTCACCCCAAAGAAGGCGGGAGTGCTACTAGCACGCAGGCGGTTACAGAGAGTGAAAGTAAGCAAAAAGATATGGGTATCGGGGAAATTGCAGAAAGGTTAACGAAAGAATAACGGTGATCAAAGCATTAAAATATAATGATTGACGTTTGATTTTAATTTTTGAAGATTGCAGTTATCAGGGAAGCACGTAAGCGGAAGGGAGTTCCACTGTCGGGAAGTGCGAGAGTAGAAGCTGTTGGAGTAGAAGTGGCGGTTACATTTAACTGTTTCACGCTTAAAATCATATAGTCGGGGCATCAGGGAAAATAACTAGTCAGAGCAGTTGCCATGAAAATATTTGTAAAAAAGACAAAGGAAAGCCACGTGTGTGAGAAAGTGACTGGAATCGAGATGCGAAGTCAAAACCGACTACATTGCATATCCGTCTTTGAATTTTGTCGAGGATCTCGAGATGAATAGCAGGGGCACTAGACCATATATGGGAACATTATTCAATACATGGACGAATGTTAGAGTTGTAGATGTGTAACATGGACTCAGATGAGAAAAACCGTCTGACACGACACAGAGAACCAACTTTACTTTCGGTAGATGCAGTTATTGATTCAATGTAGTTGTTCCGCCTCAAGTCATTGGAAAACGCAAGGCTAATTGTGCTAGACTTGAATTACAGAGACCCTGCGAAATGGCCTTAATTTTACAGTGACGATTTTTGACAGCTTATAGCGCAACATGGGCCAGAGCAAGCATTTTTACATAAGTTACCAAAAGACTAAAATCCACAGATATACAAGACAACTAAAAAAGACCTTGCCGTTTTTGATTGATTAGACAGAAAGGATATACAACAAATTTGACGAAGCGTTAGTCCTCAAAGTAATCTCCACCGGCATCAAGAAACTGTGTCCAACGTGCCTCCAGTTGCGCATTCCGCTGGCGGTAAAAATCAGATGTCTTGGACGCAAAGAAACCTGTGAATGTCTCCAGCGCTCTGCCTCATTTACGAAGGATACCCCACGAAGGTGGTTGTCCAGGTAATAGAAGAGGTGTTAATCTGTTGACGCAAGGCCCGGGGAGTAAGGTGGATGGCACAGTGTCTCCCAGCCAAGTCACCGTATCGTATCCCTGGTCACTCGCGCCACACGAGACCTCGTATTGTCATGAAGGAACAGTACACCGTTGCGATTAACAACAGCTGGCTCTTTCTGTTTCAGTGCCTCTTGCACACGTTCCAAATGTTGCGAGTACAGGTCCGCAATGATGGTTTGGCCTGTTGGTCGCAACTTATAGTGCATCATTTGTCATTTAGTACACCAGATAAGAGCATGACCTTGCGTGGGGGGAGAGGGGGTCTTTGCACGCCTGAGAGTGTCATACAGGACCCACTTTTTGTCAGTGGTAAGCACTTGATCAGAAATGTGTACTTTGTGGTGCCGAGAAATCAACGAGAAACAGGCTGTCACTTGTTGGCTTCTAACAATGTGTGGGGTACCCACTTTCTCAACTTGTACGCCTTCCATATGCGGTGGATGTGAAGTCTGACTTTCATCAGAAACCTGGAAGTCTTCGCCATCTCCCCACACGTTTTCTTTCTTTTGTCTACTGAAAGCAATAGCGTGTCTGATATATCTTTTCCGTCTATCCTCACAGTCAAAACAGAATAGTTCATTTTTATCGAAAGGTTAAGAAGAATAGTAATAACTGTCATCCAGCAACTGTCGGCAACAAATATAAAATAATTATCCGAACATGGAAGGTTACGACACTGTATTAATGTGTTAGGTTAAAAAGTATAAACGACTGACCATCATCGTTCTGGAGGTATATGGAACGAAAAATAAAAATAATGCGGCTTTTTAGCGATACAGAATCACATAAGTCAGAGAGAAAAGTAATTACAGATCTGTCGGAAAAAAAAGTAATAACGAAAACAGTAGTAGTTGCCTTTAACTATTTTAACAGTAAAAAAGTGGGACCTAGACTACAATCTAGTAGAACGCTTAAATATATATTGGCTGGGCATAACGTACGTGCTAACTAAGGAACAAGCAGAATTATTCTTTAACACATGGCTTTGAAAGAACTTTGTTGACTCATTACGTTATACAACCAAACGCTTCATGTTCTAACTGCATGCTCACTCTCTTGTCGTGCGTTGGTGGTCGCTAGCATCTTGGGGATAAAAATACCCGTAACGTCATAACCTCTTCATTGATGCTGGACAATCCCATAATTCACCATTTTTCCCTGTCACAAGGCACACTCCCAGATATATGTAAGTTTCATATATACTGACTAACTTGAAATTTAACTGCGAGTTTTAGACCAAAAACGCAACTTGTTTATAAAAATGCTGAAAACCTGTTACATGATAATTTATTATAACAGTTAAAACTTTGCTTTCTTTCTGCTTTGGTTGTAAATTTGTTTTAAATTTAAAAAGTTGTTGTACAGGCCTATATATAAAATGATGCAACTTCATTGCGTTTTGATTTTAAATAAAAATAATTTTTTTTTTTAAGCTTATCACCCCAAGGAAGGCTGGAAGCCACTAGCACGCAAGGGGTTACAGAAGGTTTGGAGGGAGAGAAGATAGGAGTGGTAAAGGAGAGGATGTGAAGAAAGATAGTGGATCGATCAAAGCAAGGGAGTTACAGAAGATTTGGAGCGAGAGCCGATAGGAATGAAAGATGAAAGCATGTGGAGAAGGGAAGTGGATAGATCAAGGCAACTTGAAATGTCGATTGACGTTACACTTAAATAGTTGGTGATTGTATTTGTCAGGGAAACAGGAATAAAGAAGGGAGTTCCACAGGCGAGATGTGCGAGACATGAAGCTATTGGTGTAGAAGAGGCGTCTACATCTAACAGTTTCAACGGTGAAGGGGTGGGAACGGGATGCCAGCCTCGTAGGACGTTTAAATTCATGAGGCCTAGGAACCAGCGAAAGCAGCTCCTAGGAGCATTTATCGTGAAAGTATTTGTAAAAAAGACAGAGCGAGGCAACGTCGCGTCTGTGAGAGAGCGACTGCAGACGAGATAACAGATCAGGGCCAATTACATTGCATATCCGTCTCTGGATCTTATCAAGAACCCTGAGGCAAACAGCAGGGGCTCCAGACCATATATGGCAGCAATACTCCATGCAAGGGCCTCCGTTAAAAGGTATTGCTGTTTTGATATTAAATAAAATATAATGTTCTTTCTTCGTTAAGATGTGTTTTTATGTATAATAGCGATACATACTTTTTTTAAATAAAGAATAATATGTCTTCTTTAAAAATATTTCTTCATCTGTCTTGATTTTAAATAATGTACCTACTTTAACTTTTTTTTCTAAGCTTCTCCTGTCGTGGGATCGAGGGTGTTGGAGAAAAGTTCAAATTTGCTTATTTCCCTGTATGTTTGTAAGCTGGCTCTCCAGCCCCACTAGTATGGACGAAGAGAGTGGCTAGAAATGAAGAAAAATAAAACCTACCAAAAGACGGATGGCTCCAAACGTCCACGATCAGTTAACCCGAGGTGGTGTCTCGATAAAATCACCCTGGAGAATATAATGGGAAACCAGTCCAGTAACCATCCCAAGAATAAACAATGCACAAATATGAAATAACGGTGTGAAGGGGGTCAAGCTCCCGTGGAATTGATTCCTCGTCAGGTAAGATTCGACACATGCGACAGGTGTCGCCTAACCGTCATCCAGCAACTGTCAGCAACAATTATAAAATAATTATCCGAACATGGAAGGTTAGGACACTGTATTATTGTGTTAAGTTAAAATGTATAAACGGCTGACCATCATCGTTCTGGGGGTATATGGAACGAAAAATAAAAATAATGCGGCTTTTTAGCGATACAGAATCACATAAGTCAGAGAGAAAAAAAGTGGGGATCTGTCGGAATAATATTATATAAATACGAGAAAGGTTGTTTCTAATAAAATTGGAAAGGATGACATTCGATATTGCTGTTGTAACCTAGGGAAGGTTACTGAATAGAATAATCACACGAAGATTGATAATGAGCGATAATACTTAGGACACGAACAACACATAAGATTCGCCAGCGGCGCGTAGAAGTAGTCAACTGCTGGAAGTGAGTCAAGTTTATTCCACAAAGAATCTTCAACTGCAGACCAACATACAGTATTTACTACTGTATTTATGTGAATGGGAACATACCCATTATCGTCCGTAGGTATGCTACAACAACTACAAAGATGGAATGACTAAGAGAAAACTACAACAGACTAAAACGTGAAAGGAGACATAATATTAACATCTGAAGTTAGATCAACGATGGGCAGGATAAAGAGGAAAAAAGTAGCAGGACCAGACGATATTGGAATAGAGATACTGACAATCTTAGACGGCTTGGAGAATAAGTTTATTGAAGTGATAAATAAAATATATGACAGCGGCTCTACCAAAGAAAACATGATGCAAATGTTTTGTGATATCAATGAACACTCGTTGTCACTTTCGTAATGCTCGTTGCAATCGCAGATACAATTTATAGTAGCACCGATGAACAATACGGGTATCAGACAGCTTCAAATAACACTAGTAACTAATACTACTTGCACAATAATACTCACTCGAAAAGTAACCACCGGATAGTGATCCGAATAGTAATCCGTATAGTAATCCGAATGGAGAAATAGTGTAGTGAATAGCGACCGTATAGTAATAGAGGATAGAATAGAAATGGTGATCCGTATAGTAATAGAGGGTAGAGCAGAAAAAGTGACCGTTTAGACGTCACACTAATTCCCATATATACATTTGCTTTACTATCACGTGATCTACTTATTCGAAATGGAATCACCTGTGTTTGCTCACTGCTGATCTGTGTTCAAACGCCAATGTCGGCAGCGATACTTTATTCCTATATAACAAAATTAATATAATCTCCATCGGACAATCAGCTTGTAGAGCCACATAATGAAACTAATCATTATAATTCTAATGTATAGGGGTCGCAGTATATTTTTTTAAGCATTTCACCCCAAGCAAGACTGGAGTACCACTAGCATGCAGGGGGTTACAGAGAGTAAATGTGAGGGAAAATACTGAGTATAGAGGGGATTGGGGAAAGGATAAAAGAAGAACAACGATCAAGGCAACAGAAGATAGCGATTGACGTTGCATTTAAATTTTTGAAGATTGTAGTTATCAGAGAAGCACGTAAGAGGAAGGGAGTTCCACTGTCGGGAAGCCCGAGAAAAGAAACTGCTTGAGTAGAAGTGGTAGTTGCCTTTAACTATTTTAACAGTAAAAGAGTGGGACCTAGATTCCAATCTAGTAGAACGCTTAAATTCATGTAGTCGAGGCATCAAGGAAAATAGTTCAGCAGAACATTTGCCATAAAAAATATTTGCAGAAAAGACAGAGGGAAGACACTTCACGTCTATGAGAAAGTGACTTAAGTTGAGATGCCAAGTCAGGACCCATTACATTGCAGATCCTACTTTGGATTTTGTTGAGAAGTTCGAGATGAACAGCAGGGGAACCACACCAGATATAGCAACAATATTCAATGCATGGACGAATGATAGATTTGTAGATGTGGAAGATGGACTCTGACAAGAAAAAACTTCTGGCACAACACAGTGAACCGACTTTCCTTTCAGAAGATGTATTCAATGTAATTGTTCCACCTCAAGTCATTGGAAAACGTAAGGCCAAGAAGGCACAGTGAGACATTCTCATGGAGTCGAGCATCAACCATGCTGAAGGGGGCAGGGAAGTTTCTCTGTGGCGGTTAAATGAGAGCAGTTTAGTTTTGCAGGCATTTTAACTGGAAACAGAACAAGAACCGTATAGCTTTATTAAAAACACTGCAACAAGGAATGAATTTTCCCAATCTTGATCCTATCAGGGCGAACAATACAAATGCAGCAATATCTTCGGCTATATTGCATAGATTACCCGTAGCGTGCAGAGGGCGTGGCGGTTGGGGTGATCCATATCGGGGGGGACACCAAATCAAAGAGTGAAATATAAGTTTTGTTTATATTTTCAGATCGTGACATCTATCAGAGAGATGAAATTTAAATTTTTATTATTGCATTCTTCCAAAATGTTAACACATCAGCAGTAGCCATTAACGTCAACAACTGAGCACAAATAGTTATTAATTAAAAAATTAGTAATTAATGTATATTATCTATAACTACATGTACAAGAATGTCGTTTTTGATAAAAGTTTAAAAATAACCATAAATACATAAAAAATACGTATATTGTCGAAAATTTCTTTTCCCACAATATAGCTATTTGTGCTATGTTATAATGCTTATTACCTAAACTAGGAATCAGCAACCTTCTGCTAATTATATGCCGACTTAAGATTTTTAAACTTGAATTTCATATTGTACACCGTACAGTAGTTTGTTTTAATTCCTAACTAATTATTAACAGATCGCGACATCTCTCAGAGAAATGAAATTTAAACTTTTATTATTGCATTATTCCAAAATTTTAACACATCAGCAGATAGCCATTAACGTCAACAACCTAGCACAAATAATTATTAATTAAAATGTCATAAGGTAATAAAATAAAAATTTCTTTTCCCACAATATAGCTATTTGTGCTTTGTTATAATGCTTATTACCTAAACCAGGGTCGGTAACCTTTTGCTGATTATATGCCGACTTAGGGTTTTAAAATCATTCACCGTGTCAAAAACATGCTTAATTTTATACAAGCAAGATCAATATACCTGTTCTACAATACATTTTACATAGTAATATATAGTATATATACTTTAGTATGTATTAAAATTGAAACAACTAAATATCTTCTTTGCGTTGTAGTAGTTACTGGTTCGGACTTCATGATGTCATTTGCGGCTTCTTGCCACTGGAAATTGCTTGGCGTGCTGTAGGTTGCCAACCCTTGACCTAAACAATAATAATACTGAATAAAGTTTTTAAACATTAAAGTATATTTAATCACATCTCTCTAATAGTTATCGCGATCTATTAATTTGAAATAAAGCATCTATTTCATGTTTCATCTGTTTTTACATATTTAAAATGTCTTTCTTTCTCACATTTATCAGTATATAGACCTACCCTGGGTCTTAGGGGCATACAATCAAGTAGCTGGCCCAGGGCATTACTTACCATCACTAAACATCTGGATGTCGCTGTAGATTTATTGGATTACTGCCTCCTGATTAATAAAATATCGCTGCGGCGAAATTTGGGAATTATCGCCCCCTGACCATTTATAGACGGCGCGAGAGTTCGAAAAACTGAATCTTTTTCTCGAAGACTTTTCATGGCGAAAATTCGTATTCTTTTTGCTTCTGCAAAATGTGAGTAATCAACTACAGACACTTAAAATTGCTTCATATCTTTGCTTTTGTAAAATGTCTTGACAATATATGTGTTAATATTTCTTTGTTCAAATTTTAAGTCTTATTATTCCATCGGATTTATACAAGTCCACCAAAAATTGTTAGCGGGTCAAATGTGCCAGGAAAATATAACTTCTCATCAAAAAGAATATATACTCGCTACAGATCACACGAACATATTTTATAAAGCACGATGCGAAAAACCCCTTGGAATTTTATTAAAGTTTGATTTACACAAAAAGGATATTCAAATAATTCGTCTCTTCTATTGGAAACAAATAGCCTGCATGCCGATAGAGAACGACTTTACTGAATACACAAAGATAGAGAGAGAACACCAATCATTTTTTTCACCGGATTTATTTATAACTGTTGAGTCTTGACTCAATGTTGAATCTCGCCTATTTCATGGAATGATAATGCAACACAAAATGTACTTAGAACAAGAATGTATTATAACAAGAAAGTGTACACAATAAGTACATATAGTATTTCTGTATATTTCTGGGAAGACGTTCCTGGAGAATGTGTTGACTAGTCGCAGTCGATCAGAGTCTCTAGTTGGATCTCGTGATTCCATCTCCTTCTCCCTCGTCTTCCGGTATCAACCATTATTTATATAGTTGGTAGTCACCTATGCAGATTAGGTGGATCCCACCACAACAATAACTAACAGCTATACCCAGCTGGTCGATCAGAAAAAGCGTTCAATTACAATGGAGCAAAAACAGCATTATCTTTACATGTAACAGAGTCAATCGTCTTCAAATACTTTAAAGTACTTTCATTAAAAAAAAACTTTTGAATTAATACAGTTACTGATATAACAGAAGTAGTCTGTATTTATTCAATCGAAGTTAGCCGAGGACATGAAGGGGTAAAACAGGCGACATGAAGACCCACTTCAGACCACAATTATTTTTGAGTTTTTGACATTCAATTTGTCACTGTGCTACCAGGGATGTAAAAGAGGATACATTTATAAAGCAATTGTTAAGTTTGATGAAAATTGGTTGAAAGATCAACGAAAAATAAGAAAGAAACCAGTAAAAATCGCCATTTTTCGCTATTTACGCGGATTTTCACTATATGGGTGGACTCAATTATGAAGTTAAATGACTGTTAAACAATCAACTTATTGTTGGCTACAATTGAGCGAAGTTTTTATTAGATTGCTTGAAAATTGAAGGTGTTTTTAATTTAAAATATGTGTTAAAATCGATTTTTCGTTTTTCGCGGTTTTTCACTAAATGCAGTGACGTAATAATAAAAAATGAGGTATCGTTGAGCTTGTCATGATGTAACTAACATACATCCCGAGTTTGAACGAAATCAAATGAAAAAAATCGAATTTATCGATTTTTGATCGGCTTTATCGATTATTGGTTTTTGAAAAATTATCGATTTTTTACGCTAAGAATCTATCTCTTACATTGTACAATGTATGTGCCAAGTTTGGTCAAAATCGGTTGGATGTATCTCACAGACAGACAAATACAGACATCCCCTCTTTTTTATATATAGAAAAGAGGATTAGAAGATTTAACAGGGCCGCTGGTCTAAACTGGTTTTAGCTTGTCTAAGATGGTCTTAGCTTGTCAGAGCTTATCTAAGTTAGTCATAGCCGGTCATACCACCGCTACGTAACAGATGTCATGCAATGGGGGGACGCAAGGGAGGAGAGAAGGTCTCCAACTCGGAACAGATACTACAACCGCAGCATCCATCCCGATGGAAAAAAAAACAACTTCTCCGCCTCTGCCAATCCCTCCGGAAGAATCCGGAAGGAAAGCCCCACCTCTATTACTGTTCAAAAGACAAAGAAGAACTGTGAACCCGGCCATATGGAAAGTAGGAACTTCGAAGAAATTGATCTTAACAATCAAAAAGAAAAATGTGAATTTTGGGAGATCTATAATGAAGAAAGAAGGTTTGGGGAATTAAACAGTCAGTACAATAGAACCATGGGAAAACAGACAGCGAGTAAATTAGTTTGAGTAAATTGATAATGAAGCACGGTTTTCCGTAAGAAACACAGATAAAACAAATAAAGGTGCCGGTGAATGTGAATAGAAATTGTGTTTGCGTGTATGCGCGTACAAGTCTGCATGTGTCGGGATTTTCGTTTATGTGTGCGTGTGCTTCTGTATGTTTTAATAACAGAAGGCTTGGCTGTTGTATTATGACTCAGCTTGTTTTAGTTTTGCTGATTAAACACTTTGATGTCCTCTCCATCCTTTTTCTTGTGACTCCACATTTAAAAAAAATAACATTCTTCTCTCTCTCTTTCTCTCTCTTTCTCTCTCTTTCGCTTTCCCCATTCTCTCTCTTTCCTTTCTCTCTCTCTCCCTCTTTCCTCTCTCTTTTCTCTCTTTCTCTTTCCTTTCTCTCTCTCTTTCATCTCTCTCTTTCTTTCTAGCTACATTAATCATTTTGATTTTTGAAGCTCTTCTCGTAAAGTGACTACCCATGCATCCGTCTGTCATCACACTATGACTAGTTCCATGGCAAATGTCCCGACCTGCTCTATACCTTAGTGCCACCAACTCAGACAGACCTCTGCAGCCAAGACCCGCCTTGCTGCCTCTACAGAATTAAATCACCGTCATCCCCTATGCATTTTTTAGTATAAAGGGCTTTCTACTCCGAAAACTCATTCCCAAAAACCGTTACTCTGTAGAAGCGACTCCCGCGTGGATACTTCCCTAGGTTGGAATCAAAACTAAAATAAAAACTTCAAGGAAGATTCTTTTATTTTTTTAAAACTGCATTGTAAATCTTAAGTACCGCTTCTTCTTTTTTAGCGTATTTTCTTTCCCTTTTTTTTTTTTTTTTTGAGGTACATGATTTTACCGAAAAAACAATCGATATAATTTCTGTTTGAAATACACCAAAGTATTTAGCTATGACAAATAGTAAATTTAATCCTTTAGCTTTCAATTAAAGCTAAAAATGAAAGCTTCAAAGAAGCTTTTTCATTTTATAAAATACATTTTAAACCTTAGGTATCGCGAATTAGTGGAGGTACGTATTTTAAACCTATGCATCATCTCATTACCCGGGTATATTATCTGTTCAGTCTGTCGATTTCTGTTCGCGTCTTCTATCTCTCTCTGTGTAATGACACCAAAACAGGCGTACTTCCATATAAGTTAGTTTGCAGGCCTGCGAAAACGTGCTTTGGTGTTTGGAGGAATATCTGATCAGGGCGTGGCATGTGTTTTCATAGCAAAGCTGTCAAATTAAGGAGGACACGCTCCGAGCATCAACACAGATGGACGAGATGACCGTGCGCGCGCTAGTCAGCTATACGAGCTGTTGAAACTAGCATTCTCACACCCTACACCAGAAGAACTTATTATTCCTACACCCTTGTGCAAATTAATTGAAACAGCGGCTTTAGTTGCTTTACTTTCACCATACGGTCAGTTTTAGACCCACTCGAGTGACAGGTTGTAATAGATTTCTATTTTTTCCTCACATTAGGTCATTTGCAGTGGCGTGCAGTAATATGAATCTATTTTCGGGGAGTATGATGAAATTTGTTTGGCCCTGAAAAATATTGCGTCATCTGTGGTTGCATCAGATTTTTATCACGCCCAGACAGTATTGTCTCGACTGTCGATTAGGTCTCCTACGGTTATTTTCTGCGATGGACGTTACTCCAAGGAAGCGTACGAAGATTGTAACGCAACACAAACATACTGGCAAAGCCTTGCCAGTTAGCAAATCAAAGTAATATCGACTGACCCGGAAACTCTCCTGATTTAAATCCAATCGAGAATCTGTGGTCAATCTGCAAGGAACGACTTCGTGGAATGGACATACGAATTACTAACATGTGCACTGGGTCATGTTTCATTGGAAATCTCAAAAAAAGTAATACATGTTTATCCTATCAACAAAAATCATGTAATTTTTACCATTTCTAATTGTTAATAGCTAGAGGAGAAAAACAAAACAAAAGAGAATGAATAGGATACTCTTTTGCTAATTACTGCTCAGGTATTGAAGCAATTTGATTCTCTCATCTAAAACAAGAAAACCAAAAGTATACTGCTGATCAATTTACGACACAGAAATTTTAACTTTTGATAAGCTTCTTAAATGGAGTTTTTGTACAAGTTTGCTTCATGACCAAATGAATAAAAATTACGGCCTAACGAGTCTACTATATGAATTAGCAAAACTAGTGTATTACCTGTCACTTTGATGATGGCATGATCAAAATTCACATCTAACTTTTTTATCAATTTAAAATGATATATTTATTAGAAAATATATTCAGTTTAAATGCAAGAATCATAAAAATGATTCCAAATGGCCACAGAGCTTGGCTTACACTCAGAAGGAGAACGTATTATTCCCATGTCTTATTACAAACAGTTAAACTGTGTGTGTATGTATATTAAATGCAAGAATCATAAAAATGATTCCAAATGGCCACAGAGCTTGGCTTACACTCAGAAGGAGAACGTATTATTCCCATGTCTTATTACAAACAGTTAAACTGTGTGTGTATGTATATTAAATGCAAGAATCATAAAAATGATTCCAAATGGCCACAGAGTTTGGCTTACACTCAGAAGGAGAACGTATTATTCCCATGTCTTATTACAAACAGTTAAACTGTGTGTGTATGTATATTAAATGACAGAAACACATAAGTCACTCATTCACAACACAGGCATACACATATAACTTACATATATGCATGCAAAGTTACACACAGTAAGTAATGGACAGAGAATCAGATCTTTTATCATATAAATTAGGGAATTTTTAAACCTGCCTCATATCAGAACTTTTAGACATTTTGACAGCATCAATAATTTCAGGACAAATGTGTTTATTAAATAAAAGATAACTTTCATAAGGAAAATAGAAAAGAAAATTCATATAACAATGACTGAAACACAGAAATAAATAATACATACAAGTAGGTGGGTGACTACGTTTAGACTAACAATGAAAAGCAGTATTTTAAACAGATACGTTTTCAATATTATGTCCTTCCTTGTCAATGCAGCCAATCGAACACGTTTCCATGGAGCATAGAAACTGAAAATTATACCGTGAAAATTTCATATCAAACCTAATCTATTAATGGTGTGAAATTATAAAACATATCTTTGAAAGATTGAGGCATGTAACTGACAGTCACCATAAAGTATTGATTTCTATGTCTATACCAGTGGTTCCCGACCGATTTTAGGCCATGCCCCCCTTTGGTATTTCTAAAATTCTGGTTCCTCCCCTGTAATATTTAATTTGCACATATTCAAAATTTTACTGCAATTCACGTGAAGGAAGCTTAAAAGGCTATTAAGTTGGTCTCTAGACAAGCGCCCAAAGGCCATGGCGTCCATGAAAAATAAAAATAAAAAGACAGTTAAATATATATAGTTTCAAAACATAATAGAGAACTGAAAGGCAGAGGTATAAAATACTTGAGTGAAAGCTTATTCTGACATATGTATCATCATTTTAATCAGGAAATAATAATACAAAATTAAATTTGAGCTCACTAGAAAACAATTCACTGTTAATAACTCATTCTCAAATTGCCCCCTTATTCTGTTGGTATAGTAAGACGAAGGGTGCACATCCTACGCATGAATCAAATCTAAGATCAAGATTTATCTATCTTAATATCTTAATAATATCCACTTCCTATTATCTCCTCTCATGTTCATGTCACACACCTCATTCCGTAATCATCTACCAGTGCTACTATAGCGTGAGGTCTGCCTCAATATAGCGTGATGTCTACCTCCCGTTTCGTCTATAGCGTGAGGTCTGCCTCAATATAGCGTGAGTTCTACCTCCCATTTCGTCTATAGAGTGAGGTCTACCTCTCGTTTCGTCTATAGAGTGATGTCTACCTCCCGTTTCGTCTAAAGCGTGAGGTCTGCCGCAGCATTGAGCTATAATATAATATTGTATGCGTATACATATTTTTTTTAATTTTATATTATCATTTATATATCTATATACTATTTATATTTATATTAAAGGCCGAGAGGTAAAAATAAACACGCTATCAAATACAATACATACATTTATTTTAGCGATAAACACTTCGTATATCTTCTAGGAATGACACGAATAGATCATTGGAATTTTTTCTCATCTTCGAGCAAAAATGATCAAGTTTGACACTCCTTTCGAGGACAACGTAGTACAAGCTTGAATTCTCCTCCTATGTTACGCTTTCGTTTTTCCTCCACGACAGAACCGCATTTATGGCATGGATCTGCTTGTTAAACTATCCAGTAGATTGTGTTCTCTTAAAATGGCGACTGCTGTTTGCTCTGTCAGGATGACTCTTTTATAAAACTCCTTCAGCAACATTTTGAAGTACACTGAAGTTCTGAAATATCTGTTAACGGGTTCAGATTCTGATTTAGGAGCTTCATTTGCTTCTTTTTGTATGGCCGCGTGAGTGGAGAGGCACGGTAGACCTCCGTAGACCTGGGTAGACGACATATTGAAGTAGACCTCACGCTATAGTAGGACGTATGTACTTTTTGAGGCCCTTGGGCCTTGCATTGAGTGAACTATTATTTACTAATCTCTGCTCCTTTATCACGCTCATTGTATGTGCGTGTGAGAGTGTGTGTGTGCGAGTATGTGTGTGTGCAGGAGCTCGAGTGTGTGTGTTCAATGAATCCGGAACATGACACATAATATAAGTTGAACATAAGTTGATAATAATACTAACACGCAAGGAGTGAGGGCTACTGGGAGTAAAAAAGGGTGAAAAAAACTTTATAAGGAAACCGGAAACCTAATCCTAAGCAGGAAACAAGGGATGAACCTCTACTCCTGTACAAAAGAAATCCCAGTAAGTGATGAAGTATTCGTGAAGAATTTATATTAAAGTTTCATTCTTGAAAAATAAAAATCACTTAAGAAATAAATAAAAGAAAACTAAAACAATATGGTTTCAAAGAGAGGATAGTGCAAAAATTAGTATACGATCGAAAAGGAAATAATAATAATAACAATAATACTTTCTTCTAAGCTCAATTATCACCAAAGAACAATTCTACTCCCCCCCAACTAGTCTTAGAATACGTCACTGCTTTCAATGTATGTTTGAGCATTATTCTTTCAAAACTCTGCTAGTGAATGTGTTTCTCACCGAGCGCTACTCGACTGTAAACTTGTGCCCAAGTTTGCTTTTGCTTTCGCCGACAAAATGATATATCTTCCTTAGGCACGAATTTCTTTCCCGTAAACGCCTGTTTTATGTATCCTGTATGAGGTTTTTACTAAGGATAGTTCCTCACATCCTGAGATTCCTAATATGGAAGTACGCCTGTTTTGGTGTCATGACACACAGAGAGATAGAAGATGAGGACACTAATCTGCATTTGTGTCTACCTTTTAAAAATTTTGAGAAAACTAACGGCAATTTTACTTTTGCTTATGAATATTTGGTTGCAAAATAATACCTTGATATTTGCCTTGCTAACGCCCGTTAGAGAACGAAAGGCGTCGTTTCCTTTTGTTTTTATTCATACTGTCCTTTTACAGATACAGTGTAACCCGGATATAAGAGAGTTGTCGGGACCGGAGAATAAGTCTCTTATATCAGGGTTTGGTCTATTATATATACATTAACACAGGCTCTAATTTGAGACCAGAGAAAATCTCTCTTATATCCGAGTTTCTCTTATATCCGGGTCTCTTATATCCGGGTTACACTGTATATATTTTAGTTATATATGAAATTTTACACACACATATATATATGAATAAAATTTAAATATACATATATATTGGCGCTTGTGAAGAAATTTATTTGGTTTTTAGATATATTTTATTTACATCTGAATTTTCACACACACACACACACATATATATATATATATATATATATATATATATATATCTGTGTGCTTGTATATATAAATATATATATATATATATATATATATATATATCTGTGTGCTTGTATATATAAATATATATATATATATCCATAGACAGATTGTTTCGTTGTCTCATAATTGTATATATATGGTGTAACGATATATAATTTTATATAATTTTATCATCCACAGACAGATTGTTTCGTTATATCACAGCTCTTCAGTGTGGCTAGACGTCCGATTTCTTCAAGCCTGGATCGAAACCCGACAGATTTGGGATAAGTCAGAGATCCTACCCGTAGGCTAACGTCGCACGGAAATTTTAACGCTTTTTATAAGAAATACGCCATTGGCTCGGAGAGCTCAATTCAGTTGAAGTTCAATGCCGATATATATATATATATATATATATATATATATATATATATATATATATATATATATGCTTGAAGCAATCACATGTCTAGCTACGCTGATAAGCTGTGATACAGCGAAACAGGATGTCTATGAATGATTATATATATATATATATATATATATATATATATATATTCACTTCAATCTAATTTTTATGCCTATATATATATAGTCACTTTAATCCATACAGACATACACAAACACACACACACACACACATACACATATATATATATATATATATATATATATATATATATATATATATGATGTAACGATATATAATTTTGTATAATTTTATATATCAACAAACAGTATTTAGAAAAATTATTTAAACTGGAAATGTTTTTGTGGCGCGTTTCATCCCTTAAGGTTTCATCGGACTGGGGCTATATATATATATATATATATATATATTCGCAATCAACACCATCACTTGATAAGACACCAAAAGTGTTGAAACAAAATGGCCAGTTTTGTAGTGATATTTATATATATACTATATTTATGTTATAATTTTTGAATAAATACTATATATATATATATATATATATATATATATATATATATATATATATATATATATATATATATATATGTTGTAATTGTTCATCTTAAGATTACTGAACACTTTTTATCTTGGTTCTTTAAGGTGGTTTTTTTAAATTTTGTATTTCTTTCTGGTGTCTTCGGCCCATTTTGCTTTCCTTTTATTTTATTGATTCTAGCAATATATTCATTTCTACAGTCAAATTATTACAAAACCATTTTACAGTAAGTTAATTGTTAATACATTGCAATATTAAAGTAATTTACATTGTATTTACTGTAGCAATATAATTTAAAATTAACCCCTATGAAATTATGTAGAATTAATTTTTATAGTCAAAAAATGCGTTTAATTTTATTTATAACGGCTTCAGTTTATCACTAACTCTTGTTTTCATCTTTGAGGATTAAAAATTATTTTCTGATTTTCATGTATTTTAGGCGTAAAATCATTTAAATTGCATTTCTATACCGCCATCATTTACAATATATAACTATAGTTAACTAATCTGGTAATAATTCCTTTACTAAACTCAATAAAAATTCATTTAAATTACACACGTAAAAATTTCATTTTCACGTCATTAGTCATATCAGAACTTGCCAATGAATTTCTTTGTCTATAAGCACGCACTCAAATAGACTGACAGCCACACACACACACGTACACGGGGACACTCACAGATAAGTACAGACAAACACACAAACACACAGACATTCACACAGGTAGACTGACACACAGGCAGACAGTCACACAGAGACAAATGCATACACAGAAACAGACACACACGCGTATGTCACTATCTGAGGCCACATCACGTTGAAACCCCGCTTCCCATATTTATAACTAAATTATCAAAAACAACAATGGAAAACCAGAATTGGTTTAACAACAAGTTTATTAGCTTTTGGTACAGGGAAACACGGTGGAGTAATGGATAGCCGAGTTCGAATTCCAGTCGAATCTATTATATTCACTTACATGCTAATACCCTTGGGAAAGGTAAGAATCTTCTTCTTCTCCCCACAGATATGGGTAAATAGCAGAGCAGACCGGGTTCTATAGCCTTGGATGGCAACTGATCTACACAGAAAGAAATGGCAACCTACTGCGAGAAAAAATCTGCCTCATCAGTCATGTATCGAAAGATACCTGATCGCCGAAACGTATATCGCGCATAGCACATAACTGACTGACTAATAGAGAAACATAATTTAGAATATAAACTAGAGAAGTGAATGTTTAGCCGTGAATGACTAACTGTTTTCAGTAAAAGCTACTGCTGCTACTCCTCTTGATGTAGGACTATTTTTATGTCTTTCGTCCGACGGCCGAGTCTAAACATGTAGGGCAATATTCTCCCTCCCAACACCATAAAATCACCGAAGTCAAGCAACGTCGAGCCTGGTCATTACCTAGATGGGTGACCGCTTGGGAAAACCAGGTGCTGTTAGCTTTGATGTGCAGGTGGTGTAATGCATATTGGTTCAGAATTGTTAATCGGAGAGCCGAGTTCCAATTCGAGATAGGTTCTTTATTTTAATTTACGCGCAAATACCCTTGGCAAAGGTATGAATGCACCTCTTCTACCCCAGCTATGGGTTAATTAGTAAGACTTGTTTTACTGAACCATTATTATCTCAAAAAATAAAATAAAATTGTGTACAAAATATCTAGATTTCAGCATTAGATAACCTACAGAGGTGTTGATATGCTGCTAAACAAGATGAATTTGTGTACCTGCCTGATTTTGATATCCCTGATATGTAGCTCACATCTTTAGTCTGACAACGATAGTTAGTACTTTCTTCTTGCCCTCTTACCGGAATTCTTTTTTTCAAGCAAATACATCCTGTTCTTTAAATTGCTACTATAAATTCCGGGTAGATATGTAGCATAAATAATACAAGTTAGATAGCATAAAGGATGACGTAATAAACGCAGATTCAAATAGCGTCATCAATGGAAAGTATTAGGCAAAATTGAATGAGTCAACAAATGCACCCAAAAGACATGACATTCAACCCGGATTTATTCTGCTTGGTATCCAGTACGTGTGTGTTTGCAGACGACACAAGTAAAAACGGTTTAATAAGACGACGAGCCATCGCTCAAGATTTATTTGTAAAAATATACAAATTGTGGCACGAGGCCTAGAGAGGGGGAGGGGTAAGGCTGGTCTTGACTAACTATCCTATACCTAGCTAATCAGATTCGTGACCCATTCATACATTACAATTGACCCATTCACCACAAGAATTCGTCCATCACCATTCAATCCTCCGTACACCATAATACCACATCCTCACCAGGGGGGACCTACAAAAACGCGCCCCATACCATAAAAATTTAATGATAATAAAAATACATAAAAATATAATCATGAACAGATGAAAGGGGAGGGAGATGAACCCCATAACAAACTAAAATTTCAACAAATTCTTAAACTAAACATAATTTATGTTAGTAGGGCCCGTCCAACCCTCAAAATAGAGAGGCCGCTGTATTCTGCCCAGAGGACAAAATCAAGAAGCACTCTCGCTAAGGGAGTGGGAAAGAGATAAAATAACTGGGACATGGGGAAGTAAAAGGCTGATCCAGTTGAGATGAAAAGGAGGCCAAAACAAACTGGGGAGGTTGGGAATCTCGACTTGGATCATAACTAAAATGAAGGCCGGGAAACAGGCCGGGAACAACACTTACTCATATTAACTAGGTACACTTAAGCTTGTCTAACCTAACAGAGGGGAGGGTTCCACAGGAAACCACCCCGATGTGACTTTGGTTGACCTAGAAAAGAAAATCAAGGCTAACCCCGTTCAAACGAACCAAGCTCGCCTCTTTTACCTACCTTTCAGTGAAGACTGTCGAATGCAATCGTTTTCTATCAGTTCTAATCTTCATCTTGAGCTGATGCTCAAAGAATCGGATCAGATCCTGATGCGAAAGACTATTGCCTCGCAAGACTTCCTCCATTCGCGTCGTCCATATCACCATTCGAGCCGTGGCTAGCAGCGTTAGAAACACCATTCGTTTCACCCCGGAATACGGGGGCGACACATTGTCACACGCGTATGCGCGATCAATGGACACGAGTTCTTCGGGAGCGAGACGAGCCGTCAGCTCGCCGACATGGTCCCATAAGGGGCGGACCCGGGGGCAATGGTAGAAGGCGTGCGAAGCCGTTTCCTCTAATCCAAGGCCACACCGATCACAGTCTGGCAAATCCGCCAAGCCCCATATGAAAGCTATGTCGTTGAGAGGCAGCCGATTCCGAGCCAATCGCCAGGTAAGCGAAAACTCAGGGTTACTGAGATAATCCGCCGCTGGCGCCCAAGACCAGTAGGAGCGATACTCCTCCTCCGAACAGTCGAGCGTATCACGTAGAGGATCCTTCGCGCGACTCTCCACTAATCCCCGATAGAAGACCCTCCTCGGCCGTGAAAGGTCACTGGACCGCGGAATAGCCCTCAAGGCTGACCGACACTCGCTGAGGAAAAGCAATTCATCTCGAGACTTACAATGGCGCTCAGCCTTCGAGATGGGGGGTTTGATGGTAAGGCTAGGGAAGGCGTCCCTAACAATCCCCTCCAGAATCGGATCTCCTCCAGTCAATGCGCGGCGTAGGAAAGCCAACCGAGAGGCACGGATGTGACTCTGCAAGTGTGGCATTCCCAGCCCCCCATGACACGGACGTTTGGTGCAGACTCGTCTGTCGACCCTGTTCGCGCGTCCCCCCAGGCGCTTCAAAAGTGTAGCCGGTTGATAGATGTTAAAGGGAGAAGTGTGGAAAGAAAGAGAAAGAGAAAAAGAGAAAAAGAAAGAGAGAGAAAGAAAGAGGAAGAAAGAGAAAGAAAAAGAAATATTGAAAGAGAAATAGAAAGAAAGAAAGAAAGAAAGAGGAAGGAAAAACGGAAGAGAGAGAAAGAAAGAGGAAGAAAGAGAAAGAAAAAGAAAGAGAGAAATAAAAAGACATAAAGAAAGAGAAATAAAAAGAAAAAAGAGAGAAAGAAAAAGAAATGAAAAAGAAAAAGAAATAGAAAGAAAGAAAATGGGAAAACAGAAGAGAGAGAGAGAGAAAGAAGGATAAAGAGAAAGAAAAAGAAAGAGAGAAAGAAAAAGAAAGAAAGAAAGAAATAAAGAAAAAGGGAAAACGGAAGAGAGAGAAAGAAGAAAAGAGAGAAAAAGAAAGAGAGAGAAAAAGAGAGAGAGAAAGAACAAGAAAGAAAGAAAGAAAGAAAGGAAAAGGGAAAACGGAAGAGAGAGAAAGAAGAAAGAGAAAGAAAAAAGAGAGAGAAAAAGAGAGAGAGAAAGAACAAGAAATAAAGAAAGAGAAATAAAAAGAAAGAGAGAAGCAAAAATAAAAAAAGAAAGAGAAATAAAAAGAAAGAGAGAGAAAGAAAAAGAAAGAAAGAGATAGATAGATAGATAGATAGATAGATAGATAGATAGATAGATAGATAGATAGATAGATAGATAGATATGAAAAATGAAAAATATCTGAGGGGGCGGTTAGAAAAGCAGAGGTGAAGGCTGAAAGAAAAAATGAAAACGACTACTGATAAAAAACAAACCGGTTTGAAGTGTTTTGACCTTTCGTCAGGAAAGAAAATGACGACATTTCGTTCATTAACTAATTAATTGCTTACATTTTGTCTCTTCCTAATAATCTTTATATTTTTCGATGTCACAGTGGTAGCGTTATTTTACGGATAATCCTAAATTATAGAATGTTAAACAGAATCTATGGCCATTAGAAAAAGGGACAACTCAAAATGCGACTTATAAATCTGAGATGTCAAAATAAAACAAGGACAGAAATTTAACTATCTAGGAAGTATTATAACAGACGACGAAAAATGCATCGCAGAAATCCGAAAACACATTGGTATCGCGAAAAATGCCTTCCAGAAACTTAGCAAAATATTATGAAATAGAAAATCTAAGACGGTTATGTACTATTACTCCTCCTATACGACAGTAAATCCTGGGCAATTTTTTTTTTTTTTTTTTAAGCAAGGCTGGAGGCCACTATCACGCAAGGGGTTATAGAAGGGTTGGAGGAAGAGCAGATAGGAGTGGTAAAGGAGAGGATGTGGAGAAAGAGAAAGACAGTGGGTCGATCAAGGCAAGGGGGTTACAGAAGATTTGGAGCGAGAGCAGATAGGAATGAAAGGTGAAAGGATGTGGAGAAGGGAAGTGGATAGATCAAGGCAACTGGAGATGTCGATTGACGCTACACTTAAACCGTTGGAGATTGTATTTGTCAGGGAAACAGTAATAGGGAAGGGAGTTCCATAGACGAGTGAAGCAACAGAGATATGGATCTACAGAAGGGTCGTGGGAATAGCATGGGCGGAGCATGTAAACAACGAGGACGTTTTGATGAAAAAGGGAACAAAAAGGATGCTTGTACTTAAAAATCAAAAACAGACATTTAAAATTTCTAGGACACATAATGAGGAAAGACAGCTTGGAGAATCTGACACTCACAGGGCATATTGAAAGCAAAAGTGGTAGAGGGGAGTAACGAGTAACCTATATAACCACCCTGTGTAAATGGATGGCAGAACATAAAGAGGGGAGAGAGTAAGAAGTCAAACATTTCTTGGTACTACGTATTGATTAGTTTAGTTCATAGGAAATAGTATAGCGCCATAACCGTCCATGTTCCCAACGGGCACCGTACATAAAAGAAAGAAGAATCCCAGAACCAAATGGAATTATCTGGAATTATTTCAATCGCACAAAATCATAATCGATATCGGCCTGGCATTTAGGACATGCAGAAAAGGTATTTGTTCAAAACGTGTATATGTATGCAGTGGCGTATCTATGGAAAGTGGCGCCCATGACAATGTACTAAAATTCAGTCCTTATCTAAACATCTGGTACTCTACCAAAATACTATTTATTTATTACGGCTTATCAACATTTTCAGTTTATTTAAAGTCAGAAATTATTTTTAGACTAGCTTAAAACCGCCCTATCGAGCGGCGTTGAAGCTAGCTCCCATGGAGGGCTTTTGATTGAGCCTTCATAACAATAGGTAGGGAGGAATAAATGAGATAGGCAACAATAAATTACAGATGAATTTAAAATTGATCACTGCATTTAAGTATTGCATTAATATTTAAGCTTACCTTTTAAAAGTTCAACGATAATTCTTCTGCTGCCACTTAATTTAAAGACAGTTTGATGTTCGTGGGCCTTTACTTTCCGTACAAATAATTATTTCGCTGGATTTCACAGTTAATTTTGATTATATTCTAAATTTATTTCCAAGTTATAAAAATTGTTGTCTCACAAAAAAATCGACGCAAAAAATCACCGAAAACAATCGCAGTCATGAAAATTTAGAAATCCAAAATTTCAGGATTGCAGGTCCGGATCCGGCCCGGAATATTTTTAAATAATAGGTTGGATACGCGAACACGAAGATATTACAGAGCGACTATTGATGAAGGAGTGTTAATGAAAGACATGGACAAAAATAGAATATCGCTTTGACGCCCTTGGTACAACGAATGGGACCCATATTGAAACTTATTAACTATTTGTATATAAACTTTATTATTTACTTCTACAGTATCCAATTTCCGTTGTAATTTTAATATTTTTCTATTTGTCTAATGACTTTGATACAGCCTGTATAATAAATGATGGTACTTCAACAAGAATAATTTAATTCCTTACTAGACCAACCACAAACCCGTTGGGTTTCTTTTAAAAACAGTTCATGGTACAAAATGAACTAACAATATTATCAGTTTTATTATTAACTAGCTTAAAAGCCGCTCTATCAGGCGGCATTTAAACTAGCTCCTGCAGGGCGTGGGGTCTTGATTGGGCCTTCATCACAATTGGTAGGGAGGAATAGATGTGATAGCCAACAATAAACTACAGAACTCAAAATTGTTCGCTATTTTAAGTATTGCATCAATATCTAAGCTTACCTTTTAAAAGTGGAACGATAATTCTTCCGTTACCACATAATTTAAAGACAGTTTGATGTGCGTAGGTCCTTACTTTCCGTACAAAAAATTATTTTTATTTCAGGGTTGACTTTCGCTAGATTTCGCAATTAATTTCGATTATATTCCAAATTTAGTTCCAAGTTATAAAAATTGTTGTCGTACAAAAAATTCGTCGCAAAAAATCACGTACAAAAATCGCCGAAAACAATCGCAGTAATGAAAACTTGGGAATCCAAAATTTCAGCCTTGAGGTCTGGATCCGGCCCAGAATGTTTTTAATTTGCTCATGGAGTCGGCCTGATTTCAAAACGGTATGATATGTTGGGCTACGTTTCTATTTGTAAAATTGAAAACACGGACAATTTTATTTTGAAATACTGTTATTTGAGAACAGTAATTTTTTCATTTGAACATGAGCTATTGAAAGTTGTGTCCATTTAATTGCTTTTATCAGGAGAAGCCAAGATGGCGGAATCCGAAAACAATCGCAGTAATGAAAACTTGGGAATTATATGAATGTGGTATGAGTGAACGGGGTAGGGATTGAAGATTGACCCTTGACCTGAAGAGGTTGTAGTGATCAGTGAAGCATCCACGTGGGATTTTGGTCAGAAAAGTAGCAGTCCCTGTGAAGCATTCTGAGTGAAATGTTCTTCTTACATTTGGAATACAGACGAAATGAGGGTGAATCGATTCCGTGGGTGCAGCATGGCGTGTTCTAGACGTAAAGGTCTGAATTGGCGGAATTAAATAGAAATAATGATATATTAGAAACAGTCTCTGCGACGTTGCGCCTGTGGGAAAGAAAGTGCAGATTGGAGAATAGATCTACCCCTGTCCACAACCTGGTCAAATAATTTTGAACTCTATCAATGCTGGAAAGGAAGAATTGGGCAGCTCCAGTCCAGATATGACAGCAGTACTTCATATTTACATTATTCGGACTGTTATCCTCATCCTCATTGCCATATTCACAACGTTTCGGCCGTTGTACGCTTCGGCCTTCTTCAGGTGATTGGCTCTCTGAGATGAGGAATTATTATTATCTGCATTGTTTACATTATTCAAACTGTTATCCTCATCTTCATTGCCATATTCACAACGTTTTGGCCGTTGTACGCTCCGGCCTTCTTCGGGTGATTGGATCTCTAAGATGAGGTATTATGATTATTTGCATTATTAACATTATTCAGACTGTTATCCTCATATTCACTGGCATATTCGCAACGTTTCGACCGTCGTACGCTCCGGCCATCTTCAGGTGATTGGAATTTCGAATCGAACCCTTTATTTCGTCCACCGGGGTAGATTATTATAGTTCCACGCGCTGTGCCTCTTCCGTACGTCTCAGCTATTTCCCTTTAACTTAACTCTCCAAGCTGTTGGTTCACCACTGCTGTGGCTGGTATTAAATTCACAGCTCTTTGGATCTTGTCACTGGATCTACTAACCAACGTCTGTATCCACTGGATCATGTGTTAGCACTTCATATTTGGTCTAAAGATAAAGTATGTCAGAAGGAGTCATCATAACTTGAGCGCCTATTGGGACTTAAGCACACCCCAGACCTCATATGAGCCTAAAGATGCTGGAAAAATGATCGGTTCCCTGTACCGCCCCAGTAACCACCTGACTCCTCGCGCTATCCTCTACCTTTACAAGAGCCAGATCAGGCCGAAAAATTGAATACTGCTATCACGTATGGACAGGAGCTTCACTTTCCACTTTTGATAGAACCCCAAAACGTCTCCGCGGTCTTGTGGCCGATTAATTATTTTTCCGCTCTACAACCTCTTTCCCACAGACGAAACGTCGGAAGCCTACCGCTGCTCTATCGCTATTTTCATGGAACTACATTTTCAGACGAACTACATTCCTTAGTTCCACCAGTTCTAACTTTCACAGCTAAGACCCGCCATGCCACACCCATTGTAACGAACCACCCTCATTCCCTTCGAGATGGAAGTTCCACTTGAGCAGCTTCTTCCCACGAACCGCTGTTTTGTGGAACCAACTCCCAAGAGGATGATTCCCCAATCGCTACAATCTTAAACTGTTCAAGTCTGGAGTTAATAGCTAACTTCGCCACATATCCCTATAAACTGTGCCGCTTATTCTGTAACCCACTACCTTGAGTGTCTCTCAGGCCTTGAAAAGAGTGAATATTATTGTCAAAAAATGTAAAGGTGCTTCCTAGAGCGGGAGAATGAACCGACCAGCATCTTCGTGAATGGATCGTGTATATGAATTTCACTCGACTTCTGGAATGAACTTGACTCAACAAACGTTCAAAAGAAGGAGCCTCGTTGAAATTGGAACTCTGCAACTCTCTACCTCGAGGAACACTTAGGCCTTGTACAAGTTGAACATCATTGTAAAAAATAAAATTATTTATATTTTGCGCGCATCTTACATATTTTGCGCACATCTTACATATTGCATCGAATTAAATTGAAGTGGGGTGAAGGGGTTATTCAAAGAGAACGGGAGGAGTAGGACGTGCAAATAAAAAGAAAAACGCAATTTTGTACCCGCTGATAAAATTCTTCACAGAAGCACCGGACACGTTAAAGTGGAAAAAATTGAAATAAAAATTTCGAGTGTCGCTTCAAGGCCTCAGATGTCTTCTTATCACTAACTTGCATAACTTCCTTATTACATGCCATTCTGTGTCGTATATCCTTATCCATTCAGTTTCTACCATTCAAAGTTTTTATCTAGGTTAGTCGCTCTCTGACAGACACGGGAAACTCGTTACTATATGAGGATATATATATATATATATATATATATATATATATAGGCTCATGTTAACGGGTCTCATCAATATACTTAGGCAGTGAATGCGATTCTCACGGGGTGTCTCATTGAAAACATTGACATTAAATAACACAAGTGATTAAAATGTAAATGTAGTAACCCTGGTTCAACGTTTAACTACACGAGAAAAGGCTGGTCGTCTTTTTACGGCATGAGGAATATAACAAGGTGGTAAGGCTGGTTGTCTTTTTACTGCATAAGGGATATAACAAGGTGGTAAGGCTGGTCGTCTTTTTACGGCATGAGGGATATAACAAGGTGGTAAGGCTGGTTGTCTTTTTACGGCACGAGGGATATAACAAGGTGGTAAGGCTGGTCGTCTTTTTACGGCATGAGGGATATTACAAGGTGGTAAGGCTGGTTGTCTTTTTACGGCATGAGGGATATAACAAGGTGGTAAGGCTGGTCGTCTTTTTACGGCATGAGGGATATAACAAGGTGGTAAGGCTGGTTGTCTTTTTACTGCATGAGGGATATAAGAAGGTGGTAAGGCTGGTTGTCTTTTTACTGCATGAGGGATATAACAAGGTGGTAAGGCTGGTTGTCTTTTTACTGCATAAGGGATATAACAAGGTGGTAAGGCTGGTTGTCTTTTTACGACATGAGGGATATAAGAAGGTGGTAAGGCTGGTTGTCTTTTTACGGCATTAGGGATATAACAAGGTGGTAAGGCTGGTTGTCTTTTTACGGCATGAGGGATATAAGAAGGTGGTAAGGCTCGTTGTCTTTTTACTGCATGAGGGATATAAGAAGGTGGTAAGGCTCGTTGTCTTTTTACTGCATGAGGGATATAACAAAGTGGTAAGGCTGGTTGTCTTTTTACTGCATGAGGGATATAACAAGGTGGTAAGGCTGGTTGTCTTTTTACTGCATGAGGGATATAACAAGGTGGTAAGGCTGGTTGTCTTTTTACGGCATGAGGGATATAACAAAGTGGTAAGGCTGGTTGTCTTTTTACTACATGAGGGATATAACAAGGTGGTAAGGCTGGTTGTCTTTTTACTGCATGAGGGATATAACAAGGTGGTAATGCGGGTTGTCTTTTTACTGCATGAGGGATATAACAAGGTGGTAAGGCTCGTTGTCTTTTCACTGCATAAGGGATATAACAAGGTGGTAAGGCTGGTTGTCTTTTTACTGCATGAGGGATATAACAAGGTGGTAAGGCTGGTTGTCTTTTTACTGCATGAGGGATATAAGAAGGTGGTAAGGCTGGTTGTCTTTTTACTGCATGAGGGATATAAGAAGGTGGTAAGGCTGGTTGTCTTTTTACGGCATGAGGGATATAAGAAGGTGGTAAGGCTGGTTGTCTTTTTACGGCATGAGGGATATAAGAAGGTGGTAAGGCTCGTTGTCTTTTTACTGGATAAGGGATATGACAAGGTGGTAAGGCTGGTTGTCTTTTTACTGAAAAGGGATATAACCAGGTGGTAAGGCTGGTTGTCTTTTTACGGCATGAGGGATAAAACAAGGTGGTAAGGCTGGTTGTCTTTTTATTGCATAAGGGATATAACAAGGTGGTAAGGCTGGTTGTCTTTTTACGGCATGAGGGATAAAACAAGGTGGTAAGGCTGGTTGTCTTTTTATTGCATAAGGGATATAACAAGGTGGTAAGGCTGGTTGTCTTTTTACGGCATGAGGGATAAAACAAGGTGGTAAGGCTGGTTGTCTTTTTACGGCATGAGGGATATAACAAGGTGGTAAGGCTGGTTGTCTTTTTACGGCATGAGGGATAAAACAAGGTGGTAAGGCTGGTTGTCTTTTTATTGCATAAGGGATATAACAAGGTGGTAAGGCTGGTTGTCTTTTTACGGCATGAGGGATAAAACAAGGTGGTAAGGCTGGTTGTCTTTTTACGGCATGAGGGATATAACAAGGTGGTAAGGCTGGTTGTCTTTTTACGGCATGAGGGATATAACAAGGTGGTAAGGCTGGTTGTCTTTTTACTGCATGAGGGATATGACAAGGTGGTAAGGCTGGTTGTCTTTTTGCTGCATGAGGGATATAACAGGGTGAAAACCGTGTTTCAACATTTTAACGAATGAGAATGCCTAATTTGAAGTAGGATATACATTAAACTGTAAAAAAAACCCTTGAGAAAAAGTAGAGAGAACGAATGAAGAATAATAATTAGAAACCATAATATAAGTTTGGAGAAGGCTTCGGGAAGTAGAATTCATAACGATTTAATACAGCTAGATCTTCCCTAACCTACCCAAATTGCCTCCGGTACAGTATGACAAGATTTATGGTAAAATTTACAAAATTCCAAATGAGAATTCTCGTGATGTTTACTTAGCATACTATCAACCCAACGAAGATTACGGGCTTTATGGATTTAAGCATTCCACAAGAGACATCTGGTTTTCAAACAAAGAAAGGTCATGATATCGAAAAACATGCAACGAAACAATGCCGGAAATTTATGAAATTCTTATATAAACGAAGCCGGAAACATCGGCGTGGTGTACTAGCTATCAAGTTGGTCTCGCTAGATCAATTACGACTGAGTAGGAAGTTCGATCCTCATAGAGTGCTCCATACTTTCGGCCTTGTGTCACATCTAAGCTACGCTTAGAAACTCTCCACATCTCAGCCAGCAAGGGACACTTCAGCGTGGTGTAATGGCTCGCAAACTTGCCTCGCTTGATCAATAACGTCTGAGTCCTCCATACATGCGGCCTCATCCTAAGGGTACGCTTAGTAAATCTCTATAGAAACCAACAAATATATATATATATATATATATATATATATATATATATATATATATATATATATATATATATAGGATTAAGTAAGTAAAAGTTTATCACTTAGCTGATTGATGTTATCTTCAGCATACGAGCTTCAGAGTTTCGTAGACGGACCTTCCCCTCAACTCTTCAGGGGATATCAGCAATTTACTGCTTATATGTTTTGTTTTTTTTTTATTTTTATACACTTATCATCAGGTTTTCGTATTTTTTGTGTTTATGTGTTCTCTCTCTCTCTTTCTTTCTTTCTCTCTCTCTCTCTTTCTCTGTATATATATATATATATATATATATATATATATATATATATATATATATATATATATATATATATATATATATATCGTTCGGACTGTTGTCTTCTTTATTGACATATTCACGGTTTCGGTGATTGGAATTTCGAACTGAACCCTTTATTTCGTCGACCAGGGTAGATTGTTCAATGTCTAGACGCCTTGGAGAATGGGCCAAGCCCAAAATGAGAAAATATTAGGCTTTTAATAGTTATACAGTACTTCCTCAATTTGCTGAGCTTCGAATATCAGGACATGAAATAAATATTCGATAGTGACATTCCCGGACTTACGAGACAACTCATTCTGTGGGTTTTTTATAGTTACACAATACTTTCTCGATTATCGCTACCTCGATCTTCTGCTTTTTGATTATCCGGTTCATCGATGGTGACATTTCTGGACTGACGAGACATCTCATTGCGTGTTTTTTTTTTTTGTTTGTTTTTTTTACTTCTCAACACGAGTTTCGTTTTCTTGTAACACCTATCCTGACCCCACTGGATCGATGTACTCTACAAGACCGACCGTTGGTCCCGTCCTGGTCCAATATTACAGGTTCAATCAAAGTCTCATGTTCACAATGTCGATTCGATTCCACTTCCCAGCCACGTTGCGATTTTTTTTTTATCCTAGAGATCAAATAACAAATCGTAGATCCCGGAAGATTCAGCTGGTCTACCTTCAAGTTCGTTGGGGCGAGAATCGGGCCATGCAGAAAAATAAAAAATGAACAAGTCGATTCTAGCCCAAAGAATAATGTATGTATATGTATATAAGGAAGAAAATGGTACAAAAAGAATAATGTTTCTTTTACAATAAAGTAGTGTATATGAAATAAAGTCCAGAAAAAAAAACAAATATTGCAAATAATACTGAAAGGAGAGAAGTAGTTTTCGGATTCAGCCTTTTTGTTCTTTTTGTAGTTGCCGTAATTATTTCACTATCAGGATATAAGAAGGTTCACTGGCAGTATTGCGCCAATAATGCAGATAACTTGAGTTCAATTCCTCCCTTATTACAGCAGCAAGCGGACGATTTCACTCTCACTGCTTATCTCCCTCTCTGGTCGACTGCTTGTCAACACACTTCACCCAGCTCCACGACTTCGACTCCGACTGTTTGTTTTCGCACAAGTAAACGCGCTGGTAGCGACAAAACCCCAGGGTGTTGGCAACTTAATATACAAGTTGATTACTGACCTCTCCCCTTTCATGATTAAATGAACAGTCTCTTCTTCTTAATTGGTATTCCATTGTTCATATAAACACTACTGTTTTGACATTTTATATTAATAATTCTGACGAAGCACAGATTTTCTGGGCACAAACTTCACCACAGATTATTTTTCTCATCTATAAACAAAATTCTATAAATATTAATATTTCAAGGGTGACCATTGCTCTTTGCCACATCCTTATACTTCGTGAACTTGCGCTTTAAAATTGAAACTGCTTCGAATTTGAATTGTGAAACAAGACGGAAAAGGGTCGTGTTATCTCTCGAGGAGAAATTAAATGTTAGTGATATGGTGAGGAAAAAAATTACAAAATACGACATCATGGCGAAATATAAAATCGGGAAATCTACGGCCAACGATATTTCGAATAATGTTCCCTCGAACTAAAGATGTTCCTTTTCAGTTGTGGGATACTAATCCCTGCCCACTATCAGCATAGTTGATGCTCGACTTCGTGTGGGCGTTTCGCTGCGCCTTCTTGGCCTCACGTTTTCCACTGACGGATGTGGAACACCTACATTGAATCAATAGCTGCATCTACCGCAAGGAACGTTGCTTCTCTGTGTTGTGACAGATGATTTTTCCCGTATGAGTCTACACAACTACAAGTCTATCATTTGTCCATGCATTGAACACTGTTGCCGTATATGGTCTGATGTGCCTGCTGTTCATCTCGAGGTCCTCGACAAAATCCAAAGAATGATCTGCAATGTAGTCGGTCCTGACTTGGTATCTCGACTCCAGTCGCTTTCTCACAGTCGTGATGTGGCTTTAGGTGTGCTACTAGGTTGGAATCTAGGTCCCACTCTTTCACTGTCGAAACAGTTAAGTGGAACCACCACTTCTACTCCTACAGCTTCTTCTCCCGCACTTCCCGACGGTGGAATTCCCTTCCTCTCGCTTGATTCCCTGATAACTACAATCTTCAAAAATTTAAATGCAACGTCAATTTTCATCTTCTGATGTCTTGATCTCCATTCTTCTTTTTATCCTTTCCTCATCCCCCTCAATACCCAGTATTTTCTTTTACTTTCATTCTTTGTAACCCGCTGCGTAATAGTGGCACTCTCGCCTTGCTTGGAGTGAAATACTTTTAAAAATCTACGGCTTTTTTCCGTATTCTGCTATAATCCGAAGCATGTGAAATAATACGGGCCTCGTGTAGGCAGGTATTATCCTTCTGTCAGCGTACATTTTCTTACTTCTGTAAGAAAGGCAGTAGAACGAACTGAGCAATGTGCTTGACGTACAATGCTCTGTTCAACGTTCCCTCCATAAACACTAAAGGCGAGCGGGAGTTACAACTTATGGCATGAGGTCCTGGGCGATTACACTCTGGAAGACATTGCTCTCAAAGTCTACGCCACACACGCAAACGACCAGCACTTGCATAAAAGTAAAATCTATTCTTATCACTGAACACTACAGATATAAACCAATCAACATTCTTTCGACACCTCTGAACTGATGACGGACACGGTGGTATTGAAGCGTCAGTGGAAACTGGTTCGAGATAAGCGTACTCATAGTTCTACTGAAAGTAAATGTTCCCCAGTAGCCCGTACTGAAAGCTCTTTTTTATTAGTCGGACTTCTCAATTTAGGCCAGTTTTTATTTCATTGTTTAAGAAATAAAATACGGGGAAAGAAAATCGAACACGTGTACCCCTAAAAATAACGTTTATAATAATCTCTATATATAAAACAGGGGATGTCTGCGTGTCTGTCTGTGTGATTCCTTTTCACTCGAGATCCATCCAGCCGATTTTGACTTATTTCCTCCGATTTCGTTCAAACTCGCTATGTAGGTTACTCACATCATGACAAGCTTAATGATACTTTATTTTTATTTCAACACCACGCGTTTAGCGAAAAACCGCGAAAAACGAAAAATCCATTTCAACACAAATTTTAAAATAAAAACTCCCTCAATTTTCAAGCAATCTAATACAATCTTCACTCAATTGTAGCCAAAAATAAGTTGATTGCTGAACAGTCATTTAATTTTATACTCATATAGTGAAAACCCGCGTAAATAGCGAAAAATGACGATATTGTTTTCTTTCTTATTTTTCGCTGATCTTTCAACCAATTTTCATCAAACTTAACAATTGATTTATAAATGTATCCTCGTTTACATCCCTGGAGGCACACTGACAAATTGAATTTCAAAACCTCCAAAATAATTGTGGTCTGAAATGGGTCTTCATGTTGCCTGTTTTACCCCTACGTGTCCTCGGCTAACTTCGATTAAATAAATACAGACTACTTCTGTTATATCAGTAACTGCATTAATTCAAAATGTTTTTTAAATGAAAGTGCTTTGTAGAACCCGGCCTGTCCTGCTATTTACCCATAGCTGGGAGAGAAGAGGATTCATACCTTTCCCATGGGTATTAGCCTTGGGAAAGGTATGAATCCTCTTCTCCTTCCCCCAGATGTGGGTAAATAGCAAGACAGACCGAGTTCTATAGCCTTGGATGGCAACTGGTCTACCACAGATAGAAATGGCAACCTACTGCAGGAAAAAATATGCCTCGTCAGTCATGTATCGAAACATACATGATCGTCTAAGCGTGTATCATATATGGCACATAACTGACTGACTTTAAAGTAATTGAAGAAGATAGACTCTGTTACATGTAAAGATGATGCTGTTTTTGCTCCATTCTAATTGAACGCTTTTTCTGATCGACAAGCTGGGTATGGCTTCTAGTAAAAAATAATGACGAAAAAATCCTTTCAAAAAATTACTGTTGTTTATATTTCGACTACAAAACTGAAGCTATAAGATATATATTCATAAAAGTTTACTCGATAAACATGCTTTCCTAAAATAGGTAATACCAAACTTACCTTGTCGGGCTGGTTACCATGGCCGAACTGGTAGCGGTACACTTTGACTCAAAAAGTGTTTTCCCTGACGGATAAAAATGGGATTCGATTCCTGTTGGAGGCACATTGTTTTTTTTTAGTGGGAATTCTCAAAGGCATGTACCCGCTAAAATTAACCTTTATAGTAATAAGCTATATATTATTGCATCCATTCAAGTTTGAGTAGACGTCTGTTTTTTTTTATGTCTAAAATCCCATCGGCCGATCCGGTGGTTTCTCCTACATAAGGAGGGCACAGGTTCGAATCCTGCCGAAGAACAGACCCTGTTTATTAAAAACTCACGAAATCCAAGCCCAGTAGACAAAAAAATATACTGTTTAAAAATAATAACGAGGGTCTCAAAGCACTGTCCGGAGCCTCCAATCAGGCTCCATCCCCTCGGCCGGGGCTAGTACTCACCGGCTCTGGTTGCATACAATTGGCGGTATCAGCCACTTGAGCTTAAAAGGCCATAAAAACTTTTTTTAAATCAACACAAACCCTCTGGCCTTCAGAGGAATATACTTTTCTCAAAAACGTGGATAAAAAACAACCTAGACGATCATACATAGAATTTTAACATTTTTTTTAAGTAATAAAAATAAAATTTTCATAGGGAAAAATGTTTCCAAACGAACGCTTGAATCTGATTTTTCGGTAGAGAAGAAAAAATAATGAGGCATGAATTGAAAAAAAAAAAATCCATAATCATAATGGGACAGAAACTGAGAAACCCTGGGATTTCAATGAAGTGGCAGGTAACATTGGATTTAGCAAAACAATGTCATCTAAATGGGATCACAAGAATTATGTCGTCTATGAGTGTCGTAATTTTATTGATGACTTCGGAAATGGCGATACCGGGATAAACAGGAAATAATGGATAAGATTAATTGCTAAAAGTATTCGGGTTGTTAATCTGATGATTATCACCGGCCCGGAAGTTAAAGGCCAGGTTATGAAACCTAACCACCTGACTGAGTGATTGATGACGTCAGATCTCCGTATATTCGCGAGCTTCTGTGGACACGACGAACAAAACCGTGACGAGCGATACAAACTCTTATAACATATAAGAAGAGTGATGCATAGTTCGATAGCAGATGCATTGCATTTTATATCAATCGGCGTGTTTTTCTTTCCGTCCATCGCTTGTTGATATAATAAAGACTAGCCGAAAACCCGTCTTGCAAGCATTTTTATTAAGAGATTTGTAAATAAGTGGGTACAAATGAAAAGATTTGAAATTGACAACCTTTTCCATTTCACTGAATCAGACGTTAAACACTACTATCTTCCCTTCTTTCTTTCATTTTCCCACTGAAACCAAGTGGCGTGTCTTATATGCCAGTTACGTGTTTTCACTCGGTCGAAACGGAATAGTCCATTATTTATGAGATATTGACAAGGCGTAACGGTCGTTCGAGCTAAGGAACTAACTAACAAAGAGAGGTATTGTGAATTGGGGTCTGGCAAAACACAAAACTTAACTCAAACGAGTTAGTATTTAATACTCAACTAGACAAGTCACTGCAATTTTCTTTCCTCTTCTAGACAATGACCCAAGACTACTTATCATGAATGAATCAATCGATTCAAAATAGTAAGGAGGGTAACTGGCTCTTTACCACAGCAGGAGGTACAAGCAGAATTATGATAGAGATATTTTCAAATTTTAGAATTTCAAACGCCATCTCGTAAGACAGAGAATTTATTTAATATCTATCGCTCTCTTTCCCTCTCTTTCTCTTTCTTTCCTTCTCTCTATCTCTCTCTATTATCCATTCAGGAAACAATTCGGTTGAGTCATAAATAATTTCCATTTTTGTTTATCAACTGTTTTTCTTCCCAAAATAAAGTGCAATTACATTTTATTCACCGTTATTTGCAATGATTTGTTGCAGCTCACCAGACAGATCTTCGATACCTTACGAGTAAAATCAGGCAGATTTTGTTGGGGGTATAAACATCCTACCAACTCCAAGTCCTTGTGCCAGACACAAAACTCAGTTGGTAGAAACAGCCGGACACACCAGCCGCAAAATTGCAAATCAAGTCAACAACTGCGTAAAATTTCAAACGGAAAACATTTATTTACAGTTTACACAATTACGAAAAAAAAAGAAAACAGGTACAATATACAAGGGTGCATAAAAATGTCCTTCTGATGCCTCAAAGGCAGGATAACAATTTTAAAGATTACCAAGGAAAAGTGGAAAATTACAGCAAAGGAAAAAAACAAGGATTTTGTAAATGATAAAAGGAGAAAACAATACAAGAAGGCTGTAAAAAACAAAGGTTCAACAACTTTTGAGGAAAAACGAAAAGACCTACTTTCACGGCAATGATTTTGAAAAAGGGTCTTCACACAGTTCGTGCTTCGGAAAATTTCTTAGAAATCTTTTCGTTTTAGGCTGTCCAACCACAGGAGAGATTTCACTTGAAATTTTGGTCTCTCCACGGCTGGCTGGTAACTGGTGCCTTTGACGTTCTCGACCCACCTCGTTCCTTTCTCAACGGCTCATTCTTTTCTTCTCTGTCTCTCTCTTCTCTTCTCTTTTCTTCTCTTCTCTTCGCTTCTCTTCTCTTCTCTTCTCCTCGCTTCTCTTCGCTTCTCTTCTCTGCCTCTATCCGCTGATAGCTGTCCTCTTTATTGAAGAAGCCGGATCATGCCGGCTCCGGACAGAATTTCACAAGGACCCGAAAAACTCGTTTCTCGTCATTGACCAATATATAAAAATCCCTTCTCCAAGTATTCAAAAAAAAAAAAGAAAAAAATCCGCAACATCTCAAACAATTTTAGCGGCATCAACCGTTTGAACCTAAAAGGCCATAAAAAAACTGCAGAAAAAAAAATTAACACAAACCGTCTGGCCTTAAGAAGAATAAACTTTTCTCAAAAAACGTGTATAAAAAAACAACCTAGACGATTATACATAGAATTTTAGCATTTTTTAAATAATAAGAATAAAATTTTTATAGGGGAAAATGTTTCCGACGTACGTTTGAATCTGGTTTTCATTAGAGAAAGACCCTTCCCCAATCAAAACATTTTGCACTGATCAAAAAAGCTCATAATCTATTGGTTCAAGGTCAGGTAAATATCACATGTCGGAGTAGAACAGACGAAACGAATCCCAACATTTTCCCCTGCGTTATTCTTCCTTCATGTGGCATTGCGTTGTTATACATGTTTCACAACAACTTTTAAAAACATTTTTCACAACATTTTAAAATTACCAACAATTCGTATTTATAGCAAATAACCAAGAATACTTTTTATAACAAAATGACCCACAATACATTTTATCTGTAGCTGACAATCAACATGAATCCAAATATCTAACTAACTGTATTCCAAAATATAACTACAACATAAAATACACATATCACCACCTCTAGTAGTTATGCCCACACAAACATGTATATGCAGAGAAGCTGGGTATTATCTACCATGTATTCAATTGTGAAAGCATAATAACATATATCATATTTTTATTACTTCAAAGCTTCCAAGAAAATTAAAAATTCGGCATTAAATGACCCAGAAAGAGATGATATGCCGTTAAACAAACAAAAATAAAAACAAACAATTTCGAACAAAATCTTTTGTCGACACGTTTCAGTTGCTGGACATATAAATGTGCTTTTAGTGTTTCAATGCGTTTCAAGAACTGTAAATGAATAATAATTCGGCTATCCCACCACGGGCAGAAATTAGCTTGTCAGAGTTAACTCCTCCTAATTTCTTAATTTTCCAAACTGTTACTAGGGGACACTCTCCAGTTCTATAAATATTTGGTGATACCTTTTAACTCCCTTTTTTTCTTCTCACTTTTCAGCTGACACTCAGTCAGTTATGTGCCATGCGTAATACACGCTTCGGCGATCATGTATGTTTCGATACATGACTGACGAAGCAGATTTTTTTCCCGCAGTAGGTTGCCATTTCTTTCTGCGGTAGAACAGTTGCCATCCAAGGCTATAGAACCCGGTCTGTGCTGCTATTGACCCATACCTAGGGTGAGAAAAAGAGGATTTATACCTTTCCCAAGGGTATTATCATGTAAGTGAATGTAATGGATTCGATTGGAATTCGAACTCGGCTCTCGGATTCCTCAATCCGGGCTGCTATTCATTGCTACAACATGTAAATCTCTCGTTGAGATTTGTGTTTTTTTCCTTTCGGGGGAAACACCATGAACAATACATATACATACACACACGTACGTACGCACATTCACTCACTTCATGACCCAAAACTTTACACATTCATTTGTTACACACACACATTATTGCCGTTGTCATTTTTGTAAACCGTTTGTTGTTTAATACATTATTATATGTCTGTACATATATCTTGGTTCTTGTTGTTTCTTCACATTTATTTTGGTGGACTCAGTATCCTAGTCTGCCATATTTTGTTGTGGGCCATTTCAGGAGACACACGTGTTCATCTCACAACGCGTACACACAAAGGACCGCAATAAGCTTTCTTCCACGGAGCTCGGCTTTTCATATTAGTTCTGGACATTCATCCTTGTCAATCCACTACCTTTTGCGTTGAACCTTGTTGTATACAACCCATTTTTCATCACCTGTTATGGTATATTTAAGGTACGCTTAATTAGGACGGTACATGCGCCATTAGAATTGTCTCCCCCAAACGGAAATTACTTATGAAGAAATCTAATATTGTGTAATGGTTTCATCAAAGAGATTTTCTTTGTCAAGACGGACGGGTCTTCTTTTTTCTTTTTTTCTTGCTATTTCTTGTGCTGATTAAATAGAATACTTTGGAACAGCTGATTTACCAAGATTTCGAAAATCTATGGCCTAACAAGCAACAAGAATTCTGTTTCTTAAATCTGTAGCGGAAATTTCCACTTCGTAAAGTCAAAAATTAGACGATCCCAAAATAGTTTTGTTACTTTAACAAGATCATGAAACAACTTTTTCTGGGCAGTCAGAGAGCGGCTCCCAACATGGACACACACACACACACACACACACACACACACACACACACACACACACACACACACACACACACACAAGATTTCGCGTACCACACCAAGATAGGACTACTTTTAAAATGGGTATCATAGTTTAATATCAATTACTATAAATGTAATCTCGACTAAAATCGTACAAAATAAACTTCACCCCCTGTTGTCCTCTTTTAAGATCTCGTTTTGGGAAACCATTTCTTCATTAATTTAATTTCCGACGATTTATTTACTTCTGACGAAGTATCGG
This sequence comes from Acanthosepion esculentum, assembly GCA_964036315.1. NCBI lineage: Eukaryota > Metazoa > Mollusca > Cephalopoda > Sepiida > Sepiidae > Acanthosepion > Acanthosepion esculentum. The sequence continues at coordinate 58,063,529 of OZ038499.1, forward strand.
ATGAAAGGCGTCTTAGGTTTATTTTATTCGATGTAATTAAATGTTTATTAAATGTAATCTCGATTTTAATCGAGATTACATTTATAGTAATTGATATTAAGCTATAATCGCCATTTTAAAAGTATATATATATATATATATATATATATATATATATATATATATATATATATATATATATATATATATATATAATGATATAAAAATATATATTTTATATTTACAAGAACTGTATTGGGGAAACTTTATGACAAAGTGGAAAAATTTTACTTGTGTCGCGTTTCGTCCTTTAGGATTTCATCAGACTAAATTTGTGAAGTTGGTAGGACAACACATGCGCATGACGGAGGGGTGCTGGGAATTTTAGAATTTTTTTCTGCTGAATTCATTTAGAGGCTTTTTTTCTTTTTCTTTCCGTCATTTTTGTAAGTAGTTAACCCATACTGTAATAATAAAAGATCTGCCAGAAATGGTGAAATTTTGTAAGAGCCAGGGTTCAACTTTACTGTTGGTGACCTTGCGATTAAGGCACTCTCTAGACCTTTTAGTGAATTATTTTCTCCTTTGATTATGGTAGCAGGTTTTTTGCAAAAAATTTGGATTACCAATGGTATCGCCTCTCAAAAAATTAAAAATTTATCCATTGTATATGTGTGTGTAACAATGATAACACAGAACTTCAACACTTAACAAAACACGCAGTTCTGTAAAATACTGGGGTTTAACGCGTCTAAAAGCAAGCAGTTTTTGTAAGCAATGCGCTCGATATAAAAAAAAAAAAATAGACCAAGCATAGTATATTAGAAAAATAGTCCGAAAGACTTTTCTTTCGGATTTCAAGGTCAGATACATGTATTTATCTGTGGAATTAAAAGTCCAACAGATAATCCTTTTAAACATTTTATCTCTTCTCTCTCTCTCTCTCTCTCTCTCTCTCTCTCTCTCTATCTATCTACCTATATATATAAATATATATATATATATATATATATATATATATAATAAATTTATTATAAGAGATTATAATAAAAACAGTGTAAATCGATACACAAAAAAGCTTGAGTGTAGTCATTTAAAATGTTTTATTATAATATCTTATAATAAAAACATAATATTAATATTTTGCTCTATTTTGTTATGAGCACTTTAAAAAAAAATGCTACGAACTGTAGATTTTTACTCCATTTTTTCTCTTATTTATATATAATGTATATATATATTGTTATCCGAAGACAGACTGTTTCGCTATATCACAGATCATCAGTGTGGCTAGACATCCGATTGCCTGAAGCCGAGATCGAAACCCGACTGATTTAGCATCAGTCGGAGATTTTACGCCAAAGCTATCAGCGCCCGTTAGAGAGGAACGCGAATTTTTGCGTATTTATTCTTTAAATAAACACGCCAGTGAGAGAGAGGCCTCAATTCATAGAAGAGCTTTGCATTATCAGCAGTTGTAGTCAATGTTTACAAATTCAGGCTTTCTCTCCAGACTGCTCGACCAATATATATATATATATATATATATATATATATATATATATATATATATATATATATATATATATGACAAATGGAAAACCTTTCATTGAAAATAGATTTTCCATTTGTTCAATTTCTTAAAACTTTGTCTGGATTCTGTATCCTATTTTAAAAACATATATATATATAATTATATATATATATATATATATATATATATATATATATATATATATATATATATATATATATATATATATGGTGGAGACCAATGCAAAGAATATTTGCTACGTAGTTGATTGATGTTATATTCAACACCTCGACTCTGGAGTTTAGTAACGAACCGTTTAGTAATCGTTCTGTCAACTCAGGAGGTATTAGCATATGACTGCATATTTTCCCATTTTCCATGCTAAGAGAATAAATAAGTAACATCAGATGGATAATAGAAGAAAGGTTTATTGTATACAACCAGTACAATATGAAATACGGTACAGTTAAACACACAGATCAATCTAGTAGTGAGTACCACTAATTGGAAGGTCGGACGTGTTTGCGTTTTCTTGCTCTCACTCTTCCTCAAGTTTTATATTAAGTTCAAAAATTAATTTATATAGCAAACGTTGTTAAATTGAACTGACAATGTCTGCCTGTTTAATTGTGTATTTTAGCTTTCCTATTTTCGAATAAGGTGTTGCACATCCAGATCAGATTTGTGGATAAACTGTCCAAAGTTCAATTTCGAGTCTTTTTACAAGCCCTGGTCATTATCAGAAAGTTAATGTTATCAGTTTGTTAGCACTCTCCTGTAAAACAACATCTCTGTCGTTTTATATATCTTCTTCATCTGTGAGGAAATTGTCCGGCATCACTGCCGTATATATATATATATATATATATATATATATATATATATATATATATATATATATATATATATATATATATATATATATATATGTGTGTGTGTATATATATATATATATATATATAACAGTCAGTCAGTTATGTGCCATGCGTGATACACGCCTAGGCGATCATCTATCTTTCGATACATGACTAACACGGCAAGTTTTTTTCCCGCAGTAAGTTGGCATTTCTTTCTGCGGGAGACAAGTTGCCATCCAAGGCTATAGAACCAGGTCTGTCATGCTATTTACCCATAGCTAGTAGGAGAAGAAGAGGATTCATACCTTTCCCAAGGGTATTAACACGTAAGTGAATGTAATGGATTCGACTGGAATTCGAATTCAAATCCATTAAATTCACTTACGTATATATATATATATATATATATATATATATATATATATATATATATATATATATATATATATATTCGTGAGTTGAGCACTTCTGGAAGAAAGGGAATTCGTTGGCTGATGATGATGATTAATGCTAAGCTCTTTGCTATGAATTGAACCCTCTGGTAGCTGGTAATGCATATATCTTGTATATAATGTGTTAAAAATTTCCTTCTTTCCAGCGTGTGCTGATGGTCTAGGTGAGAGTCTCCGACTGATGTCAAATGGGTCGGATTTCGATCGTGGCTTGAAGCAATCGCATGTCTCGCAACACTGATGTGCTGCGAAATAGTCTGCCTGTGAATGACTATACATATATTTATATATATAGTCATCCACAGATGTATATATATAAATATGTGTGTGTGTGTGTGTGTGTGTGTGTGTGTGTGTGTGTGTGTGTGTGTGGTTATTGGGTGTGAATGAATTTGAGAAAGAACATTTTTAAGTAGAAAAACAATTAAAACAGGAATTATCAAAATAGAAAATAACGATTGGCGTTGCTTTTAAAATTTTGAAACTCAAAATTGATTGGAAAGCAAGAAACCGGAAGAAAATTCAAGAAGAGAGATGTGCGTGAGAAGAAACTTTTAGTGGCATTATCCTCTTACTTCGGGTGAAATTATATATATATATATATATACTAGCAGCATGGCCCGGCGTTGCCCGTGCTTAATTCAAAAATCGTGCGACTCATACAGCAATCGCTATCACTTGACTTAAAATATTTTTGCCCTTCCTTGCCTTTAAAGGAGTGCCCTTTGCCGTGCTGATGTTGCTACATGCCTTACTTCTTGCCTATCTCACACTGCGAATTATTTCTAAGCTCTATACTAAACATTAAATCTGTTACGAAAAAAGAACTAAACAAAATGAACACAAAACGATCAGCTTTTAAAAAGGACTCGTAACTGGAAAAACCGAATGAAAAAAGAATGTTAACAACAAATATATTTTCACACCCAATCCAGTTCTGCGGAATCAGAATCAACGTTGAGTTTAAGCAAGCGAATGAGCCAATTGGAGTAAAGTGCTATGCAGATTTAAATTTTTCCCACTTGTGACGAATGCAGCTATCGATTTTTTTTTTTTGCATGCTAGCATGCTAGTTAACATTCGTGCCAGTCAGCTGTTGGCTCTCACGCTGGCCAATAGAATCTGCCTGCCTATTCGTGGCAGCCAGCTATAGGTTCTCACTCTGGCCAGTAGAAAATGGCCGCAAACTACATGAAAACTGCCGTAGAAGCATGAAAAATCGATTATTTTTACTATCGATGGGAGTTGGGAAATGCAAAGTTGGTCTTAGCTTTCCCGCTAACTTGGAGCATGTACATGTAAATTTTGGTGCAAATCCGTCAAAAATTGCGGCCGTGCATTCGTTACACACACACATCCTGCCTTTTATATATATATATATATATATATATATATATATATATATATATATATATATATATATATATATATAGTACAACTCCTCTAAACTGAACATCCAAGATGTTTGATTTTAAGGGTACTGTTCGGATTCAAGGAAGAAAAGGCTGCTGTGGCAAGCTTAAATTTTTAAGTTTTAGAGTTTAGGATACAAAAGGTAGTTTGTAACATTCGTTTGTTTTTATTTAAAGTATAGATTGAATACATAAATGTACAAAAAGTAATTGGCAACTAATAGTAATGAAAAGATTTGTGCTAAACAAATATTGTAATTTGTGAAAAACTAAGACACTTTATGAAATATTTAAAAATTCATGAAAGTTATAAATTCATCACTCAAAAAAGAAAAAAAAATAACGATTTGTCAAGGAAGTCAAAAATAAGGATATCCAGTACATCCCCTCTAAACCGAACATCCGGGATGTTTGGTATTGAGGGTACTGTTCTGATTCAAGGAAGAAAAGGCTTCAGATGGCTTGAAGGAAGTAACTTTGTTGGGAAGATATTACCGCAGAGGCCTTGTGGTAAGGCTTGGCTGACAGTTGATTGATGACGCTGTCTTAAAGTGAAAGTTACGAAACAGCGCCTAAGAATCAGCCGGGGACTGAAAAGATAATATTTGGTAATTTTTAAAGACAAGGCCGAATTGAAAAACTGATTTATTTCGCTCATCAAAAAGTGGAAATTATAAAGAAATCGAGGAAATGGAATTTCTTTATGAAAAAAACCAACCCAGATTTGGCGACGAAAAATTAAAATGATAAGTCTAATTAATGACCAGAAGCTAAGACGCGTCACGCGGTTTGAGAACCAGATTTGTCGAAATGACAACCGAGGTGACAGGGGAAGGTGAAATACCAAAAAGGATGGAGAAATTGCCTAGCCCATGGGGAGGTGTTGGTACGAGGTACAAATAAGAGACGGAAGGAGTTATCGGGGCGGATCGATACTCTGTGACCGGTGCGGCACGTAGGACCCCACATTGGATTTTTTGTATCGGTGTGGACCAAAGACTGGGAAAGGCCAGTTGCAAGATCACAAAAAGGAAAGGTAAAAATAGATGCCATAACGAGATATAAGGACTCAAAATCCCCGTTTCAAATATATTTAAGTGTTTATTTCGGGTATTCATTTGAACGGTCTGCTCATCTCAACATCTCAAAGCATGGCTGGCAACTGAAACGAGTGACATCGGAACTACCTGTGGACCAGTTTGTCCCCGTTCAGAACTCCATTACTTCAATCCCAAATGTAACTGTTGATATAAACATGTGACCGGAAATCCTCAACGTCCGTTTTTGTTGTAACTTGTTCCCAAATGTTTTCATTTCTTTACTCTTTTATTCCCTTTTGTTCAAGTGGGCAGCCGACACTTTACAGACTTTATCGTTGGCCTTGTGAGATCTCACACCATCTCTTTCTATGTGGGTATCCTAATCATAGTGTCAAACTACAAATTCGGGGAATGTTAAAAAAAATAATACTTGCACTAACACTTAGTTTCCACTAGTGTTTCATTAGTTAAGTATACAATGATCTAACATAGGATGCTGCTCAAAAGGAGTAGGGCGAAAGTCTGTACTATGTAAGGCTCACGTGCGCTGTTCAGATGGACCCAACTTTGAGTAGCGCCTTATATTCCCTTTCCTTGTTTGTCTACAGTGTTTTCCTTCAGAAATTCACAATTGAAATAAATACGCCATATCTTTCTTCTTTCCAAATCAGAGGAAAATTGGGCAGAAATTACAGTCGATGAATCATGCAATCGGTTTTTGGTTGACCACTTGAGTGTGGCGGCATGTCCACTTAAAAAATCTTTTTTTTTTTTTCAACAATAGTTGACACAGCTAAGCACCTACGCCCACTTTTGATGAAGCTAAATGAGAATGGTCAGCTAAATCTTGTTTTGGAGTTTGCTTAATACCTCTGCTGCTGTGGACGTACTTATACGTTTTAACGAAACTTAGACTGCCTGCTGTTGACGTAAATATACGTTCTCTAATCAGCGTAGACTTTCGGTCATTCGCGTTTATGTTAAAAACTAACTAGTGGTTAGTGCTATTTCTAAAACTAGTGCTTAGTTCTATATCTAATCTAGCATAGGCAATTAGTAACATAAAATACGACCTGTTTTGTGACATATTTTTATTATTATATTAGGTGTCGTCGATGTCGTTTAACTTCGTCTGTAATGTATATACTATCGAAACAAAAATGGCGGCGCTCGTGAGAAATCATCGCTCGACGTCATGTTCGCTGGCTCGATTACGTCCAGCGACGACCTAATGGCCACCTTACCAGTTGACCAATCCGCCATCTGCATATTGTAGCTGAAAGGGTACAATGGCTCTTGTGATTTAACGCCTTCGTGGCATGAGATTTAGCAGTATACCTTCTTTAGTTTAAATAGTAAGTCACATAAACCGGCTTCTCTGTGCTATTATAGGACGCCTCCCATGTCCATGGCATTCGTATCTCGCGTCCTCAGGACCATTGAGAAGGTGCACTGGTCCGATCATGTGTCCAGTAAGGAGTTCCTCCCAGCCGAGCATCCTTCGCACTATCGCTCGGCGGCGTGTTCGCTCACGTCCAGTGACGACCCGATGACTACACTGCCAGTTTGACCCGCCATCTGCAAGCTGGCGACGGCCTCTCGACAAGCCATGACGAGGAACTCATTTTGTAGCCATACAAAAATCCTTATCCCTAGTTAATATCCTAGATAATATAAATTAACATAATCTTACAAACGGTCCAATTTTATACATACACACACACACACATATATATATATATATATATTATTATTATTATTATTCCTAACGTTATTTACAATGGATACCCGTATTTGAGTAGACATTCTATTTATTTACACAGTACCATATTTTCCGGCATGGAAGACGCACCCTAATATTAGAAAGAAATTTCTAAGGAAAAAAGTCATTCTCATACAACACATTCACCATGCATGCCTCACATACTGGTGCCACGTATTGCTTACATTAATCACTCGTCCGATTTTGTTTGTATACCAATGACATACTAGTCACGAGCAGAAAGGCTCCTGCTGCTGCTAGTAAACAGACTGTTTAAAATTCTGGCTCGGCTACAGGAAGGTTTATAGTTTTGGAAATACTTGTAACAGCTAAGTACTGAGGTTACATCATATAAAAATATGAATTAGGTAGCTAAGATTATAGTGTAATGACTGAACATACAAATCCACGTCCCTATCAGTCAAACCAATAAGGTGACCGTCCAAGCTTACATGAGCTTGGGCGTGCTTTACATTCGTCTTGGAAGACGCACACGTATTTTTCAGGAAAAAAGAACATCTTGTAAGCCGTAGAATACCCATACACAAATGGACTCTCCCAAGTTACAAATAAAAGCAGGCATTGCTGTTAGAAAGGGTAGTTTCCAGCAGTCAGCTCTAATAGTCGGAATAACATTCTTGCTCGTTTGTATATGAGTGTATTACTGTTTTTCCTCTAATATATTTGTTAACTCAATTCTCTTTGTGCATTTATTTCTGGCCCCAACACTCTACCGGCCTGTGTACTCGAGAAGACTTAAATAAAATGTGCCCTTCAGTCAGATTCGAACCTGTCATCCTTTGCAGGAGAAACTACCGTCTGATCTAACATGCTTTGACCGTTCGGCTACGCAGCGCTTCGCAATCGAGTAAAGTTTTATTCTGCCTTTAAGGCGTATTCGTTCATCCGAAACATAAACAAACCAATTTCTAAAGAATTGATGAATTTTACTTATTTTTTAATCCAACACATATATGTAGTTCTCACAAACACACATATATATATATATATACAGTAAACCGAACACCTACTTTAGATCGACTTGCTCATATTTGTAAACGTTTTTTCTTCAAAAGACATTTGAACAAATCAGATCAAATCACGTAATAAATGTTTTCTAGAAAAAATACGCTGTTTCACAAAAGCAAATCTTATCTTATTTGATCTGTTGATTTAAATTCGCACCTTGTACTGACCTGTAGATGGTGAGGCATCGCCAGGTCATCTTTTTCCCAAGACACGCTACACAGGATGTGGCCAGGTGTTCAGCAACCCTACAAACATACCTGGTCATGATGATGATGATTAGATTATAAAATCCTGTCATTTTATTAGTATGTCTTTGTTGTTTTTTAGGGGAGGGGCATATAATGGATTAAACTCTGATCCTCAAGTACAAACTCAATCAAGGTAAAGGTTGAGTATCCTTTATCCGAAATTCCCAAATCTGATAAGCTCCAATGTCCAAAAGTATTTCACAAATGGAAAATTTTAGAAAGCACTGGGAAGGTTTCTAGGTGATGTGCATCTGATGTAAGTGACTTCATCTACCTTCTTATTAGCCTGTTGTCTTCCGTGCGAGCGTGTGTATCCTGTTCAGTTGAGTTCATTTCATTTGTTGGTGTATGCATTAACATCATTCAAGATCCAATTCTGTACTTGGTGGCTTTGAGATCAGCTCCTAGGTGAATCCTCTAGTTCTTTTGACTTTCTGAAGTGACACCGAGTACAAAAATTACTTTGGTACTTATTTTGATGAACCCATTACATATTGGATCACCACAAATCAACAAGGTGGACATTAGGTTTGATTCACATACTACAATATGACCCCAAAGAGAGTTAGAAATTTAAGTTATTAACTAGACCACCCGTTGGGTCATCCTTGTGTTTACTGTTTACATTTAGTTCTTAAAGAAAGTTGAAATATAAATAAGCACGCCCGTCATCACGGGAAGGTGGAAAGAAACTTAAGTGCCAGACGGACGATGCACCACCCAAGCACGATTCATAGACTTTTAGTATTATAAACTATTTATGTCCACAATCCAGATGTTAAATTAGGTCACTGAGACGAACACCTTTTGGTCTCATTGCCAATTCATGTATACACACCATTTCCTTCTCACACGATAATAAATTTATATCTTTCTTTCCCCCCACTCTCTATATGACTTCATGTGAACGGTGGCAAACACACAAGCAAGCAAAGTTCAGTGTTTTAGTATTATAAAAGAAAACATGTTTAATAGATTTTTTTTTCTATTTCTGGAGAGAATTGTGCAGGAAACTCTCCACGGCCAGAACATTTCTATCTCTATCAGTGGTAGACATGTCTGCAACCTGCGTTTCGCAGACGATATTGATCTTATGGCTGGCAATAACATTTGGCTGCAAGACCTGACCCACAAACTCGTTGAAACAGCTGGTGCATATGGAAAGAAAGCCAACCAGGGGAAATCCAAAATAATGCTGAATAGCAATACTAACGTCAGCATCACCATGGACGGCGAACAACTGGTGGAAGTGTCCAGCTTCAAATACTGAAAAGCAATCTGGCACCAAACACGGATCGCCTCGCTCACAATAGCGATGACCAGACTGGAAGAGCAACATCAGCTTTCATAAGAAATTCAAGCTCTACAAATCGCTGGTAGTATCCATCCTCCTCTACGAGTGTGAGACTTGAACACTCCTGGTTGACGCAGGGCAAAGGATCCAGGCGTTCAAGAACAAATGCTTGAAATGGCCCCACCCACATCTAATGGAAGTACAAAATCAATGACTATGTAAGGAACAAGCCCAAAAGACTCGTTGGCCAACAGTAATCTCTCCTCGCCACTATTAAGCGTCAGAAGATGGCGTAGTTTGACATCACATCACACAGCATAACTATCTCTGCAAGAAAGACCATCATGGACAGCACTATTGAAGGCAGATGGAAACGGGGGACTGCACTGTAAAAACTGGTCAAACATCAAAGCATGGACGGGCATGACAATGGTGGAACCCCTGCCAATAGATCATCCTGGAGGAGGTTGTCTGTTTCTTCTCCCCTTAGATATCCACAATGATTGGAACAGTCAAGGGGCTGCTGCTGATAAAAGTTGCATTTAAAAAATTAAAAAAACTCAACCCCGTTTCATGCTTAATGTTTAAATGCACCCTGTTCTTGTTATGTTCATAAGGGGCAGACGTCATATGACCAGAAAATACTGTGATTAGGTAGAGATGATACTTCAATGAATAAAATAAGATCTGGTTGTATCGCCTCAGGACATGAACAATCATGGTTCTCCACAACCTCCTATCCTTTTTAACTCTTTGCAATGTGTCTTTTTACTATAACCTACACAAGCTTGCTAGTTTACTTCATTTTCCTTCAATATTTTGAGCATCAAATTATCCAAACCATTTCTTGCATTGTGCCCCAGAAATTTCATGTCTTTTTTTCCTGATTCTAAACGTGTCCCTTTTCTTTAAAACTTCCTCATTGCTCACATTCATCTGTGAGGAAATTGTCCAGCATTCACTGGCATATAGGACTGATGTTACATCACAGTTCAGTTCTAACCAAATGTTCCTGTTTCTTAATATTTAGCTTAGCATTTAAGCTATTCCAATACACCTTCAGCATCATACTTTCATATTGTTAAAACACTTACCTTGCACTTGGATTGTTCCTCTTGCTGACAAACATATATTGTCCTATTACAACTGATGTTTAGTCCTTTCTTATACCTGTGCCAAATATTCAACATCATCTTGTCTGATGTTACCATATACTAACAAAGTTAACAATGCACACCAAGACAGATTATATTTATTTTTCTTTATAGGACAGCGGGATCATACCGAATTGCCATAAGTAAAGGGAGATAACTCATGCAAAAATCTTTCAGGCCATCGTTTTTCTACACTTGTTTCAACAGCTACAACAGGCTTCTTTAAAGTTGGGTGTGACAAAACAAATTCGGTGATAATGCACTTAAACCTGAATTTTATTAGTAAACAATTTTCTAATTTTGTCAACACAATGAAGTGTCCCCCTCCCCCTAAATAGCTTCAGGAGAGAAAGCTTCATTCCAAAATGACTCCTGTTAATTGAAGAATGTTGAAGTGACTCTAAACAATGAGAGAATGATGAGAAACAACAAAAGCCTTTATTCCAGTCATATATTTATTTTCATCTTGTACAAATAGAAAACAGTGACAGCCAGTGTAGGATTCACCTGAAATTGAGAAAAGAGAATCTCATTAAAAATACGTTTGATTAAATTTAAAGTGTCTAAATCAGTCATGGGCCAAATGTGGCTTGTTTGGCCATCTGAATGACATAGCAAACTTAATGAGGAAAATAACGTCTATTAAAAATTGGGGTTTTGTTACATTCTCACTTGTCAAAGGGAAATAACTATTAAATGCCCGAATAACCGTCCTTATTTAGCCTGTTGTGGGTACAGTTTAACTAAACTGGATATATAACAATGATTTATGTTTCTTGAATTGTGTAACCTTTTGTTGAAGGTAAGGTTATCAGGATTTTAAATCAGCGATTTTCATTAAGATCATACGTGCAAAAATAGTTTGCTTTAAAAACGAGAAACGTTCATATTAATTTTCATGTAAAAAAGATTTTTTGTATTTTCAAATGAAAAAATTAGGAAGAAATCACACCCAGTAGCATCTGTTAATCACATTTGTCATCAATAAGAAATCTTCAATTTTTAAAATTGTAGAAAAAATCTTTTTTCCAAATTATAAATCATAAATCTCTTCCTTATTTCTAAGGCAGATGCTTACATGTATGAGCTTCTGTAATCAAAATGAATGCTTTACTTTCAATAAAAAAATTCCTTATATTCATGTTTATATATTTCATGTAGCCCACTGGTCATAAGTTTGCCCATGGCAGCTGTAAATGAACTTCTCCCAGATTTTAGTCTTTGCATGTAAATCACAAGTAAAAATTAAAATAGTCACCTTAATCTTCTGGCTTCTCTTTCTGATTCAAGCAATGTCAAGATGTCTCCTTCACGGACAGGTCCTTTAACATTACGAATAATTGACCGATTGCTGTCATCAATGAACTCGACTCGGACCTAAAAAAAAGTAAAAGAACCAATATGTAACAAAAGCAAATTTTACTTGTGTGTAAAGTATTTTATCACTTTCATTGGTAAAATTGTCAGTTTTTGTTTGAAGGAAAAAAAACAAAACAAAAAACAACCTAGGATATTTTTTTCTTTTGCTAAGCGAGTAATGGATATCTATAAAGTTTAGTCTGGCAGTAGCCATAACAAAAGTAGCCACATTAGAAATACTTACAAGATTATTTTACTAACCATCATTTTAATGAAAACATTTGTTTGCAAAAATGCAATGAACATTTGAAATAAGATAGATTATATGGCTAAAATTATCTTTTCCAACAAAGGTCACAAGTTTAGTACCAACTAATAAAAAACTACAGTATTCTGTTGTCAAATTGAATTTGGTTACTTGAGCTCAACCAAACAGCTAGCAATAGAATTTTCTACTTGCAAAAATTTTCAAATTCAAAAATATACAGAAGCATTGATATTTCCTCTCAATGTCGAAGCATGCACACATGTGCTTTTCAAAGTAATTGTAAAGCATTTTTAACTTGCATAATTAATATAGCCAATTAGATTTCTTTTTTTTTTAATTAGTCCCCATCTCCAAGGTTATTACACTTAATTTTCTAATTTATCATATGGCAGTTTTGCGTTGAGAGCCGATTTGTGCCCCCTCATTTTCATTGCTCTTGAACCAAGTTTCTTGGATAATCATTAATCATGATGACAATGCTTTAAATTAATTCTTTATCTAATTTTTCTCAATCTACACAAACTGACTATTTTATGAATTAACAGCATTAATCAGAACCAGAATAATTTATGATCTATATTGCATTTCTCAAAGCAGAAAATATACACAAATCATGATGTTAGGACCTATTAATATTTACAAGTAAATATAGCAATTTCATTTTAACATATCTTCAATGGCCAATCATCACCAAGGCAAGCCATCGACTTGTTACCAACTCATTCACAAATATATTTTTAATTTAACTTAAAATTTTTCAGGTGAACGATTTTTAAGTAGCAGGTTTGTCATAGTAACAACTTTACCATATTTTTTCCCTTTCAGTTAGATCTTGATAATTCTCTTGTAAAAAGAACATAGCATCAACAAGAAAATAAAAATTTATTATTTTCGATACCTTTTATTTTATAATACAGCCTATAGAAAAAAAATAAGCATGTGTATCACTAGGCCTACAGTCCAAACTGTTTTAAAACTGTCACTGTTTAATGTTGAAAAAAGGTTTCATAAAATAAGCATTCATCATAATGCTGTAGACTTATATAAGTTATATGGTTTAACAGATAGCCTTTGCCTTTGAATTGAAACTGGAAAAATGTAAGATTTTGAAAAAAAAAAAAAAGTTTGAATTCTACAAACATTCATACAAGTTACATGCTACAATAAATCTAAATAATTTCACTTCTCTCCTTCCGTAGAATAAATTATCCTCATGTAAGCTATCAATACGTCATGTTTTTTGTCACCTGTCAAGTGATGTGAAATGTTATGACCTGCTTTGTTTTATTTTCAAACATCTTTTCAGCACAGAAACTAAGTCAAGCTTGTTTCAAAATTTTAAATAAACATAATTTCTGATTTTCTTAAAATAAGTTTTGAAAATAAAAAAATTTTTTTTTAAGAATTTAAACTGAGATTTTCATTTTTTTTATAAAATGAAAAAAAAAAAAAAAACTTTTGTTTTCGCCAAGTTTGGAGTCTTTTTTGTCATCCTATGCTTTTTTCAGCGGTCTCATAGAGGTACCTAATAGGTATAACCATGAGATCAATAAAAAAAATAGCATACCATGAATAAAAAAGGCCTTAAACTTGATGAAAATAATTTATCATTTAAATGTTAATGTTATTATAAAGAGGAGAGATCAAAGTATTTTTTGAATATTTTTTTTTTACATTTTTTAATAATTTCTAGCACATCCAAAATTTGTTAAAATCTTGAATTTTTTTGAATCAGAAAAATGTCAATGTCGCCGTTTAAAATTCATTTAAAAAAAATCAATTTAGATTTAAAAATTTAGATTTTAAATTGGCATAGCATGAAAAAACGGCCTTAAACTTGACAAAAGCAGAATTTTATCGTCAATAAATTATGTTACTATTAAGAGGAAAGAACAAGAATTTTTAATTATTTTTTAAATTTTTCTGTCTTCATTAGAACGTTTTAACTTTTGATTGAAAAATCTTGTTTCTCGTCATCACCGGAACTCTAGTAAATAACATGGCAAATTTTTCTTATGACACATTAATTTTGAAAATCTTGCAAAAAATAGAAATAATTGTCAAGTTTTAATGAAACTATTCAGGAATGCTAGACATTTTTTTCTACATAATCACATACATTTTTTGTTTTATTTTTCATAGCCAAGTAAGAACAGGGGTTTAGAAATTCAATGCAACTGTTATCAGACGTTAATGAATTATTTTTTTTTTTAAGTAAAACTTCACACGTGTTTCGCCAATTGTAAATGTAAAAATGTAAAGGCCGTTAAGTGCCGTACAACATTCTTATACAAAATCAAGTCATGTGATGTTTTTATTGTATCATGTTTCTTCCGTGCCTCCATACCTTTGATTTATAGCGTTTTTTTGTTGACAGATAGGGCAAGGAACAGTAAGATTACTCTCACTGGAAGTTCGTTGATTGTAAAACCCTTGTGCTTTTTATAATCTGTACAGATACATGTACTTAAAAAAAAAAAAAAAATTTTATTTTTCATTGAAAAAGTTTGCCTTCAGACAATATTATGCCCATAGATAAAAGCAAATAATTAAATACTATCTTTGTTTTGTTGAGTTTTGTTTGTTACAATGCAGAGCTGATTTTAGGTTTACGATGGCAGATTTTAAAAAAAAAAAAAACATGATTTTCTTTCCTCGAAGCCTTGTGTTTTTAACGAATATAATGACTTGCGTGCTTTGACATTGAATTTTTAGAGTTTTCATTAATTTATTTGGGGGATATATATATATATATATATATATATATTTTTATAAGGACTTAAAAAAACATTAATTTCCATCATACCTGAATAGTTTCTGAAAGTTTCATTAAAATCTGACAGTTATTTCTATTTTTGCAAGATTTTCAAAATAAATGTGTGTCATAAGAAAAAAATGCACAAAAAAAATTACCATGTTATTTACTAGAGTTCCGGTGATGATGAGAAACAAGGATTTTCAATCGAATGTTAGAATATTCTAAGAAAAACACAGAAAAATTTTGAAAAATGATTAAAAATTACTTTGTTCTTTCCTCTTAATAGTAACAAACAATTTAGACGATAAAATTTTGTTTTCGGCAAGTTTGGCGTCTTTTCCTTCAGACTATGCTTTTTTTTTTTTAGCAATCTCATGGTTATACCTAGATTTAAGTGAACAAATTATTTACCGTTATTTTTAAAGAAAACTTTCAGCGCTTTATTTTTTTTATACTTAGCTTTCACCTTTACGATGCTTTATGGAAAATATTATAAAGAAATTAAAATAAGACTGTTGAGAGTAAGATTAAATTTCATAAAATTGAAAAAGATGATTCACTGAAAAGAGTGAAAACTAAAATAACTTCACAAAATTGAAATTGCAATGAAATAAATGGTACTTTTAAAAATGTAGTAATGTTGCTGCTGAAAATGGCTTAGGATGGTGTTCAAATTTTTTTAATTAGTAAAAATGCTAATTCAAAATGTTCAACGAGTTTAACACGAAGAAATTGCAATGAGATGGACGTTCAGCAGAGAATGCTTACACTCAAGCCACGTGACGTTTTATTGCTTGTGACCTTCCGTATTTTTTAATTAAAGCCATTTAACTATTTTTTATGAACAAAAAAATTGCATTTAATTACTGCGGGTCTTCTGATTGGATGAAGCAATACAATGTACAAAGCGCTAAAAATGATCTATCTGCTAAGGACATTTACGAAAGTGAATGCGACTTTCAACTAATTTTATAA
Source organism: Acanthosepion esculentum (assembly GCA_964036315.1). NCBI lineage: Eukaryota > Metazoa > Mollusca > Cephalopoda > Sepiida > Sepiidae > Acanthosepion > Acanthosepion esculentum. The sequence continues at coordinate 58,079,650 of OZ038499.1, forward strand.
GATTTTAACTTAAATGTAAAAATCTAAAATAATTAGAGAAAGAAATTGTATTAAAAATTCATTTTTCATCGAAAAAAATTTGCTTTCAGAAAATATTGTCCATATTCATAAAAACTAAAAGCATTTGAAATTAATATTTTTGTTTTGTTTTATTGAGTTTACTTTTGTTAGTTTTGTATGTTACAATTCAGGGCTGATTTCCATGTAAGGGGGTCCAATTTATAAAAAAACAAAAAAACATGATTTGCTTTCCTCAAAGCCTTGTGCTTAATCACTGAATGCGATTGAATTTCTAGAGTTTTCATAAAATTAGCTATGTGTGTGGGATATAAAAAATATTTCTGCCATGACTAATAAAAAAACATTTATAGTAATTTCCATCATCTGAATAGTTTCTGAAAGTTCCATTACCATCCGACAATTATTTTTGCAAGATTTTCCAAATTAATGTGTCACATACAAAAAACAACGTGCTAAAAATTGTTATTATTTTACTAGTTCCGGTGATACAAAGAGAAACAAGTTTTTTTTTTTTAATCAAAATTTAGAAAATTCCATAGAGGAGGAAAAATTGTTTAAAATAATTAAAAAAAAACTTTGGTCTGTCCTCTTAATAATAACAAATATTTAGACGATAAAATTGTTTTCGTCAAGTTTGGCGTCTTTTTCATCATGTTATGCCCCCCCCCTTTTTTAGCGATCTCATTGCAATTTTACCAAATTCGTAAATGTAATTTATGTTCGGCAAAAGGGAGATAAATCAATATGTAAAGATTTAAAAATAATAACTCGTCCTAATATTTTCTTTGACATACCTGTGTACATTGTCCTTGAGAGCCAGTTCGTCCCAAAACTTTTGTAACCTAAAAGGATAAAAAATACAATAACAAAAATCAATTTCATAAAATATATACAAAATCATGCCATAATAAAGTTTAAATAATTCATTTAGATTGCTGCTAAGCATTTATGCGAACGTTTAAAATGACACAATATAAACAAACGGTAACTAAAAAAAAAAAAAAAAATTACATGGGTAATTGTATGGACTAAGGGAGACAACTTTTCGTTTGTTTTGTTTTGTTTTTTAAATTGATATTCTGGTCATGCCATAAAAATTAGATTAGTTAGAACTGGAAAATATCAACCCTATCCTTAAATAAATAAAAACTCTATATCGAAATAAAGAAATTTTCGATCAGATTTAGGCAAATGAAATGCAACAGCGACTATGTAGAATTTTATTTTAAAAGGTTTTAAAAGGTAATATCGCCTTTTCGTCAAGCGTACGTAGAACTATATATTTTCGAGTGTCAAACAAAATTTAAAAATTTTGAAAATCAAATATTAAATTTTGGCGTAGTTCAAATCTATATTTTGGTCTCAGAACACCTTTTCTAATATCCATTATTTTACAAAAAGGCAATATTTTTTTATGGATTTGTTTGGGAGACGACTGAGAATTTAATTATTTTTTTTTAAAACCAAGTTTCAAAGTTTCCGTGGTAAGTTTATGCAAAAAATATCAATTTTAAAATTTAAGTGATTGATATGCATTTAAAATCCACCAGCACACTTAAGCTTAATAGTGATAGAGACATCCAAGAACTCGATAACTACAGAATTAAAATAGTTCATTCGAAGTTAGCCACAAGAAAAGCATTGAGATGTTGAAGTCATTTGCACCAATTTAAAAAAAAAAAAAAAAAAAAAAAAAAAATGCCTATTTTAAGTCATGAAAATGTTTTTTTTTTATGTAGGAAAAGGTGTTCATAGACTGGAAATTATCTTGCCATAATTCCTATTCTTTTATTTTGTTTGTTCTCTATCCTTAATTTTTTTTTCTCATTTTCTAACACCCAGTAACTTTCTTATTTGGAATGAACTTGAAATGTTTAAAAAAAATATACCTGTACATATGGAACAAGCAACGACATTTTAGCCATAAAGGAAACTAGTTTCAACGGTTATTGTCAAATTGAATTGTCCAGTGTCTCGACAAGTCTGATTTTTATAATGGGAAAAACATAAAAATTAATATTTATCTTGATTCTTGAAATTTTTAAAAAAATCATTCCATCCCAATCACTAAGCCGCAATGGGTTACCGTGCGAGAGAGAATGGGAGAAAAAAAAAAAAACAGACACTAAAAAAAGAGAACAATAAAATAGGAATTAAGACAGAAGATAACATTTATTGACATTGCATTTAAATTTTTGAAGATCAAAGTTGACTAGGAAGCAAGAGGCCGGAAGACAGTTCCACAAGCAAGAAACTGTTACCATAGGACTAACGACTAATATCGATCAATTTTAACTGTAAAATGAGGATACCCAAACCAATAATGCATTTGAATTCGTAAAGTCTCTACATACAACCATAGAAATTTATTAGTTAATCTCTCAGAGCCTGTGCATTGGAATTTAGTTTTTAGTTCAATGCCCAAACTGACCGAAGTTGTTTGAATAGTACACGTCTATTTCTTTTTCACCGAAGGGGAAAATCTAGGCTATGTTTAAGAAAGATTAACAAAAGAAGTTTGTTCAGTAATAACGAGTTTTAAAAATTGGTGGATTGTAACAGTTTCTTCTTATAAAATCGATCCCTTTATAGCTTTTGCTAACAAACAAGGAACATGCGCGAAAAGTTATAACAAATAAAAATTAGTCTACAAATTTGATCAAATACATTTGCTGAACTTTAAATTTTATTTGTGTGTGCGTGGAAAGTAAACTCTTCAGTTAAGAATTCAGTAAAGCTGTCAAGTTTTAACCACTTTGAAATAGTGTGAAGTGGTTATAAGAATAACAGTCTAAGCCAAACAGATAGTAGAATTAATTAGTCTAAAATATAAATTTATTTGAAAAACACTAAGTGCTGTAGTAAGATACAGTATAATGATCCACGTGCTACTAAGAAAATAGCGATGGAACCAACATGGCTGCTGTGCATGTGTTCTTAAAAATGATAGATTTTAACAAGTAGGCATAGATAAATAAATAAAAACGACACGGAAACATCCTACAAGAATGCTACAATTTAAACATACATAATATACCAAAATATTACATAAATATTTACTTACTCTAGCGAGTTTTGGTGGAGCAAGCTTATCCATGATGTACGGTCTTAGCGAGTGAGAACAAGAAAGGAATTATGGGAATGATAAATCTAATACCGCAGATTATAATCTAGAAAATAACATACATTTTAATTTTTACTGCCAATAAGCCTTCTAAAATATTACATATATTATTTTTAAGTTTTTTTAATTATGATTTTTCAATGTAAATCATGTAAAAATTATTTAATTTATTCTGTGCTGAATTGTTATACTTGGTCTGAGTGTTGTTAGTCTGCGAAAATGGCTCCCCGACGTGGGGTCACCCCTATTGTGGCTATTATTCGGAACTGGTTCCTCGGAGTAAGTATTTAAATGAACTGTAAAAACTAAGTAGTGATTGTATTTATGGGGTAGCCCCCTTTTATATATTAGTAGTTATGCAGTGATAAAAAAAACGCACAAAATCGCTTGACTTTCATTGATAAACATTTATCGTATTTAAATGAAGGACAACTTTTTAAACTAATTTTTATTTTATAAATATTGATAAAAATAACACTTGGATGAAAAGTTCGAACTTTGGTAATTTTTCAGCACCTCTTCGTATATATTTGACGTTTATTCATACCTCTTTTAGTCTTTTGACTTTTCAAAGCAGAGGTAACCACTTTTTAAAATTAATGTTTGTAAAAAGAAGTTAAAAGGTGACACTCAGAATGTTTGTGTTACTTTCAGCCCCAGCGAACTTGTTTTATTTTTGTTTTTGATAAACTAAAAATTTGTAAATAAATGACATGCACCTCAAACTGATGTTTCTTGTGAGTATGAAATGGAAACAAAAAAGGATGCTTGCAGTAAGAATCGGAAAGAAACGGCTGAGATTTCTCTGGGACACATAAATGAAGAAAATGAGCTTGGAAATTTTGACACTCACAGGACATATTTATTTTAAAGGCAAAAGGTGCAAAGGGGAAAGTACGAGAACTCTAACTGACAGAACAAGGACTAAGGAGGATAAAGAGAGTTACATGAAAGTTGTGGAGAGCCATGATAACCCATGTCCTGAAGCGATACAGCATTTTAAAAAGTGCGGAATTATATTCATATATTTTGTCAAAAAACAAAAACTGTAACACATCGTTCTAAAACGAAATTATTTTTTCCATAGTCATATTTACAAATTAATTATCATAACCAAACATGATATTCTGAATTTTTGGTGGCCTTTTGGTTAGGTTACCTAATGTGGGACTACTTAAATAGACTGGTCCTCTCGTAAAAAATAGGGAAAATCGTTTTGGTAATAAATAATCATTGTAGATTAATGAAAAGCAAAACTTCCTCAAGCCACAACATTTGTCAGAATAAAAAATGTTTTTTTTATCGATTAAGGGAGGGTCCTCTTCAGTGTTGTAAATAGATATTTAAAATCGGTTCCTCTCTTTTTACAGAGTTATTGGACATTGCTGTTATTTACAAATGTCATGTTTGAAATTGTGTTTACTATTTATTGATATCTATATATTTTTTTTTTATTTTTAAATTTCTTTTTAGGTTTTTATTAAAATATTTTTTGGTAGGCTTCTTTTCTGAAGCACATGCACAAACATTGGGGATAATAATTTATCTTAAATGAAGAATATACAGATATATACTTTTATTAATTTATGCAAATGTTTATTTAATTAAGATATATTTTTCTGTTCATTATTTAAAGGAAATCTCTTTGACATTTTGATTTTGTGATGGTTTAAAAAATCTTTTCATAACTTCCAGGAAGATGGTGAAAAGAGTTAGTCTGGAGTCTTGCCTAATGTATCCCATCTCATTTAATTTTCTCACCTTCCAGCAATGCTCATATTATATGGACATCATTCCAAATATGGTCTACCAAACAAGATTTTCTATTTCTGGAGAAATATCAGTCAGTTATGTGCCATGCGTGATACACACTTAGGCGATCATGTATCGAAAGATACATGACTGATGAAGCAGATTTTTTCCCGCAGTAGGTTTCCATTTCTTTCTGCGGTAGACCAGTTGACATCCAAGGCTATAGAACTCTGTCGCTCCTGCTATTTACCTATAGCAGCGGGGGAGAAGAAGAGGATTCATACCTTTCCTAAGGCTATTAGCACGTAAGTGAATATAATGGATTTAACTGGAATTCAAACTCAGCTCTCCAATTCCACAATCCGAGCTGCTATCCATTACTCTACCGTGAGAAATGTAGAAAAGCTATATTTGAAGGAGATAAAGAAAGGTCTGAGTAAATATACCTAATGACATTTCAGATAAAAAATTTGAATTTAAAAAAATAATGCAAAAAATGGATAAACTTGGACCTTTATGCCTGCAAAAAATACAGTGTCAGAAAGACGGTTTTTCCCTTGACACCACTATTATTTTAACTCTCTTCACTCCCTTGAAAATTCAAATCTAGAGTAAAAGGTTCTGTATGCCATAAATTTATAATAAAATATTTACACCATCATTCTAGAACAAACAGCTTTTTGTAATTCATTTCATTTTTACAATTGGTTTGCCCACATCTTTCTTTTGTTGTGAGTTCACAAAAATTGCTGCATGTATTTTTTTCATTTTGATATAAATCTATCATGTTGAATTTTGGGTGCAAACATTAAACCTGGTATTTTATTTGATTAACTGGATGTTATATTTTGTAAAATTAAATTTATGGAATAATTCTACAGTAAGTAATTTTTTTTTCAGTTCAATGGCAAATTCAGTTTTCTGCACAATAAACCCACTTTAATATTGGCTTTACCAAATTAGCACAATCTAAATTACAATACATTTCTGAGTATACCTGATTGATGGGGTGGCTACTAATCCTTGTTGCAGATGTCTTCTCAACACTCACCTGTTATTCTCAAACTTCAACCTGTGGTTTATGCTACATCTATAGTGGGTAGACCTTAGTTACAGTTTCTGGAAGAGAGTGCATAATCTGGTGAGATTAGTAATTGCACAAGGCTAGTATGTTCAAACTCTCAATCACAATTGATTTGTGACTTTGTGTTAGCTACTAAGCAGTTCTGTCTACCCATTTTCACTTGCATCAATCCATGGTATGTTTCAGACCCTTCCCAATGGTGCTGCATGTTGTTATTATCAAGAAGCCACTTCCTTGACAAATCAGTCATCATGAGATTTGAACTCTGGTCTCATGATCAGAAAGCTAAAATTCTAGCCCTGCACCACATAGCCTCACCATGAGAGCATAACATATAGTTATTTTGAGAAAGATTGTTTACTTTGGTTTGAAATCAATCTGCTTTCTATTTGGCTAGGTAGTGGTTAGTAGTATAACAGATGAAAAGTCGTGAAATTAACTTCACACCAGCAAATAAAGTGTGATTTTTTTTTAAAAATCTGCCAAGCCTGTTTTAACTGGTGTCCTGTCTAAATAGTTATAGTTGTCATTATTTTGGGCTATTCATTCTAATTCTGTTAGAAACTAGTTTGTCAGGCTTCACCAGTTTATTTCTAATATTTTTTTTTTACCTTGCTTCACATTCTTGACAGCATGTTTATTTACTGCTTCCTACTTGTCAGTGTTGATCATTACTCTCTTTTCTTTCTTTCAGCTTAAGTTCCAGAATCCTCTCCGTTATGAAGGTGCCTATTCAAAGAGGTGAGAACTTGGGAGTTAGTATCAGTGTAGAAAGAGTTTGTTTTTTTTTTGTAGAAATTACGATTGTCTGTTTGATTTAAATTTGTTGTTTCTTTTATGAGGTTTCTACTCTGTATGGTCATTGTTCAAATGGTATTGTATTGCAGAAACCTTGTATTCTTGTTAACCTTATCTTTCATTCTAAAATTTGTGTAAAAATAATTCTTAAAAATTTTATTCAGCAGGTTTTTTCTTTTTTGGAAATTATTTTAATTAGTATAAAATAATATTTTCTGTGTTTACCTTTTTGCTTGCTGTTATAAATGATTGTGACCCAAAACAATTAGAATTCATATGCAATTATCAATATCAAATATGAATATATATTTTTTGTACAGTTTTATTAATACCAAATATTTGTCTCTTTGCAAAAAAACATTGATAAAATCTGTATCACATTTAAGAACTTCAGAAATCACTCATTTTTGAATATTTGATTACCTTCCAAGATGCTATAAAATTGATCAGTGTTGAATTATAGACTAACTGTTGTAACCTAGGGAAGGTTACTGAATAGAATAATCACACAATAGTTGGTAATGAATGATAATGCTTAGGACATGAACAACACACATAAGATTTGCCAGTGACGCATAGAAGAAGTAGTCAACTGCTAGGAGTGAGTCAAGTGAATTTCACAATGAATCTCTAATTGCAGGATATCTACCAACTACCCCATGCAGTCATATGTGGCACAAGGCCGAATTTAATGTGGGGTATCCGAGCTCGTAAGCTCAACCAAAAATTCCCTGTAGATCCTGTATAAAATGAGGTTGGATAGCTGTTTCCCAAGACGAGACTCTGCTCTTCAGCATAAACTCGTCTGGGGATCCTCTCTGCCCAGAGGCAGAGAGTTTGACCAGCACAGTTTGACTCCAGCTGCAGAACAACATACAGTATTTACTACTGTATTTATGTGAATGGGGATATACCCATTATCGTCCGTAGCTATGCTACAACACTAACATATCATGGAAATGGTTTAGACCTAAATAAACTGAAGTGCCCCAAAATTAGACGGCTACCTAGTAGTATGTATCTTTCCCTTTGCAAAAATAACAATGGCATCATCAGCTTTATTCCTTACATGACCAAATCTCTGTGCTTTATCTTCCTAATTGTCATTTCCTACCACCTCCTCCTCTTTCATATCAGACACCTCATTCATCATAACTATTTTAATATTAGCCCTCTACCTTGAAAGGCTCGCGAGCCTTGTATTAGGTAAACTTTAGTACTAAAAAATATATCCAAGCATATTCCAGGACTGTCTATAACTGAATTGTGTTTTTTAGGTGTAGCTACAGAGAATTTAATGAGGTCTGCAACATGTCCTCACGGATGCTCAATGAGGTTTAAATCTGGCAATTCCAGGCACCAGTGGAGTATATTTCATGTAACCACGCATGATATTTTTGTGACATCCTGGTCGTGGCGCCAATTGTGACATCCTACATATGTGGCAGCTGCTGATCCAGGGTGTTGTCCTGGTAGCAGCGTCACTTGAGACGCTGACCCTGAGTGGGTGGTGTGATTTTGCAATCACGACACCGTATATGAGTCAGTCTAACCCTGGGACACCCGCTGAAGTCCTGATTGTGACGACAGATGTGACACTCTAACCCTGCTGGTTACCACGGCATCGGATGTGAGGTTCTAACTCTTGTCTTGGTCGCGGATGATGTCTGGTTAGATACAGCATTAGCTTTGTCGTCCCCAGCTCGCCTCCAACGTCTGGTTACTGAAGCAACTACTTTGATCTCGGTCCAACCTACCCATGTTGTGATTTGATCTTAGGTTGACGAGATCAATCAGGCGTCGGGCTGTAGTGCAAGCCGAATCCTGGTCATGGGTGATGCTGCACAAATGAATATAGAAGAAAAATAAAGGAACAATTCAAGGAGTTCAAATGTTGCTAAGGAATAACAATTTACTTTCTATCTGTTTGTTGGATACAGGGGTACGTCTCTCTCTCTCCCAGCCCACGTCTATGGATTGTGACACTTCTGCGTTCTTAGCGAGTTTTAGTATCTTAAGTTGAGTTAAAACGGCTTTTGGTATCTTCAATTGATGTTGCTAAAACTGGCCTTGGTATCTTCAATCGACGTTTGTTAAAACTGGCTTTGGTATCTTCAATCGACGTTTGTTAAAACTGGCCTTGGTATCTTCAATCGATGTTTGTTAAAACTGGCCTTCATTTGACGAACAAAATCCCTTTTTCTTATTGTTTCAACTGTCCAGATGACCATTTCTGGCGACAGAAATCCTTCGTCATATACAGTTTTTGTCCATATCAATGTTTTTGTTTCGTTTAATTCGATTAATTCCGTCTTCCTTGTTAACCGGATTTCGTTGACCCCCTTTTCTCCATACACGGCTGACCGACTTTCGGAACTTCAAGTGCAAGGTATACATGTGGTCAAAACCGTTGTTCTTATCAGGATATTAATTAATGTTGACAGAACTAAGATCTGCTTTTCTACGACTTTCTGTTTTCTGGCGAGAAAGGAAGAACAATCATATTCCACCCCGCAAATGAAAACAAAATAAAAACATCTTTTACCCATTCTTTGTTTGTTAAAAGAAACAAATAATGTCGCTCAGTATGTCTTTCGATCTATCTATTGCTTTAGTAATTTCTGTGATTAATTAATTAATCAATTAACCACTGTAGCTAAATAGTGTCACAATCCTCCCTTACCGTATTGTGTCTTTTACTTGTAAATGACACCCAAACCCAAATACACTATTTAGCATGCATCATGCATCTGTTCCATGCACTTTCTATTCTCTTCATTTCTTTTTCACGGTTTTACATGCAATTTTCTTCTGTTCTACATGCAATATAAAGTTCTTTTCAACTTCTTCTGTTTTTCATGCAATATAATGTTCTTTTCATTTTCTTCTGTTTTTCATGCAATTTAAAGTGTGCATGCGCCTGTGGGTGTATGAGTGTGGTTATTATGGCTTGATTTTCTTGGTCAATGTCCTTCTCTCTGCTGCAGGAGGTTTTTCCACCGCACGTGCCGGTTCCACGTTAGCTTTTTCCGTTGGCTTTTCTGCAATCTTCTTGTTAACTCTGTATGGGTAAAGAACACTGCTCGGCATCTCCCTCTTGAGTTGCTGCATGCTCATTTGATTACTGCGAATTAATTTCCTCCTACCTCTAATCTTCCATACTGCCATACCCCCTATGGCAATAATTAAGAACGTACCCATCATTGCCGACCAACTCATCGTGATCTGTTCATCATCCTCCCAAGCCATATCTACCTTTCCCAATGTACTTGTCCCTCAACTGATCCATATCGATCTTTTCTATCGGCTTCATTAGTGCCGGTATTTTATTCAAGGTAACATTGGGGAATCCCTTCACTATCAGCTCCCATAACTCTGTACAATTGACTAAGCTTCTGCCAATCAATTCTATAATTGAATCCTTCTCTCCATATTTTTCTTCTACCCTTCTGTCTTATTCAATTCTTCACTCAACTATTCCATAACTTCTTTTCTAAGTTCGTAAGCCTTCAGCTCTTTCCTCCCCTAACTAACTCCTAGCAGATCGAATGGTCCGAATATACGCGCGGAGCTCCCCCCTCCAAGGGTTGTACTCCTTGACACTACCACTGGCCAGTTAGCAATGCCAATAATCTTCTTCCGTCCTTCGTGAGGTGCAACTTGCACCTCCATCCACATCCACCACAGTCAGTCAGTAGGTTTTTGGATGAGCCAGCGTCATTATCTAATGACACTTAACATTTCTATTGGGATTTGGGCTTCTCCACCCCTCTCAATCTCATCTCCAGGGTTAGTTCCTGTTTGACCTCTAACCTTCTTTCTGCATTTAATTTCTCTTCAGGAGGTGTTTCGTCCCTTTTCTTTTCTCCTGATTCTTCCGTCTGCTTCGAGTCCGCACCCTGGACTTTTTCATTTCTTCTTGATTCAATGTCTAAATCTCCCCTGTTTCTTAGTCTTTCTCTGAGCTGGGAAAGGGGTATCTGATCCTCCTCCTCCCATTCACTGAGATCTTCGTCTTGTTTAGGGCATCTCTCTTTAGAGCCCCTGGCTACTTGCCTGGATTTTCTCGTTTTTCTCTTCCCTCTCTTTGGACATGGGGATGAGACGGTGACCTCACAGGGTCTCCTCTGCACCGATTCAGGCGACGACTGAACGCCGCTGGTCCCCGCCGAAGGTTCCAACTCCGTCATTAGGATCGCTTTGTCTAGAGGGCTTAGTCGATCTATCTCTTCATTTTCCTCGGAATCCTCTTCCGTCTCCATTTCTTCCGGTTCAACCAGAGTTACTTTCCTTGTCCTTGTCTTCTTAGGACTCGGCTCATTCATTTCCAGGTTAGCTATTTCAGCCTTCTTCAGATCATTGGCATGGGCCGTCCTTGCCCGTCCTGCCACTTGATCCCATATTACATACGATACTGGACCCGTTTGCTCTACTATCCAGTAGTACAGTTCCCATCTTTGGTCCAGCTTCCCTTCTCTCTGGTGAATATTATAGTAGACAGGGTCTCCAACCTTTAATTCTACTACCTTTCTTTCAGCATTGACTCTCTCATTTCTTCTCTTCTGTGCCCTTTTTATTCTTCTGACCTGTACAAATATTTTATGCTGTTGTTCCAGCAACAGCTGATGATGATCTTCCCCCATATACTTTCTTTGTGGCTTCAACAGGTTATCTACAGACAGGACCATGTCTCTGCCAAACAACATAAAGTAGGGAGAAAATCTGGAGGTTTCGTTTATCGTAAACCTCACAGCCGCCAGAGCCTGTGTCAAATACAGGTCCCAATTTTCTGTATTTTCTCTAGCCAGTTTGGCCAACACATCTCCCAAGGTTCTATGAAACCTTTCCACCTTGGCGTTTCCCTGGGGGTGATATGGAGATGTTTTTATGTGCTCTATATTCAAACTTTACAGCACTTCTCTCATTATGTTTTTTACATTCTCTGTGCCATTATCAATGACAAGTTGAACAGGGGCGCCATACCTAGGGAAAAATTTCACTTATCAAATCGGCTACAGTTTTAGCCTTCTTGTCTGGTACTGCAAATGCCTCAGGCCAATTTGTTAGCCAATCAATAAAACTCACTATATAGTTGTTTCCTCGTGCAGTCTCTCCATATGGTCCTGATACATCCATACTCACTTTCTCAAAGGGGAAGCTCGGCACATCCATCCCCTCCAATGGTGCCATTTCCTGCCTTCTGCTCTGTGACTGGCACACTACACAACTCCGAACATAGTTAGTGACCTCTCCGTACAATTTGGGCCAATAGTACTTTCTCCCTATTAGGTCATATGTTCTATCAATTCCCATGTGCCCCAACTTCTTGTGGCACTGTTCTAATATCTCTGGCCTCCAACTTTTGGGCACATACAACTTGGCTTTAACTTCCTCATCTCTACCTGAGAGATAATGCAGCATTTCTTCTATTATTGCATAATTGGTGGTCTCTACTGCCTCCACCTTTTCTTTAAGAGCAGCGATCTCACTGTCTGCCTGCTCCTTCTCAATTCCTTCTGTCCAGTAAGGATCGGTCATCATCTGTGCGTCCCCTTCTTCGCCCGATTCTAACCTAGGGCGATCTTTTAGCCTATTGGAGTTAATTACTCCGATTCTATAAATTTTATCATTTACTCCCTGTTTTACTCTTATAGATCGTTCTTCTAGTTGTTTTGGTATTCTCGAGAGTAAATCTGCACACATGTTTTCCTTCTCTGCCAAATACTCTATCTTACAGGGGTAGCCACTTAACTTTAGCGCCCACTGTTGAATCTTATTATTTGTCCATTCTGCCTGCAGTAGGTACTGCAGAGGCTTGTGGTCTGTCTTTATAGTAAAGACTGCACCATTCAAGTAGTAGTCCAGTTTTTGGAGAGCATACATTATAGCATATGCTTCTCTTTCTATTACTGGCCATCTTTGTTATGTCTCTGAGAGCTTATGAGAGAGAAAGTATATCGGTACTTCCTCTGGTATGCCTGGCACTGGTCCTTCTTTATTGGGACACGGCTGGGTGAGAACTGCTCCTACACACTGCTCACTGGCATCAGTGTATAGTACCATGGGCTTTCTGAGGTCTGGGTACGTTAGCAGTGGGACGGCTGTCAACTGTTCTTTTAAGGTATCAAATGCCCGCTGGCAGTCTTCTGTCCACTTGAACCTAGCATATTTCTTCGTCAGTGCTACTAGGGGTATGGCAATTCTCGAGAATGTCGGGACAAATCGTTGGTAGTACCTAATAGCACCTATAAATCCTCTTACTTGTCTCACTGACTTAGGTTCTGGCATTTCCCTTATGACTTTCACTTTATCCATGTCGGGTTTAATACCATCTCCGTTTATAACAAAGCCCAAATATTTAGTCTCCTCCTTCAGAAAGTGACATTTCGATAACTTCAATTTTAAGCAGTGCTTTCTTAGTCTTCCCAATACTTGTTTTAGATGGAAAAAATGTTGTTCTACTGTTTCTGAAAATATCAGAATATCAGCTAAATAGGCCATGGCAAAACTCTTGTATCCTCATAACACTATTGACATCAGTTGTTGGAAGATTCCTGGGGCATTGGCCAAACCGAATGGCATCACCCTGAACTGAAACAGTCCCAGGTGACACGCAAATGCAGCCTTTTCCTTGTCAGCCTCATCAAGGGCTACCTGCCAATACCCAGACCTCAAGTCCAATGTAGAGAAGTACTTCACTTTCCCTAATAATGCCAATATATCATCGATTAGTGGCAGTGGCACCGCCAAAGGCTTAAATATGGAATTCAGCCTCCTAAAATCCACACAAAAACGGTTCCCGCCATCTTTCTTGCTTACTATCACGATTGGAAAGCTCCGAGGTAAAATCGATCTCTCTATCATCCCAGCTTCCAACATCTCTTCTACTAGGGGTCGCTTATAAACAGGTGTTCTATAGGACTTCAATTTCACAGGGGGGTGATCGTCGGTATCGATCGTCATTTTTACTGTGTGGGTCTGGCCTAATTCCTTATCTGATTTGGCCACCACATCCCGATTATTTCTTAGCAGACCTCCCACTCTGGCCTTAAATTGATCAGGTTCTAATATTTCTTCGTCTGCTATTCCTTCTGGTTGTCCTACATGTTTTCCTTACCTCTCCTCGAATTTCACTCGATTCAGAGTTCGTAGTGGTAGTGCTTCTCCTATCTCTTCCCCTCTCTTGACCTTTATCGTTTTGTGGGCCTGGTTCCCTATCATAATGGGCACTAATTCAGCTGCCTCTACTACTGCCTCACACAGAATTATCTCATTCTCCTCTGGGCCCTTCCCTTCTACAGGGACCAATTGTAGGGTTCCTTTTCTCATTCTTTTCCTGTCATCTGTCTACCTTTTCCTGACACCGCCGTTCTGGGGGGGTAGCTTTATATCTTCCTCCACCACTATTGTTATAACTTCTTCCGGTGGGCCTCCCAATGGCGTTCTCTCGTCACTTACTACTAGCACAGTGGGGTTGAACTCTATCCGAGCCCTCTGGCTCTGAAGCCAATCTTCTCCCAAGATTGCTTCCGTACACAGGTTAGGGTTTATGTAGAAGTTCTGGGTACTTCTCAATTTTCCAATCCTCACAGGGAGCCTCGCTATCCCTTTCACCCCCAGGGGAGCTCCATCTGCTTGTGTGATTTCTATGTCCGCTTCCTGCAACCCATTCTTCTGGTTCACCCGTCTGTACTCTTTTTCTCTCAGCAATGAAACAGAAGCTCCTGTGTCTATCAGTGCTTTCGTTGCTCTACCTCCTATTTCTGCCTTACAAAATAGCTCCTTCTCTTGCGTCAGCGAAGAGAATACCTTGGCTTTCCTTTTCTTGGGCTCCCACCTTTGGGTTATCCCAGCCATAGGTGCCGGCAGTAACAAATTCTTGTCATCCTCCTCGCATAGGGGAGCTCTTCGTTTTCTCCACCTGGGCGGTCCCGGCTGGACCCCTCCCAGTCTCCTGCGGCCGCTTCCAAAGGCACAATTCCTCTTCAGGTGCCCTGGTCTTCTACAAAATCAGCACCTTCTTGTGGGGCAGTTAACCGCAAAGTGGCCCACCTGACCACACACCCAACATTTTATCCTTCTTTTCTTTAACTGGGCCACCCTCCCTCTCGTTTCTGGGGGGACCTGCCCTCTATCTAGGTGGCTCTCCTGGCCACATGAACAACGTTTTACATTCCATCTTTTTAACTTGGCCACCCTCCTTCTTATTTCTGGGGTGGCCCGCTGGCTTTTCCTTGGTTCTGTCTTCCAGGCTCAGCCTTCTTTAGCAAACTCGGTGGGGCACGCTTTTTCAGCCCGCACCACTTGGCTAGGTGTCCTTTCTTCCCACACCGGTTGCATCTATCTTGTTCGAAGTCTGGGGGCAGTCCCCACTTCGTCGGGCAGTCCGCTGCTCTGTGGTCCTCATACCCACACGTCCAGCAGATCAGCCCGTATCGACCCGGCGTGGGCTTATAAAACCCATGCCTTGTCGACCAAGCCCTTCTTGTGGGATCCTCCTCCCACATCTCAGGCTTCTCCACCTCTAGGTTGACCCCACTATTCCATGCGGGGGCTCTCCCCCTTTCTTCCGACTTCTCAACCTAGTTCATGTATTTTTCCACCTTTCTTAGCCTTCTCCCAAACTCCCTGGCTCTCTTTGGCCAGCGCTACTGCTGCCGACAACCTCAGCGGTCCTTCTCTTAAGACATTGTGGCGAATACGCTCGTCACTGAGCGCTTCCACATACAGGTCAGCCAACGGGGCCTGCATTACGGCATTATTTTTCACTACATCTGGGAAAGCTACCGACAACAGCTTTTCTGCTCGGGGCCCCCAATTCTCCAGGGGTTTCGTCCCTCAGGTGTGTCATCTTCAGGAGGGCTCTCATGGCCTCTATCGCCGTCCCCTCGTCAGCAAACTCCCTAGTCAACAACTCTTCTAGTTGTCAAATGGGGCTCACTGGCTAAGAGTCCTTTTATGTACTCCGACGCTTTCCCTCTGGTGGCATCATATGCCAAATACAGGTTTTCCTGGTCTGAGAGTCCATATATTACTCAACTCTTATCTAAGATTGCCAGCCAATTCTTAAAACTCTTTACGACTTTCTGTTTTCTGGCGAGAAAGGAAGAACAATCATATTCCACCCCGCAAATGAAAACAAAATAAAAAAATCTTTTACCCATTCTTTGTTTGTAAAAAGAAACAAATAATGTCGCTCAGTATGTCTTTCAATCTATCTATTGCTTTAGTAATTCCCATTATTAATTTCTGTGATTAATTAATTAATCAATTAACCACTGTAGCTAAATAGTGTCACATTTTCGTCACTACTGCATTATCTTTCTAGGACCAACAGTAACCAGCAGAGACTGAGGGTGTGCATAAAATGCTTTGCAATAAAATCTTTGCACACCATACCTGACTCCAGTTTCATATGTGATTTGCTCATATTCCAACAGGATGCACTTCACACCATTACAGATACACCATTAGCTTGTAAATGTACTACCTATAAGATGTGTCCTAGCAAGGTGGGACAGTTAACCATGGGACAGATCTGAAGTGGTGCAAATTTTCCTCTGGTCTATAATACTGGCAACACAGTTGGTACTAATGGCCACCTGCTGTGTGTCTAAGACAGTGGTTCCCAAACTTTTTTTTCCTCTAGGCCGCATTTTCAGAATGAAAATTTGCTCAGCCCTCACCAAATTTTATGTGACAAAAAGTACATTTACAAATAAAAAAACAGAAAGGTTAAAGGGAGATAACTGGGGATTCAAAGTCAGAGCATTATCATTGATAACTCTCTCCTCCAATTTGTGGAGCCTAGTTACTCTATTCTTAATACTAGATATAATGCAAAAATATCACAATGATAAAAATCGGTCACTATTTATTTATAACTTTATATTGGGACTCAAGCATACAATTATAAGTAATCCATAATAATATTTTACATTTTGAAATTATATTTATTTTTGGAATATGAGTTTTTTTAAATTGTTTCTAAATCTTTGATTGTCTTTCAATTATTCTACCTCCCATGATTTCCTTTCCCACCACACCTATCAGGTATGCCTTACCATCTGGGTACCACTGGTCTAAGACAATGTTTTTCTGAATTTAAGAATTGCTTTGCAGACTTTAACAGTTAGGATTTCTATTGCTAGTCTGGCAAAATCCTTCAGTAAGTCAATATTTTTCTGTACCTAAAAATTTCAGTGACTCAAAAGGGACTTGGCAGTAATAAATATTGAAAGAGATGTACTTTATAGCATAAATTCTGATAACTGATGAATTTTCAGCAGGAAATGTTTTCGTACAGTAATGAAAATCAAAAAAAGCTGTGAATACCTGTGCAAGATCTAGTTAAGTATAGTTTTGTAAACAAATAAAACTTACTATTTATAAACTTAAGAAATATTCTGTTGTATAACTTCTGTACACAACAACTGACTTGCTTGTCATATAAAACCTACGTTTCAAAACTTGGATACCAACCTTATTCTGCATACTTGAGCTATGTGAGATGGATCTCTCCAAAGCTCTCAGTGAATTTCAATAAAATTTGTTGGAATAGTTGGTTATGGGCTACAGAAGAATTGATTAAATCATTTGGTGGTTCTATATGCAATTACTTTCGCTACTGATGTAGCTATACATCAACAAGACAACATGTCAAAAAATGTTTATAATGAAATCTTATGGAATAGTGTGTTATGAGTGACAGAATAAGTGATGTAAATTTAGTCTGATCCTTAGTTACCTCCCTTGCAAGTAGTTTTAGTGACAATGGCGTTACTGGAGGTATATGCTTTCTGATAGCTTTTTTTTATTCTTTCGGTTATTTTCATTAAAAAAGATTTTTAAAAAAGTTACAAAGTAAAATATTTCAGAGGTGGGGGTGCCAAAAGAATTCTTGCTACACCACTGTCAAAACGATGTGGCCTTCCCCACATAAACTTAAAAGAACTGGAAATGGGATTTATCCCACCAGATGACACAATACCAGTCTTCAATGACCCAATGGCAATCTTCTTGAGCCTAGAAATAATCTGCCCAATTTACGACACCTTTTAATCAGAATAAATTTTGGTAGCATCTGGCAACAGTTGTTCTGACATTTTTTATCCATATTTTTATTCATTTAATACTCTCCTCCAAATCAACTAATTCACCTTTTGACATTACCCTCGAAAATTAATATAAATCTTAAAATCCAGTACGTTTTAGTATTTTCTTTTTATATAAACATTTCTTTCCTTAAATGAAGTGTTAATTGCCGGCCAAATGTTTCTCTTCCTTTGGGCCATTAGACTCCCCTGTGGAAAACTAGTGCCACAGGCTCACCATGCTGGGTATTTCTGCTGTGGTTTCTGTAGCAAATAAGTTTTTGCAAGGTGGACCTGCAAGCTTCATGCCCAACTAGTTTTGAATTCAGTGTTGTACTTAGACTTGTTGCCGATCAATTCTATAGAGTTCAAGCTGCTCTACTATTTATTCCATAGCTGAGGGGAGACAAGATGGGCTTATATCTTTCCTAAGAAACATTGATGGAATTTGAAAACCTCACACTAATTCCACTTTCCACGTCAATAACTGTTATGCCACGCCTACATCTACTTTGACACGTTCAAAATACCTACCTTAGCCACAGTGGCATAGCCCATATCTTTAAAGCATTAGGATTGTTAGAAAGTTGAATTCAATGAATGTTAAGCCTGAATTAAATGGTTAAAAGCAAGAGCTGCAAGAAGCTCAAGTTTCTCATCATTTTGTCTTCATTAAAAAAAAAAAAAAATGTGACAGGTCATCAATTATCGGAAAATAGGTGATATCCCTGTATTCATGTAAAACTATTACCAATTGCTAATTATGTACGTTGATGCAATTTTCTTTCCAGAACTCAACCGCCACCCAATCTACCTGTTGGGCCAAGTCACAAGTTGTCATCAAATTATTATTACACCCGTGATCCTAGGAGAGAAGTTCTACCCCCAGAACTAGCCTACCATCCACTTAAAGCTATTGCCCCTGGTGATGACAAAGAGTAAGTAAATATTATTACAGTTAAAATATACAGGGATTGGATAAAATAATGGAAACACCTGGAAATTTTCAAACAAATTTATTTTAATATGGTGTAGGACCACCTTTGGCAGTAATTACAGCTTGAATTCTATGAGATATAGACTCATACAAAGTTTGAATGGTTTCCAGAGGAATTTTTGTCCATTCTTCTGCCAAAACAGTCTCGAGTTCTTTCGGTGAGGGTGGTAGAGGATATAGACTCTTTACTTGTTTTTCTAAAATGCATCACAAATTTTCAATAATACTGAGATCTGGGGTCTGTGGTGGCCAGATAAGATGGTCTACTTCACTAGAATGTTCTTTGTGCCACTCAGACACAATTTTAGCTGTGTGAATTAGTGCATTATCATCCTGAAAGATTGCGTTTCCCCCCCCAGAAACAGTTCCGCAACCATAGGATGAATTGGATCTAGTAAAAATTTTGAATAGTCTTGACTTTTGATCCTGCCATGAAGGGAAACCATTGGGCTGGAAGATTTCCAAGATATAAACACCCCCCCCCCAATCAACACAGAGCCTCCTCCATGTTTAACAGTTGGAAGAGGACAGTTGGGATCAAATGTTTCTTTAGGCTGTCTCCACGTGTATAATCGACCAAATGTTGGAAATAAGGTAAAGGATGACTCGTCTGAGAAAATAACATTCTTCCACTGTTCTAGAGACAAGTAGGTTTCTACTCCACTCTAAATGCTTTGCAATATTGCTTTGTGAAAGGAGTGGTTTTCTGATTATAACCCTCCTATGAAATCTGGCTTTTTTCAGCTCCGTTCTTACAGTTTTTGAGGAAACTGGGTTCTCGAGATGGTCATTAAGCTCTCCTGTAATTTTCAGAGCTGTATTGTGATTCTTCCTAACAATCTGCGTAAGAGTCCGACGGTCCCTATCAGACAACTTTCACTTTCTTCCAGAGTTTTGCTTCAGTAAGGAGGTTTTTCCTTCTTTCTCAAATACTGTCATTACTTTCAAGACAGTACTCTTTAATACACCAAATAATTCAGTGATTTTTGTTAACACTAGCGGCTGCTATACGAGCACCAATAATATGACCTTTTTTAAAGTCTGATAGATCTGCCATTTTAATGAATTTTGATTAATATCCTCTGATGATATCTGTAAAAAAACAACAATTTAGTAAAATAAAACAAGAAAAACTAATAATAAATCAAAAAACATAAATATAACAAAAGTTTGATGGTTTTATAGGAGTTTCAAAATTATCATACTAAGATTCTAGGTGTTTCCATTGTTTTGCTCAACCCTTGTATATCTCCACAGGTTGATGTAAATATAATGTGATTACTCTGCCTTTTTTAATCATTTCACCCCAAGCAAGGTAATAAAGCCACTAAGATACAAGGGGGTCACTGAATGTGAGAGAATATGAGAAAAAAAAAACATTATTAAGGAAAGAGAACAGTAAAAGAAGAGGAATTAAGAAGACCAAAGATAACGATTGACATAGCATTTAAATTTTTGAAGATCAAAGTTGATTGGAAAGCAAGAAGCCAGAAGAGAGTTCCACAAATGAGAAGTGTGAGAGAAGAAATTGTTGGCATAGAATTTATAGTTACATCTAGTAAATTTAAATGTAAAATGATGAGACCTAGCTGCCAATCTAGTACTGCACTTCTAAAATCTATGTACCAAAGAGGAAAGCTCATCAGAACAATTACCATGAAAATATTTCTAGAAAAGGCACTGGAAAGCTGTTTTGGCAGTGGGAATATGACTGAAGCCAAGGTGCCAAGTTAGGACTTATAACATTGCAGATTGTTCTTTGTATTTTATCAAGAATCTCTAAATACATAGTAGAAGCACTAAGCCAGATGTAACAATATTCAAGGTTGATCTAAATACAGTAAGATTGCTCTACTTACTCTATAAAGGCTCTTTCTCTGATACAGAGTACTCAAAGCAACTTTAAGGCTATATATTTAAACCCACTCTTGAAAACCAATAGAGCATTCTTATTGTATTTACATGAACTTATATGATTAAATAAAGAACGAGGAAATCCTTTATAAATTTGACATGTTTCCATATTTAGCTTCATCAGAAATTTTGAAAGTGAAATAAAATGGTTAGTTGTTTTGATTTTTTTTTTTTTTTTTTTTTTTTTTAAATTCTATGTTGTTTTGTTTTCATTCATTAGGTAGGCATCTTGTGTTCAATTTATGGCATTAATATGTATGTAGAGCCTGTCCAAGGGTCTTGCAGCCCCTGCCAAATTCAAGATGTGGGGGCCCACCACTCTATTTTGATAAGGTAGTATTCATAGTAGTCATATAAAATACAAATTTTATTTTAACCTAGTTATGTACAAATATGCAATATAGGTGAACAATTCAACCAGAAAAACTGAAAATAAATACAATGTATCTAAATACAAATTAGGCACATGTCATAATAGATTATTCCATCTTAAATAAATCAACAATGTTTAACAATTTTTAACATCAACTTGAGATTTTTCTTAAAAGGTTGAATAATTTTTAACATATTCAACATTGTGTGTAAAAAAAAAAAAATAGTGAATTTTATATTGTGTTTTTTTGAGACTTAGAATTCACGGATTTCAACAAAAAATGATTAAATAGGGAACAAGTAGGAAAACCTTTATAAATTGGACATGTTTCGTTATTCATTGAGATTCATTAGGATTTTTTTATTCTATATTGTTTGTTTTCATTGGTTGGGTAGATATCACATGATCATTTTTTGTGTGGCAATAATATGTATGTATGTGTCTTAATTTGAGTACGCTTATTGATATATCATGTTGAAACAAGTTAAGCAACACTGAACCTGGTCAGTACCTAGATGGATGAGTACTTGGGAATACCAGGAGTTGTAAATTTGGATGTGTGGCTGGTGTAATGGATAATGACTCAGAATTGGAAATCAAAAAGGCAAGTTCCAATTCCAGTTGGATTTGTTATATTTACTTGCACACAAATATCTTGGAAAAGTATGAATCCTCTTCTTCCCCAGTTTGAGTGTATTTAATGCTAAAAGGTTAATTAGTAGGACTTACACCAGTTAATCATTATTATCTCCCCAAAATTCTTACAATGTAAAAATATTTTCTGACGTTAAATAACCCACAAAAGATTGATAAATCATAAAAAAAACAAATCAATCTTGTGTTGTCAGTGTATGTAACCCCAACTTTTATTTAATCATTTTGTCAGATTTAATCCAAATTTTCAATTCGTGTGTGTGTGTGTGTGTGTGTGTGTGTGTTTGTGTTTGATTTGTAAATATTTTGTCTAGAATGTGCTGTTTCACAGTTTTCTCCCTTGCACTCAATCAGGAGGTGAAATGACCAACTCCCTGAAAGTGTAAACTACAATAGCAATAATTAGAAAAAGCTATTTAAACACTCATATGAAAAGCTTCTCATAATTGTAAATGTTAGCATTTATTCCTGATCACTCAATATCATTTCTTTTTCCTCATTGGATGCTTCATACTTTCGGCCTTGTGCCACATCTAAGTTAGGCTTAGTAAATTACCACTTCTTTTTACTTATTTTCAATGCACAACATACAAGTTAATTGTCAAAAATTTAATCAACTAAATTTTAAATTTCATAAAATAAATTTTAAATACAAAATTGAAAAAGTCTGCAATTTTATTCCACCCAGAAAAAAAATATTTGTTGGAGGAAAGGTGGATTAACAATAAATTCAGTGGGCAATAATAAGGGAAAATCTTTTTTTTTTTCAACCAGTACAAGGCCTAAGAGCCATTCAAGGTAGAGGGTTACTAAATGAGAGATTTTTGTAAGGTTTTAGTTGGAGGAACTAAGAAGTGCATGTTGTGAGGACATGTAGGATTGCTAATGGTTGACCCTAGACATGAAGAGTTTAAGATTGTAACGATTGGGAGTTTGTTCTACAAAGTAAATTCTTGGGAAAAAAATGAGTGGAACTTCTTTTTTACCAATGGAATATGAAGGAAATGAAGATGAGTCGACCCAGTGTTCATGATGTGGCAGGTCCTAGCTGTGAAGGTCTGAACTGGTGGAACTAAGGAATATAGCTCAATTTGAATATTTGCCATGAAAGTAGCGAGAGACTAGTAATGTTCCATTTGTGGAAAAAGGTTTGTAGGGTGGAAAATAATTCATCAACACAAGGCTGGAAAGAGAGGATTGTGTAGCTCCAGCCCAGATCTGACAACAAAACTCCATTTTTGGTCAGATTTGACTCTTGTAAACATAAAGTACGGTAGAAGGAATCAACATTTCAATAATCATTTAGTCAGTTATGTGCCATGAGTGATACACACTTAGGCGATCATGTATCTTTTGATACACGACAGACAAGGCAGATTTTTCCTGCAGTAGGTTGCCATTTCTTTCTGCAGTAGACCAGTTGCCATCATCTTTTGCACCAATACAAGCCATTAGGGTGAAATAGGCATAAGCAATTATCCATAGTAAATTTCCTGAAAAACAGAAATTTCAAATGACTTACATATCACCCAAATAGTTCAAATATACACATTAAAATCATGTCCAGATATGAGGGGTTCTACTGTATATAAAATCACTTGAGCCTTTGTATGAAAAGCAACTATAAGATGAAAAATAAGCAAGTTAGAAATTAATGAGAATATTACGGTTAAGAAATTCAGATTAAACAGTGTTACAATTCTTTTACTTGACAGTTTTGTATAATGTTATCTAATCAGGAACAGTGTGGCTTTTTTCTCTACCATGATAAAGCAAACATCTAGAAAATTAACAAGTGAATTGTGACCTGATTTGAACATCTGACCTGGAGATAAGCAGACAAGTGATACATCCATTATGCCAACATTCAGCTACTTGAACAGCATAGTAAAATTGATTTACAAATACTAAGCAGACAGCACAGATACTACACTGATCTGAGATAGAGGGCTAGGGAGCAACACTTTGATCCTAAAGAGAACACACACATTTTCATCCTAGGTAAAAGTGTTGATCGATACAAAAGGAATCTGTTTTTGGACAGGTTCAATGCAAGTTTAGGACATTTATTAAAAATATACAAAAGTTTTATTTGGCAACAAATTGGGAAGTACAATTCATTTTCTTGATTTTTAAAAAAAAAAGGTCACAGGAATAGAATTTATTGGATCTTTTAAATTGAGAAAAGTAGTTTTTTTGAGAAGTAAGAAAAAAATGTAATCTTATTTTCTGCTAATTCTTCTATTTTTTTTTTTTTTTCTCATTTTGTCTTTTCAGAGCAAAGGCAGTAACCAAAAAGCCTCCACCAATTCCAGGTTTTGGTTATGATTGGAACTCAGGCAAACAACTCTATGAGGCTAAATAAGAATCTATTAAACTTAGTTTGTTGATGTCAATAAAAATATTTATAGATAAAAAATATTCTGAATTATTTCTAATCATCTATATTTATCCCTAATTTTTTTTTTTTTATTTGTTTTCATATTACAAATTGCAGTACTCCTCACATTACTCATTGACACAAATCCATTTTAAAATATTTGGACCTTTGGAAAGTAATTACGTATTTCCCAGTTATGAATTAGGAGTCAACCAACCAAGGCAGAGCCAAGGTTGAATGGTAAGAAACTTTATCATCTTTACTATCAGTGTGTTCAGAATTTAATTACATATTACCCAGCTATGAATTAGGAGTCGACCAAATAAAAGTGAATGGTAGGAGACCATGTCTAGAATTAATTTATCTTTTCTATCTCTCAGTGTATCTTTTATGGTGGATTTCAGAATTTAATTGGGAAAATTTGCAAAGAGAATTTAGTTTCTTCATGAGCTTTTACCTGAGAACTGAACACCATCTGCAGCCTTTCCTTGTTGCATCACATTGTTACATGTGATGAAAAATGGGGTTTGCATGTCACCAGAAAATGAAAAAGACAATGATTATTGCAAAATGAGAAACTAGTGCCAACACCAAAACCAGGACTTCATCTGCAAGAGTCCTTGTTTTGTGTCAGCTGGAATATGAATGGTGTCGTCCATTATGAGCTAGTGGAACACAGAAGAACTATCACTGCAGACATTTATTGCCAGCAACGATGTATTGTGTCCAGGTTTGGTAAACAGAAAAGTGTTATTCTCCAGTATAACAATACAAGTCTACACTCTGCAAAACAAACCCAATGAAAAATGATAGGCGGTTCTTCCACATACTCCATATAGTAGCGTGGAGAAGAGGGTGAAATGGCACAGAGCATTCAATCAAAAAGTGAAATAAAAATTTAGTTTTTGAAATTTGAAATTGTCTCTGTTAACTTAGTTGTACATGTGCCCTACAGTTCCACAGCTGATGTGGATGTGGATTTGTGTTTTAATAAGCAAGATCAGAGTAACCCGACCCCCCCCCCCCCGAGTTCAAATTTTATTTCAGGGTGGGGGGGTGAAGTTTCTTTAAATTCTGTTGGGCTGCAACTTGTTGAAAATTACATTTTTGATAAATGATATTTAAATAAATTTGATTTACATTCACTTTTTGTATTCTTTCTTCATAAGACATAATTACTTTGTGAACACTCTACATGTGAAAAGTGCATAAAATTTCTCATTTTTATCAAAAGGCTCATTTAATTTGGAATTAAAATTTCAAATTCTATTTGGCTGGATTGAGATTGTGGATTTTTTAAAATTGTTTTTATGAAATAATCTCATTTAAATGACTTGCAAGCAATGAACAAGGGTCACTCCAAATGTAATCTGTCATATTTTATGATTTTAACTTACAATGTCAGATCGATGTTGGTGGGAGGGCAATGGAGGTTAACTCTACCTGCTGCTACCCCATATTTTTGCTTCATTAGGTAGTAGCATCTGGAAAAATGACGCCTGACACAGTACCTCAGATGCAAAGGTATATTATTGAATTCCCTGATAAAAAAAATGCATCCATTGGCATTAGACAGCACTTAGAGAAACCAAACAGTGGATGTGATCTCAGAAGGTGATTAATGCATTTCAGCAGTGGCAACAGCAATATGTGAAAAAGAGGGTTACTTCCTTTAGTGTAGTTTTCATAAATGCAGGATCTTCATCATAGCTGAAAATGCATAGTCATTCATGATGACTCTGTATGAAAATAATGTTCTGTCAGTGAAAACTTTCTCTATCCAATGGTGTTATTGTACTCCTTCGATCTGCTGTAGTTTCCATAGAAATTAATGGAAGGCATTACTTTTAAAGTGTCCTTTGTAGTTTGAAAAGTGTTAGCAAAAACGTAAAGATTTACACTATCTTCAATTTCATATCATTACACTATAAAATTTCATATTTCTCTATATTTCATATTGTAATACCGTATCCTCACACTACTGGACCCACACACTCCGCAAAACTGGCCGTTTGTCCGGTATGGTCCAGTATTACAGGTTAGACACAAGTCTCTGGTTCCCAATGTCAATTCGAGGCCACCCTCCAGCCACGTTGTGATTGTTTTGATCCTGGAGAATGGTCATCAGATTGTAGAAATCCGGAAACTCTCCATTGGTCCACCCGCGAGTTTGTCGGGTGAGAATCAGGTTAACAAAAAAATAAATATAACCAAGTCGATTTGATTTTGAAAGGACAACATTTTTTTTATATATATATAAAAGCAAACACACACACACAAAAAAATAATTCTTGTTGCACAAGGTTCAATGTTTCTTGTATGTGAACAATAACCAAACAAATACTTCGAATAATTTGGGTAAAGGAGAGATGTGGCCTTCATTTTAACCCTTTTTGGTCTGTTCTTAGTGCAACTACTACAACCTTCAATGTTTCCATTCTCAGTAGTAGCATGAGTAGTGCTACTTAGATGTTAGCGGCAGTATTTCGCTTCTTCGCCCTCAGCTTCAACAACGCAGCGGATACTTCCTTTTCAATCTGTGATGTCTCTTCACTCAGTTTGACTGCATTCAAAGACAGACGAACCCCAAAACTCTCTCTCTTCCAGTTAGCTCGTCTCTTTATTAAGAGAACCAGCCTCCATGTCCCAGACTGGTGACATATCTGTTTTTCTAATGTGAACATACTGATATATTATCAAAGTACTACTTCACTCCTCCGAGAATAAACAATTTACTTTGTCATTGATTGGTTTGCAAGGTTCACAACAAGACGCTATTGTTTATCACCTCGCTATTAATTATTCTGCTACTCTTTCTAAACTACAGAGATTTTTGTTTTAAAACTAAATTCTAGGTCAAAACAACCTTAATTTTAGCTTCAATTCTTATAGTGTCAAAATCCATTCCTTTTTTTGTAAAAGTTCCAAATTATTATTGTTCCAGTAATTTTCTTTTAGTAATCAGATATCCTTTGTACACTTACTAAAAGATTGTATTTTGTGTTCAAAATTAACTTTCAGCAAATTAACATCTTGGTTATTCGAAAACACCTCTCTTTCACTTGGTGTTTTCTGTTTTGCAACATATCCTCCTTTATTATCATTATTATTTCAGGGGTGATATCGCCCCTGCCACAATATTGTTATGCTGTATTTCATATTTATAACAGTATAAAATTTTATATTACACTATATTTTAAAGATACACTCAAGAAAGCTTAAATTTCATATTTCCTATTATTAAACTATCTTTTAAAGATGCACTTGAGATGACTTAAAATTCATATTACACTATAAAATTTTATATTGTTATGCTGTATTTTATATAACTATAAAATTTTATATTACGCTATACTTTAAAGATACACTCAAGAAAGCTTAAATTTCATATTATGAAACTACCTTTTAAAGACTCACTTGAGATGGCTTAAATTTCATATTACACTATAAAATTTCATATTTCCTATTATTAAACTATCTTAAAGATGTACTTGAGATGGCTTAAATTTCATATTAAAAGAGCAGAAATTGTAAAATTACTTCAAATGTGATTTGGAACTGGATTTATTCTAGTTTGAAATCAATGCTTACATTCAAATGTTGAATTGGCACCTTTTCTGTTATTTCCAAATTGTGAAGTTTTTAAAAAAATGTCTCTCGTTACAATCTTGCATATACCACGAGCTCGACTGGGATTGGCACATCTACTTTCGTCCTTAGTATTTTTCTTCCACTTTCTACATATTTTTCTTTTCATCCCTTTCTCTGCATTTTTTGTTCACCATTTTATTTCCTTTCTTTCTTTTCCTTTCTTCCCTTATTTCCTTTCTTTCGTTTCCTTTCTTTCTCTATCTTCTCACTCTCTCCTTCCTTACTCCATTTTTTCACATGCGCATATTTGTTAGTGTGACTCTGTCCTTTTCCTGACTGCTAATGCATTAGTATAGATAAAAGAAGCTTCCAAGATTAAACCTTTTAAAAACACAGCAAAACTCAGATAAACCTTCTGAATGTAGCCGTACCTACGAAAGGACAGCAAAAGATATTTTGGAAATATTCAACCTTCATACTCATTAACAAAAAACAAAACGCTGCATTAAAAGGACAATCGTTCCCTTGACGCAGCTATTGCTGTATACACTTTTGACTCCCTCAACAAAATTTTTTTGTTTTAATCATTTTGCCCCAAGCAAGGAGGGAATGCCACTAGTACGCAGGGGGTTACAGGGAGTAAAAGTGAGAGAAATGATGAGGATTGAGGAAAGAACAAATGATGAACATAGAAGATGGCAAATGACATTGCATTTAAATTTGTGAAGATTGTAGTTATCAGGGAAGCGAGAAAACACAATGGAGTTCCACAAGCAGGAAGTGCGAGAAAAGAAACTTGAAGTGGCTGTTGCATTTAGCTATTTTAATAGTAAACAAGTGGTATGTAGTGGCACACTTAAATTCATGTAGTCGAGGCACCAGGGAAAAATGCTCATCAGAGCATTAGCCATGAAAATAATCGTCAAAAAGACAGAAGCCATGCCCCATTGGTGAGAAAGTGACTGATGTCGAGATGCCAGATCAGGATTGATTACATTGCAGATCCTTTTTTGGATTTTGTCAAGAACCTCGAGATGAATAACAGGAGCACTTGATCAAATATGACAGCAGTATTCAATGCACGGACAAATGCTAGATTTGTAAATGGGCAAGATGGACTCTGACAAGAAAGATTTTCTGGCACAACATGGTAGATGCAGCTAGTGATTCGATGTAGTCGCTCCACTTGAAGTTAATGTAAACCAAGTACAATGCGATATTTATTATTTAACTTTTATAAAGATTTATTTACCATTTTATAAAGATATTAAATTGAAAACAAATCTGTCTGTTTCTGAGATGAGGTATTGTAACTATTTACACTATTTACATTGCTCGGACTGTTGTCCTCATCTTTATTGTCATATTCAAGACGTTTCGGCTGTTGTAGGCTCTGGCCTTCTTCAGGTGATATACACTGGGATTTCAACCGAACCCAAGCTCACATGGCCCAGGAGATAAAAGCGTTGGTTGAAGTAATCCAAAAGTGACTTGACCCAAAGAGTTGTTTTTCCAAAGATTCCACCATTTCTTTGAGTTATTCCTTTGATTAAATTTAGTCAGTTTGATCTTGAACACTCTCGCAATAACATCATGTTGATCTTTAGGTTTTTTTTATTTTTTGTAAAATTTTTTTAATCAGTTTATTAAATTGAATTTTTTTATCTGATATCTTTTAGATTTTTTATTAAGAATTCTTACATTTTTTTATTTAGAATTTTTTGATACTTGTTAAAAATTTTGAACTTCTTTTTTAGATTTTTTTTTCATTATTTTCTTTGTTGAAAATTATTAGATTTTCACTATTGGCATTGATGATTTTAAAAAAAATGACTAAGACATTCTTTTAACTGAAAGAGTTGTCAACTTAAAATGACATAAACCTCACTTCAGAACAATGACATTCTGAAACTGAAGATTTCGCACAGAGTAAATAAAAAAGAAAGGTAATTCTCCACTTTAGCTGCTCAAAGGGCAGCGCTCATATTCGTCATTAAAGGGCAGGTAATCCATGTTTGACGTATCGGTTAATGTCGTTTCCCTTCCTTATTTCTACTGATTTTCATCTCTTATTTTCTTGATTTTAAAAAAATGGACATAACGTTTTAGCTATCTTAAAAATCTTATTTTTATTGTTGGTTTAACTAACCGAGATCTTAAAAGTCGTTACATAATTTTTTTTTTTATTTAAAAAATATTTTTATTGTTGGTTTATTTAACCGAGAAACGTCGCTCTCTAGAGCGAAGTAGCTTGAAGATGAAGGTCAATTTTGTTTCAAAGGTCAAATAAAATTAAAATGTTATTTCTTCTATAATGTTCATTATATTTCATAAGCATTATTATTCAAGTCTAATCTCAATAAAATTCTAAATCAGGGTATTCGTAAATTTCTGTAAATATTTTTTGGCAAATTTTATAATCACAACAAAAGACAAGCTTTGTACCTGTTGCCGCATATGCGGGGGCTGGGCGAATTTTTACCTATGACCCGAGTGTATGTGCTCGGGTTTCCCACATTAAATAACTGGCTATATATATATTACTGTAAATTAGCAATACAGATATATAACAAATACACTAAACTGGTTTATCGGTCCTCTCTCATCAAAAATTGAGAACAAAAATTATTTTTGTTTTTTATCCTTATATTTTGGTATTACGATAATATATATTTTGTGTACTCCTCGTTATTGTTATGAATGTTTGGTTAATATGTCTGTTTTTATTAGTGTAATATATACATATATATATATATATATATATATATATATATATATTAATAATAATGCCAATTTGTAATTGGTAGGGAGTATCCAAGGAGTACTTTAACTTTTTAAGAAATGGAATCAATCCATCCAGACATATACACCAGTATAAAAAGGAGAAAGCGAAAATGAATGAAGAAGAAAAAAAAGAAAAGGGTTTAAAAATTAAGTGAAGAAAAAAGAAAAAGAGATAGAGAGACTTAATTATTAAACTTTTTTTTAATTTTTTTCTTATTTTTTATTTTTCTCCTTTTTTCCCTTTCCCTTTTTATACCTGTCTATCTGTCTGGATGGATTGATTCCATTTCTTAAAAATCTTCGTTCTGAAGCGATGAATATAACAATATTCACGAAATAAATTATAGCCAATATGGATTTTTAAGGTTTTTTCTTAATTTATCATGATATATATATATATAGGCAATTTTGATCTTCAAAAATTTACACACACACACACACACACATATATATATATATATATATATATATATATATATATATATATACATATGTTTCCAGGCAATTTTGACCTTCAAAAATTTAAATGCAATGTCAATCATTATCGTTTGTCTTTCTTAATTCCTGTTCTTTTGTGTTCTCTCTCCTTAATGTTTTTCTATATCATCATTTTACAATAGAAATGGCTAGATGTAACCGTAAGTTCCTTCTATCACACTTCTTGCTTGTGGAATTCTCTTCCGACTTCTTGCTTTCCAGTCAACTTTGATTTTCAAAAATTTAAATGTCAGCCATCTGTCTTCTTAATTCCTGTTCTTTTATTGTTCTCTCACCATATAGGAATGTATAATTACTCTCCAAGCTTAGCAGAAGAATTGTGATGAAATCGATCATAAACGAAAATGACATGTTCATCATTAATTAATCATAGGTACGGATCGGAAGCTCATTTTTTTTATGCATTTCACCCCAAGCAAGACTGGAGTGCCACTAGCACGCAAGGGGTTACAGAGTGGGAGCGAGGGTAAAGAGGCGTGATAGTGGAAAGGATGAAGAGAAAGACGGGGAATTAGATCAAGGCATCTGAAGATGTCGATTGACATTGCATTTGAATAATTGAAGATTATAGCTATCAAGCAAGCAAGTAAGAGGAAGGGAGTTCCACACACGGGAAGTGCGAGACATGAAACTATTGGAATAGATGAGACGGCTACATTTAACCGTTTCGACAGTGAAAGCGTGGGACTGAGATGCCAAACTAGTAGCACGCTTAATTTCATGTAGTTTGGTAACCAACGAAAGTAGCTCGTCAGAGCACTTACCATGAAAGTATTTGTAGAAAAGACAGAGGGAAGCGACAGCATATCTGTGAGAAAGTGACTGTAGACGAGATGCCAGATCAGGACCAATCACATTGCAAGTGTTGATATAAAATTCAAATATATATATATATATATATATATATATATATATATTATTCCAGGATGATTTTCCAACTTATTCAAGATGATCTTCACCCTCTCTAACCTTTTAACTTTCTGTCCTGGAGTAACATGGTGCCTCAGAGGTTTCATGTACGATTTCATTTTCAAGTCTTTTTTCACCGTTCTTTGGACTGCCCAGCTGAAACTCCTCTCTCACGTGCCAAACGTCTAATGTATTGAGTTGGATCTTTTCTAATTGATCTCTTTAGCTTTAAGTTGAAATGATGATTCCTCTTCCAGTTGTGATCAACAGATCCAGTTTTCCTCTCTACTGTTCCCTCTTGTTTAAAACTTATTCACCATTCTCTTGATGGTTCTTGAATGGACTTTGAAAATGGAAGCCAGTGTATGAATGTCGGTACCATTACTGAAGG
The DNA here is from genome assembly GCA_964036315.1 of Acanthosepion esculentum. NCBI lineage: Eukaryota > Metazoa > Mollusca > Cephalopoda > Sepiida > Sepiidae > Acanthosepion > Acanthosepion esculentum. The sequence goes on from OZ038499.1 coordinate 58,112,013, forward strand.
CCCGAATGATCTTTTTCCTCTCACATCTCAGTTGGGAAGACAGTGGGTTTGATACCAAACGATTTTAACTTGTTCTCTTTCTAGCTGAATAAACAAAGGGTTTTCCTGTGAATCTCACGGACAATGATGTCAAGATGGCTAAACGTCTTATCTGAAAACCTGGTAAAAAGAAACTCAATTAGTTTAGTGTTTTTTTTTTTTAGATGTTAAACATGTTGCGGGATGGACCATTGTGCTGTTACACGATTTGGACATTTTTGCTGTTACGCCTGGTATATATATATATATATATATATATATATATATATATATATATTCTTAGTTTTTACCGAGCAACCTACACAAGTGAATTGTTTAAATTGGTCACTTGCCTGTGATTTGCGATGCACACTCTCTCTATCATAGCACCATGTCGTGTACTTGTGTGCCACATGTCAGATGATGATACAATCGCAGACTTTTTGAATAATTTTCCATCTCCTAGGTGCCTGCTGGCCATTGGTACCAGCTAGAACCTCATTCATTCTTTGCTAACCCTCTCCAGGCTGGTTTTAATTCAGAGTTTTTTTTCTCTTAGACTGATTGCCAACCAAGGGTATAGAGCCCAGTCTGTCCTGCTATCTATTCATAGTTGGAGGTTTTAAATTCAGAGTTTTTTTTCCTTTTCCTAGACCGGTTGCCACCCAAAGCTATAGAATCCAGACTGTCCTGCTATTTACCCATAGCTGGAGAGAGAAGAGATGGATTCATACCCTTCCCAAGAATATTTAAGTATAAATGAATGTAACTAACTCGACTCGAATTCGAACATGGCTCTCCAGTTTTTCATCCCGAGCCATTATCCATCACACATTTTGCATGCGCGTAGGTGGTGTGATGAATATCAACTCGGAATAAGAAATCGAAGAGCCGTGTTCGAATTTCAGTCGAGTTCATTGCATTCACTTACGTGTATATACACTTGGGGAAAATTATGAATTCATCTACATTCATTTTTCTCCCTCAAGCTATGGGTCGAATAGCAGGGCAGGATGAGTTCTATAGCCTTGGTTGGCAACCAGTCGACAGCAGAAAGAAATGGCAACCTACTGTGCGAAAATTTTCTTCCTAGTCAGTCATAAATCGAAACAGACATGATCGTCCAAGTATATATCACATACGGTGCTGAACTGACCGATACAAAGTTTTAGAAGCAGATATTCCCAAAAAATAAAATAAAAAGGAAGATGAAATTTTATTATTTTGAAAATTAATAGCAGTGATGGTTTTAGACAAGTGATATATCTTAACTCAGTAGCATTGTCATCAGTTCTGGATTTACCTATAGGCTTAGCAAGCTGAAGCCTAGGGCCTCAAAATCTAGGGGGCCTCCAGGAAAGGTGTATAATATTTTTGACACTGTCATAGGCCTTTCTTACACATGCTGTCATAACGCATTGTAGACTCTAATCAACCCTTCAGTAAACACCCGTCATCATCCTCGGTTTTACTCAAGTTGTTGAATTTAACAGTCACTCATTTGCCATACATACATGGCAGTATCTGTATTTGGTTTATATATATATATATATATATATATATATATATATATATATATATATATATATATATATATATATATATAAATGCCATACCCATTCATGAAGTAGGCGATCATAGCTATGCAGATTTCTTTATTATGTGTGAATTGCCAACATTTCTTGGGGAAAGATAATAGATTGATTGGTACGCGCCTCTCAGAGAAAGGCGCTTCACCAAGATATAATCGTATTTTTGACGTTTTTTTAAATTTTTATTTTACTTATTTATTTTCATTTTTTCATTTTTCTACCGAATAATCACTCCAGGTAACAAAAGAAAATAAACTTTTTTTAATTATCTAAAACTTTAATAGGGGTCTAGTTTGCTATGTTAATTAATTGTAAGTAAAAACTGATCCTCCCACACAAGTTCCAAAATACGCTTATGTCACGCGATAAAGTATATTTTGCTAGTTAAAAATTTTTAAATAATGTCAAGTTAAAACAAAAAAAAATGTTAATATTTATTAACTACTTGTAGACAGTGTCGGATAGGTTCAGGCTCAGATTGACGTCCTAGGTTCAGCAGGCTGAAACCTAGGGCCTCAAAATCTAGAGGGCCTCCAGGAAAGGTGTATAATATTTTTGACACTGTCATAGGCCTTTCTGACACATGCCATCATCATCCTCGATTTTGCTCAAATTGTTTAATTTAACGCTCTTCCATTTTCCTCTACTCGAGAGAATGGAGGATGTTGGAGGGACCTCACAAGTGAAATAGCCTAGGCCCTCTCTTCATCTAAATGCGGCCCTGCCGAAAATGCATGATTTTTAAGCTCTTCAAAAACATTACCTTTGTATAGTACAACCGGTCACCGAAAATCAGTTCCGGATTTACCTATAGGCTTAGCAGGCTGAAGCCTCGGGATTCAAAATCTAGGGCGAGGGTGGGTGCTTCAGCCAAGGTGTATAATATTTTTGACACTGTCATAGGCATTTCTTACACATGCAGTCATAACGTATTGTAGACTCTTCAATAATTTTAAACACCCGTCATCACCCTCGGCTTTACTCAAATTGTTTAATTTAACACTCTTTCATTTTCCTCTACTCGTGAGAATGGGGGATTTTGGAGGGGCTTCACAAATAAAATAGCCTCGGACCTCTCTTAATCTAAATTTGGCCCTGATTGTCATAGGGTGAGGTCAAGATAAAGTTAGATTTCGTTTTAGTTTTCAGTTCCAGCAAAAAGTAAGGAGTCTGGCAACCTTATCAGCCCTCCCTACAGCATCGTGGATACAACATTGTGTAAATCAAAACGTTCATTATGTAAGCTCAATAATCTCTGGTTTGTACGCCTATCCGCACTCGTTCGACTTCCTTCCTATCACCCACTTAATGTTGTGAAAACGGTTTTTCAGCAGCTTGTCTAATTAAAAACGAATTTCGTACAAGACTGTCGGAATGATATGAGGGTGTGTGTCTGTGAAACCAGGCCTAGAATTAGGTTACTTGTTGAAAAGAGTTATGCTCATCCATATAATAAATGTAATATTGAATTCAGTTGACTAGCAAGTACAACACGTCGAGGAGGAAAGGTCAGATTGAAGGCGACAAACCCCACCGAAGACCCCAACAGCGGAATAGGCAAAGATCTACGCGATCTCAACGACCAAACTGTTGGAAGAGGGAAGGGTAAGTCAGGCTGACGTAACCAAGGCGGACCTTGACAGACCAAGCATCCGACAGTCCGACGCAACCAGGTTTGCCATATCTCGCCCGTCTCAAACCCCTTTGAGCCGCGGGGGGGGGGGGGGCGCTTCTGGCGAAGTGCGTAGGTTTTCACCGCCGCGCAGATCTGTCCACCGAAATCAAATTCACACGAATGACCTCGTCAAACTCTCTTTGATTTACAGCCATCTCCGCTACCACTAACCAGGGTGGGGGAAATAGGGAAAGAGAATGACGATCCCGATGCGAGCGGGTGCTGACGACATGTCTACTTTCTGTTCTATCATATCCATAACATTTTACACAATCTTCACAACGGGTATGCCAAATAGTGCCGAACTGGACGGACGGATATGGGGGATAAAAAACAAATGTTTGAGAAAACTTATGATTTTACTAAGCATAATCTAGCACAAAACCGTAAATATGGAACATCCAATGAAAACTGTACTCACTGCAAATGCAATAGTTTGGGCGATTAACTTTTTGCTCACTACACCATAGCAAAGTAGTAAATTGTATTATTGCTTTTAAATTTTACTGTATTTGACGGCTTGCAAGAGGTGTTTTAAAAACAAAAAAAGAAGAATTAGTTTAACAAATCATCCTGAGTCTTATATATGAAGTTGGAGCCTCCCATAGAATAGTTTTACCCACAACACTCAATAATACCATAGGTTACAATTAAGACGGTCACGTTTACCTTAGCCAGACCTCGAAATAATATTATTTACTCAAACAACATCACCACCACCATCACGGGTTAACACAATTTTTCAGTATGCGTGCTTGATAATTTCTAATTAGCAAGAAATTTCTGTATAACAAGAATAAAACCTTCAGTTTCAGCTTTTAACCCCGCATTATATAACCACTGACGGGTACGGGGTTTGTCTACATCAGCTTGTTTGGTAGGGGCAGATCATTGACCATGAAGAGGCTTATCTTTCCATCATCATTTTCCAACCAGCCACCAGGAGAAAGAAATGGGTAATAGTTTCATTTGTCAACTAAACATTCAGCAATTTTTTAAAAAATAATATGCATACACCTTGTCAGTATCTATGTTGACAGAGCTTTCCGTAATACATGGGCAGTGACAGCCAGTACTATTTTTTTGACTTCTTTTAAAGAAGGTATTTCCAGGTATCATCTTCAAAAGTTCCTTTCTAAGTGTCCCTACCATTACTGGGATAGTATTGGCCCACTCTATCGTGCCGAGTTTTATATTCGGTTGGTGCTAACACTGTGCAATCTGATACAAGATGCTCAATTGTTTCTGGATATTTATCACAGACTCTACATTTCGGGTTAACACAATTTTTCAGTATGTGTGCTTTGGAATTTCTAGTTAGCAATCATTAGTCTTGTGCAGCAAGAATAAAACCTTCGGTTTCAGCTTTTAACCCTGTACTACGTAACCAATGATGAATACGGGGTTTGTCTACATCAGCTTGTACGGCCGGAGCATTGACCTTGAAGAGGATTATCTTGCCATCGTTTTTGCGTTTGGTACATTACATTTGCTTCTTTCTTTTTTTTTCAGCAAAAATTCGGACAATTTCAAATGCTTCCTGGCTTTAAATAACCTGCAATAGTTTTGATAAGTCCTAAAAATCTGCTGATACCATTTCCGTTTCAATTTTTCGTATATTATTTTCTTAGGAAAGTGTAAATTCCTAGACTGGAATCTTTCAGGAAAGCGTCAAATCCTAGATTGGAATTTATTAGGAAAGTGTAAATTCCTAGACTGACGCACCTGCATACTAGGAAGTTACAGAGCGTGCTTCCATAAACACGATGTTATGCTTATCTTCGTTGACCAGAAACAAAGAGAGTGTTGCTACTCTAGTTACTGTTTTCATAATCGATCTACAGTTTTGATTTAAACTGCCATGCAAGTCATTTAAGCCCAATTTATTTCAAGATTGAGAAATTAACCTGTTCTTTTTCATTTTTGGTTTGTTAATAACTTATTTAATCTGTTGCCGGAATCACCACACTTGTTTCGAGAGGTGGACATTTTTTTTATTAAATGTTTATGACTCCTGGTACATTTGTGGTGAGCTCAAGTCTAAAAATAAAATATGAAAATAGAATATTAAAAAAAAAATTAAAATTAAAATAAATCATAACGTATGACAAAGTGGGAAAAAAGTTTTCATGACATGTTTCGTTCTTTAGGGTATCATCGGACTTTAGTCTGATGAAGTCTATAGCAGGACACACAAGTCTGGGTTGGTTCATTCAAACTGTGCCGGTTAACATTTAAAAATAAACGCAATAATCTGACAGGTCAAAAGCAAGGACAACCAGAACGAGGAATTCAAATAAATATGCCAAAATTTATTCTTGCAAAATACAAAATACAATTCCAAGAAAGAAAACGCGAAAGGTTGATGTTGATAAAAGAGTGCCAGAGAAATCAGATGAAAATCTGTGATTGGGAATTCGGAATCTAGAAATGTTCATTTGTCATGCGCATAAATAGATTGAAGAAAAAAGATTATGTAGCACCGCTGACGAGGAAAACGTAACGATTGGTATGTTACAAATGATCAATATTGTATACACAAAAGAGAGCGAGCGGAACAGAGAGGGAGAGGGAGAGAAAGAGAGAGAGAGAGAGAGAAACGTTAAACTGATTATCTGTATAAAAGGATACTTAAAAAAACTGGGGCCTAATCGGTTCCTATGACAAACGTTCTGAGCAGTAAAATAATTGTAAGAAGCAGACGATAGAAAGACAAACGACAACCAACGGGAACTACAAGGTAACCAAAAAAGTTATGTCCGTTTTTAAAGGAAAAAAAGAAAACGCTTCACAGTATGTGTAACTTATATTTAGTCTTCGAAGTAATCGCCATCGGCATCCAGCACCATCTGCCAACGTGTCTCCAGCTGTTCAATGCCCTTGCGTTAGAACTCGGGGGGTGGGGTGACGCAAAGAAGTCTGTGAGGGCTTTGCGCAAGTCTGCTTCATTGGTGAAGGATTTCCCACGAAGATGATTATCCAGGGAGTGAAAGAGGTGGTAATCGGATGGCGCAAGGTCAGGTGA